>VDFB02193867.1:230490986-230647025 GCA_007258455.2 Sequoia sempervirens
TTTTGAATTCAAATTGAGGGAATATTCCAAAAGATGCCTTGTGAGGAAAATAGAGATTTAATAAATGAATTAAATCTATTTTCATGTGCAACTTGCATTATCTAGAGGATATGACATAAGATGAGGTTAAATTAATCAAGGATTAATTAATTTAACAAGAGATTTGATGATGTGACTTATTTGACTTAGATTTATGGATTTATTTAAATCAAATAAGAGAGGAATATGATGAAAGACTAATTAAATAATGATTTTGATTTATTTAATTAAAGGATGGTGTTAGATTAAATCCAAATAAGGTTTAATTTATTTAATTTAATGGATGGACTTTATAGATTTAATCAAATAAATTTATTATTTAATTAAATAGGGATAATTAGACCCGAGATGGATTGATTTAATTAACAAAGATTGACTTGATTAGATAAAATGATTTATTTAATTAGAGGCGAATATTGATGAATTTAATTAGGTAGGAGAATTTTATTAAATGGAATTTGAACCTTAGAGGATGATTTTGGAAAGCGATGTTAGTAAATTAGGGGATCGAGATACCGCGATGTCAATCAATATATTTCGTGTCTACAATAGGAATGAGGAAAATGATTCACCCTTTCCTTGTTTTGGTGAGTTCTTGAGACTAACATCCATTTGCAATGTTGCATGCATAAGTTTTAATGAATCGTCCTAATTTCTTGAAATGTTCTAATGCACGAAGGTGGCGAGAGAACCATTCTATGCGTGGCTGCCAAGCTCCTGAAATATACCACATCGGATTAAAGTATAAAATTAAATTATGTGACTTCCATGCAATGAACTTGGAATTCCCTGATGTGATCTTCAAGTTTTCCCATCCCTCGATATTTGTCAAATTTGGGGATTTCAAATCCCTTGGGGAATGGTTTCATTACTAAGCTCCTATCAAATGGATAGGGACACAAGTTGCTTGGTGTTTTGGTTGTTCGCCCTGATTGAAGGTTGAGCACTTGTTGCGAGAGCAACCTGAGTTGTGTTGTCACATCATTTTGGGGATCAAGGGGTGGGATAAAAGTGTTTTGGGGTGTTTCAATCATGGGTTGGATGGGTGGGTTGGTTGGTGTGTTGTTCAATGGTATCTGTATGTTCTGGCGAGTGAGGTAGGCTTCCACCTGCTTTTGTATGAACAATGCTTGTTGTTGAGCTAAGATTTGCACTTGTTGTGTTTGTTGCTGTTCCAACAACACTTGTTGTGCTTGCTGTTGTTCCAACAATGCTTGTTGTTGGGCTACCAATTTTGCTGCTTCTTGCTACTCTTGGTATTGCTTTAATGCTTGTTGATAGCACGAATTCGCGGCTTGTCTTTTATTGCAAGTTATTGCTTGGTATTAGGCTTGTTGTGCTAATATTGAGCTTCGCGTTGAGCTTACGCTTGTCGCGGTTTATTGCTTACCTTTGTTGTTGTAATAAGTTGTGCTTGTCGCGACCCTTTGTTAGCGCACTACTTAGCGGCGGCTTGTGTAGCTTGAGCGACTTGTTGTTGTTGTTGCAATAATGCTTGGGCTTGTTGTGCTTGTAATGCAGCTTGTGCTACTTGGGCGGTATGCACAACTTGAGCAACTTGCTAAGCAGCTAGTTGTTTGACTTTTTGTTTTACGAACTTGTTGTTGGTATCCTCTTTGGAAAGCAGCACGTGACACGTCATATTGACTTGATGTGGTGGAAGTTGGAGGTGGTGGTGGATTTGGAATGGTGTTTGTGAAAGTGGTGTTGGTGTTTTGCATGATGGATGGTGTTGTTGATGTGATTGGTCCTTGAGAGACCATGCTTTGTGATGTTAAGGGGGTGTTTGATGATGTTGCAATTGCTTGTGCATTTGTTGTTTGTTGTGACAATATCAACAATTTTTTTTGAGTGTTTGGTGTAATGCTTTGATTGATGGTTGGGATGTTGTTTTGATCGATACTTTGTAAAGGGGGAAGCCGTAAGCCAAAGAGTGGTGCGGATGATGATGGAAATGGTGGAAGTGGTGGAAATGTAAGGGGTGTGAGTTGTTGCAAGAATTTTGTGGTGTCAAATATGCCCCCTCATCTGAACATATCTCCCTCTTATGAATTTGTGAGAAGAGGAATTTGAGGTGTTGCGTGAAAAAATGATCATGATGGATCATGATGGAATGTGAGAGGAACATTCTTGTGTAATGGGTCTTGGGGTATGTTTTGTTCCAAGGTGGTGTTTGCATCCAAGTTTTGATTATTAACAATGGGGTGTGCTTGAAGAGCATTGAGGAATGTGTTGCCCTTGTTGACATTAGGTTGGGTTGGAGCAAACGATGTTGTGATTTGTGGAATGTTTTGCGTAATGTTTTGAGATGGGGGTGTAGATGAAATGGGGATGGTGGATGAGATTGGAGGAAATTATGCCTCTACTATGGTACTCATATCAAAATCCGAAGGTAACTTGGCCCCTTTTTTTGCTAGCTCAAGCATGTATAACGAAGGGTTACATCTCATCATGATGTTGATGATTTTATGGTTGTCCAGATTTTGGAGCATTTCAGTCATTTCCTCACAAGACATTCCAAAGGTAAGGTCCTCTCCCTGGTTTTCTTCTTGTGGATTTTGCGATGATGAGAGGGTCAAAGGATTACTTGATTCAGCGGGATTCATTTTTGCATTTGTTTGGCTAAGATCGCTTGAAGTGGGTGTTTCTTTGTTGGCTTCCATACTCTTCTTGTATTGAGATCTAGTTAGAACCATAAAACAAAGATCAATTTTCAAGAATATGGGAGATGAATCTCTTGATTCTTTGGATTAATCTTTATTTTATGGCCAAAGTAGAAATTTTTTAGGATGTCTTGAGGATCAAAGGTGATGATATGATGATGATGTTTAGGGATGGATGATACAAATGTTTTTGGCTTTTGATAAATCTTGAATGAGATACTAGGCTTTTAGGACTTGCGGATTTTGATTTTGATTTGTTTTTGGATTTGGGATTTTGTCCTTGATTTTGATTTTGATTTTGGATTTTTGAACAAATAGACCCTAAGATGTTTGGATGATTATCTAAGGGATATATTTTGATCAAAGGATGATAATTTGAATATGTGTGAGGAGAAGGATGCATCTACCCACACCTATTCAAACAAGATGATCATTTCACTAAGTATATGAAGAAGGATTCATCTACATATACTAAGCTAGACAAGATGATTTTTGATGACTTGACTAAGCATATGTGAAAGGATGCATCTACACATACCTAGCCAAAGGTGATTTTGATAATGTTTTCAAAGATTTAGTCTCAATGATTTGATGGTGTTTGATTTTGCCAAAAGGCCTAGCATTAAGGGATGATTTCAATATTTTCCAAAAGGTGATGATGAGATGATTTTGTTTTGATGTTTTGGAGGATGGATGAAAAAGATTTTGATTTGTTTTGATCCTAAGATGAACCTAAAAGATACACTTTGTTTGCCTAGACCTACCTATTGAAGAGCACACAAATGCTTCCTAAATACCTTTGTGACCAAGAAATGATTTCACTTTAACATTCATTTTCGGATTTCTAACCAATGACTTTTGCTTTTGGGATTGTGAGTCTTCAAAAAATATGAAAGTTCATTTTGCTTAGCTTTGCTTAATATCTTTATTTTACCAAAAATACTTTCTTCGATTAGGTTTTCAAACTAAGATGTCCAATGTCTCAATTTCTTCAAACCCCACAAGATACGTTATGTAGAAATTCAATGAACTTAAGGCAAAGGGTTTTCCTATTGTTTACTTAAGGAGACAAATCAAGATATAATCCAATGTTTAGAAACCTCTAAGGATGTGAATCCCAAGGGAAAGCAATAACATATGGATTGAGTCAATTGTATTTGTCTTCGAAAGGGTTTGAATTTTGGATGAGGTTCAAGTGTTTGTTTCCATGGTGTTTTCGATCAAGCAATGCATTTTGTAACCCAAGAATAATTAAAACCCTATGGGTGTGTAAGACAATATTTGTTGGATTCCCACTTGGATAAGTCCAGCTATGCTTATCTCTAGCGAATGGTTAGATTCTTGACCCCACTGACTCCCTTCCATGACACTCACTTATACGAGGTAGCCAAGCATCAACACCCATGAAAATCCCATGGCATGTTTTCCATTTCTACTAGAAGACCGTAAAAGTGTGGGGTGGCTTCAGAACGATCGTTCTTGCACCAACAAATAGATGAAAGGATTTTGGAAAATTCTAGCACATGGGTTTTAATAAGGACTTTCCATTCATGGAGATTGACCCATACAGCAAGAGTCCCCTTTCGGATCCATCTTGTTGGAATCAACCGCGTGATATTGGCATTTACTCCAATACCCATACTTATATACCAGTTGGAAATACTCTTGGCTTTAGAGTGTTACTGGTTGAGTTGTTCCCTTGGGTGAGTACTTTTTCCCCAAGGTAGGCCCTCTAGGATAAACAAAAGCTAATGAAGAACAATATTCGTAACTCGATCAATCCTTGTTGGCAACAAGGAGAGAGAATATATGCAACAATTCCCCCACTCACACTCACACTAGATGTTCAATTTTAAACCCAAATCGAAGTGTGGAGCTGATTGCTTTGTCTCACCCTAAAGTCATGAAAAAAGACCTTTTGATTCTCAAGATCACTATAAAGCGCAAGAGAAGTGCATACGTCCTTTTTCAATGGCTTTAGTTTAAGTAAGCCCTCACGAAAAACAAAGTTACACTTGTTCTTTTTAAATCCACAAAGAAAAATGTGAGTTCTTTTTAAACACCAAAAGACAAGTGAGAGATACTTTGTTCAATTGTTAATCCATGAAACAAAATCTAGTAATTTGTGATCCTAAAGTTTGTTTTAGCCTTTGCAAGAAGAAATTGAAGAGTTCTTTCTAAATCCAAATGAAAATTAGTGTCCTAAAGAAGAAGTTCTAACAATTTCTTAACCAAGTGTTAAGCAAACACTAAAGTGTTTAAAAACACTTTGATTTAATGAAACATCCTCCTCATGCTTCTCCTTCCTTCGATTTTGATTTCCAACCTACAAGGAAGAAAAAAACTAGTTAGATTCTAGAAAATACGAAAATTAAAAAGAAAAAAATAGAAGACAC
Source organism: Sequoia sempervirens (assembly GCA_007258455.2). NCBI lineage: Eukaryota > Viridiplantae > Streptophyta > Pinopsida > Cupressales > Cupressaceae > Sequoia > Sequoia sempervirens. The sequence goes on from VDFB02193867.1 coordinate 230,496,085, forward strand.
ATTAATCATAAATCAAAAGCACATGCTAAAGTTAGATTTTCCCTTTTTACTATCTTCTAGCATCAAAACTCGCAACTGCATCGCAGTTTGATTTATGAGCAGTGCCCTCATAGTGCCGCTTACTAGTCAGCGTCGCTCTATGTTGGGATAGAGAGTTCAACTGCATCGCACTTTTCACCTAGCGTCGCAATTTTTTATTTTTTTGAAAATTCCTGCAAGTCAACGAGTCTAGCAGCAGAGTTTAAAATTCAAATATTTTGGCGGGACGAGTTCAGTGTTGCAGTTTTAGTTTCGAGCGGTGCCATATAGCGACGTTCAGGATTCAACGGTGCCAAAACAACGACGTTAAGCGAGCCCAATGTTAGAATTTTTTGTGTGTGAGTGAAAACGCAGAAATTTTAAGAAAAGATGAGAAAGAATGATTTCCATCCCTCCTTCTAGTGCCAAATGTGTGAACCCCAACCTTGGTACCTGCAAAGCAAAAAGAATAAACAAGTTAGACAAGAGATTGCAAGCCAAAACAAGGATTCCCCATGAAATCCATTTACAACTTCAAACTAGGAAAGAAAATAACAAAGAACACAATGAAAATGATAAAACAAAGATTGAATCCTAATTAAATGTGCAAACTTATGATCCCATGGGGGAATTGGTGCCAATTTGATGTGAAAATTGGCCCTTTCCCAATTCCTAAGATGCAAGCTTGATGTTGATGAATATTTGATCCACTTTGTTGATGTTGAAGAGTGCTCCAAGCTAAAATCTACAAAAAACCTAGCTATGACTCAATGATAATGGATAAAATTCAAGAGATATTTGAGCATGGTAACTTTGCCTAGATTGTGGATGATGAAATGAGGATATGAGCTCTTTATTTATAGAATCCTAAGATGGATGAATGTCCAAATTTGAGAAATGTGGGACTAACATTCATCCAATGGTATGATGCCACTTGTCAAGCTATGAATGGATGAAGGATGTGCAAGATTTGGGGTTTGTGCCAATAAATGCATAATTTTGAATTTCAAATTTGTTGAAATGACATGTAAGAGGGAAGGGAAAATGCAATAAATGCCACTTGGCTCAAGGCAAAGGACATGTAAGATGAATTTATTGCCTTGTTGGATGTACATGTTGACTTGGAATTTTTGAATTCAAATTGAGAGAATATTCCAAAAGATGCCTTGTGAGGAAAATAGGGATTTAATAAATGAATTAAATCTATTTTCATGTGCAACTTGCATTATCTAGAGGATGGGACATGAGATGAGATTAAATTAATCAAGGGTTAATTAATTTAATGAGAAAGGTTAGATGATGTGACCTATTTGACTCAAATTTATGGATTTATTTTAAATCAAATAAGAGAGGAATGTGACAAGAGATTAATTAAATAAGGATTTTGATTTATTTAATTAAAAGAGATGGTGTTAGATTAAATCAAATAAGGTTTTAATTTATTTAATTTAATGGATAGACTTTAGAGATTTAATCAAATAACTGATTATTTAATTAAATAGGGATAATTAGATCAGATGGATTGATTTAATTAACAAAAGAGATGACTTGATTAGATAAAATGATTTATTTAATTAAGAGAGGAATATTGATGAATTTAATTAGATAGGGGAATTTGATTAAATGGTTAGACCGGGGGATGATTTAGGAAGAAACGATGTTAGTAAGTCGGGATCAGATGCACAATGTCAATCAGTATATTTTACGTGTCTACTGTAAGGCCTCGCCTTTCTATATGATAGATATAAGTACTTTAATTGCACCATTGTTATATTTCCTTTAGTGATAATTAGTGGGGTCAAATGAATGAACAATACAACTTAGAACTATAGAGGAACATGCAATGTACATGAAACCCAATTAAGATGTCAGTATGTGGTCAGTATCATAAGACGTTTATAGGATTGTTTGGTACCAAACATTTATCTCTTGAGACTTCATCATCCAAAGTGATCGTCAGATTTGTGTGCCTTATTAATGTACCTTGTATCCGCATCTAATGAAATTGGTTGCACGTCATGTAATTGAATATATACGATAGCCTCTTTTGACAAGAGTAGAGTGTATCATGGATAAACATTAACCCAAGATGATTATTAACCCCATTATATGACTAGCTATCTTGTAATCATGTAGGAAAGAAAGGTAGCATAGATAAATTGCTATTATTGATTGAGTTTGTGATTTTATGATTCTTCAACATTGCTAAGAAAAGGTCAGCTTTATTGTAAACATTGGTCATACTATTGTGGTATGAATTCTATGAACTTAGTAAGTTTTATTGGGAATGTCACTCCCTTTACATTGTTCCCTTTAGAGCTATAATATTTTGCATAATAGACTATCTGGTGGTAATTTAAATTGTAGGGAGAATATATTTAACTTGACAAAAAGTATATGGTTATATTATGATTAATCATGCAAATTATAATTTAACATGTTAATAAATCTACTTCATCTTAATGGTGATCTTTGTAAGTAAAAGTGAAATTGTATAGGAAGAATGCTATTTTGATATTCAGGTGACATTCTGAATATGATGGCTAAATTTCTTAGACATATTGGATTTAAATTGGTATGTGTACAATTAGTATTATATAGTACTAACATTTAGTGATAAGAAGTTGCATTCAAATATTTGAGATTTGGGCTACAATCACCTGAGCGATCAAGGTAAGCAAATTTAATTATTGCTCAATTGATATTTTGATTTCAATACATCATTTAAATTATTTCATTTTGGAGTATTGACAAGTATAAAAGTATGTAGGATGATAAATGGCCAATGGAAGGCGAGAGAATCACCAGGACCCTAATTATCCCACCTCTCATTTTGAAGTAATGTGTTAAGTGTATGATTATGGAGTTATGTATTTTACCTTGCATTAGTAATTGTTTTTTTTGTTACATGGGAAAAATGGGAATTCGGTGAATTTTTAAACTCCCACCCGAGTGCTTAGGGTTAGGGCTTTAAGAGGGAAAGATAAAAAGGCCATTTAGCTTTTTTAAGGGGGGGCTGGAGGAAAGTTTCATAGGCGCAAGAGGAGGAAGATGGATAGAATGCTAAATAAGAGGTAGGAATCTTATGCTTAAACTGTTGTTATTGTGATTGCAAATTTCTGCAAGAATTCTATATGTGTTGCAAGTTCCCCTTTTTGTTGTTCAAAAGTTCTTATTGTTGCAAAGGCAAGTGCTAAGGAGTAACAAACTTTAGAGTATGATGCTGGAATGAGGCTTGTAAGAAATTAGGGCCTTCCTATGGGGATAGTAATCCTTTTCTTGTGTTATGCATTTTATGCATGAACCCACAATGAACCCTTGTTGTGTAGAAACCTATTGGACTACTTTCTTCATATCTCTAGTTGCAAAAATCTGATGTAAGGGTCCTTGGTGATTCCTCTTGGCTCGGGGGTTGGCTAGAGCCCCTATGGTTTGATGATGCCAATATGGAAGGGTGGAGAGCTTTTCCCTCCCATTGGCTTGGCTGGTTCGAGTTGCAGGTTGTTAACTATAGCTAGAATTTCTTCAACATCTGCTCATCTGAAACAATGCTATGCATTATTAAAATAAATAGTTATCATGCATGTACTGTAGAAAGCTACAATAAAATTTGTAATATGTTAAGATGAGCAGTGTATGGCAATGCATATGTTCTATCGCATGGGATTCTATGAAGTTGGGTCTATACATTATATTGGTGACCTGCAAGGAAAGGAAACTACAATAAGAGTGTAAATTTGGAAATACTTAGATGTTCTCCTAAGAACAGAAAAACAATGGGAATAAATGTATCCTCCTCTATGTACCTCTCCTTACCTCCTCAAGTGTTCATGCTGAATTTATTATTTGATTATGCAAGTAAGACTATTAGTTTTCTGGGTGAGTGAGAGCATTGATAAATCTTATGTAAAAGGGTTAAGTAGGTATACAACTACACTGCAGTTGCTCTGTTTTACTTTATCTCCATTTTGATTCTACAAGAAAAGTATGATTAAACACCCATTTAAATCAAAAAGATTTCAGATTCAAACAGAGGCAAATTTAGTGCATTTCATAATTATATAAACAAGATCTAGGGTAAAATAAAATAAAATATAAAAAAACCCCCATTGGGGCCTAGAGGAGGTTGTGGTATTTCATGGTGCTGGCCTCTGCAATTCACACCTTATGAAAGGGGATCACTCCCACATATCTGGAATTAATAAGAAAAACAAAAGATCCAAATTAAAAATGGAAGGAATTAAAGCAATGAATTAAAGACATTAACAGATCCAGGGCTTGCATAAAGGAGAAACTATATCCTACGTCCCCTCAGTGCATCCAAGAGACCAAGGGCATAAATTTAATACGTAGAGGCACAATGAATAGACTGTGATCTGCTTGGAAAAAAGCTTCAGTAGGGAGTAGCGCCTCTCCATAAAGCTGACAGCCCTCGAGGATGCCCCAGTGGTATGCCTCTCCTTGCACAGTCGATGTACGGAAGGTATGGCAGGGTTGCCAAATCATGATTCATCAAACCTGCAGTACCTAAATTAAACCACCACCCCATTAGGATTGAGGCATCCCATACTCTTGTTTGGTTATTTTAAAATAATTTTATCTTCATGCCCTCCTACTAGAAGATGTCGTCGTCATGACCTGCCTGTCTGCCTGCTATGTCAAGGGAAGAATAGGAGGAAAACTTTAGGGTTGAGAGATGAGAAGGTAGGCGTAGAAACTAGGGTAGATAGAAGATGAAATTAAAGTGCCACGTATGGGCTGGTAGGTGACACGTATGGGCTGAGAAAAGAGGTAAGTAAAGCTGTTGAAATCTTCCAATGTGCAATGAATAATTTATTTACATAAATGTTTACAGGCGTGAGGTTTAGAGATGCTAAAAGGGTGCCAACTACCATAGTAAAGTTGGTTAAAATCAGCGTTGTGCTTTATTAAAAGACAAAATCATTTATTTTCATCTTATATCATTTTCTCAATATGTCTGATAGTGGGGTAAAGTAAATAAGAACAATTGTTCTTGAAACATTTAGTGCCAACTACCATAGTAAAGTTGGTTAAAATCAGCGCTGTGCTTTATTAAAAGACAAAATCATTTATTTTCATCTTATATCATTTTCTCTATATGTCTGATAGTGGGGTAAAGTAAATAAGAACAATTGTTCTTGAAACATTTAATATTTTTCTGGGGGGGTTTGTTAGGCTGAACTTAGAATTAGGGCAGGCTCAAATTAAATACTTGATGCCATGTATGCCTGTGAAAAGGTTAGTGTAAAGCAGGTGTTGGAGAAGCTTTTAAATTACTATGCATTTTAGTTAATGAAATCCATTAGTAAGTGCAGGGATTAGAGGAGTTAATAAAAACAACATCAACCAAAATAAAGCATGTGATTTGATTATGACATTAAGACGTGAACAACTTTCACCCTTAAACGTTATAATTTCATCTCTTTTGAGAGGAGTCCAACTAATTTAGTCATTCAGATTAACTATAATAATGAATTCTTCTAAATGATGTCAAGACCAATGCTATCAAAAACTCCCAAGTATTTGTTCTTTGGCATGTAAAAATGAAAATAAAAATATATTGTTACTTGACTTCAATCCTATATTTTTTGCATAATAATTTATGGAAGGGAAATGTTATCCTTATGTATGCACAACATGCATCAAATATATCATTTGTTTAAATCCCCATATGGTTAGCTGCAACAAAAATATAATATAATTTATGCTGTACATATTATTTCATTTAAATAAACAAAAAGAAATTAAGAATTTAACAAAAATAATAAATAGCATTAATAAATGACATATATTAAGAATTCAACAAAAATAATAAACAACATTAATAAATGACATATATTAAGAATTCAACAGAAATAATAAACAGCATTAATAAATGACATATATTAAGAATTCAACAGAAATAATAAACAACATTAATAAATGACATATAGTTAATTATTTTCCGAGCAACATATATTAAACATAAAATAAAAGTAGCTTTATAGATTCCCAATTAATTATTTTCTGAGCAACATATATTAAACATAAAATAAAAGCAGCTTTATAGTTTCCATCTATTTTTTTTATAATTATTTATTGATTTACCAATTCCTTGAAATGTGAGTCTAAAAGTATCTTTTATCAGAGAAATCTTAAGCTCAATTGGGAAATCCTTTTAAACATTAGTCTGGTACTTGACCAATAAACTAAGTCTCCAATTCAGCATTATACTTTATCACTTAAATACTAGTAAGGTGAGTATGGATAGAGAAAGTAGCAATTCAGCAATAAATTAACGTCTACTATTTGAAAAAAAAACAAAAGTCTTGGGTACTTGAAATTAGCATGCCTCCTTACAAAGAAACTTTATAAGTTTTAAAACTCTCTATATATGAAGAGAAGATGAAAAGAAAAAAGAGAGTGGGAGATTCTAAGTATGTTAAATTTATGTTGAAGAAAAGTAATCGAATAAATAAATAAGGAAATAAAGTGGGGACTTAAAATATCTAAAAGTATTTTATCTTATTGGTTAATATATATATATTTTTTAAAAAGGATAGGGACTATATATACCATTATATTTAATTTATATTATACTTATATTCATATTCAGATCGATATAAACATATATTTATCTTAATATTATCAATGTTTAGATTAAAGTTAATTAATTATAAAAATAAATTGGCATTTATATTAATGAATAATATTTGTAGCAATATTATTATGATAAATAAAATATTCATGAAAATACCTATTGTGTCAAATGAAAAATTGTTGTTATTTTTGTCCTTTAGTCAAAATTAGGGTATGACACTCTCACTAACAAAAAAAAGTTTTGTGTAATGTTTTTTTTTACTCAATAAATTATGGGCATTACATCTACAACATCATTGCAAAATTGTTGTGTGTTTTTATATATGAGGGAAGAAAATTTTCAATAATAAATAGTTTTATCATATTAAAGAAGGTGATTGAAACTAACCTCTTGTATTCGTCAATGGTTCGGTGGGGTCAATTTTATTGTTTTAAAAATATGCTTGTTTCACTTAGTCCTATTAAAAAACAAACAAAATAGAAATAAAGGAAGTTTTGTAGGAAAAAAATGTATAGTCATGGAAAGCTGTCAAATTGCATGCAAGGATCTAGTAGATTTGTTATAAATTTTGAATTTGTATAGAGTAATTATAATTTATAGAAGAAAGTTTTGATGTATATTATCAATGGATATAATTGGTTTGGTTTATTTTCCCCTAATTGGATGTTCAAGAAATGCATTCAAGGACTAGATCATTATTTGAATTTTTTATTTAGAGTGATTTGAAAAATACGTATAACTATTCACATAAATGGTTATACCTACAACATATTTCAAACAAAATAGGTTTCACTATTTACATATAAAGTAGGTCACCTACATAACAAACATATGAACTATTTATTACAAAAGTACACATCAAAGACTATATCAAAATACTGTTCATAAGAGTTAACCAATGATAAAAAACCCTATATATGATTCATGTTTGTCTATTCTAATTATCATACAAATACAAAATGAATTATTCAACTATGTCTTTTGAAGATCCTTGTTCATATTGTTCATCATAAATATTTCTCTTAAGAAATAAGAAAATCCTATAACTTTCTAACATGTTTTATGAAATAATTGAGCAGTCTCTTCAATTTCATCCATTTCTTGTGGTTCAATTGCTCACACGTAAAGTGCAGCATCATGAAGTTCTCAAATAATTTGTTCTGAATGGGCTAAAATTGATGTACACAACTTTGAAATAGGAGGTTACAAGTATGTATTTGAATTCATTGACTCCTTGAGGGGTGGTATCTTTGTTACAAATTGTTGTGGTGGAGAAGATTCATTTATGGTTGTCATTATCTAAAAACTAAAGCAGACTAATAAATAACTAACAATTTATAAGTATACATGCGAAGATAGTTTGGAAATTTTGAGTCTAGAAATACTAACTAAACCCCTATCATTAAAATTTCTAAACTTTTAGTGGGCGGATGGGTGGGTGATTTTCCACATTTAAGGTAGCAACTTTGTCTTGAGGGGTGTGGTTGAGGTGGCGGTGTGTTGGGAAGGTAATTTGGCGGCCACTTCGGTGGAGAGAGGAAGCCTCCTCGCATTACACTAGATCGTACCACTTTGATCAAGGAGTAATTAAGAAATTGATTATGTTGGTACTCGGGATGGTTTGTGTGGGATTAGTGGTCTTATCATGACTGACTCGCATCATCTCTCCATAAACTCATTTGTTTGAGCGATGGTAGGATCAAATGCTCTAGCGGATTTTATTTTATGATGTGCATCATAATAATGCAAGTGGCACATTTCCTTTCTATTTGAGAAATTGGTGAGGCCAAAGAAACTCATTCATTTTTTGATCTCTCTTGCTAGTGTAACACTTCATGGTGAAGGAAACAATGGTGGAGTATTCCAAATTCATTGTGGAAATTCTAGTGGATATGCTGGTATGTTTCAGGGTAGACACTTCGATTTCTCTTGACAGTAAGGATCTGCAAGACGCCTTCCATGTGGTCACAAACTAGTGCCTCAAGCACATTTTGCTAAACTTTTAACTTCTTACCATGGTGGTTGTGAAGATGATCCTTGGTAAAGGGAATTTGGAGTATAAAGAGAATTTAGGACAAACACATAGATTGTATCGAGGTTTTTGGCATCAGTTCTTGATAATCATACGTCCAAGGCAGAGGCAAGGGCATTGTTCTGTAAGCTCTTCAACAAAAACTTGCTAGTAGGCTTGGAGGAGACACTTAAGGCAACATTACCTAAAAAAGACATTTTGCAACCATGAGATTTGGACCTGTTAAAAGTCCAAGGTGAGGTTATTAATATTTATCCATTCCTTCTCGATTTAAAGGGGATGCCACTAGTGAAGCATAGGATGATAGTTGCGGTCGCGATAACTTTCTTGAAGAAGGTGTTCTGAATGGAGGTAGTTAGCGACTTCGAATGGGTTAGATAATTTGAAGCATTTGCAAAATCCAATGGCTTTTTGTGAGTATTGGGTGTCTCTTGTTTCCTTGTCAAGGTGTTGGGTTTGGGTTTGTTAAAATGCATAATGTCATAAACTCTGTAATTTTTTGGTGTGATTTTGTGGCTCAACATAAAACCATTTTTTGGGAAATTGATAGTTTTCTATGACAATAATGGTGTAAAGCTAGGGTTGGGTCTCACATTAACTTAGTCTATTTTGGTTCGTAGTCTAACTGAATGGTGGGATGGAATGGAAAGATGCCATTTTCGTAATACAATTTGTAAAGGGTTTTTTGTAGATTCCAGTAACAAGCATGGTTGTGTTAGGGGAGTCAAGATTTGGGCATAGACAACCCTGGTGGTTAAAATTGTCTAGTTCTAGTGTCAAATCCCTACAACACAGACGTTTGTAAAATATTTTTGGCAAATTAATATATTATCTCTTACGAAACAAAAAAAATTCTAAACTTTTGTTATTTTATTAGATTTTTGAAAATAGGTTTGAAAACCCATTAGGGTAGAAAACTTACAACTAAATTGAAAGGTTATGGTATATCTTCACATAAATGCTTTCAAAAAATTAAAATTTTCAATGTAACTCTTAAATGAAAATATAAAATTAAAAAAAAGAAAGAAATTGATTAGTCACAAAATTTGCTCTTTTTAAGCTCATTAATCCCAAAACTGAAAGTCATTTTATGAACAAATAAATAGATGAATTGGGGAAAGACGAGATAAAAAATTACTAATTTTTAACAAATTGTAGATAAATTTTCTTCTGAAATTACTCAAATATTTAATTACATGCTAACGTCTTTAAAACAATATTACAATCTTTATATTATTACTTGAAATTCTATTTGAAATGTAAGACTACCACCTTCAAAAAATTCTAAACTAAAATTTTTAACCATTCTTGTTGGTATGAAATCCTTAAAAGCACTCAATTATCCAACACAACACTTCTATGAAACACAATCAATAAAGAGGTTAACATACATAAACCCAAAATAGAGCACCATGAAAAACCTAAACAACAACCTTTTAAAATCCTACAACAAAATTGAAGCAACCAAATACTTTATTCTTGCTTCATAAATCTATTCATCCAAAAACTTAACTAACATTTTTGCAGAGAGAAACAAAATATTTATTTGGAGATATAGATTTTTTTGATGTAACTCTTAAATAAAAATTAAAAATTAAAAATAATTTAGAAATTGATTAGTCACAATTGCTCTTTTTAAGCTCATTAATCCTAAAATTGAAAGTCATTTTTTTGAACAAATAAATAGATGAATTGGGGAAAGACGAGATAAAAAATTTAACAATTTTTAACAAATTGTGGATAAATTTGCTTCCCATATCACCCAAATTTTTAATTACATGCTAAAAGGTCTTTAAAACAATATTACAATCTTTATATTATTTACCTGAAATTCTATTTGAAATGTAAAATTGCCACCTTCATAAAATTCTAAACTAAAATTTTTAACCATTCTTGTTGGTATGGAATCCTTAAAAGCACTCAATTATCCAAAATAACACTTCTATGAAATACAATCAATAAAGAGATTAACAAATAGAACCCAAATTAGAGCAGCATGAAAAAGCTAAACTATCATGACCCTCTTTATGTTAAAATTTTAGATAGAGGAAATGGGAAGAGTACCTACCACTTGTAGAGTTTGCTTAGAACAATACCTTCCAAAATTCTTTGGGAATGACTCCTTTTGAAGGACTTTATGGTAGACCTTGTCATACACCTTTGAGTTGGGACAGTCTTGAAGACAAAATAATAATTGGTCCAGACATGTTAAAGGAAATGGAAAGAAAAACTAAGGAAATAAGGCAAAGGTTAACGGAGGCCTCTGATAGACAAAAGAGCTATACAAATAAAAATAGATTTCTAAGGGAATTTTAAGTGGGGGAAAGAGTTTTCCTAAGGGTTAAACCTCACAAAAGTTCCATAAGATTTGGGAAGAAGACAAAAATAACACCTTGCTATGTTGGGCCTTTTGAAATCTTGGAAAAGATAAATCGAGTTGCTTACCGATTGGCCTTACCTCCCCAACTAAGCCGAATCCATGATGTATTCCATGTCTCTCTTCTTAAAAAGTACATACCTGATGAAAAACATATTTTGGATTGGAATGCCTTACATGTCAAAGAAATAGGGGGAATAATGATAGAGCCATAAAAAATCTTAGAGAGGCGCCAGTACCGATTGCACAACAGAGAAATTAATCAATGCAAAGTACAATGGGATCAATATGGTGAGGGGAATGCTACATAAGAAGATACACATATGAAATGCAATAGTTATTTCCTTTCTTGTTTTGAAACTTTTAACATGAAACTTCTTATCTTGTTAGTGTGTACATCAGGACGATGCCCAAATTAAGGGGGGGAGGATGTCATGACCCTATTTATGTTAAAATTTTAGATATATTATAATTTTGTGTGGTAATATTATGTAAGTGGTTTTATACAATTAATTTATGTGTGAAGAAGGTAGAGACTAAATAAAGAACAAAAAAATATTAAATTATTAAATACACACTCCTAAAAAGGAACAAATAAAAGTTAACAATATTAATAAATAAGTGTTTCATTAATAATTTCAGCACATGTTGGAGAAATGGAAAAATAAGGAATTAAATAATTTTGAATAAAAATTAAGTCATTATGTGACAAGTGTCCCCATCCTATCCTAAGGATTATTAATTAGCACAATCTATCATTATACTTAATTAATAAAATTAGCCACTTTCCTAAGTCACATTAATTAATATAATACATCATTTAATCTAATTAATCATGATTAGGGAGATGTTACTATCCTCTATAACCCATTAGATTAATTGATTAATTAATCTTCGTTATCATTTTCTCAAATTTAAAATTCATTCTAATCTCCCTCACATGTGACTTGCATGCACAAATCACTATCACCTTACAACTCATCTCCACTTACCCTTGTGTGGGAGTTCACACCATGCATGTGACCTTTCCTCTTTGAACCATTTGGCTTCCCCATGTGTGCCCACACATGTGTGAGCACACATGGTCAAACCCCCCTCTCTTACATATCATAGACATGTCATTATCAAGCCATCCTCTCTCTTACATGTCAGACATGTCAACATCTCCTCTACCCAAGGTGTGCTCACAAATCAAAATTTGTATTTTAAAATTAAAATTCTCTTGCATAGGGTTATTTGGGCTTGTTTTATTGACTTTAGGGTAAAAATAAACCCCTAGGGTGAGTACCTATGGGGTGGAAGCTTATTGAGAATATAATATGACCTTTTGGACAATGTCTGAACCCCTAAAAAGCCTCTTAAATACGAGTGACGAGTTTTATGGTCTTGGGGAAGGTGTGGTGACTTGTCATATCCACTTCTTCCAAGGTGAGCTCACACATATGTGAGCACCCTTGGCTTTGGTCTCCCCATGCCATGTGAGCCTATTTTTAAAGCCTTCTCCTTATGACACTTGTCACAAGGTGAGGCTATCAATCCAAACCCTATCTTCTTAAACAATCCTAGCCATTGAATCAATCTTCAACCTTGGCCCTTCATTTACCTCCCCTGAAGTCTATAAATTGAAGTCATTTCTTCTCTCATAAACAACACATGAATGCTATCTTTATGCTATTACTTTGAAGAATGATAGGATTGAAGGAAGGAGAATCAAGTTGAAGAAGACACAAGGAGAAGATTTGGAAGAAGATTTGTTGCAACTCCATCAACATCAAGATTCCCTTTATTTTGATTTTCTTTTAGAATAACTAATTAAATCTAGAAAATTAGTTTAAATCAAGCTATTACTCTCTTTCCTATTCTTGTTTGTGACAATCAAATTTTTAGAATCAATCTATTATTATTGTCCTTACCATTCTTTGTTTTTCCAAACTAATCTAGAATGAAATTAATTTTCCTTTTTTTTTTAATCTTTAAATCAATATATTTATAAATAAATAAATAAATAAAAATATTCTCATCTATGTTTATTTACAAAGAAATAATTTTTCTTTTAATTAAATTATTATTTTATTATTGTTAAAATAAATTAAATAAAATATATCTAAATACATATGTTTTATAATATGGATTTTTATATTAAAGTTCTTTATAACATTTATTCTTTTAATTTAGTTAAGTCATAAATAAAATAGTTTTTTTTTTAGTATAAATAAATTGATAGAATTTTTAAAAGGGGTATCAATTGGATAGATTAAATAATAAATTATTTGGTCTAATTAACAATCAAATGATGGGCTTATTCATTAAATGAATTCAAGTTATTAAAGAAATTCCACGAATTTCTTAATTTTAATAATGTTACCCTAATTTAGTAAGACAACAAATTAACTAACATCTATGATTGATGAAGATTTGGTCCAAACCATGGTTCTATGGGATAGTATTTAATTTCTCTTGAATAAAAGATGAAAATGATTACTAACTATTGTTGAATATAATAAATAAACTTAGAATATACCTCTTTTTTTCATAAAATGATGATAAACTATGAGTATGGACCTAGTTATAGAAGATTTTGAAATAGAGGAATTACAACATGACAACACTATAACTTTATGACAACAATTACAAATCTATGATAACAATTGTGATTATTAAACATTAAATTTTAAGCTTAAATTTATGTTTCATTAAATGAGAAGTTCATTGTTTACCAAATGGTAAGTAGTAAAATTGAATTCATGCAAACAAAATACCATCTAACTTAAGGAATTAATAATATCTCTTTAATAAAATTGCTTTCTTGTTATGCCATAAACTTAACTCTTAGATTTATTGTTATTCTTCAAATAAACTCTCTCCATGCAATAAATTTATTTCCTTGGGATTCAAGGTTTATAACACAACATCATACTTATCATTTAATAGATTTGCAATAAACTTAATTCTTCAACATCACGACTATTCTTTAAATTAATTTTCTCCTCAATATGCAAGTAGATTCAATTCTTTAAAAAAAAAGGTTGATTCATTTAATTACATCAAAGTCATAGTGTATAAATCATTATGAATAAACTTTTGCAAATTAATGCAAACCTACTTTAGATAGATCATCAATCTTGAGGCATTAGTAGTATAACTTATACAATTAAAATAAAGGCTTTTATTAGATTAAGACATTGCATTGGTTTATCTATCTTAAGACATTAGTGAAATAACCTATAAAATCAAGTCTTCTTTAGTTGGATTATTTATTCATGCAATTCAATCAAAATTAATTTTGTCTTGAAACTTGATAGATTATGCCATGAAGTCTTCTTGAGTTGGAATTATTTATGCTTTCTTAGATGGATATTTATCTTGAAAATATTAGTGTTATGCAATTTAAATTAAAACTACTTTAATTAGATTACTCTATGAAATAGATTATGCAAATAGATTCAAATTTATTTTCTAGGAAATACTAACATTGCAATACAATTAGATTCATACCATCTCTGAATTAGATCACCCATCTTGAAGAATCTAACATTATGTATAAGTGTTTTTAATTCATAAATGGATTTGACTATTTTCATGATTCAATTCACTGTCACAAAAAGTTTTACTTTCATAGGACGTAAGTAGATGCGATACTTCTTTCTAGTAAATGTACTTTGAATAAATAGTTTTTCTTTTTAGTAAGTACATTTAATTTTACTTCCTTAGGAAGAAGGTATAAAACTTTTATATTACCATTTAGTTTATGTGCACAAGCTACTTTTCTTATTGTTGATGATACATTTAATTTCCTTCTTAGATATAAAACTTAAATAAGAGGAAAACAAAAAAACCAGCAATGTTTGATATTAATGGTGCCTCTAACTCATGTTTACGAGTAATGCCATCGCACTTGAGTTACTGCACTTATAGCCTAATAAAGCTGCAACAACGGTGTCTGTGGCATTGTCCCTATAAATCGTCGGGGAGTAATAAGGAACATTTTTGGAGTTAAAATCCAAGGGGTAGGAAATCCCTCTTGGATCAATAATCTAAAAAGATAATACTATAATGGACTTACATCTGCCAGTGAAAATCATAGAAAAATCCAATAGGGTTGGGGCATGTGAATTGACTTTTAATTCTTTTATCTTTGATGATTTGTTATTTAACGGGCAAGGGTGTGACTTATAGGAATTTAGGATATAGATGAATTAGGAAACAAGCAAAAGATCACCATGAATCTTTATGCTTTATATGCTCCCTTATGTGGGTAGTAATTGAAGAGAAACTATTTGGGGAAATGGCCCTAGAAAGGGTCGTTTACCCACAAAACAGTTTACATCAAACAATAGATTAAAAAATAGAACTACATATTATACGCCTTGATCCCATGCTGAAACGGTGTATGTAGGCAGTCTAGGGACAAAGTTGTCCCTAGTATGCAGGGGCTTGGGAAGGGGATTTATGATTGGTTAAGAGCGTTTTCCTTGCTAGTCTTGTTAAGATACCTTGAGATAAAGAAAGATAAATTCAAATGTTAATATTGAAGTTGGAAATCACTTGTTATACTCAAAAGGAATCCCATATGGATTCACTTGATTCCCCGAGGCTTTAGGCCAAATTCTGAGGTAGGACTCAATCTTTTATTATTATTTCATATACTCCTAAGGATGTCGACCTTGGTGCACTCCTAGTAGAGGAGTGTAGTCGTTAGAGAGTGACTCGGGAATTGGATGGTCCCAACAAGTCTATGTCTCTGGCCAGATCATTTTCTAACCCATGTGGTTAGATGTCTACCTTATTTGGATAGATAAATCTTGGTCCCATATGGACATTAACTTAACCAGAATGGTTAGATGCCTATCCCGGATGGATAGATGAGTCTTGGTCTCGTATGGACATTAACCTAACTTGTATGGTTAGATGCCTATCCTAGATGGATATATGCCTATCCCAGATGGATAGAAGTTCCTAAGTATACAAATAATTGAGAAAGACATTAAGAGATTTACCTTGTTAAAAAAAAAATTAATGAATTTTTGGATTAAGTGTGGGTGTCTACATAAACAACAACCTTTTAAAAGCCTACAAAAAAAATTGAAGCAACCAAATACTTTATTCTTGCCTCATAAATCTATTCATCCAAAAGCTTAACTAACATTTTTATAGAGAGAAACAAAATATTTACTTGGAGATCTAAATTTTTTAATGTAACTCTTAAATAAAAATTAAAAAATAAAAATAATTTAGACAATGATTAGTCAAAATTGCTCTTTTTAAGCCCATTAATCGTAAAATTGAAAGACAATTTTTTGAACAAATAAATAGATGAATTGGGGAAAAGATGGAATAAAAAATTAACTAACAAACTGTAAATAAATTTGCTTTCTTAATCATCCAAATTTTTAATTACATACTAAAAGGTCTTTAAAGCAATATTACAATATTTATATTATTTACCCAAAATTCTATTTGAAATATAAGACTACCACCTTCATAAAATTCTAAACTAAAATTTATAACTATTCTTGTTGGTATGAAATCCTTAGAAGCACTCAATTATCCAAAATAACACTTCTATGAAACACTATCAATAAAGAGGTTAACAAATAGAAAACAAAAATAGAGCTATGGATGGTGATCCTAGACCTACACAAACACAAACAAACAACACAATATTAGTCCATTATGCAAGTTAAAACCATCATTCCCCATAAGATTCATTTGAAACATGAAAACAAGAAATAAAGTGAAGAACAAAAATAAAAAAATCTATTAAATCCTATTTAAATGATCAAACTCTCAATCCCATGGGGGAATTGGTGCTATTTTGATGTGGAAAATATCCCTTTCCCAATATCTTAGTCAAGCTTGATGATGAAATTTGAAGATTGATGCTCCTTTATGAAATTTCTCCATAACCTAGCTATGAAATGATGAAAAACTATGAAAATGGATGAAAATGGATGAACTTTGCTCAAAACATGAAGATAATGATGTTGCATGAAGTTGTGGATCAAATTCCTAAGATTGTGGATCCAAAATTAGTAAAAGAGCTCTCCATTTATAGGAGAGAAGGATGGAGAAATGGGCCAAAAAGATGAATGTGGGACTAAAGATCAACCAATAGCAAAATGCCACTTGTCAACATGTTAGTGGATAGAGATGGAGCACATTTTGATGAATGTGCACATAAATGCCATTAGGTGGATATTTGAAATTGGAGAAGTGACATGTTGGAGGGAGATGAAAGAAGAGTTAAATGCCACTTGGCCCAAGAAAAGGACATGTAAGAGGCCCTTAATGCCTTGTTGGATGGACAAGTCCTTTTGGGAGGGAGAATTCAAATTTGAAGAATATTCCAACTTGATTCCCTTTTGAATAAAAATAGGAGAATTTACTAATTCAATTCAATTGATTTACTTGTGCAAGTTGCAAAATCTAGAGGATTTAATGGATTAGTGTTAGGATTAATCACGATTTGATTAATTTAGATGGAGATTAGCTGATTTGACATTTCGACTTAGATTTTTGGATTTAAACAAATCAAGATGAGAGGAATAATCAATTTAGACTTAATTAAATGAAGTTGGATTTATTTAATTAAAAGGAGATGGTGTTAGACTTAAATCACATAAAGGTTAGTTTATTAATTTAAAGGAGATGACCTTAGAAATTAATTAAATAAAATGAACTATTTAATTAAAAGAGGAGAATAGGATTAATTAAACAAAATAATTTATTTAATTAATATGAGATAATGATTTAATCAGATAAAATTGATTTATTTAATTAAAAGATGAAATATGATGAATTTAATAAAATAAAGATTATTCGATTAAATGGCTAGCAAAGGAGATGATTCCAGACGAACTAGTGTTAGTAAATCAAGATTAGGTGTGTAGGATCAATCAGTATATTTTACGTGTCTACATTTTTCCCCTCTTTGAAGCAATGTACCTATTGCGTTGGTTCAAAGAATAAACTTGCCAAAATCAAAATTCATTTTTTAAAAAAAAATTTCAAATGCCCTAGCAGAAAGAAGTATATTGGTACACTTCCCCCTTGATAGATCGAGTGAAAAGTTCAATTTGAAGGTTGATCTTGCGACAAAGAGGTTCAAGATGGACATATGAATGGTTATGATGATGATGCAAATGAGATGGTTTATGAGATGCTTAGAATAACCAATCTATATTATCCTAAACATCTAAAATGATAATGCAATGCATGTGAGATGGATGAGATGGATAATGTGTATGATATGAATGATATACGGTATGTTGACAATTTGTGGATGTAGGATGGATAAATTGGTGATAATGATCAACTGTCATGGTACCCTATTAGTGTGGAGAGAAGAAAGAATAAATGAGATGATGACAAGAGGATCCAACAAGCCCATGATCTATGAGACTTTATTAGAGATGATCAATGATGATAATAATGATTCTTTTCTTATCAAGAATTGGGATTTTAAAATGACTTACTTACCTTATGTTTGATAACACACATAGGCACGATGCATCAAAGTATAAAGAACCAGGATGGCACTACACCTAGTGTGATGGACTTTGACTCAACAATTAGATAGGAGTACTCCTGTTCACACTTGGCATACAAAACCTTATTTAATATTTAGTTTGGATATTCCAAACATCTCAGACCAAAACATAGAAAGGAAATCCTTCCTATGTGGTCAACAAGACACCTAAAACGCCCTCCCTACGCCCAAACAAAGCACACATGACCAAGGTTATATTACAAGAATATCCAACAAGCACAACAGATTAAAGATAATGATCATTGCCTCATTCCTTTCTCTCTAAATACCTTTGTTTGGACATCATTGAGAGGTCATTGAAATGAGCACAATAAGATAAGTCAAAAGACAAAGATCAAGTAAACAAACAAGCTAATGTTCTTCATACCGCTAGCCAAGACTAAACTACGGTAATGCCTGATGTTGATGTCCATTGTAGGAAGGATGCATCCTAGGACATGATGTTATCAGATGATTTGGGATTGATTGGATGATAGGCTATTAATACCAATATTTGACCAACTTGTTTACTTACTGACCTAGACTTGAGACCTTGATGTTTGAGTTTTCACTTTTAACCTACTAGACTCGTTTCCGATTGTTTCACCAAAGGTTGAGGATGATGATTGATTTATTGTGAGTGGAGGTTTATTTCGGGTGATTGCGAAATGGGATAGGTGGATTTTTTTCAAATATTTGAATGTTTTTGTTGTTTTAAAAATGTTTTGAGTTTGTTTTTGGTATTTTCAAGGTTTTGCAAATATTTAGATTTTCAAAATTTCTAATGTTTTTGGTGTTTTATGATATTTTATGAATGTTTTTGGATTTTGTGTTTTTTTAATGTTTTTGTGTTTTTGTGTCTCGGGGGGTGATCAAAGATTACCCTTTCCTACATTTAAGCTCAAAGACGAAATAGTTCAGATCTAGTGTTTTTGACGTTTTTTCTATTTTTTGACTTGTTTTTAGATTTTGATATGATTTTGGATGTTTTTGGATTTTTGGATTTTATGATTTTTTTTGGATTTTTTGCATGATTTTGATGATTTGGATATGGATATGTGTGATGATATTAGTGCTCTATTTTAGGATTTTGTTGAAAACCAAGCTAAGGTTGATTGATCTGATTGATGGATTGATGATGATAACATTGTTGAGGATACACAACAATACAATGATAGTATTTAATCAACATGAGGATTTGGATGGATATCCTAAGATGATGAGGGATTTATTGGATTTGATTGATGAATTGATGATGATAACATTTTTGAGGATACACAACAATGTAAAGATAGTGTTAAGCAACACGAGGACTGGGAAGGATATCTCGAGATGATGATGGATTGATTGGATTTGATTGATCAGGATTTTGAAGCTTGATTTGGAACAAAATTTGTTTTGAATGATTTGATACGGCATTGAAGTACAAATTAGATGCAACTGATATTGATTGTTTGGATTTATGTTCAATGAAAGATAAAGCTTTTTAAAGAACATCATCTTGTCAAAATATGCCATGGGCTAGTGATTTGGATTTTTTTCTCACCAGTGCTTTCACTAATTTGACTTCATGTTTTTCAATGTTTGGATCACCACATAAGTTGGAAGATATAGATCACTATTTATTTCTGAAGCAAGATGTAAATATCTGCCCCCAGTGTCTAGCAATGTATGGAATGCCATGGGTGGATGCTTGGATATGGTAAGCATGCAAAGGATTCCAAGGATTATCTTGTGATAAGATAAGGTGTTCAAATAGAGGAATGCTTTAGTGGATAATGATTCAAGGCTCAAATAATGTTGGGTATGATGGGATCAATGAAAATGACCCATGTGAAGATGTTTACCATAAGCAAGTGTAAAGTATGCACCAAAATTTTTATCAAGATCAAGATAATTTGGACTATGGATGAAAATGGATTGGATAAATGGTTCATGGATGAATGGATTTAAGATGGATGGAATGTTGGATTTATTATGGATGGGATGAGATGCTTCCACCTAAACTAGTGCACGTAGACGCTTGATTCCTACACATGACACTTGTTTTCATGGTTTTCATCATGGTACCTGTCCAAAGCGCCACCAAAGTGGTTTTCACTAGAGGATGATTTTTATTTTTACTATTTTCATGATTTTTTATTTTTTTGATTTTTCTAAAAGATTTTAAGCTTATGTTGAACCACCTGGTGGTGTTTATGTAAACACTTCTATCATAATGTGCCATCGATATCCTACTTGAAGAATCTACTTTGCTAAGATACATGCACTTGAATACAACTTTTGAGATTTTTGATTTGCTTTGTTGATACCAGAGTTAACTTTGTCTTTGTGCACACATCATGATAGAGTTCCTTCTGAATCCTTATGATGAAGGGTGGCTAACAATACATGGTCAATGTGAGAATTGAATATCATGTGTGGAGGCGTGGATGGAGTGTGTTTAGGAATAAAAGATGGATTGGTTGATAGTTTGGAAATTTTGACTCTCCAAATTTGAGAAGATGAGCAATGATGGGTGGATACGAAAGTGTGCATGGAATTAGGACCAATTTCTTGATATACTTTGTACGTCACTTGAGAAGCCTTCTTTTTCCTTTGTGGACATCTTTGATGGATACTTTTCCCTTTTTTATTTTTCCCCATAGTTTCCTTGACTAATGAGGTTTGATAGGGATAATATTTCTTTGTATTTTTTGGTATCCATGTGTATTTGATGTGTCCTTCATGATTTACAAATTCTTTTTCTTTGATAACGTTCTTTGTGCTTTGATTTAAATATTTCTTTTGGTGTTGGTCCCAATTCGTGGATGGGGTGAGGGGTGGATGAGGATTCGTGACATGGTTAGTTTTAGTATTGGAATTGGTTTCATCATAAGGATTATTCATGCTCCCTATGTTGATGTTTGCACTAGGTAAAATTGCCCCTAGTATGGTGGTAGTAGCACCTTTGTTCCTTGATTCTTCCTATTTTGAGATGTCTTGTTCAATAAGCATTCTCTAATAAATTACCACTCTAGATGACGTTATTTCAATTTGCTGCTCTACTGACTCTGGAATATCCTGTTCTATCTGACATGTTTCCTTGAGTGGATAATGTTGGATATCTTCATACATGATGTCCCCAATCTGAATGTGGGATATATCTGATCCCGCTGTTGAAGACTCAGTTTGGCTATAGGAATCAATAGCCTACTTTTTTTGTGTAATAATGTTAGGAGTAAGGGAATCCAATTTTGAATGAAGATCATCTATGTGTCCATCCAAAGAAAGCATCTCATGGGTAGATGGAGGAGTATGTGCTATATGGATATTATCATCATTTGTGACATCTTGTATAGATAGGAGAGTGTCCATTAGATCATTGTAGTATCTTGGAGATACAAATTATTGATCTTGATTAATTTTGGAAATGCTTTTGACATGCTTTGGATCAAGTTCTTGACATGGGTCAATTTCAAAGGATGGATTCCTTATAAAGGGTTCTTGGATATCTTCATTAGGCATGGGAAGTGGCTCAATATCCTCTTGATCTTTGAGTGGACTTGGATCAAATGTTGAGTTGAGGATTTCTTCAATATCTATAACCATGAGGTCGAAGGATGTCAATATGTCTTGGAAAGGACCATTGCTAGACTTTCGTGAAAGGTGTTGATCATGCTTTGGAATAAATTATTGAGATATGTCCTCTAACTCATTAGGTGATGTAGAGACATTTTCAACATGATCATTGGTCGATGGATCATGGATTATAGGATCAAATAATGTTAACACTCCTTGAAATAGATCATTGTCAAAAAATTTTAGGGGGTTTTTATCATGATAAAAAAAGTGACTCTTGATGTATGTTGAGTTGATCTTTGGATGAGGTAGAAACATCTTCAAGGTGCTCATTGATGGATATATCTTGATCATTGTTTTCAACAATTGTTGTGGAGAGATTATTAATGATATCGCTAGTGGTTGAATCTTGATCATTCTCCCCAATAGTTATTATTTTTTTATCAATAAGGTCTTGGATGATATTTTTGAGTAGAATACAATTTGATTTTGTGTGTCCCTTTATTTTGTGAAAATCACAAAGGTGATTCTCGTTATACCCTAGTGGTTTAACTTGAGGCTCTTGATAATTTTCATAAACAGGGATTTTGATATTTTCTTGTACCAACTATTGCATGACCAATTCGATTGGTCCCCCAAGTGGTGTGTATTTTAATTTGTTACTTTGTGATATTTGTACTTTAAATTGACCTTGTGGTGAATGATTTTGGAGATGTGGAGGTTGGGTTTGTTATTGATGTTGTTGATCTTGATATCCAACCTCTTGACATTGGAGATATTTTTCTTGATGTGGCTGTGGACACAACTCAATTTGCTTTGATGACATGGTTTAACCAATGGAAGAGTGTATTTATTTTTGGGTGGAGATGTCTCTTGGCACAATGAGTCAACTACTTTGGTAAGTATAACAATTTTATCTTGCAAAATTTGATCTTGATTTTGATCTTGACACCCTTGATATAGTTGATTTGGTTTTTGTTCAAGCATATTTGGAATTTATACTTGTGGTGTTTGTATGAGATCATGGAAAAATTGATTTTGGACAATGTTCTAATTTGGGTTGATGTTCAAATTTGGCATTATAGGTTGAAATTGATCATTGTTGTGGTTGGGAATCACATTACCTTGATTTAGGTAACTTTGATTTTGCATGGTGTTACCTTGACTTGGATCAATACATGGAGTTGTTAACATATTGTTTGTACTTTGAACAACATTGGTATGATTCACAAACATATCTATCCCAAAGTTTACCAAGTGTGGATTTGAAATTTTCATGTTTGGTAAACTTGTATATTCACATTTGGCATGTATGGATTTGGTGGGATAATCTTGTTTTGTTGAAGACTCATGCATTGATTGTTTGGTTGATAGATTTGTAGATTTGGACTTTGATTTAAATCTATCATAGGGAAAGGTGTTCCAAAATTTAGATTGGGAATACTCACATTTGTTGTACCATTGAGTTTTGTAGGAGATAATGATGCCATGAATGGATTGTATAAATGCGATTTTTGATAATCAATTGGCATTGTAAGGCTTTGATAGTTTGGTTGATTTAGACCACTCATTATGTATGAATCAAGTTTATATTCCATGTTTTTCTTGTGTTTTGACCTTGTTGACCTCTAAGGAATTTAGGACCAATGATGAGATGAAGGATGAAAGGGGTGAATGATATGGGTTTTGAACTTTTAGGAACCTTAAAGGAATACTATACTTTAGGAATTTTTGATTTTTGATTTTTGATTTGATTTGGCTTGATTTGGATTTGGTTTAGACTTGGTTTTGATTTGGATTCTGGATAATGAACTAATAAGCCCCAAGATGTTGGATGTTATCTTGGAATAAAATTGTCCACAAGGTGATAATTTAACTAAGTGTATGAAGAAGGATTCATCTACACACACTTAGTCAAACAAGATGGTTTTTATTTTGATTTAGAAAGTTTTTCCAAAAGCCTAGCATGAATTATTTTTCCAATGGTTCAAAAGTTGTTTGTGAGATGGGATTTTATTGATGTTTGAGATGGATGAAGTGTTTGATTTGATCCTAAATGAACCTAAAAGGGAATTATTTACAAGACCATGGTTTTGAAGAACATGCTTTACCCTATGAGTAGTTTAAACCAAAAGACCAATGTTTTGCTTGGAAGACCATAAGACAAAAGATAACAAACACATGTGTGGGGTTCAATTGATTTAATCTTGGTTAATGAATTTATTTTTACCACATCCACTTGTCTTGCTTAAGTTTTAAACTAAATGTCTATGCCAAGGCCTTCTTTCATTCCACAAGGTCCATTATGTGAGAATCAAGAAGTCAAAGCCATAGTTTCCTTAATGTTGACTTTAGAGAGAAAATTGAGAAATGGGACCAAATACTTAGAAGCTTCTAAGGATGAAATCCCAAGGGACAAGCAGTAACACTTGGATTCTTTCAAAGGTATTTTATTCTACTAAAGTGTTTGAAATTTGATGTCCTTGTTGAATGTTTGTTTTCAAGATTTTGGATCCAAGAAATGTGTTCATTTAACTCAAAATTACACAATCCTAGGATAGAAGAGAAAATATTTGTTGAGTTCCTAGTTGGATAAATCCTGTTGTGCTTATTCAGAGTGGATGATTAGAAACTTGACCACACTGGCTCCCCTCCACGATACTCACTTCTATGGGTTAGCCAAGATTTAGTTCTCATGAATCTCCCATGACGAACTTTTCATCTCTACAAAGAACTGCAAGTATGTGGGACGACTCTGGAGGTCCGACCTCTTGATGCCAACAAATATTGGGATTTTGGATTCTAAACAAAGGTTCATAGTAAGGGCATCCATTTTAGGGGGTACAATGATAAAATCCTTGTGAGAGATCTCCCAACCCTTATAACAAGGGATTTACACATCATAAAGACATTTCCTGGGAGAGTTATCATACACTGCTTCCCATTGTTTATGATGTTCATCGCAACCAAAAATTTATATAGTAGTTTGGAAGAGCTTGGCTTATGCTCGTTACTGCTTGGGTCGTTCCTTTGGGGAGATTACTTTTTCCCACCAAGGCAGGCCCTCTAAAGGTAAACAAAAGCAAGTAAGTACATTTGTAGTTCGATCAATCTTTGTTTGCATGAACAAAGAGAGAACACACGCAATATACTTATCTCACACTAGCAAGATTTGTTCAATTTTTAAGAGCCCAAATTGAAGTGTGGAGGAAATCTTTTAGAAAACATAATATCACCAAAATAATTTTGATTCTCAATATCATCGTGAAATGTGAGAGAAGTGCATACGCCTCTTAAATGATATTAAGCTATAGAAAATATTACAAAGAACAAAAAGCACATGTTCATTTTAACTTCAAAAGCAATAATGGATTCTCTTTATAGCACCAAGATGAAGTGTGAAGTTTGCTTGTTCAATTTTAAAATCCCAAAACCAACTCTAGGAAGTGTGTAATGTTCTTTTTAATCCCTTTGATTTGTTCTTTTTAAGCCCAAATGAAATTTATTTTGAGTCCTAAAAACTTTAAGATGAAAAAATCCTTAGAATTGGGATTAGAATTGCTCCCAAAGTGTTTAAGAACACTTGTTTTTGATAAAGGAAATAATGGGTTTTATAGGGACCTGAAACCACAAAGTTTACAGAAAAGAAAAGGAATAAGCGTTAAAGAACCCAGAACAAGAAGGTTGCAGTAAGAAAAGAGCCAAGAAAGCACAACAACCACCAACCCAAGGCCAGCAAGCACCACCAAAAAAATCCAACAAAAAAAACCAGCAATAGAAACAACCCAAAGCTAACTTAAAGAGTTTAGAGCATCAATAGCCTTAGCTTCAAGAATGTGCATGTCCTGGGAACAATTTTTCAGGGTCTGAACCATTTGGGCCGTAGGAGGCACCTTCCTCTTTAGATTTTCTCTCATCCTCTTTGAGATACCATAGTCCTCAGTCCCGATTTTGTCTTTTTTAGCTTCCAATTCCACAATCAAAGATCCCTGATGTGTGTTTTTCAACTTCTCAGTCATAGCATTAATGATAATGGTGTTATGATGTGCCATTCTATGGTTGTGCTCCATAATAGTTTTCATGGTATCTTTTATTTTACCTATTTCAGCTTCCATGTGTTTAACCTCACCTTCATTATCCTCAACATCCATCCTCATATTGTTCTCATTTCTCCCGCCCTTCGTGGCATTACAAGAGCTGAATTTGGCTTCCAAGTCCTCAAGCTTGCTGTTGAGGACCCTATTTCTGAGGTTAAGGTCCTTAATTTCATGGAAATCCCACTTCATTATTCTGAAGTAATCAACAGCTCCATTTCTGGTGATATCCAGGATATCCCTAGGAAACTCATGGGCCTGCTTAAAATAATGATCTTCAGGGTTAAGATCATTAGGGAATCTGGGTTTGTTCTCTCTATCTGTGGCAGGGTGGGAAGAGAAAGAGTCTTTGCTAACATTAGGGACCACATAAATATTCTTCGATGCATCCTTAGAATAGGAGACCAGTTTATTAGCAGGGGAACCCTTTTGAATGGACTTCTCTTTCAGAATAACAATACTGGGGTTTTTGATAGTGCTTGATTTATTGAGCGGGGGTTTGCATTGCAGAGTTTTCTTGCCATAATTGTTAGGGGAAGGAGGGTCTTCTTCAATCCACTCAAAGTCATGCTTATTTTTATCCTCTTACACACTATTATCCATGTCATCATCTTTAGAGGACGAGGCTGAGATAGGGTTGGATAAGGCCATAAAATTTTGAAAATGTTCATAAATAATCCTAATAAGGATGATATGCAATATTGGATACTTAGGATTCTTCTTATGATCATCCATACTATTACTTAAGGAGCAATACAGATAGTACATAAAGGAAACCCTAACCTTGTGACAAAAGTGGTTGAGAAGGGTGAAGTGGTAGCCATATACCCTGGTGAATCTTTCATCTAGGGTAATGTATTCCATGATGATTCTGAGCACTTTCCTCCATAATGACTTTATCGAATCAGCTTCAAAGTAGTTGTTGGTGACTTTTATCAGCTTTGTCTTCTCCTTTTCTTTCCTGGGGAATCTAA
The DNA here is from genome assembly GCA_007258455.2 of Sequoia sempervirens. Lineage (NCBI taxonomy): Eukaryota > Viridiplantae > Streptophyta > Pinopsida > Cupressales > Cupressaceae > Sequoia > Sequoia sempervirens. Next base: position 230,523,270 of record VDFB02193867.1, read on the forward strand.
TAAGCACCTCATCAGAGAAATTTCTATCATGAAATAATTTTGTTCCCTTAGTAGAAATGCCATTCACTTCCCCAATGAGGTTCTCGTCCACATTAACCTTCCTCCCATAAAGAATAATTTCTTCGTTCTTCCAATTTTTCTCAAAGTACTCTGTGGCTTTCATATCAGGCCTATGAAGCTTTTTGATGAGGGGAATCAGCCCACCTCTTTCTATTTGTCTCCAAACCTTCGGGTTCCTCTTGTGCATTTCATAGCTCTTCGGCTCCACCCTTTTCCTGTCTCCTCCCATTTTGCAAACACCTCCCTGGAATTTTTACCAGAGCTAGGGTCTTGAAATAGAATATTGCAGCCTAACCAAAGAGCCCACAAAACATGCCACTTCTTACTATCATTTAAGATAATAAGCACAGCCCCATCAAATCTAATGATTTTGATGTACTGGACCCTATTCTCTTTCATCATCAAAAAAAGTTGTTGCTTTCCCATGCATGATATTATATTCAATTAAGGCCCTTGTGTCAGCACCCAGACCCATGAGGTTCTACCACATAACCAACCCCTTTTGTTTAACCCCCTCATTAGCAAAAAAATTGGCCATGCTGTTGGCTTTCCTAAAAGCATGAGAAATTTTAACTTTCTCAGATCTTGATAAAAGGGATTTAGCATCTTCAATCCAACTCTTAATAGTCCAAGAGGGAGGGGAATTTCCTAGAAGGCAATCAATAATTTTTTTGAGTCTCCTTCAAGCCATAAATTTTTATAATTCTAACTAAGTGCTAAGTTAATCACTTGAAAGGATCCAATAGCTTCCACCACGTGGTTAGTTTGAGATCCAAGGGAGATAGCCACCGCTGCTAAAAAATTTCCATTTGAGTCCCTACTCACACCTCCACTTTCAACCAACCTCGGGTTTCCCTTAGCCACTCCATCAAAGTTGGCTTTAATCCAACCATTCGGTGGAAAACTCTAGCACACCCCTTCTCAGTCTTTTTTAGCTGGTTTAGAAGCCCGTGACACATCATTTTTAATCTTCCATTCCTTGGCCATCTTTAAGTCATAAGGAGAGCACACCACAACCTCCAGATTACTCTCTTGCTGAGGAATGATATTAAATTTTTCTACAATTAGCCTAAGGATTTTTTCAAAAACATTGTTCTCTAAAATTTCCTTGTCCTTGAAGAGTCTGTTATTTTGTTCCTTCCACACTCCCCATGCTATATAGGGGAAAGTGAAGGCCCATAGTCTTCGAATATAAGGATTCAGAGAAGGAGCATTCCATTGAGAAAAAAAGTCTTCAATAGAGTGAGGAAAAACCCATGAGATGTTCCAGAGAGCCAAAAACTTACCCCAAACAACAACAACAAACAAATAGTGGAGAAACAAGTGATTTTTTGACTCCACCTCATTCTTACAAAGATAACATCTATTAGGTATCTAGAAGCCACACTTGCAAAGATTATCAACGGTGAGCACTTTTTCTTGAAGAAGGATCCAGAAAAAAATATTGACTTTAGGGGTCAGATGTTTTATCCAAGCTCTGGTCCAAAAAGGAGAGGGGGCTTGAGAAAGTGATAGTAGAGAGATAGCCAAAGAAACATAGTAGTTTCCCGAGGGGTTATCTATCCAGACTAAAAGGTCATCCTGCTGATTCGATCCCATCCTAACAACCATCAGAGATGAGTGAATGGGGGCAAGCTCCAAGCTAAGCTGGCATAAGTCCATCCATCCCCCATCTTGCCAATAGTCCTTAACTTGAGAACCAAAAGTCATTTTACACATGTTAGCCCACCTTTTGAACCTTTCAATGTTTATGAGGGATTCCTTAAGTAACCATCTGTCCTCCCAAAACTTGGCTTGATTTCCACTTCTTATATCCCACCCAACTCCTAAGTCAACAATCTTTCTCCCAATAATCATGTCATTCCAACAAGCAGATCCACGGGGTAGAGAGGGAGAATCTAGTAGAGCCTTAAGGGAGCCACAATTAGCCATATAGTTACTTTTTAGAATGTCTTTCCATTCCCCACAAGACAAAAAAGACCTCCAAATTTTCTTAGAAATAAGCTTCTTATTCATCATTTTGATCTTTCTTAGACCTAATCCTCCCATATTTTTCGGCCTACATACAAGATCCCATCCAATAAGGGGAGTTCTCTTTCTTTCTTCAACCCTTGACCAAAGAAATCTTTTTTGAATTTTTTCAATAGCATCCACAAATTTGGCAGGGATTTTGAAAAGGCTTAAGGCATAAATTGGAAGGCTCTAAAGAGAAGCTTTGAGGAGCTAGAGTTTTCTTGCTTGACTAAGAAGAGCACCTTTCCATCTAGCAAGCTTTTTGTTGAACCTATCAACCAACAAACTCCAAAAGGTGTCAAGAGGTTTCAGGCCTAAGGGAAAACCAAGATAAATAGAAGGTAAAGACTCCACTCTACATCCAAGGATTCTAGCTATCTTGACCTGTCTGTGATCAGGAGTGTTGAAAAAGAACAAAGAATTTTTTTTCTATTGACCGATTGACCAGAGGCCATCTCATACACATCCAAAATTCTTTTCAGATTCTTAGCCTCAGTCACAGTAGATCTCCCCATAAGCATGGTGTCATCAACAAATTGTTGATGTGAGCAAATCAGGTTGCTAGAAGAGGTCCTTAGACCCACCAAGGACCCTTGATCAATCATTCTTTTTAGGTTTTTCCCAAGACCTTCTACCATAATAGTGAACAAGATGGGGGAGATAGGATCTCCTTTTCTTAAACCTCTCAAATTTTGAAAGAAGCGCAAAGGGGATCCATTCACCATAATAGATATAGAAACAATAGAAAAAAGTTGATCCACCATCTGAAGGACTCTATTGCTGAATCCAAACACCCTTATAATTTTGAATAAAAATTTCCAATCCAAACGGTCATAGGCTTTTGAGATATCAAGCTTAAGGAGAAAACCTTCAATTTTGGATTCCACTAGGGAATGAATATTCTCATAGATATTGACAATAGAATCAAGGATCTGCCTTCTAGGAACAAAGCCATTTTTCTAGGAAGAGATCAAAGAAGGCAGGATTATGAGAATCCTAGACGTCAAGACCTTTGAAATGATTTAATAGAAAGAGTTACAAAGGCTTATAGGCCTGAAAGCTTCAAACTTTGTCACTCCAGGTTTTTGGGGAATAAGGACCAAAAAGGTAGCATTTAGTTCCTTTAGGATACTTCTTAATCAAAAAAACTCTTTGAAATAATTCACAACATCCTCCTCCACAATCTCCCAAAACCATTGAAAGAAGAACATGGGAAACCCATCTAGGTCAGGGGCCTTGTTCCCTTCAAAGGAAAACATGACTTTTTTAATTTCTTCCCTAGAAGGAATAGCAACAAGTTTGGTATTATCTTCCTCCTCAACTAAATGAGGGATGGCCTCTAAAAGGTGATCTTGCTCCTCATGGATGATTCCCCTGCTCGCTGAGAGGAGATTATTATAGAAAAGGACAACTTGTCTTCTAATGTCATCTTCCTCCTCAAACCGATTTCCATTACTTTCAATGTGAGAAATTTTGTTGATGACCTTGTGTTTAGAAGAAGACAGATGAAAGTATCTAGTTTTTTTTATCTCTAGTAGAAAGCCACAGAGCTCTAGATCTCTGTCTCCAAAAGTCCTCCTCTTTGGCTATAATATCATGCATTTTCACAAGCACTTCATTTTATTTTTCCCTATTATCATCATTATATCCTTCCCTCCAGATTTTATCCTGAATCTCCGCCAACTCCATTTGAAGCTCAGATTTGATACCAAAAATGTTACCAATGGTGTCTTTTTTTCATCTTCTTATTTTACATTTAACTTCCCTCAATTTTTAGCAACCCTAAACATGGTTGTCCCAGGGACAACAATATTCCACCATTTCCTTATTTCCTCAAATATTCGAGGATGAGACAACCACATTCTTTCAAATCTAAAAGGAAAGTTCCTCTTCCCCTTTAAAGGATCCAGCACAAAACTTATGGGGAAGTGGCTAGAACCCACCCTTGAAAGGGATTTTAAAGAGCAATAATAATTTAAAAACCATTGACCTGAAATTAATGTTCTATCTAACCTTACTTGGATCAAGTCCTTATCAGTTCTTCGATTCAACCAAGTAAAGGCAGCTCAAGCTTCAAGTCCACATCAATCAGTGCCTAGTTATGTATAAAATCTAGAAGGTCCATTCTACTTTCCATATTGATCTGGGAGCCTCTGAACTTCTCATCATCCTGAAGAGGGGTATTACAGTCTCCCATAACAACCCAAGAGTCATTATTAAAAATCCTACAAAAGGCAAAAAGCTCCTTCCAAAACAACTTCCTAGCTCCTTTCCCATTAGGGGCATATATGTTAGACTGAATCCAGGTAAAATTGTCTCTGATATGGGTAAATATGGTAGCCACATGATTAGTTCTCTCCAACAAATGTTCCCCTTTAATAAGATTATTGTTCCAGAAAGTGAAAATTCCTCCTGAGGTGCCTTCTAAACTGTTTCCATGGACACCACAAAATTGAAACATATTAATCTTCTCCACCTTATCCTTAGGCATTTTGGATTCTTGGACTAGTAAAATATCAGGTATATGGTCCCTAACAAAATTGTGCAACACATCCTGCTTATGGAGGCTATTCAACCCCCTAATATTCCATGACATGATCTTCATGTCTTACTAGGTGATTGGAGAATCTTAGGGATGGTCTTTTGAACACCATCCACAATATCCTGAAAGCTACCATGCTCCCTCAACCACTTTAAAAATTTTCTTCCTTGGTTACTCTTAGTGGATCCACAATTTTCCTTAGCTCTAGTTCTAGTTGAGACTCCACTCAGGGTATTCTGCTACTTGTTTTTCTTCTTCTTTTTCTTGGAAAAAGAGATGGCCTCATCTCTATATGTATCTTCTTAGCTTTCCAACTCTCTCCCTAATTCCCAATCCTTATCAGACAATCTTCTTTGATCCAAGTGAAGGGTGTCCATCAATCCATTATTACACTGGGTCAATTTTTCACTAGAGAGCTCTTGAGTCAAACTCATGTTCTCAAAGGTGTACTTGACTAAATCTAGTGATAAAGTAGTTCCCTGACTCTGAAAAGAGTCCATGCTAAGGCCTCCTCCTGAAGTAGAAGAAGGAGGAGGAAAACCAAAGTCTAGCATCAATCCCTGAATAGGAATATCGTCCAAACCTGGTCCCCCAACCTCCAAGCCTTCTAAATCCTTAACAAGGTTGTTGATAGAGGATTCCAAATTCAACAATCCATTTCTAATTCCTTCCATTTCACCCTCTCCATCTTCCTTCCTACCAGATAAGTTCTCTGACTCATTGGACTCCTGAGAGCCCAAATATCCCCTTTTTCCCATCACTTCATTGGACTTAGAGGCATTAACCCACTCTTCAGGCTTACTACCCTTTTCTTTGCTCTCTTTTCCCTCCCCCTCAGGCTTTGAATTAGGTAGAGGTTTCTCCTTCTCCTTGTTGGCATTAAGTGGGAATTTCTTAGCCCAATGCCCTATTTTTCTATACTTAAAACAAGAAAAAGGGATCGATTCAAACTCAATGGCTTGCGTCCAAGTCCCCAACTTTGATTGGATATCAATAGAGGAAGGGAGGTCAACATTCTGGGACACTCCCACACATATTCTAGAATACACAAGTCTTTTTTTAGCCGTTGTCATGGGATCTATTGACAAAAGCTCCCCAAAAGAGTTAGCTATACCATTGAAGACATCCTTGTTCTAGTATTCTAAAGGAAGACCAAGGAGTCTTGCCTAGACAGGAACATTCTCAAAAATGGAGTTAGAGAGGTCCAGATTAGATGTCCATCTCTTAAGGGCCAGGGAGGATTTTCCTATAACCTAGGGACCGTTGCTCCTGACATCCACCATATCCTCCTTGCATGTAAACTCAAAAGCAAAGTATCCTTTGGGAAGCACTGCAACTGTAACTTTTCCATTGGTTCTCCATTTTTTTTTAACAAACTCCCTAACCACTTCAATATTTGGTCTAGGGCCCATAAATTTTCCAACCAATGCTCTATCCATTAAAACAATATTATGATCAATAATCAAATTAGGTATAGAGATGGAAAACTTACCTTTCACCAGATCAGACAAGTTTCACACTGGAGGGAAAATAGATTTACCAGTAGGCCTGACTCCAAAATGAGAGGACCATGGTCTACGTTTAACTCCTTCACCTCCAGCGGCCCCCACCACAACACCCTCAGGGTTAGCATGTTTGACATCCTTCCCCCTTGGGTCCACCAAAATATTGTTTCTGGTGTCCTTCTCATTTGAATCATCCTTACCTTTCTTCCTGCTCAGAACTTGCACCGATTATGTCTGCGAATCCTCAGATCCCACTCCATGGCCTGCTCCATTGTTCGAAGATTCAAAATTCCATAATAAACCTATGTTTTCATTTCATCCCTTCCCTTTTTGATTTCCTAACCTACAAAAGTGCTCAAAATGTTAGATGAGATCAAGAAACAAGAAGATATAAGGGTTAGATGAATGATTAAGCATAAAATCCCTAAAAGTTAGACCATGTTATGATGTGTTTTGACTTTAGATGTTATGTGTTTTGTTTTTAAAACTTTATTTACAAAAATTGAGAAACACTTACACCATTATGTAGCTTATGAAATTCTACCCAATTTAAAAAAAAAAGCTCTGAAAAAGACCTTTGCATGACCAAGATATGGCCATTTTAAGATTGACTATAAAAGCACTAAAACAAATAACAGATGCACTAAAACACAGTTGCACTAAAATAGTGGCCAGATGCGCTAAAATAGTGGCTAGATGTGTTAAAATAGTGAATAGATGCACTAAAACAGTAAACATATGCACTGGAAGATGTCATGGATGCACTAGAATAGAGCCTGGATGCACCAAAAGTCACCACCTATGCGCTAAAAGAAGCCACATGTGTGCTACATTGAGATTACAAAACATACCTGTTGAAAAACAATGAAATTGACCAAAAAGACATGTTAAATTTGAGATTTTTTCCCTCCTAGCGCCAAAATGTGAATTGTGATCCTAGACCTACACAAACACAAACAAACAACACAATATTAGTCCATTATGCAAGTTAAAACCATCATTCCCCATAAGATTCATTTGAAACATGAAAACAAGAAATAAAGTGAAGAACACAAATAAAAAATCTATTAAATCCTATTTAAATGCTCAAACTCTCAATCCCATTGGGGAATTGGTGCTATTTTGATGTGGAAAATATCCCTTTCCCAATTCTTAGTCAAGCTTGATGATGAAATTTGAAGATTGATGCTCCTTTATGAAATTTCTCCATAACCTAGCTATGAAATGATGAAAAACTATGAAAATGGATGAAAATGGATGAACTTTGCTCAAAACATGAAGATAATGATGTTGCATGAAGTTGTGGATCAAATGCCTAAGATTGTGGATCCAAAATTAGTAAAAGAGATCTCCATTTATAGGAGAGAAGGATGGAGGAATGGGCCAAAAAGATGAATGTGGGACTAAAGATCAACCAATAGCAAAATGCCACTTGTCAACATGTTAGTGGATAGAGGTGGAGCACATTTTGATGAATGTGCACATAAATGCCATTAGGTGGATATTTGAAATTGGAGAAGTGACATGTTGGAGGGAGATGAAAGAAGAGTTAAATGCCACTTGGCCCAAGAAAAGGACATGTAAGAGGCCCTAAATGCCTTGTTGGATGACAAGTCCTTTTGGGAGGGAGAATTCAAATTTGAAGAATATTCCAACTTGATTCCCTTTTGAATGAAAATAGGAGAATTTACTAATTCAATTCAATTGATTTACTAGTGCGAGTTGCAAAATCTAGAGGATTTAATGGATTAGTGTAAGGATTAATCATGATTTGAATAATTTAGATGGAGATTAGCTGATTTGACATTTTGAATTAGATTTTTGGATTTAAATAAATCAAGATGAGAAGAATAATGAATTTAGAATTAATTAAATAAAGTTGGATTTATTTAATTAAAAGGGGATGGTGTTAGACTTAAATCAAATAAAGGTTAGTTTATTTAATTTAAAGGAGATGACCTTAGAACTTAATTAAATAAAATGAATTATTTAATTAAAAGAGGAGAATATGATTAATTAAATAAAATAATTTATTTGATTAATATGAGATAATGATTTAATCAGATAAAATTGATTTATTTAATTAAAAGACGAAATATGATGAATTTAATCAAATAAAGATTTTTTGATTAAATGGTTAGCAAAGGATATGATTCTGGACAAACTGGTGTTAGTAAATCAGGATTAGGTGTGCGGGATAAATCGGTATATTTTACGTGTTTACAAGAGCACTAGGAAAAAGTTGAATAATAACCTTTTAAAATCCTACAACAAAATTGAACCAACCAAATACTTTATTCTTGCCTCATAAATCTATTCATCCAAAAGCTTAACTAACATTTTTACAGAGATAAACAAAATATTTATTTAGAGATCTAAAATTTTAGATGTAACTCTTAAATAAAAATAAAAATTAAAAACAATTTAGAAACTGATTAGTCACAATTGTTCTTTTTAAGCTCATTAATCCTAAAATTGAAAGTCAATTTTATGAACAAATAAATAGATGGATTGGGGAAAAGATGAGATTAATATCATAAGTAACCATAATATAATGAGTATAGAGATTGGTCTTACACTATAGTAAATGCCAAAAAAACTTATTACCCATAATTAGCCTTTACAATATGAATAACCCTAAACAAAATGTTTTAGTTTGTTGTAGTAAAACAATATAACTATTGAATAGAAGATTGCACTTACAAAATATATGATACAACAATAAAAAACTATAATGGATTATTATATGTTATATCATTATAGAAGGAAAGATTGCAGATCAATTCAAGAGGTTAGGGTATCCTTAAAAAAAAAAAAATTACTTTGACAAAAAAATGAAAAAGTAAATCAAATTTCGATAAAATGTATGAATTGGGGAAAAATCAGATTTACATCATAATAGACTAGGAAGGGAATTATGATAAAAATAAATTCTGAAATTCTTTGTTCATAATGATCCTTCTGAATGTGATTAATCTTAAAATTAAAAAAAATCTTGTTAAACTTTTAGTCTTATATGTTGATATAAAATCCTTTATATACTTAATTATAAAAGGAACTATTTAACCCATCATGGATGCTGGGGGGGCGCGTTGGTTACCCCGTGGTCCCAAAAGATTAGTCTCGCCTCAAGCTTGCCCCGTAAAGGGAACTTGTTGGGCTTGAGTTGCGGGGATACCTCTGAGGATACCAAAAGAAAAGGAATTATTTAAAAAAATTAACAATTTCTAACAAATTATAGATAAATTTTCTTCCTTAATCACCTAATTTTTTAATTACATGCTAAAAGGTCTTTAAAAAAATATTCCAATCTTTCTATTGTTTACCCAAAATTCTATTTGAAATATAAGACTACCAACTTCATAAAATTCTAAACTTAAAATTTTAACCATTCTTGTTGGTATGAAATCCTTAAAAGCACTCAATTATCCAAAATAACACTTCTATGAAACACAATCAACAAAGAGGTTAGCAAACAAAAACCCAAAATAGAGCACCAAAAAAAAAGCTAAACACCAACCTTTTAAAAGCCTACAGAAAAATTGAAGCAACCCAATACTTTATTCTTGCCTCATAAATCTATTCATCCAAAGCTTAACTCACATTTTTACAAAGAGAAACAAAATATTTATTTGGGGATCTAAAAAATCCAACCTTTGAATTAATTTGAAAAAATGATTGACACCATCAAAATATCTAAACATACCTTTTTTGTGTTTGGGTATTTCACCTTGGAGATTAGATCCTATTATTTTGAGCTTCTTGTGACTTGCTAAAGGAACAAACATAACAATATTGTCATAATTGCAAAGTACAAGTAAATCAGTTTAAATTATCAATGTAAATAACATTGGTTTTGTGAAATACCATTGCTCTAAAACACACTCAGAAAATATACAACATAAACAACAATGCGATAGAAACAAAGGTTTGATGAGATTGCATATGAGAAATAAATTAGAAAATATTTTTTGTACACATGCATATATTTCATGATTTTTATTTTTAAACATCATACCTACTGCATATAGAGTGGACATATAAAATCAAAATATATTCATATTCAAATGTAAATTTTGTGAAAGAAAGATTAATTTAGACATGTTAAAAAATATGTATTAGGCTATCATAATTCAATAATCTTGATTTTTCTAAGTGGATTCTCTAGAGAAATTTATAGGCCTACCTCGTACAAGGTGAAATTTTAGAATAAGTGAGGTAAAAAATCCTTTCAATAGGGTTTCATGTAAAAAATAAACGTCTAAAAAATTGAGATGCAAAAAGAAAAAATGTTCCACATAAAATAAAAGCAATAATGTATAAGGTTTATCATTTAAGAACAAAAACTTATAATCAAGAATAAATCTATTACAAGAATGTACATTTGATGATTTCCACAAGTCATTAATTGAAGAAAAAACACAACGTGCAATATGCACCCAAATAAATCAATATAAATTCATGATTGCTGAAGAATTATAGATTACCATCACATGGACATAGTCTCTTATAAATTAATAGCATGTTCAATAAATCAACTATTATATCAGCCTTGCTTCTTGAGGAGAATTATTAAATAGCTATACACAATATTGTCATAATTGCAGTCTGCAAGTAAATCAATTTAAATTATTATTGTAAATAACATTGGTGTTGTGAAATATCATTACTCTAAAAACACACTTAGAAAATATACAAACATACTTAGGATCGCCACATAGCATACATGTGGGAGAAGCCCAATTTGGGCCCAAACTAACCTCAATATTTTTTTGAGAATGAAGTGATTTATCAGGTGTATTTGTTGAGGCAATGATTAGCCAAAAGGCTCTGGTCATAGCATATAATGGTGAGGAGTCGATGAAGTAAAGAGAAAGTGAAACACCAATGATCAAGAGTTAGAAGCAATTGCACAACCACTATCATTGGAAACATTTAATGATGCATAAGTAGTTTATACTTTATATAGATCAATAATAATTTAAGTATTTGCATAAATAAGATAAGTGAAATGCTTGTTATGAAAGATAGTTAAACTATTAAAGAATCACTTCAGTGATTAAGCATAAGGTAGATAAATATAAATTTTATTTAACATTTGTTATGTCTATAGTGTCAAAAAATGTCATGTACATTTTCACACTTGATTTGGAAATAATTAATGATAAATTGGACTTAATGTTGCCTTGATCTAGTGTTGTAAGGTGTTTTACACATCCACATTAGGTCTTGGACCCTTTTTAAGCTAAATTAACTTATCTCTGCCTTAATTTAATTTTGTAAAGTGTATTTATTTACACCTTCACATTAAATTTAGGATGCTTGTAAACTAAGGTGGACCTAATCTAGTGTTGTAATGTGTTTTACACATTCACATGGGATTTAGGGATCTTCTAAGTTAAACATACCCAATTTTTCCTTAATTTAATGTTGTAAAATGTATTTATTTACACTTTCACATTATATTTTGGGCCCTATTACATTTATAACCTTAATATAGGCTCCTATGACCCTATATTGTGCATCCCAAGGCAATATCAATCAAAAACTTGATAATATCGACATATAAACTTAATTTACACAATCCTCAACACTTTAGCATTGAAAATAGCTCCTTTGGGACCCATTCACCACTTTGGGTGAATGAGTCCCATCTAGGTGGGAATCATTCACCCAACTTAACAAATGAGTCCCATTTGGCCTATTTTTGAGGCTTTGAGTGGGAAATTTTGGTTTTCAATTCAAATTTCTTTTATGTCGACCTTGGGGATTTAATAAATGAACATTTGAGTGGATTTCCTATGTAAAAAATATTTCAAATCATTATTTGATATAAGCATTCATGTTATCAAGTCAAGCACTCAAGAGTTAAGGATTCCAAGACTTCACAAGATCATCTAGAAAGAATTCAAGATTATTTCTAAGGAATTCAAGGGAAAAATTCTTCATCAATTGTTGTAGCAATTCAAGATCCATCATCTTGTCAAAGATTATCAAGCATCAATCATGTTATGAGATAGTGTTGTGATGTAGCATAAAAGATCCAAGATCAAGCATTGTTCTACACCTATTGTCAAGATCAAGATCTACATCCTTCATGGATATTTCATGTTGAGTTGCAAATTTATAAGACATCATTCAAGGTATCATTGTTCATGTTTCATATCTTATGTTTCATTTCCTTGTTTCATTGTTTCATTATTTAGTTTAATTACCTAAAAGGGGTTTGACCAAGGCAAACCCCTATTCCCTAACAATCAACACACTCTCTCTCTCTCTCTCTCTCTCTCTCTCTCTCTCTCTCTCTCTCTCTCTCTCTCTCTCTCTCTTTGTGTGATTGTAGATCTAGGTGTCTTGGAGCTTGAAAGATCATTGATGATTAGGTTACAAGATTGTTGGAGTTTTCTCCCCATTTGTAAGGTCCTAATATTCACTAAAAGGTCATTTACAACCCCAAAATTAGAGCTTCAGATCTAGAAACCTGGAGAAGAAAATGTAGCAGACTGAGAAGAGTAGATTTAGACCTTGAAGTTATAGAAAATCCAAACTAGACTCATTCACCACAAGTGGAAAATGAGTCCCACTGTAGGTTTTTTTCAGAAATTTTTACAGATTTAGATACCCTTTTGTCCAAAACCTTCTCTTGTGCAAAAATCCAGAACTAGGACTGATTCGCCCAGAATGGCGAATGAGTCCCACTAGGTCAAAAATTCAAAATTCTAGCATTTCAGGACTCCTTCCGGTTATCTTCAAGTTTTTAGGTACATACATTTCATCTTAAGTCTATTATTCTATTTATATGCATTTCTAGGTCATTTAATTCAAGTTTGCATCATATTAGGGTTTTGAATTTCATCTTGCATGTCATTGTCTTTTCTAAGTTTAAACTTGGTTGTGAACCCCTCATTAGATCATATTCAGCCCCTAAGACAACCCCCTTGAAAGATCTCTTTCTCTTTTACATTGAGATCTCAAGGGTTTGTTCTTGAGTGAAAGTTAGTGAAAATTGCCCCTTTTAGGTCCTAAACCACCTAAAGCTGGTAGAGACACAATTTTCCACCTTTCATTTTGGTGAACCTACTTTAGAACATCATAATTCTAATTTGGAGTACATTTTCATCCTAGTCTTGGCTTACATTAACATTTCATTAGGATTTTCATTGGTTAATTTGCATTCTAGGGTTTCAAATTTTGCATTAGTGAAAGCTCATTTAGCTTGCATTTTTGCATTTAATTTCATTGAAAATAATTCAAAATCTGCATTTGCATCTCAGATCTAGGTCATACAACATAGAAAACATAAAAATCAACCAATTTTTTTTGAAAATTCTGAAAAAAATCCCTAATGGGACTCATTCGCTACCTTGGGAAAATCAATCCCAGTCCAAATTCTGCATTGCATTTTACATAGTTAAATTGTCTATTTTTAAGCTTCTGGTTGCTGTTATTTCTTTTTTGTTTTAGTTTTCCTACTTTCTATTACATTGAAATCATTAGAAGTAGCATCATTTACATTCATTGCAATTGTGGATATAATTAGATTCTTGCACTTTTCAATTTTAACATTAGTTCATAGTTCAATTAGATTAGATTACATTCAACATTCATTAGAAAACTAAGACAAAAAACAAAAAACATCAAAAGAAATAAACAAAAAATGGTTAAACTCAGAGAAAGCATATCATTCAAACCCTTTAGTAGTGATGAATTTGACATTTTAGATGAAGCCCTTGATGAATTCATCTCTCCTAGATCATCCACTAAAGGTTTGATAGAAGAGGATGCAAGCATTGACAATCATGACAATCATAATTGTTCTTCTCCCGATACCTCTCCTATTAGTGACGAAAGTATCTTGGTGATAGGAGATACAATCATTGAGAATCATGAAAGTCTTGTTTGTCTTCCCCCTTGGAAAGATACTATGACACATGAAGCTGAGATCATGGCCACTACTTTCCTAGTCTCCATTCATCTCCCAACACCTCCCCTACTTGTGAAAATGCTTTAGTGAATAAGGATACAATCGTGAATGACCATGACAAACAAATTTGTGTGGAGGATATGTTGGTATTAAGATATCCAATAATTGAGAGCTATGACAATCCTACCTCTCCTACTTGGAAAGACATTATAGGATATGGGGATGCAAATGTAGATAATCATGACAATCAAACCTTTCCTTCTCCTAATATCTTCTCTAGACATGAAGAAGATAGTTTAGTGTTAGAAGATATCCTTATTTAGACTCATGAGAATCTTATTCCTCCCTTTCCTCATTCCCCTACCATTTGGGAAGACCTATTTGAACAAAAAATTTCAATCATTGATAACCATGAAACTCATAGTTATCCTTCTCTTGATGCCTCTCCTATTTGTAATGAAGCTACTTTACAACATCTAACCATAGAATGTGATGAACCTCTTGTTTGTTACTTCCATAAAAGCTCTCCTACCAAGATGGATATTAGCACAAGAGAATGAGACCTTAGGGAAAAAGGATGAAATTATGGACAAAAATCAAATTTCCCCCTCTCCTAATATCTCTCCTATTAGTGAAGAAGATATTATGGTCTTACAAGATCCAATCGATGAGAATCATAAGAATGTTAAGGAAAACATCATCAAACAAGAACATACCATCATTGATAAACAAGAAAACCCAACAATTGATGAGTCCCCTACTTGTGATGAAGTTGTTTCAGAAGAACCAAACATTGAATGTCATGAACATCTAGTTTTTAGTTCTCCTAAAAACTCTCCTAATAGGGAAGGTATCATGGTGCAAGAAAACATCAAAATCGGCACACTTCTTTTAAACAATAGTAATATGGATTCCTTAGATGATGGCGATGAAGTGAAATTAGACTCCTCTTCACTAAGAGATCATGAAACTAAGGACAAGTCCTTTGAAATTATGAACATTAGACATCCCTTGACACCAACCACACATGTCGAACCTGAACAGGAGACAAAAAAACAAAAGGAAGTTGAAGAAGCCATAAATTTTTTGGAAGATTCTTCATAAACCTTTATTTCATACTTATATTCATGGGAGAATACAAGATCATAAAAAAAGAGTCTAAAAAGGGAAAAGAGAAACCAGTAATGGAAATACAAAATTCAAAAATATTCACTTCAACCACTTTAGAAGAAACGACAACATACACAAAAAAATTTGATGAGGTTGAACAACCATCGAATCCAAAAGAAGTAAAAAAGCTTTATGGAAGAGGTTTTGAACTTATGAAGCACCTTGGGAAAGGATGTGGTGCTATAGAACAAGGTATCCATATCCCTATAGAGCCTAAAATGCAAGAAATGACTAATGATCTTGGTTATTGTCCCTCAAAAGAAAAGCCTTTATTCAATGTCAAAACTATTACAAAAGATTCTTCTAAGACAAATTTAACTTTGATCAATCCAAAAATGATAGATATCTTATTAAATATGTATCAAGTTGACACTTCGTTTATTCATCATAATTGTATAGGAGTGAATTTTCACCCCTTACACAAATTCCCCTTTCACATACCTTCACCTTAGAAAATCAAATCCAAAGGAAAAATTACACATCACCCAACTGCCTTCCTTCCACTTGGTGTCTATCTATTGTGTTAGTGAGAGAATATTTGTTGGGGATGTGCATGCAGTGCGTAGACATCTGTGTGGCATGCTTACGTCCCTGACAAATTCCTACATCTAAAGCTAGAAAAGGCATTACACTTTTGATTAGGGTCAATTTGTAACATCCCTCTTCGACCAACTGAACCCGAAAATGGCAGATTCTTCCCACTTCTTCAAATTCATCCATCTTCATCTCATTTTCTCCTCTAAGCAACAAATTGGAATTCTCTTAGCACTTATATCATTCTCTTCACTCTCAAAAAGCACTTCAACACTCCATTGCAGCAACAACACTCCATCAACTTTGCAAAGCAAGTGTGAAGCAAGCCATAGTAGCGTGGTCTTGGAGTCTTGCGAGACTTCCCTTCATCACAGTCGAGGCTATGGTGACCTTGCCAAGTCCACTTTCTCCTCCATTAGCCAGTGAGCTTTTGGATGGAGGTGGTAACGTTTCATTGCTCTCCCTTGTGATTTGGTTTAGTAGAACTTTACAATTTTGTAGTGTTTATTGTAGCTTCTACTTTCTCTACTTCTTTATTTGATATTTCCATCTCATTCCTATCTGGATGTCCGTGGAGGTGGAAACACCAAAACAAGGGTCTGACTAGGGAAAAACCCTATACAACCCCAACAATTTTCCCCTCTTTATTGTGTGTAGGTGGATGTACATTTGGAGTTAGCTAGAAAACTGGTGCCTTGGTGAAATCATTTTCATTACTTTATCCTTCATCTATCTATTTTATCATCTTTGTTTGTACTTTTCATACTTTATTGTTCTATTTTGCTCATTGAAGAATAGCTAGCTAGGCCATTAGTTCATTTTATGGTAGTTTTTATTGTACTTTCTATCCTTTTTCCATACAAATGTCAGCGCGCTTGAGAGATGCTAGTATGTCGCGCTGTCATTCCAGAACTGCACTTTCATCCTCAGACAGAGAGTTGTCTGAGGTATAGTATTGACTTCGAAAACTAGCTCACCTAGCCTAAACTTGGATTCTGGGTTTGAAGAGTGATTGAAGTACTTTATAGTCCTCATCATTCTCAACCTCTATCTAAAACACCCCTTTAGAGTGAGGTAAGTTAGGGCAGCCCTCCGCTCTTGGCTCTCCATGACCTGAAGCCTTGACGTGGTTGCTCCCTCTCTCTTACATTTTTGGTGAACCTAACATGAACCAACATCTTCCCATTCATTGGTGTTGAAGCTTTTCTCTAGTATCTTGTGATGATTGTACTCCTTAGTGTTGTGAAGGTTTATGAGCATCACATCCCAATCCACAACTTCTAGGTACGTTGTTAGAAGAAGTGTATAAAACCTTCCAATGGAGAAGTTGAAGGTCACTCTCAATTTCTCTATAGGCCTTTTTTATTGGATCTGTCATTGGTCTTTCTGCCCAGGAGCAGTTATCGAGGGGTGAGGTTGGATTCTTTGATGAGACTAATCATGTCCCCACACCTCTTGCACCCTCTACACAATCATTGGTAGATGAGAATGAAGCTGTCCACATCCCTTTATAGTACGTCTCCACCCTTAGTAAAGGGTTGGGCAACTTGGAGAATCACCTGGAGAAAGACCTAAAGTTTTCTAGTCGCTAAGGTTATTAGTGAGATAAATTATATGGTGGGAAAAGACCGCACATGCATAGAGCTCCTAGCTAGCCTCTCTATTCTAACTGAAGCATGTGCCCTACCAAATAATTATAACATTATACAAGGGCTTGCTCTTGAAGAACATGAGAGACAATTAGGAGTGTTGATGGATCCCACATCTGTATACATGGATGACATAATCCCATAAATCAACATCCCCTCTGCCTTCGAGAGGTCTGAAACTATCAAAGAGAACAAAATACCCTTGGGTTTTAGTTTCACCCCTCCTGTCACCTCTAGCAGTGGAGGCTTTGGTAGTGGTGGTGTTCTCGGCATTAGGGGTGGTGCTGGCAGAGGTGGTTTAGGTGGAGGCCATGGTGGTGGCGTTAGAAGCGGAGTTGGCTCCAGTGGACGCCCTATTGGCGGTGGTGGCTTTGACAGTGGTTCTAGCAATGGCCATGTTGGTGGTTTTGAAGGTGGCTCTAGTGGTGGTTTTGGAGGAGGTCCCACTAGTCCCATGTCATCTAACAACCCTATTCTGAACGGTCTTCTTCAGAATATGGGAAAGATGCAAAGGCAACAGGAAAGTCCCTCCTAGGCCTCTACCTAGCCTATCTTTCAACCCTGCTTCTGACATATTCCATTATTGATAACAATCTTAAGTACTCCCTTCCCACAAGGAATGTAGATTCCCAAATTTGAGAAATATGGTCCCGTGTAGATATTTCTACCATCACAATGTGTTGATGGAAAAATTATTCCCTCGATCTCTTAAGGAGACAACACTCGAATGGTACTATTCCTTACTAGATAACTCTATTTTCTCATTCAACCAACTTGTGAATCAATTTCTCCAATAGTTCCAAGCCAATATCGGACCGAAGATGACATTTTTGTATCTCATCTAATGCAATCAAGGGGATAATGAAAAGATTACTAATTTCATAGTGTGGTATCAAGCGCTCTTATCAAAAATCTCGTATCTGTTGCCCGATTATGATGTACATAAGGTGCTCATAGGGAACTTGCAAAGACCTTGGTAGGAAAAGTTTTCCCTTATGAAGTACCCTTCTTTTGCACATCTATGTGCAACACTACAGGAATATCAACAGATGGTAGTTTAGTCAAAGGGGGATCCTCCTCACACTCTAGTTCAGAAGGGAAGTCCATTGTATCAATCTCTGGGAAAGGTACGATTGTTGCGAATATAGTAGCCACTACGAATGATAACGGTCTCAAATTCAATAGGAAGTTCACAAAGTTAGTAGTATCTTATTCCTCCATCCTATTGAAGTTGCTAAAGGATAAGATCATAACTTTGGAGAACCCTAAACCCCTCAAGGAACCTTACCCTAGTTGGTATGATGCAAATTCCTTCTGTTAGTACTATCGAGCCAATGGACATGATACCAAATGTTGTATGCACATGCATCATGAGATACAAAATCACATCGAGGACGGTTCTATTTTTCTTGATGGGAATAAACAAAATGCAAAAAAATTGGCGGTGAAAGCGAATAGTGAGTTGCAGATATACAAAGACCCATTTCCAACACATTCTGCCAACATGATTATTGATCCCTTTGATTCTACCACTCAACTCGAAGCATATGTTAACATTGTTATAGTTACCCCTTCTGTGCAACCTGTGACTAGCTCTTCAGACATGACATTCACTTCGCAGTATATGCCCTTGAACAATAAGCCCTCTCCCCTTTACATTCCCACTCGCCTCAATGGGAACATTGTGATAGGGGTCTTAGTCGATCCAACGAGTCGAGTGAATGCCATTACAGAAGAATGTTGTGGCTTAATTCATTTCATAGGGGGGGTTATGACGAAATGAAAACTACCATCCATACACATGATGGTCTATCTCTTGAACCATATGGCTCAATAACTTTATCTGTCCTAGTCAGAACTAGGGCTGTGGACATAGTCTTCAATGTCATTCTAGAGTTGAATTTGTTTAGGCTGAAGGTAGGCATACCTTAGCTATCTTCCATGAATGGAATTGTGGAAATCAATTTTGGTACCCACAGTTCTCTAGAACTTCTAGGGTTTTTCACCTAAAAGGAGAGAAGTAGGACAAATTATGCAATGTCCCCACTCAAAACTAGTGCAAGTATGAATGAAATATGCCTAAATTTAATGACCTAAATGCAATAAACTGATAAAGGAAATGAATTATTGATGTAAAACCTAAGAATTGCAAGGTTTTTGAAAACACATTGTGATATGCAAAATGACCTAAGAATGCAAACAAACAATAACATAAATGAAAGAGATTGGAGAGGTGCACTTGGAAAATGAAGTGTGATGTAGAGAGGCTCTAGAATCCTATATAATTTGCTGTTGAGGCTAACTGAGACACTTACGCCAAGCTGGGTGACTTAGTCCTATTTTGAGGAGATTTTGTCAGAATAGTTTTATGCCAAAAGGGTATCCAAAAATACAAAAATCACTTTTATGGCCTAGTAGTGGGACTAATTCACCATTGATGGCGACTTAGTCCACCTTCAACTTTTGGGGATTTTGGGATAGTGACCTATAGCTCTCTGTTTTCACTTCTCTTCTTGATAGGTGTTTGATTCTGGATCTGCATAAATCAGGCTGTGAGAGGTCTCCAAGCTTTGAACAATTAGGGCTTTGTTGACTTGAATGAATTTTATGGATTATTGACCACTTTTAACACCTTTCTCTTTGAAAAATCTACATACAAGAGCTGCAAAACACACATGCAAAGAGTGGGAAAAGGGTTAAGGGTTAGTGAATAGGGGTTTTCCTTGGTCAAACCCTAATTTAGTAATCAAACCCTTGAAAATGAAATGAAATAGAAAGAGAATGATGAATGAACAACATGCAATGTCACAACTCACCAAACCCTTGATGTAGAAAACTAAAGATATGCAAGTAGATGCTCCAATGGATGTAGACTTGATAATGCCAAAGTGCTTGATAATTGCTTGAGAATGAATTATTAGATGATTGGGGGGTGAAAATGAGAGGAAAAACCTTTATTTATACTTGATTTTATAATATTTCTCAAAAATAACACATCACAGGCCAACCTCAATGTTAAGAGAATAATATCCCATCAGAAATTTAAAATAATTTTTATTTTTGTGCCCAGTGGGACTAAATTGCCCTAGGTGGCGACTTGGTCCCACTAGGGAAATTTTATTAGGTATCAAGGATTAAAGTGTATTTAATGATGTTAGCGAAACTATTCTCCAAAACACACTTAAGTAGGGCCGAAAAAATGCATTAAGGGGCCATTTAGACATAAGAAAGGGTCAAATTATTGATGACAAGCCTAGAAAAGCATGAGAGTTTGTTACAACTCTTTACAGCACTTTGAAAGAAGACTTGGTAAGTGATAAAAAGAGGTTATTTAGGTGAATTATAATGAAAAGGTCCTAGAAAAGTGTGAAAGTGGGTTACAACACTTCACAACACTTTTACAAGACATCGTAGAATTCTTAATGATTCACAAGGGTCTGAGACCTAATGTGAATGTGTTGACCACATTACAACATTAAATCTAGGAAAAATTAGGCCAACATCCATAAGAAAGACTCAAATGAGCATAAAAATGTCCAAGTATACATCTTTTGGAGACATAGGAATCGCCTTTGTCAATCACAAATGTTTAAAGTTCTCCCATGAAGGTGTTTTGCACGTAGTGTATGACACTGGGTACCAACCTTTGGTATCCCATGGGGGATATTCATTGGATCATTTTTGGCCCACCCTAGTTGGTCCACTTCCTCCAATAATGGACCTACTTTATAAGAATTATGTAAAGTAAGACTAGGGGCAAGGGACAACCAAAAATGACCCTTCTGATAGTGTAGTAACTAGTTTCCTCCTCTTCTTGAAAGGGAAAAGAGAAGTTGCCCCATCTGATGGTGCCTACTTTGCATAGACCCAAGATTAGGATATCAGATCTCCCTACCAAACCATCTGTACCTTGGTATTACTTTTATGGTAGAAAGAAAGGTCCCATTAGGGAATCCTCTATGTCTCAGCCTCTGCGGCCTCCCATTGCTTTTGCTCCTAAAGTAGTAAACGAGAAGAGGCCTGTTGTTGAGGCACTAGAGTTGAATCCCCCCATTGTTTCTCAACCTACTCCTCCTACTCCCATTTAGGAGATAGTCTCTTTGCTGGAAATAGTTTTGGTGGACACTCCCATGGTTGAGCAAAACTCTTTTTCTCCTTTGCAAAATTTGGTCTCTAGCTCGAAGATTCACATAAACTTCCTTGTGCGTGAATGCAAGCATCAAAAAAAGGCTCTCACGGCTGAATAGGCCACCATGTAGAGGAAGGAAGGGGAGATGACTGCCCCTACTTTAGGTCCTCATGCTGCGTCATCCTCTTTCCTCCCCTCTGCTTCTATTCAACCAAGTTTCGTATTGCTTCTGACTCCTGTTATTGGTACACCTGAACCCAAAAAGGGGTAGATGTTCATCACTCCTTTGGTTGAGCCACCCTTGTTGATGTCCCTTACAAATGTCCTACCTTTATTGAAACTTGTGGATATGCCAAACACTTTGGTGGTGTTTGTTGCGGTTTTCTCCTCCTCCTCTTCCTTTGTGCCTCTTGCCTCGTCTGTGGGGAGTTTGCATCCCCCAACAAAAAAAGAAGATGGAGGATGGCCCTTGCAACAATGGAGGGCATAAGAGGATCCCACCCTCTTTGAAGGGTGGTCTTGTGTTGGCTTGTTTTGTCTTAGTGAAGAAGCCAACCCTGGCTTCCCCTGAGTTCGTCATCACTCTTGAGTCACTCGGTGAGCCTAGAAGTGGATCTCAAGCATAGTCCTCTCCATCCATTGAAGTAAGACATGACACTTCAGTGAAGTACATGTTTAACTCTTTGGATGAAGTTTTTTCCTTGTCAGAAATCTTCACAAAGTTGTTGACCATAGCTCCACAAGAGCCAAGTGGAGGAGACCTTGTGGGGCCTTCTTCCTTAGCCCTTGTTGCAAGAGGGTTAGAAGCTCCTCCCCTTAATATTCCACCATTGCAGGCTCCCCCTCCTTCCTCTTATGATGATGTATAGTGTGAAGCAAATGACCTCTTGGTGGATGAGTGTTAGGGGGAGGCCTCTTCTTTATCTTTAGATTAGAAGTGTGTGTGTTGTGATGTGTTCCCCCGTACTCATGCTTTGTGTTTTTGGATGACCCTTGTCACCCTTGTTGGTGCTTGGATACATGCATGATTTTCGTTTCATAAACCTTCTTCTATTTGAATCATCATTCTTCCATGTTTGTGATTGATTTTTGGCAAATTAGGGATGATGCAAAGAATTGGGGGCATTTAGGCTTCCCTTCCATGTTTACCCAATTTTTATTTTTACTGTGTCTTCTCGTGCATTCTTCACATGGTATGATATGGTAGGGGGTTGATGACAATTCATTTATATACTATTATTATACTTATATATATATGTGTATTTATGAGTAGTTCTGACCCCAAAATATTAGATCACCCTTGTGCCCTTTGTATATGTTTATTTATCCTTCACTCCTTTCTTATCTTTTTTATCTTCTTTGCTTAAGTTGTCCCTTTCATGTGTGACAATGCCATTTCTATGATGCTATGATTTTCAGAAAATACATTCATTTCCAATGAATCTTTTCTTGAAAATCCTCTCGAACATTTCTTTTTTAAAACTGTATTCACAACTAAAACCCCTAACGTAACGTGTTTCCTCCATCACGGGTTCACAAAGAAACAACTTGAAGACTTTCCTTCGAGGTGGAAGTAGCTTTGAATTTTCCCTAGCAAGGGAGAATTTTCTTCCTTTTGAATTCCTTGATGAACCAAACATCTTTTGAAAGGATGCCTTGATGATGAATCAATTTGAGAAAAATGTCTCTTTTTGTACTTTCAAACAACACGTCCCTTGGGTGGGCCTGCTTCTTACACTGGGTTCCCGAGGGAACCCTTTGAAAGCCTTCCAATTTTTTGATGGTCAGTGTCACTTTTTTATTTCTCACCTAGGTGGCCGCTTTGTTTTAGATATGATTTGTCTGCAGGTAAACATGTTTCTTTTCCAGTGTGCCTGTGAAGCCGCATTCCAATTTGACTATGTGGAGTCTCCTCTTTTGGGTTTCCTCCATGAAAGAGATCTTGGGGGATACTTTCTTGTAGATCTGTGGGCCTATAAGGCACTTTCATTTGGGTTTCCTTCATGTGAGAGATCTTATGGGATACCTTCTTGTAGGTCTATGGGCCTATAAGGCACATACTTCATGGGGCTTCCTTCATGTGAGAGATCTTGGGGGCTACCTCCTTGTAGGTATTGGGGCCTGTGAGATGCTTTCATCCTGCATCATTTATCCATCATTGGTCTGAGGGACTTTAGTGTATCTTGTGAAGCTTCATAGTTCTATGGGGCTATGGAGTCTTTTGTTCCAGCACGTTCTTTTGAGCTCACCAGATCATGGTTTTCTTCCTCGATGGTTTAGGTATACATCTCTAACCCTACTAACTCTTTGATCTACTTTATCGAACCACTCATCAGTAATTGTGCTTGCTAAAGTGGGGAAAAAATGTATAGGAGTGAATTTTCACCTTTTACGCAAATTCCCCTTTCACATACCTTCACCTTAGAAAATCAAATCCGAAGGAAAAATTCCACATCACCCAATTTCCTTCCTTCAACTTGGCATCTTTCTCTTGTGTCAGTGAGTGAATCTTGGTTGAGGACACATGCATGGTACCTATAAATCCATGCAATACACTTACATCCCTGACATATTCATGTTTCTGAAGCTGGTAGATGTGTTATACTTTCAATTGGGGTCAATTTGTAATGTCCCTCTTCCACCAACCGACCCTGAAAATGGTAGATTTTTCCCACTTCTCCTTAAATTTCATCCATCTTCATGTCATTTTCTCCTCTAAGCAATAGATTGGCAGTCTCAAGTAGCACTTCCAACATTCTCTTCACTCTCAAAAATCACTTCAACACCCCATTGCAAAAAAAACACTCCATCAACTCCGCAAAGCAAGTGTGAAGCAAACCATAGCAGAATGGGATTGGAGTCTTACGAGACCTCCCTTCATCATAGTCGAGGCTATGGTGACCTTTCCAAGTATGATTTCTCCATCATTGGATAGTGAGCTTTGGGTGGAGGTGGTAACATTTCGCTCCTCTCCTTTGTGATTTGGTTGAGTAGCACTTTACTATTTTGTAGTGTTTAATGCATCTTCTACTTTCTTTACTTCTTTATCACATATTTCTATCTTGTTTCTATCTAGCTGTCCATGGAGGTGGAAACACCAAAACGGGGGTCTGACTGAGGTAAACCCCTATATAGCCCCAACAATTTTCCCCTCTTTCTTATGTGTAGGTGGACATAAATTTGGAGTTAGCTAGCAAAATGGCACCTTGGTGAGATCATTTCATTACTTTAGCCTTTATCTATCTATTTTATCATCTTCATTTGTACTTTTCATACTTTATTGTTATGTTTTCCTCATCCAAGAATAGTTAGCTAGGCCATTAATTTATTTTCTGGTAGTTTTTATTTTACTTTCTGTCCTCTATCCGTATGGATGCCAGCATTCCTGAGAGATGCTAGTGCACTGTGTTGTCATCCCAAAACTGCACTTTCATCCTCGGACAAATAGTTGTCTAAGGTACAATATTGACTTTGAAGCTCACCTAGCCTAAAATTTTATTTCAGGTTTGAAGAGTGATTGAATTTATTTATAGTCCTCATTATTCTTGACCTCTATCTGAAACACCCCTTTAGAGTGAGGTAATTTAGGGCAGCCCTTTGTTCTCGTCTCTCCATGACCTAGAGCCTTGACATGGTTGGTACCCCTCTCTTACAATAATAAATAACCTTAGTTTTTGCTCCTTTCCATGTGATAGTTATAGGATCATAGCATACTCACTATATTGCATGCTTTACATTCATTGCAAGTCATTCCCTTTTTGCAAGGAGCAATATATCATCATCCACTCCAAGCTCACCCTTGTCCTGCACTAAGTGGGGGCAAGGAGATAGGTAGTGTTGTCCTCCTATGTCACTTTTCATTGTCTATTTTGGCTAGTTGATCACCTTTCATGTACATATAAGAGCAAGCTTGGGATGTGGACGACACGCCTTAAGTTTACCCACATATGACATACTTATCCATGATGTAGTCTAATTTGGAAACATATGAACTGGCATAGGGCTTTCCAAGTTGTCTCTCATGTCTTCTTTCATGTTAGCATTTATCTTTGGTTGTACTTTAAAGAAATTGATCACAGTGATGGTGTAGCAATTGCTTTAAATTGGAGGCATACATACATGACATCCTTTGAAAAAATTTTATGGTGTGATTTTTCTTTTCTTGTGATGTGTCCTTCTCTTGGTGGTGTCATTGGGTTTGATGTTGTCCAAGAGTATATGATCTACTAACATGGCACAATGCAAACGGGGCATCTCATGGGTGACAATCTGACACTTTTGACTTGTCCTCTCTTGGAGACATTAGGCACAATGCTCCCTAAGAAGAAGACCATTACATGAACAAAGCAAAATCCCCTTTAACAAAATTTTTACATGACAAAAGCATTTACAAAAAAAAATGACATTGTGGTGCCTTATCAAAGTTATCAGGAGGATAACTTTGGTATGGTTAGTATGATGAGAAGCCAATACACTGACATGACTTTCTCATTATACGGTGAGAAGACAATACACTGGCATGACTTTCTCACTAAACCACTTCATTGGACAACTCACCCTGTAGATGACCTAAAGTTCTATGGCCCTAGAGTGAGTGCATTTTTGTCGAACTTGGATCCACCTATCTTATTCTTTTCTTTCTTCTTTATATCTTTAGCATTATATGTTTGTGTATCTTGTTTTGCTACAAATTATACACCTTGTGTGTGTCCTTTCATGCCTACATCAGTTTGACTTAGGATCTTGGATCATGGGGGCTTAACTGCTTCCTCAATCTTTGTTATCCTAAACCATCCCCATTGGTAAGATTAGAACCCTTTTGAATGTCTACTTTAGTGTATTTTTAAGCAAATTCATCCTCTCACTAAACTGGGGGCTAAATGTAGCATTAAAAAATGTCATCATGTACATTTTCACACTTGATTTGGGAATAATTAATGATAATTTGGACTTAATGTTGCCTTGATCTAGTGTTGTGAGGTGTTTTACACATCCACATTAGGTCTTGGGCCCTTTTTAAGCTAAATTAACTTAACTCTACCTTAATTTAATGTTGTAAAGTGTATTTATTTACACCTTCACATTAAATTTAAGAGGTTTGTAAACTAAGGTAGACCTAATCTAGTGTTGCAATGTGTTTTACACATTCACATGGGATTTATGGCCTTCTAAGCTAAAAATACCCAATTTTTCCTTAATTTAATGTTGTAAAATGTATTTATTTACACTTTCACATTAGATTTTGGGCCCTATTACATTTATAACCTTAATATAGGCCCTTATGACCCTATATTGTGCATCCCAAGGAATATTTCAATCAAAAACCTGACAATATCAACATATAAACTTAATTTACACAATCCCTGACACTTTAGCATTGAAAATAGCCCCTATGGGACCCATTTGCCACTTTGGGTGAATGATTCCCATCTAGGTGGGACTCATTCATCCAGCTTGGCAAATGAGTCCCATTTGGCCTATTTTTTGAGGCTTTGAGCAGGAAATTTGGGTTTTAAGTTCAAATATCTTCTCTGTCATCCTTAGGGATCTAATAAATGATCATTTGAGTGGATTTCCTATATAAACAAGCTTTCAAATCATTATTTCATATATGCATTCATGTTATCAAGTCAAGTACTCAAGAGTTACGGATTCCAAGACTTCACAAGATCAGCTAGAAAGAATTCAAGGGAAAAATTCTTCATCAATTGTTGCAGCAATTCAAGATCCATCATTACGTAAAATATTATCAAGCATCAAGCATGTTATTGAGCTAGTGTTGGGATGCAGCATTGAAGATCTAAGATCAAGCATTGTTCTACACCTATTGTCAAGATCAAGATCTACATCCTTCATCACAATTATTTTGAGTTGTAGATTTATAAGACATTATTTACAAGACATCATTCAAGGTATCATTGTTCATGTTTCATATCCTATGTTTCATGTTTCATGTTCTTGTTTCATTTTTTCATCATTTAGTTTAATTACCTCAAAGGGGTTTGACTAAGGCAAACCCCTATTCCCTAACAATCAACTCTCTCTCTCTCTCTCTCTTTGTGTAATTGCAGATCTAGGTTTCTTGGAGCTTGAAAGATAATTGAAGATTAGGTTACAAGCTTGTTGGAGTTGTCTCCCCATTTGTAAGGTCCTAATCTTCACCAAAAGGTCATTTACAACCCAAAAATCAGAGATTCAGATCCAAAAACCTAGAGAAGCAGATTGAGCAGATTGAGAAGTGCAGATTTAGAACTTGAAGTTCCAAAATATTCAAACTAGACTCATTCACCACAACTGGCGAATGAGTCCCACTATAGGTGTTTTTAAAATATTTTTACAGATTCAGATACCCTTTGTTTGAAACCTGCTCCTGTGCAAAAATCCAGAATTGGGATTGATTCACCCAGAATGGTGAATGAGTCCCACTAGTTCAAAAAGTCAAAATTTATAGCATTTCAGGACTCCTTCTAGTCATCTTCAAGTTTTCAAGTACACACATTTCATCTTACAGTTTGTTATTCTATTTTTTATACATTTCTAGGTCATTTAATTCAAGTTTCCATCATATTAGGGTTTTACATTTCATCTTGCATGCCATTGTCTTTTCCAAGTTTAAACTTGGTGGTGAACCCCTCATTAGATCATATTCAGCCCCTAGGATATCCCTCTTGCAAGATCTCTTTCTCTTTTACATTGAGATCTCAGGGGTTTGTTCTTGTGTGAAAGTGAAAATTGCCCCTTTTAGGTCCTAAATTGCCTAAAGGTAGGAGAGTTCCAATTTTTCACCTTTCAATGTCAACAAAGAGCATTCTCATGTCTAATGAGATGTTAAGTTGAACAACTGAAGGATGCTTATTAAGACGCTCCTAACTTTGAGCAACTGATTGCTCTTTCAAAAACCAATGATAACCAATTGTACTAGATTAAACTATCTACAATAGAGAATATAGCCAAACACATATGTGTGCAATGAAACCAACCAATATTCATAAGAAAATAAGAACTCATAATTTATTTATTTCAATAAATAAATTCATTTAACTCATTAAACTCTTGCTTGATTACTCTTTTTCTATACAGAATAATGCTCAGGTGACTTAGTTTGAAGCCTCTTTTGACTTATAAAAAGTAATAAAAGAAATCTCCCAAGAAAAAACTATTTTTTGAGTATGTTTTAGTCATACGTTGTCATGACGGTTGTACAAGCGTAAAGTTCTTGATTCCTCTTCTCCAATCTTAATAAAGTTAAGATGCTTTGATTTGAATCCATGACCTCTTTTTGGCTAGCCAATAACCTTATTAACTTACCTGTAAATATAGGTATACATATTTAATTATTATTAAGGATTGAGGATTTTGTCTATTTAATGTTAAAAAATTGTTTAGAATATGATTCATATCCCATTTTTCAAAATTTATGACGTTTACGTCCAACAAAACTATTCTTTTGAAATTAAATAAGAGTTTTGTTGATAAATATATGTATAAAAAAATACTTCACTAAATACAGTGACCATTTCTACATTATAAAATGTAGTCCAAGATGATATTCCCTTGTGCATTTTAGCTCATGTAAATTATGGTAATGGTGATGTTTTAAAGCTTTGTTGCTATTCTAAATCTTTTGTAAATATGGAATTGATTATTTGCAGAAATCTAACAAACATGGGTCTCATTGGAAATTCATTCTTGGCTGAGTAACACACTAATCTACCTTTTCATGCCACACCAAACCATGAAGTTCTCACTACTTATAATATGTATATGAATTTAATCCACAAACTAGGAAGACAAGTGTAGTGGAGATTATTGCCATAAGAAAATGTTAGATATATCACTTTAAAAGGAAATATAATGTTCAAAAGGAATATTTAAGAAAGAAAACATTTAGATGAAAAAGAATAAAATTAGTAGAATGGAGGAGGAAGAAGACATATTTGGAATAGAAAATTAGCAAAAAATAATAATTTTGGAAAATTGTAAAATTAGCAAAAAAAACTAATTCTGGAAAATTGTGTGTTTCTTTATACTGGAAAATTGAAAAAAAACATATATATGATATTAGGGATTCTCCACACAATGAAAATGAGCTAGATAAGCTGAACTAACCTGTTTAAACTGGATAAGCACTACAACACTAATGTGGTGGAAGAGTCTATGATTTCTTATAAAAAGCTTCTCTAAACTCTACAAACTGAAACCAATGTTAGTGATAAAAGGTACTATCCAAAAGATTTATTTATTTCAAGAAAAATATATTTGAAATAGTTTTTGTACATCATACAATATTCTCAGAACAATCTCTACATGTTTATGGGAAAATATTTCCAACCTATGCTATAACATTTGAATAATTTGTGAAAAAACTTTAAATTTCAAAAGGATGTTCATGATTGAAAGAATTTTACTAAGATTTCTGAATTAGTTTTTATGTACACAAAAAACGCTAAAACTGGATCCCATTATATATGCCTCTTGATGTAATTAATTCATTATTTTTATCAAGAATCTTTTTTTCATTTAAGTGGTAAACACTTTTGACCGGAGCTATGAACCGGAATACAACCATTCAACAATACCACCCCAATGGGGTTTGAACCTTGGTGGCAAGAATAACAATACCACCTTTAAACCATCACACCATGCCAATACCGACTTTTATCAAGAATCTTATTATTTATTTTTGGATTACATTTTTATACCCTTCAATATTTGTAACTTACCAACCAAGGGAATTGCCTAAAATTATATCAAATTCAAAATGGGTATTGATTGTCATTTCATACATAAAATTCTTGAAATAGGAAAACTGCTTGAAATAGAAAACATGGATGAACTGTGGCAAATATGTCATCTTGTAGAAAGATTTCATTTAAAAAAATATTCATCTCAACACCTATTCCATTACCGCAACCAACTTCTAACAATAAATCTCCCTAGTACAAATGATCTGAATTATAGAGCAAATATTGAATTTTATAATAAAAGAGTTTAGAGATGGCTATTGATTCTTTTGGGTAGTGTCATTGAATTTACTAAAATGTGTTCAATAATTTTGGTTTTAGGAAATTTGAGTAAGATTGTATTAAACTTGCACAACTTTGATATGCTCATTATTTCTTATTAACAGTCAGGATAAATTAGGTGTCCCTAAGATTATGAAGTTCTAATACAATACAAAGATTATGTGATGTCCAAAAAGATAATTTCATGATGACCACAAGACTAGCATAGTAATGACTTTTACTCCATTGAGTTGTATAGAGTGATTTATATACAATTTCAAATAGTTCTTATAAACACTTCACCCCCTTCTACATATACTTCTCAATTGTCAACACCTATACTTATCACATTAATTAAATTATCCATTTTTTCTCAATAATGAAATGATATATTAAATCCCCTTTAAATTATTTAACAATCAATATTGATTTAAGAATAAATAGAGGCAAATTATCTTACTATTTAAAAAAAACTTATAAAAAATTGAAATGCTAGAAAGAAAATTCTATTACAAAATTAAAAATAAATGAATTAGAACTTACTATTTTCTTATATAAAAGAATGACAAATAAAATATTTAATATTCTTGAAAAATTTAAAACATGTTTACCTTATATGAACTATATCAGGAATTAATTAAATTGATTAAACAAAAATTAAAAGAAACAAAACATTAACATAATAAATGGTGCTTGTTTGATGGTTAATATATTAATGACTAGGGTGAAAGAATATTTTAAGTATCTTATGTATCATAGGGCTGAGCATTTAACACGAAAAGATTATTCACTCATGATTATACATGAAATTTATGTTTATAAGTTAAAGAGGTGATTGAAATTTAAAACAAGAGTAGTCAATAAAGTTAGTTGACAAAATTTTACAAACGTTTGGAAACTTATCATTCAAAACTTTAATAAAAAATAAGATCTATAAAGTGCCAATAATGGAGTGACATACGTCCAATATTAAGTTAGTAAAGAAGGTTATAATTTACGATAAGGTTGAGAAATCAAAATTAGTAAAAGTATTTACATAAAGCGAGGTTTTTAAGAAAAGAAGATTGCTACACTAAATAACATATAATGAAGACATCTGAAATTGAAATAATAACATTATTAATGTTAATAAAGGTTTTGATAAATGAAAATTTAACATATTAAATGGCGTGAGTGAGTGATAAAGATGTAGCATCTTTTATTATTTGTGTCTTCTAATTAATTAAAATTAATTAGGGCATTTTAAAAAAAATTCATTCAAAAGTTTAAGGAAAGAATTTTAAAAAAATATTAATAAGAAAACGAGAAATTTCATTTTTAATATTAAAAGAGTATATTGAAAGATTTAGAAATTAGAGTTAAGATTTTGGCATTAAGAGAATAACACTTCATATATATATATATATGAAATTGTCTAAGTAAAATCACTTTATAACTCTTGGAATTTGACCTAATTTTGTAGTTAATGCTTCAAACAATAAAGCTAGTAAACCTTTAATTGTATGCACTATCAACTTCCGATGCTCTGCAAACTTTTGTATTATCATATTTTCTTCTACAATTTTCACCAAAAGATCAAGTATGCTGATCTACATCACATGTCTTCATGCTGAGGAATCAACACCTCTTCTTTGGTGGGGGATATAAGATGTTCATTAAAGCTTCCCTTGAGCCAATTCCCTCAACTTTGCTTCCAGAGGAAACATCTACACTAGATGATCATGGTATAGATTCATTCTTAACTTATGTCTCTTATTTTTTTCTCCAAATCTTTTCCATCTCCTTCTTTGTTTCTATTGGATCAATCTTTTTTACTGGTTCATTCCTCTTTACTAGATTACTCTTCCTCATATTCCTACATCTGCAAGACTTGTAATGTGTCCAGGTCTATTATAATTGTAACAAGTGATATTCTTCTGACCAATATTCCTTCCATTCATTTTGGATATGCATTGACTAGCTTTATGCCCAAATCCATAGCATGCATAACATTAGCCTTTGAAGGATTGAATCATTCTACCATTTTTATAGCTATTCATCATTTGAATTCTACACTCACTAGCTCTATGACCAAATTTATTGCATGTAAAACATTGACTAGAAAAAGATGGCACATTCTGATTCATTTTGCTTCTACATTCCATTGCCTTATGTCCAAATTTATTGCAGGAATAAAAAAACCATTAAAAGATGGGCACCTTTGTGCATTTGGTTGTCTGACCAATGGTATTCTTTGATTTTGGATTTTCTTGCCATTGTTCTTCTTCTTTTCAGGCTGATTTGTAGTTTGATCTATGTTTGAACTTTCACCCTTTTCAAATCCTAAACCTTCTTTATCTTTAAAGCCTTAATTGATTTACAATCATCTCATCAAGCTTTGTAGAACTCATCTTGAATTTGTCTTCATGACTCCTTGATTTCTCCAAATCTGATCTTAGATTCACAACTTCTTGTTCAAGCCTTGTACATTCCTTAGATTTGTTTTTCACCATTGCATCCAGACATTCCTCAATTCTTTTCTTTTCTTCAACTTGTATTTTTAGACTGGTGATAGTTTCATTTTCTTTTTTTAATTGTTCACTAACTTCCTTATTTCTTTGAACTTCTTGATTTGTTCTCTCAATTTTCTAATGCATTCATTTGCTTCTTTGAAATTTTCTTTCATACCTATGTTTTCATCTTTAGTCTTTTCAAGATATTCAAGGGAAAAATTGAGTTCTCCATCTTTGTCAAGCATGCAATCATCTTCTATGGATCCAACAATAGGAATATCTTCTAGAGGAGTAGGTATTCTTCTAATATCCATGTTTTCAAACTCCAAGATCTTCCCCAAGAGGTTAAGCTCCTTCCAAGGAACCAAGCTCTAATACCAATTGTTGAACATCCAGAATACTAAGAGGGGGTGGGGTGAATCGGTATTCTTTTGAACCATTCAAACATTTAAAAATTCAAACCACATAGCACATTCAACTGTAGTAAAGAAAGAAATTGTGAAACATCAACATCACATGACACATAAACACCAATATTTTTACGTGGAAAAACTAAAATGGGAAAGCCATGGTGAGGATTATCTCACAATATATTATAACTGGTTATAGTATATTTACAAAAGTGCTCACCGCAGGTGGACTCACTACCCATAGAGAAAAATATGGATGAAAGATTGTGGCTCATAGCCTAATTTGAAATTTTACAATTGCATATATCATATGCATGAATTACCATTCTGATGAAGCTTGAAATAAACTGACTTTACACACTTCATCTGATTAAGATCTAACACTCTACTTTCCTCTACATTCACATCATTCTAATATTCTACTCAACATTCACAACTTAAATTCGTACTACTATGATAATATTCACATCACATACATGTAGAACACTCACAAAATTCACCACTATCTATAAAACACTGAAAAAGATACAACTTATATATCCGCATCAAGCATAACATTAATTAGGTCGACCTAATTAGATGTAACATTCAAAATATAAGTAGTTGGCTTAAGTTCTTCCACACACATACTTCACACCAAGATTTAAATCTCAAAATAACTTGAAATAGGTCAACATGGACCTATAATAGATCCCAAATAAGACCGCAACACTTATTTAACCATCACATACTTTCAAACTTATTAGGTCAGTATCGTAGAAGACCTAATACCAAAATTCTTTAGCTATGTACCCACATTCAGACACGTGGACCTCAAAATTCAATGCCAATTGGAATTTACACACTAATGCCATATGTCAACATATCCTCAAAAGTACAAATCCAAAAAATTACCTGCAAAGAATTGCACTCTCCCACTCAAATGAAATGTATAGGAAATAACTGTAATATGGCAAACTAAACCTTCGTTACTTATATCTCTCAAACCAAAAGCCAAAACATGATGAAATTATAGAATCAGATACTTCTAACAACCAAAAAAATAATGTTAGAAGTGTACAGTGAAATCTTCATTTGTGGATAGATGCGGACCAAAAATCTGGATGCTGTGTTAAGCAAAATTAACAAAGTTGACAGTCAATTTTCCATCACAACAAAATTTATTGGATCAAATCATCTTGCAAAAATATCTTCCACGAACACTCCAAAACCTGTTAAAACCAATCAACATGATGTTCAATGATTTGAACCAAGATCTCCACATCAAGATACAATGTTGACATCAATGACAACATTGCAACACATCGTTATATACCTTTGTGCTTATTTCTCATGCTCATGTTTCCAACAATAGCATCAATGACATTCTTCCAATATTATGAGTCTAGATTGTATGAGTATTTGTACAACTACTCACACAAATCCATAGAGTCTTGTCTATGTTTTTAATGCCATTATTCCATTGGAGCTAGAGATTTAATATGTATGTCTCTCACCTCAAGGGATTATTTATGATAATTCATATTCTGAGCATTATTTGCAAGATCTTTAAATTCTTGATGATTATTGAACAAATAGTTTGGAGAATTTTCAAGACTATCAAAATATCCTTCAAAGAACCTATAATCAAAGAGTTTTACCTAGTTATTTTTAAGTTGGTTATCTATTCCTCCACAAGAATCGATGTAATATTAATACTCTAACTAAAATTAAAGGAAAATTTAGTCTTAACTAGATGGGATCTTTTTTGTCACATTTTTTTTATGGTTTTGATTCCTATGGCCTTTCCACTATTGATGGGAAACCTCTTAATCAACTACTCAATGCTCTCACCTTCATCACTTTCATGTGTGATCTATTCTCTCCTTCATTGAATATGATATTTGTGCAAGGTGGTTATCTTTATATGCTTACTATCATTCATCGTGTGCTATTTTATAATGGGAACTTATTTTTGGTGATATGGTTTATTGATATTTTACATTCCAAATGAATGTAAGATCCTCTTTCTCAAGAACATTGCATTAGTCTTATGGGTTATTTCCTCACCTCACAACTAAGCGCACATTTTTTTCTCCTTGACACAATATTAGGTGTCTTTGGTTCTTTGTAATTTTAAAAAATATTGGAAAATTTTATGATTTATTCCTCTCCAGTAAGTCATTTACCCATCATGTTAATTAATTAATTGTGAAAATGATTACTAATTACATTATTATATTATTTAATTATGTTTTTATTACATTTTATTAAACAATTTCATGTATCTCCATATCATAATCACAAACATCATAAACATATATTTCAATAAAAATATATCTACCAAACATCAATATCTCATAACACATGAGCATGCTCAAAAAATTAAAATATTATATATAAGCTTAATGTTTCTATACATTCATCATCGATACAAATAGGTCTCCAACACTACAACAAAAT
This sequence comes from Sequoia sempervirens, assembly GCA_007258455.2. Classification (NCBI taxonomy): domain Eukaryota; kingdom Viridiplantae; phylum Streptophyta; class Pinopsida; order Cupressales; family Cupressaceae; genus Sequoia; species Sequoia sempervirens. The sequence continues at coordinate 230,559,145 of VDFB02193867.1, forward strand.
GTGGAGTATATATATACAAAAATCTACATTAGGAAAGCCCATGAATCCTAGATTCCTATAGCCCTTGTGGCTCATCAAGCTATTCTAGTACCAACGCATGTCATCTCATGGATGTAATGGATCTAGATTGAGTGTATGACCCACTGCAAGTCTACAATCCTAGCACTATTCCTCTTAAATTTATTTCCTCTAATGTAAGTCATATCATGCTTTGTTGTAGCATCTCTATTTAAGCTTAATGTTTCTATACATTCATCATCGATACAAATAGGTCTCCAACACTACAACAAAATGTGGAGTATATATATACAAAAATCTACATTAGGAAAGCCCATGAATCCTAGATTCCTATAGCCCTTGTGGCTCATCAAGCTATTCTAGTACCAACGCATGTCATCTCATGGATGTAATGGATCTAGATTGAGTGTATGACCCACTGCAAGTCTACAATCCTAGCACTATTCCTCTTAAATTTATTTCCTCTAATGTAAGTCATATCATGCTTTGTTGTAGCATCTCTATTTAAGAATATTGTCTCTCTCTATATCTCATAAGTTTATATATAAAAAATGATCTAGGTCTAATATCTATGGATATATTGTTGCTTGATCTATCTGTGCCAATTTTAATTGAATTGAGCTTGTAGGCTATCTGATTCTCCTCTTAGGCTAGATACACTTTTATTTATCTCTACACTCTCATTATTGCATGGTCTTACTTTACTTAGGCAGCCAGTTGATCTGACTCTATAGTGAAGGATAAGAATTGGGTAGTTTATTGATCTAATATCATTGCTCACTCTTTATATGCCACTTAGAGCTATACAATGGAATAAAAAAATTCTATATGTTAGCTTGTTTTTTGTTGATGGAAATTTATTTGCATCCCCTACTCTAACTACACCACATGGAGCATCTCTACAATCAATCAATCAATATAGTTGATCTAGCCTTATACATGCATTATAAAATAAAAATAAGTCTTAATTAGTACTCTATATTATCATATAATAAAAAGAGAAAAATCTAGTATTTTACATAAATAATATATGCATAAAATTAATTACTCTTACACCTGGATCCTTAACCTACCAATCAAGATCTAGAGGTTTCAATAGTCTCACAACTATTATTGTTGTGTTGGTGTCCCTCACTAGACTCACTATAACTACAATGCTTGAATCTCATTACATAATCCCATGTAATGAATTCATCTTTCAAATACAATTTACATATAGATGCATGATCATAATTGCACAATATAGCTTACAAGAGCTTACATGGATTCCAAGAGTTGAATAGTTCAAGATTACATTTGGTCAAGATTTCCCCTATTGGAGCATACATCCTCAAGTCTTGGATGCCAATTGCATGAGGGAGAGCATCACCCAAGTGCTTTTCTGCCAACCACAGACTTACTACGGTCCCTCGCACATCTTCCTAACCGGTAGTATGGCCCTACCCTTCAATGAAGAGATTGGTATAGTAGCCCTCTAATATAATCCTACCTAAGCATGGTGTTGTGTCCTACATAACTAGTGTTGTCATATAATGGATACCCACCTAAATGCATGACACTTCTTACTAGCTATGAAATACTAGCTCATAGTGAATTGACAAGTGTGCACAATGGAAACTTACACTTACTTTGGCCAAATATTTCATATATATACACAATCACTCAGTACTTCAAGCATAGTTGTATTTTCACCCACCCCCTCGCTTGACTTGGAAACTATAATGACCATAAATTACTCTTGAATATAATAATATAACAAGATTCCATTCCAGAAAGTGATATAATATTTATATTGATTTAACTGACCAATTAGGTTTAACCCAACCTCTTAAATACCTTGTTTACACATTTGTAACATTCATGGAACTGGAAACAACCTAACATTCAAGTTCTTTCTTTTAAAATTAATGAATTTCCTAATTCATACATAACTAGATAACTTTGATGACACCATGTCATCGACTGGTCACATCTGGACTCAATCTAAAGTTTTGTCGATAAATATAATAATCCAAAATTAAACTTGATTTAAAGTTTACTTCCTCATAATGGGTTTTAGATAATTCCATTAACATCAAGTGCTTTCTCAAAAGAAGTCACCCATGTCAAACTAGTGTGGTCTTCTAATTTGTATTGTAGTAGATATCTATAATCACAACCATGAAAATTAGTTTAACATCTCTAACAATGCCATTGACCATTTTTTACAGTTCTATCAACCTTTTTCTTGCATTTCTTACCACTAATTTCCATGGGGCAAGTAGTGTAACAAAATTTGTCTTGATTTATGAAAGATAATGTTTCTTTTTCCAAAATGCACTGGCCTTTGCTAGATATGTCATCTCTGTAAGTGTTAATGTTAACAATGTTTTTTAATTTTGGTACCTCTCGAGCAAATGAGTAGTCCTTTGTTAGAGAATTGGACATGATATTCTTTCCTTGATCATCAAACCATGACCTCAATTGGTTAGACTCTGGCATCTGGGGATTTATGAGAAGTTGGATTGTTGAAATTGTTCCTACAAATTTCCCTCCATAATCACTAACTCGTGTAGCCTTTGCAATAAGTATTAGAAAAGTCCCTGCACTACATATTTCTTAAAGTTTCCAACCTTCATTATTGCAGAAATCACCCTGCATTGTGAAGTCAATTTTGGTAGCTGACATATATCCTTAATTTGTAGAGTCTATTTTAGTGTTTTTGTACCATTATTTTTTAAGATCTAGTAGTTGCTTCATTTATTGATAGTACTATACATATGATGCCAACAATGGTATTGTTTTCCATGTCCTTAAGTTCACTAATTTTTTTGAATTTAAAATTTAGCTTTGGTATCTATGTGCTCTCATCTAAAAAAATTTCCACCATGGAATTATTGTCCAAGAGAATCTCCCAATCATTGTTTACATTGTTGAATTTTTATTTTTTGGTTTTAGGGTCCCATTGGAAATGATGAATAATTTCCCAATCTCTATACAATAGTAAAAGAGGGTTGATATAGAATTGAAAAATGTTTCTCTGAATTCATCACCATCAGAGTCGAGAAGATCAAAATTGAAATTTTTTCCATCCCCATTTATATTTTTGAAATGAATTTGTTGTTTTGTCATCACCCAAGCCTTAATTATCCATTGTTTCTGGTAAGGATTTAATGCTTTGATAGACATGAATCTTTTAGAACCTTCATTTCTTGCATGATCCATCCAAATTTCATAATAATGTAGGTATAATACATGTCAAATAAACATTGCCCAGATATAATATATTTTGTAATAGTGAATGTTTTGTTTGTGATAAATGCATCTACACATTTTATAATTAAACATGATAAGCATCATTGCAGAATTGTTGTCTAGTTTTATATATGAGGGAAGAAAATTTTCAATAATAAATTATTTTATCATATTAAAGAAGGTGATAGGAACTAACCTCTTGTATTTATCAATGGTTCGGTGGGGTCAATTTTATTGTTTAAAAAATATGCTTGTTTCACTTAGTCCCATAAAAACACAAACAAAACAGAAATAAAGGAGGTTTTGTAGGAAAAAAATGTATATTCATGGAAAGTTGTCAAATTGCATGTAGGGATCTAGTAGATTTGTTATAAATTTTGACTTTTTATAGAGTAATTCTAATTTATAGAAGAAATTTTTGATGTAGATTATCAATTGATATAGTTGGTTTGGTTTATTTTCCCCTAATTGGATGTTCAAGAAGTGCATTCAAGGACTAGATCATTATTTTTCTTTGTTATTTAAAGTGATTTGGAAAATATGTATAACTATTCACATAAATGGAAGTACCTACAACATATTTCAAACAATATAGGTTTCACTATTTATATATAAAGTAGGTCACCTACATAGCAAATATATGAACTGTTTATTACAAAAGTAGACATCAAAGTCTATATCAAAATAATGTTCATAAGAGTTAACCAATGATAAAAAACCCTATATATGATTCATGTTTGTCTATTCTAATTATCATACAAATAAAAAATGAATTCTTCAAATATGTATTTTGAAGATCTTTGTTCATATTTTTTGTCATAAAATATTTGTCTTAAGAAATAGGAAAATCCTATAACTTTATGACATGTTTTATGAAATATTTGAGTAGTCTCTTCAATTTCATCCATTTCTTGTGGTTCAATCACTCACACATGAAGTGCAGCCTCATGAAGTTCTCAAATGATTGTTTCTGAATGGGCTAAAATTGATGTGCACAACTTTGAAATATGAGGTTACAAGTATGTATTTGAATTCATTGATTCCTCAAGGGGTGGTAGCTTTGTTACAAATTGTTGTGGAGGAGAAGATTCATTTATGGTTGTCATTATCTAAAAACCAAAGAAGACTAATAAATAAGAACAATTTACAATTATACATGTGAAGATAGTTTGGGAATTGTGAGTTTAGAAATACTAACTAAACCCTTATCATTAAAATTTCTAAACTTTTAGTGGGCGGGTGGGTGGGTGATTTTCCACATTTAAGGTGGCAAGTCCATCTTGAGGGGTGTGGTTGAGGTTGCAATGTGTTGGGCAGGTAATTTGGCGACCACTTCAGTGGAGAGAGGAAGCCTCCTCACATTATGCTGGACTATACTACTTTGATCAAGGAGTAATTATGAAATTGATTGGGTTGGTACTCGGGATGGTTTGCATGGGCTTCAATGCTCTTGTCATGACTGACTCATATCATCTCTCCATAAACTCATTTGTTCGATTGACGACAAGATCATATGCTCTAGTGGATTTTAGTTTATGATGTACATCCTAATAATGTAGGTGGCACATTTCCTTTCTATTTGAGAAGTTGGCGAGGCCAAATAAACTCATTTAGTTTTCAATCTCTCTTGCTGGCATAATGCTTTGTGGTGAAGGAAACGATGGAAGAGTGTTCCAAATTCATTATGGAAATTCCAGTGGATACACTAGTATGTTTTAGGGAAGACACTTCAATTTCTCTTGACAGTAAGGATAAAAAAAATGCCTTCCATGTGGTCATAGACCAATGCCTCAAGCACATCTTGCTAAACTTTGACCCTCTTACCATGGTGGCTATGAAGATGATCCTTGGCAAAGGGAATTTGGAGTATAAAGAGAATTTCAGGACAAACACACAGATTGTATCGAGGTTTTTGGCATCAATTCTAGATAACCCTACATCTAAGGCAGAGGCAAGGGAATTGGTTTGTAAGCTCTTCAAGAAAAACTTGCTAGGAGGCTTAGAGGAGACACTTAAGGTAGTGTTACCTGGCAAAGGAATTCCACAACCATGAGATTTGGACCTATTAAAAATCCAAGGTTGGGATATTAAGATTTATCCATTCCTTTTGGATTTAAAGGGGATGCCACTACTGAAGCATAGGATGACAGTTGTGGTCGTGGTAACTTTCCTGAAGAAGGTGTTTCAGATGGAGGTGGTTAGCGGCTTCGAATGGGTTAGAGAATTTGAGTCATTTACAAAAGCTAATGGATTTATGTTAGTATTGGTTGCCTCTTGTTTCCTTGTCAAGGTGTCAGGTTCGAGTCTATTAAAATACACAGTGTCATAAACTTTGTAATTTTTTGATGTCATTTTGTGGCTCGACATAAAGCGAGTGTTTGGGAAATTGATAGTTTTCTATGATAGTAATGGCAGCAAGCTAGGGTTGGGTCTTAGGTTAACTTAGTCTGCTCTAGTTCATAGTATGTTTGAATGGTGGGATGGCATGGAAAGATGCCATTTTCATAATACAGTTTGTAAAGGGTTTTCTGTTAGTTCTAGTAACAGGCATGGCTGTGTTGGGGGAGTCAAGATTTGGGCATAGATGGCCCTAGTGGTTAAAATTGTCTAGTTCTAGTGTCAAATCCTTGCAGCATAGACGTTTGTAAAATCTTTTTGACAAATTAGTATATTCTCTCTTACAAACCAAAAAAAAAAAATCTAAACTTTATTATTTTATTAGATTTTTGAAAATAGGTTTGAAAACCCATTAGGGTAGAAAAATTACAACTAAATTGAAAAGTTATGGTATATCTTCACATAAAGGCTTTTAAAAAATTAAAATTTTCAATGTAACTCTTAAATGAAAGTATTAAAAAAAAAAAATAGAAATTGATTAGTCACAAAATTTGCTCTTTTTAAGCTCATTAATCCTAAAATTGAAAGTCAAATTTTTGAACAAATAGATCAGTGAATTGGGGAAAGACGAGATAAAAAAAATAAAAATTTAAAAATTGTAGATAAAATTGCTTCTGAAATTACCCAAATCCTTAATTACATGCTAATGTCTTTAAAACAGTATTACAATCTTTATATTATTTACCTAAAATTCTATTTGAAATGTAAGACTGCCACCTTCAAAAAAATTCTAAACTAAAATTTTTAACCATTCTTGTTGGTATGAAATTCTTAAAAGCACTCAATTATCCAACATAACACTTCTATGAAACATAATCAATAAAGAAGTTAACAAATAGAAATCCAAAATAGAGTACCAGAAAAAAGCTAAACAACAACCTTTTAAAATCCTACAACAAAATTGAAGCAACCGAATACTTTATTCTTACCTCATAAATCTATTCATCCAAAAACTTAACTAACATTTTTATAGAGAGAAACAAAATATTTATTTGGAGATCTAAATTTTTTGAAGTAACTCTTAAATAAAAATATAAAATTAAAAAAAATTTAGAAACTGATTAGTCACAATTGCTCTTTTTAAGCTCATTAATCCTAAAATTGAAATTTAATTTTTGAACAAATAAATAGATGAATTGGGGAAAGACGAGATAAAAAAAATTAACAATTTTTAACAAATTGTAGATAAATTTTCTTTCGAAATCACCCAAATTTTTTAATTACATGCTGAAAGGTCTTTAAGACAATATTACAATCTTCCTATTGAGGTGGTGCATGCTTGCTCTAGAGGGAGGTTTCTTTGGTGGTTTTGGTCCCCACTTCTTCCTCTCCTATAGAGGGGAGCCCCTTCCTTTTGAAGTGGTTTCGGGATCGGTGTCTGGCTGGTTGGTGCAATTTGAAGAACATGCCTCAACAACATTTAGTAATTCTTACCTCTCTTTCAGAGGAATTTTGTTAGCCTTAGTTTTGACTAAATTGAACAAAAGGTCTAAGTTGGTCTAGCTGTTGCAGGTGGTTTGTGGGCTGGTTGTCTTAGGAAGTTTTTTAGGACTTAGTATGTTATGGGTTTTTTCTAGGCTCAAGGCCTTTATTGTTCTTGACTTAGGACTGTTGTTTGTCCTAAGGGTTCTGTCGCTCCTGATTTTAGTGCCTGAAATGAGTTGTTTAGTTGGTCTTAGACTTAGGAATGTTGTTCTTTTTTAGTGTGTCATCACTCCTGGTTATCTGGGGACTAGGTGCTGTTAGTTTTTGTTATTTTTCTATAGTGTTTCCGCTGGTGCTTTCTTAGCTTTGTAAGAGGTTCTTGGTCCTTTCAAAACCTTGTTGTTCCTTTTTGGCCCCTGTGGCTCGTTGTGTAAAGGGTACAACACCCTGTAAATTTTGCTTATCTTATCAAAAACAATATTACAATCTTTATATTATTTACCCAAAATTCTATTTGAAATGTAAGACTACCACCTTCATAAAATTCTAAACTAAAATTTTTAACCATTCTTGTTGGTATGAAATACTTAAAAGTACTCAATTATCCAAAATAACACTTCTATGAAACACAATCAATAAAGAGATTAACAAACATAAACCCAAAATAGAGTAGCATGAAAAAGCTAAACAACCTTTTAAAAGCCTACAAAAATAATTGAAGCAACCAAATACCTTATTCTTGCCTTATAAATCTATTCATCTAAAAGCTTAACTAATATTTTTATAGAGAGAAACAAAATATTTATTTGGAGATCTAATTTTTTTGATATAACTCTTAAATAAAAATTAAAAATTAAAAATAATTTAGAAATTGATTAGTCACAATTGCTCTTTTTAAGCTCATTAATCTTAAAATTGAAAGTCATTTTTTTGAACAAATAAATAGATGAATTGGGGAAAAGACGAGATAAAAAAATTAACAATGTCTAACAAACTGTAAATAAATTTGCTTCCTTAATTACCCAAATTTTTAATTACATGCTAAAAGGTCTTTAAAACAATATTACAATCTTTGTATTATTTACCTGAAATTCTATTTGAAATGTAAGATTACCACCTTCATAAAATTCTAAACTAAAATTTATAATTGTTCTTGTTGGTGTGAAATCCTTAGAAGCACTCAATTATCTAGAATAACACTTCTATGAAACACAATCAATAAAGAGGTTAACAAATAGAAACAAAAAATAGAGCACTAGGAAAAAGTTGAACAATAACCTTTTAAAAGCCCACAACAAAATTGAAGCAACCAAATACTTTATCCTTGCCTCATAAATCTATTCATCCAAAATCTTAACTAACATTTTTACAAAGATAAACAAATATTTATTTGGAGATATAAATTTTTTTGATGTAACTCTTAAATAAAAATTAAAAATTAAAAATAATTTAGAAATTGATTAGTCACAATTGCTCTTTTTAATCTCATTAATCCTAAAATTGAAACTCATTTTTTTGAACAAATAAATAGATGGATTAGGGAAAAGCCAAGATTAATATCATAAGTAACCATAATATAATGAGTATAGAGATTGGTCTTACACTATAGTAGATGCCAAAAAAACTTATTACCCATAATCAACCTTTATAATATGAATAACCCTAAGCAAAAAGTTTTAGTTTGTTGCAGCAAACCAATATATAACTATTAAATAGAAGATTACACTTACAAAATATATGATACAACAATAAAAAACTACAATGGATTCTTATATGTTATATCATTATAGAAGGAAAGCTTACAGATCAATTCAAGAGGTTAGGGTATCCTTAAAAATATATATATTTTTTTTTACTTTGACGAAAAATAAAAAAGTAAATCGAATTTTGATAAAATTTATGAATTGGGGGGAAAATGAGATTTACATCATAATAGACTGGAAAGGGAATTATGATAAAATAAAATTTTAAATTCATTGTTCATAATGATCTTTCATTATGAATGTGATTAATCTTAAAATTAATTTTTTTTTTGTTAAACTTTTAGTCTTGTATGTTGATATAAAATCCTTTATATACTTAATTATAAAAAGAATTATTTAAAAAAATTAACAATTTCTAAAAAATTACAGATATTTTTTCTTCCTTAATCACCTAAATTTTTAAATACATGCTAAAATGTCTTTTAAAAAAAATCCAATCTTTATATTACTTACCCAAAATTCTATTTGAAATATAAGACTACCACCTTCATAAAATTCTAAACTTAAATTTATAATCGTTATTGTTGGTATGAAATCCTTAAAAGCACTCAATTATCCAAAATAACACTTCTATGAAACACAATCAACAAAGAGGTTAACAAAAAAAAACCCAAAATAGAGCACCAAGAAAAAGCTAAACACCAACCTTTTAAAAGCCTACAACAAAATTGAAGCAACCCAATACTTTATTCTTGCCTCATAAATTTATTCATCCAAAAGCTTAACTAACATTTTTACAAAGAGAAATAGAATATTTATTTGGCAATTTGAAAATTGAACCTTTGAATTAATTTAAAAAATAATGATTGACACCATCAAAATATCTAAGCATACTTTTTTGGTGTTTGGGTATTTCACCTTGGAGATCAGATTCTCTTATTATGAGCTTCTTGTGACCTGCTGAAGGAACAACCATAACAATATTGTCATAATTGCAGAGTACATTTAAATCAATTTAAATTATCATTGTATATAACATTGGTGTTGTGAAATACCATTGCTCTAAAACACACTCAAAAAATATACAATGGAAACAACGTGACATAAATAGAGGTTGGATGAGATTGCATATAAGAAATAAATTAGAAAATGTTTTTTGTATACATGCATATATAATTTCATAATTTTTTTTATTTTTAAACATCATACCTACTGTATATAGAGTGGAAATATAAAATAAAAATATATTCATATTCAGATATAAATTTTGTGAAAGAATCTTGATTAATTTAGAAATTTTCAAAAATATGTATTAGGCTATCATAATTCAATAATCTTGATTTTTCTAAGTGGATTCTCTAGAGAATTTTATAGGCCTACCTTGTACAAGGTGAAATTTTAGAATAAGCTAGGTAAAAAAATTCCTTTCAATAGGGTTCCATGTAAAAATAAACATCTAAAAAATTGAGATGCAAAAAGAAAAAATGTTCCGCATAAAATAAAGGCAATAATGAAGAAGGTTTATCATTTAAGAACAAAAATTTATAATCAAGAATAAATCTATTACAAGAATGCACATTTGATGATTTCCACAAGTCATTAATTGAAGAAAAAAGACAATGTGCAGTATGCACCCAAATAAATCAATATAAAATCATGATTACTAATCACTTTGTTTTCATGAAAAATTATAGATTACCATCACATGGACATACTCTCTTATAAGTTAATAGCATGTTAAATCAACTATTATACCAACCTTGCTTCTTGAAGAGAATTACTAAATAACTATACACAATATTGTCATAATTGTAGTATGCAAGTAAATCAATTTAAATTATTATTGTAAATAGAATTGGTGTTGTGAAATATCATTACTCTAAAAACACACTTATAAAATATACAAACATACTTAAGATCACCACATAGCATACATGTGGGAGAAGCCCAATTTGGGCCCAAACTAACCTTGATATTTTTTGAGAATGATGTGATTTATCAGGTATATTTCTTGAAGCAATGATTAGCTAGAAGGCTTTGCTCATAGCATAGCATATAACAGTGAGGAGATCAATGAAGTAAAGAGAAAGTACAAAACTAATGATCAAGAGTTATAAGCAATTGTACAACCACTATCATTGGAAACATTTAATGATGCATAAGTAGTTTATACTTTATATAGATCAATAATAATTTATGTATTTACATAAATGAGATAAGTTAACTGCTTGTTATGCAAGATAGTTAAACTATTTCCAAAGAATCATGTCAGTGATTAAGAATAAGGTAGATAAATATAAATTTTATATAACATTTGTTACATTTATAGTGTTGAATAATATCATCATATACATTTTCACACTTGATTTGGGAATAATTAATGATAAATTGGACTTAATGTCGCCTTGATCTAGTGTTGTGAGTTGTTTTACAAATCCACATTAGGTCTTGGGCCCTTTTTAAGCTAAATTAACTTATCTCTGCCTTAATTTAATGTTGTAAAGTGTATTTATTTACAACTTCACATTAAATTTAGGAGGCTTGTGAACAAAGGTGGTGTAATGCCCCCCCACGTAACCTTAAAGAATGTTGCAATTATTATGAAAGTGTAATATTTTTTAAAAAAAATTGTATTATTACATGTAACATGAACATCATTAATGCATACATTCCCTAAGACACACGACAACACACTACATGCAAATCCCATAAATAACAAAAGTAACTAAACATAGCATGTGATTTATTCTCATAAACTCTAAGAACATACATTCAATAACAAGAAATTACATCACTGAAGGTATAAAGTACAAAAATGATTCATTCTTACATTGCATTCATAATAAAAATCACAATACTCATTTCCAAATGAGGTAGGTCACACAAAAGTGTACAATTACAAATTACAAAAATTCTCCTCGATTACAATTGAGGAGTGATACATAAATAAGGTATCCACTGATACAAATGAGACATAAGAGAAAGTACATATCCACACGTGATCTCTCCAATCAATAAGTACCTGTCAACACGAACAAGAACTGGGGACCCAATGGTGTAAGGTGCACGTTCCACCCAACCACGTGGTACCCGTAGGCCCACCCCCCATGCTAGGAGATAGTAAAAAGGTTCCCAAGACACAACCTACAATCCCTAGACACAAACAAACTCAATGTAAAACTATGCAAAAACAAACTCAATATAATGGTTACATTGCTTCCAGAATTGAAGGATCAAGTGCAATAAATTCACAAAGATGTTGTTATTATAGGTGGAGTGTTATCACAATGTTGCATGGGTCACTCAAGCGAATATTCCTACGTTTCGGCCCCCATCTTGGGTTACCCTGGTAACCTCTTACGGAACTCGACCCCACATGCAATCTATTATGGAATCAATTATCTTTCACTGAGACAAGATAATGATCTTGTTATTCCAGGCCTTCTCGACTCATTCCCAAGTCTAAACTAGCCCTTGAGTTCATAAGCGAGGCATAATTTATCCAGTTAAATGTTTTAGACTATGTCATGTATTGATTTAGTTTTTACTGATTAGACTAACTCTACATGAGTTACCCTAACACCACTTTGTGTGTCGGCCCTCATAAAGAGCCACTCCCCTAATAAAAACATAAGGAAACTAATTCCACTAACTATGGGTAGACAAGGTGCACACATACCAACATCAAATACCAACTATATAACAATAGATGTCACAACTTGTTCTTAGAACCAGGTGTCTAAATTGAATAAGAACTATGTGCACTACCCAAGTTCATTCAAAATATGGAACCATCATAAAAACAACTCCCTTACAAGGAAACGGTATCTGGAAGACTTATAAACCTGTATAATCCCCAATTTTCCCAATAAGAGTAAAAACAACTTAACGCAATCCAACAAAATAAGAACCTAACATTAGAATTTCATAAATCCAATTAAGTCATTAACATATTGCATGAAATTAAATATCTTAAATATAATTCCATTCTCAAACAATAAGGAAATTAAAACAATTAGATTAACTCCAATTTTCTCAATTACATATAAAAATAAACATCAATTTTCTCTTTTCAATTTTATCATTTAAAGATAATTAATTTCATGCATTTGTTTGCATCTAATAATGAAATCTTATTTAAATACTAAATTATTTTCCTCAAACAATATATATATATATACATATATACATATATATATAAATATATAAATTAATATATATTTACATACATATATATATTTATATATATATTATATATTTTGAATTTTAAAAATTTATAAATCCAAATTCGCATTTAATAAAGAAAATCATATAAAATAGAAATATTAAATTAAGGGGCGAATTGAATTTGTTTAACAGGTTGTATATACATAGCCACCGACTGTTATTCACAGCCCACCCTATATGGGGCAGTAGTTGTATTGGCAGTTGGGCGTTGCCTATGAGGGCAACACTGGCTGCCTCCACAGCCATCGCCCTTTATGGGGGTGGCTATGGGGGTAGCCCCACTTTCCCCACAAAACTTATTTAAAAAAAAAATATTTTTATACTTTAAAAACTCTGCAATTTTTATGAATCGTGTATGGACTTTCATCAATCTGTAATTCAAAATAATGTTTTTTTTTTTAGAATAATTTTCTACAGAACTATTTCATATAATAAATATATATACATATTTTTATATATTTTTATATGTATATGTATATATATCAAATGTATACATATATATAAATATGTATAAATTAATCCACAAGAAAGTTATATAATCGAGCAAATTATTTTACAAAAAAGTTTTCTACAGGAAATGCTTAGAAATTTCACAGAGGAATTCAATTTCCATAACTGAGGATTTCATTTCTATTCCAAATTCTCATAATATTTTCTATAGGAAATTCAATCCAATTTCTTAGAATATTTTCTATAGAAAATTCAACGAGGTTTCCATTTCCTCAGATTAACCAGAGAATATTGTTTGCAAACCAGCAAAAGTTTTCTATTATTTTCTTTCAAAAATTTCCTATTGTTTAACAATAATTTTCTATGAGGCTCTCTAATTTTACTATAAAGTTTTCTTCACGGTAATTTTACATAGAGAGGCTATCAACAATTTTTCACAGAGAAGCTTTCAATATATTTTTCTACATAAGCTTTAATCAAAATTTTCTTTTTTAGACAATCTTTCCATTTAACAAATTTAACAAAGCTTCTACTAAATTGAATTTTTGTACAGACAATATTTTCAAATCAACAAAATAAATAAATAAATAACAAAGGAACCTATTTTTTCTGAAGCTTGAAGAATTGAAGATTGGAGCAAAGCTTTGCCTTCTGAGTTCAATTTCCAAAGCCCTTTCCATCCCTTTCCAAAATCTCCACTTCCAGAAAGATGCAAAATACTATACCAGAAGCATTCTCGAGAACCTCTTCCAATTGTTAACCAATAAAACCCCAAAAACAAAATTTCCAGCAATTTCCTCTTTCTTTTTCTTCCGTGAAGTGACTTCTTTCCTTTCACAATTATGGAAATATTCTCTCCGAGAATAATCTTTCAACAAGAGTTTTGCATTTAATTTTACTCACACACATGGCTAATCTAAAATATCTTTTTACAAACTTTTAGATATTTTCTTTTAATAATTATAAAGAATTTATGCTATTTTATTAATTTAAAAATTCAAAAATTAATATCATTTTCTTTATGCAAATTTAAAATTCCAATTCACATAATAGCATTTAAACTATATTTAATCTATTCACTCAATAAAAACAAAATTAATCAATTAATTTATTTACTTAATAAAATAAATTTAATCACAAGGAATAAATTATTTTACCAAATAAATTAATTTAATTAATTAAATAAAATAAAAAGCTTTTAACAATATTATTTAAAATTAATTAAATAAGCACTGAATCATTAAGAACATTATTCTAACATTAATTTCATAAAATAAACCTTGCATAAATAAATAACAATTAACCAGGCAAACATAGACGTGACAACCAAACATACTAGACATAAACTGACGACACACCGTGACTAGGTTTGTGGCTAGACTAGGAAAAACCTTGTTACTATCTCCCAATCAACAATACCATTGAGCATGGACACACTCAAACCTGTGAAACCAGGTGGAGTCGATGTAATGTACTTGCAATCCCGCAATCAGACATATGTCAGTCATGTATATACATCATAAGTGAAACACATCGTGAAGAGAATATCGCAGAAATCACAGGGCATTCACAAGCGAGTGATGCAATACCGTTCTCTTCACCAATAAAATGTCACATCAAACTGACAAATAAATATCAGTTAAACTACCATTAGCATATATAGCAATATCATCTCAAGTAAACATCTATGCTAACATAAAGCATGTCACAAATAATCACCATCCAATTAGTGTATCATCACTTCATAAAATAAATCCACCATCGCTCTACTATCAGCGATCAAATACATCAAAACAAAGTATCGGGATCTATCAAAGTAAAAACATACTATCAAGAAACATAAGCAACACAAATGCGTACTACATCCTCCCCCCTAGGATCTGACTTACTCCTGGAAGCCTGTGAACAAATAGGGATAAAGCTCCCTCATGTGTGTCACATCCTCCCAAGTAGTTGATGCCTCATCACTAGGATCCCATTGGATCCTCACCTGGTCAATGTCTCGACCCCTGAGAATGAGCCTCCGGTGCTAAAGAATTCCCACGGGCTCCAAATCCAGCTACCCATCCTCTATCTATAACACATTCCAATCAAGAACATGCAAAATATCAGAATGATAGGTCTAAGAACAGACACATGGAAGACATCATGAATACGTGACAAATTAGGTGGTAAGGCGAGTCGATACACCACAAGACCAATCCTCTCTATAATCTCAAATGGTCCAACAAATTGAGGCGCAAGCTTAGAGCCTTTTCCATAATGGATTGGACTCTTTCAGGGTCGCACTCGAAGAAATACCCTATCACCAATTGAAAAGTGGTGATCCACTCTATGCACATTGGCATATTTCTTTTGTATATCCTGTGCTACTACCAAATTCTCGTTGATGCAGACAACCTGTTGCTCCATATCTTGAAGCATCTCAGGTCGAAGTAAAAATTTATCCTCAAGTCGATCCCAACTTAATGGAGTCTGACAAGGATGTCCATATAACGCCTGAAAAGGGGGCATACCTATGGAACTTTGATACTCATTATTATAGGGAATTCCACTAAGTATAGATATTCTTCCCAATGTGATTATTGGTCCATTACATACATTATGAGCATATCCTCAAGAATTTGATTGACTCTCTCTGTCTGACCATCGGTCTCAAGATGATATGTTGAACTAAAGTTCAACTGAGTACCTAAAGCATATTGTAATGAAGTCCATAAGGCTGATGTAAACACAAGATCTCTATCTGATATAATCCTATGAGGAATTCCATGCAACTGAACAATATCCTCCATGAATATCCTAGCTACTGATGAAGCATTATAAGATGATTGCACTGGAGAAAAATGTGCTACCTTAGTCAATCTATCAATAGTAACCATAATGGAATCATGTCGACGTGACGACATAGGTAACCCAACAATGAAATCAGCCAATATAATATCCTATTTCCATTCAGGAATGAGATGTGGCTGTAATAATCCGGCGGGATGTTGGTGCTTAGCCTTAACTCTCTGGCACTCAAGACATCTCAAAATAAAATCAGTGATATCACGCTTCATACCAAGCCAAAAGTACAATTGTCAAAGATTCTCATGCATCTTCTTAACACTAGGATGAGCTGAGTAAGGTGCTTGATGTGCCTCCATCATAATCAACGTGTGAAGACCTTCTGAATGTGGTACATAGATACGACCTAAATGTTGTAATAAACAATTTGATTCAAGAGTATACCCTGTGAATCTACTCTCCAGGGGTCTACTTGATCCAATCTCTGACTTCACCTCATGATACAATTTGTCTATAGGAAGTGCTGCTAAAATTTGGCTCCTCAGATCCTAAGAGTAATAGCAGAAATCTCATGTCATCAACGACAGAGAGCATCAGCCACTACGTTCTCTTTTCCCTGAACATATTTCACCTCAAAATCATATTCACATAAGAACTCCATCCACTGTCTCTGTCTAGCATTCAAATTAGGCTGCCTAAAAATATATTGCAGACTACGGTGATCACAATGAAGTTCGAAGCGGTGACCCAATAAGAAATTCCTCCATCGAATCAATGAATGAACAATTGTGGAAAGCTCCAAATCATGAGTGGGATAATTCAGTTTGTGATCCTTGAGTTTGCGAGACTCATAAGTGATCACATGCCCTTCTTGCATTAGTACTGCTCCTAAACCATCCAAAGACACATCAGTGCAAACAAAAAAATCCTTAGTAGGATTAGGAACAACTAATATAGGCGCACTAGTTAGCTTTTCCTTAAGTGTCTGAAAATCCAACTGACACTAATCTATCTAGACAAATTTATTCCCTTTCCTCTAAAGAGAAGTAATGGGGTGCCCAATCATAGAAAATCCCTGAAAAAACTGTCTATAGTATCCAAAAAGACCCATAAAACTATGAACCTTAGCTATGTTGATAGGCACGAGCCAATCAACAATGTCTTGGATCTTTGAAGGATCCACAACAATACCCTTTCTAGAAATCACATGACCAAGGTATTTCACCTCAGTCTGAAAGAAGTCACACTTCTTCAGGTTTGCATACAATTGATTCTCCCTCAAGCATTGCAATACCTATCTTAGATGCTCTTTGTGCTCATTCATATTTATTGAATATATCAAAATATCAACAAGAAACACAAGAACAAAATGATCAAGGTATGTGCGAAAGACACCATTCATCAAACTCATGAAAACTGATGGTGCATTTGTTAACCCAAATGGTACTACTATGAACTCATAGTGCCTGTAATGAGTTCAGAATGTTGTTTTATGAATTCCCGCTTCTGTAATGTGTAACTGATGGTAACCTAATTTTAGATCAATCTCAGAGAACACATTAGCTCCCTTGATCTGATAAAAAAGATCATCGATTCTTTATTGTTACTTTGTTCAATTGATGATAGTCAATGCACAATCTAAGTGATCCATCCTTCATGAAGATGATAGGTGCTCCCAAAGGAGAAACACTCTGATGAATAAAACCCTTAGCTAAAAGTTCCTCCAACTAGATACAAAGCTCTTCTAGTTCCTGAGTAGTCATTCTGTATGGGGCTCAAGATATAGGATTTGCGCTAGGAACCAGGTCAATTCTGAAATCAATATCTCGTTTCAGTGGCATACCAGGTATATCACTAGGAAATACATCTGTGAATTCCCTAAGGATAGGGTGATCATCAAGAGATATCTCTTGACTCTCCCCTACCTCAAAGTCATTAACTATTGTTGTAAACAGTTGACAACCCTGACGAAGACATCTCTTCAATTACATTGAAAAAATCATCCGCAAAGAGATAGGTCTCTGAACACCAATGATTTCAACTTTTGCACCATAATCATTAATACAAAAAACTACCTTCTTTCGACAGTCAATCATAGAATGATGAGATTCTAACCAGTCCATACCTAAAACAATGTCATACGAACCAAGAGGTGTAACATGAAGATTTACTAAGGTAGATAGCGAACCAATTCTTAGTCCACAATTGTGAATAATGGTCTCTATCACTACCTTCACCCCAAACATGAATTCTACCTGCTACTTACCACCTTGCTTTACCACCACAAGACCACATTGCTCAACAATATTAGGTGAAATAAATGAATCAGTAGCTCCAAAATAAAAAATAATAGTAACATTAGTACCTTGTAACTGACCTGAAGTCTCAACCATAGTATTCTAATGATCGGCTTGGCGGTTATTTACTACAACATAAACTATATGTGAATGACCTACATCTCCAACTGTAGGCTCAGAAGTTGTCGATCATTGTCCATATCCTGATGAACCTCTCATAGGGAATTTCCTAGCAATATGTCCATGTTGACCACATGGAAAACAACCAGTACCTCTACCAAATCCTCTGCCACCCGAAGGTGCATTGGATTGCTGAAAGTTTCCTCTACTAACCATAGACTATGCACTCTGAGTTGGATGATCCTATTGATTGTGCTTATTGTTCCACCAGTTAAGGTTCTTTCCTGACTGAGAACTATTACCCTACTGAGACTGTGAATTATTATTCTTCTATGGGTTACACTACTACTGCTGATGTCCACCCTTAGCGGGTGTTTGTTGGTTCTGATAGGAACCTCCTATCTGTATTTGACCACCACGTGGACCAAAACCTACTATAGGTGCACTACCTATCTGGAAACCTGTATGTCCACCCAATGCCATAGTCAAATTCTCCTCCACAATATGTGCTTTCTCCACAGCAACCTCCATATTCTTTGGTTCGAAGACTCTAACTCCACTAATACGAGCATTCAAACCCCTGATGAAATGATGTACTAGCATCGTCTCATCGTCTACAATCCCAACATATTGTTTGAGCTCATAAAATCTACGTTCATACTGCTCAATAGATAAGGCCAATTGACACAAATTGTGAAACTCATCAGCATGTCATTGTCTCCAATGATTAGATAGGAAATGTGCTTTGAATCTTTCTAGGAACATTCCCCAAAAAATTGACCCAATCTCCAGATGGAGCTTCTACTCCTCCAAACACCACCAAGTAGAATCAAAGCCTCTAAGATGCATGATGGCACATCTAGCTCGGGTATTGCCACCATATGGGTGCATAGCAAAAAATCTTCCCAAGTCTATTAACTAAGTCTCTGCTTCTAGACATCCACTAGTGCCATCAAATGTAGGAGGGTGTGCCCTCAACAAATCTTTCATATGTACTGCAACTATGGCATCTGCTCTGTAGTATTAACAATTCTCCTGGGAGATCTATCACATTCCCTAACTACCTCCTATTCAACTTCCTATCTCAGACCAAGTCTGGCAAGTACCTCTTTCAGTAAGGGATGCAACTGTGCTCCCTCAACCTCTACCTGAATCAGAATCTATTCCCCACTTGTCTATTCCAACTAAGGACCCAACTGTTCGGCATGCTCACTCTCATGAGAGCTCTAAGGGGGAGTAACCTGGTGGTTCAACCCACGGTCATCACCTCGGCCTCAACCACAACCTCTACCACGACACCTAGGCATGATCCTACAAAAAAAAAATTCAAGAACAAATCTTAGATACATAACAGACAAAACAATCAGAAAAAAATACTACAGGGTCTAACATCTAGGACAACCTAATGGGCTCATAATTATCTAGAGCACCCAGTGTTAGAAATCTTGGCTCTGATACCGATCTATAATGCCCCACCATGTAACCAAGTAAAGAATGTTGCAATTACTACAAAAGTGTAATAATTTTTTTTTTAAATTGTATTATTACATGTAACATGAACATCATTAATGCATACATTCCCTAAGACACGTGACAACACACTGCCTGCAAATCCCATAAATAACAGAAGTAACTAAACATAGCATGTGATTTATTCTCATAAACTCTAAGAACATACATTCAATAACAATAAATTACATCACTAAAGGTATAAATTACAAAAATGATTCATTCTTACATTACATTTATAATAAAAATTACAATACTCATTTCCAAATGAGGTAGGTCATACAAAAGTGTACAATTATAAATTACAAAAATTCTCCTCAATTACAATTGAGGAGTGATACATAAATAAGGTATCCACTGATACAAATGAGACATAAGAGAAAGTACATATCCACATGCGAGCTCTCCAATCAAGAAGTACCCATTGCCACAAACAAGAACTGGGGACCCAACAATGTAAGGTACATGTTCCACCCAACCAAGTGCTACCCATAGGCCCACCCCCTGTGCTAGGAGATAGTAAAAAGGTTCCCTAGACACAAACAAACTCAATATAAAACTATACAAACAAAAACTCAATATAATTGTTACATTGCTTCCAGAACTGAAGGATCAAGTACAATAAATTCACAAAGATACTGTTATTATAGGTGGAGTGTCATCACAATGTTGCATGGGTTACCTAGGAAAATCTTCCTAGGTTTCGCCCCCCATCTTGGGTTACCTTGGTAACCTCTTACGAAACCCAGTTCCACATGCAATTTATTGCAAAATCGATTATCTTTCATTGAGACAAGATAATGATCTTTCCATTCCAAGCCCTCTCGACTCATTCCCAAGTCTAAACTAGCCCTTGAGTTCATGAGCGAGGCATAATTTATCCATTTAAATGTTTTAGACTATCTAATGTATTGATTTAGTTTTCACTGATTAGACTAACTCTACATGAGTTACCCTAGCACCACTTTGTGTGTCGACCCTCATAAAGAGCCACTCCCCTAATAACAACATAAGGAAACTAATTCCACTAACTATGGGTAGACAAGGTGCACACATACCAACATCAAATACCAACTATATAACAATAGACGTCACACCCTGTTCTTAGAACCAGGTGTCTAAATTGAATAAGAACTATGTGCACTACCCAAGTTCATTCAAAATATGGAACCATCATAAAAACAACTCCCAATGTATAAATATATATATAAATATGTATAAATTAATATATATTTACATACATATATATATATTTATATATATATTATATATTTTGAATTTTTAAAAATTTATAAATCCAAATTTGCATTTAATAAAGAAAATTGTATAAAATAGAAATATTAAATTAAGGGGTGAATTGAATTTGTTTAATAGGTTGTATATACACAGCCACTGGTTGTTATTCACAGCTCACCCCATATGGGGCAACGACTATGTTGGTAGTTGGGCATTACCTGTGAGGGTAGCGTCGGCTTCCTCCATAGTTGCCGCCCTTTATGGGGGTGACTGTGGAGGTAGCCCCGCCTTCCCCACAAAACTTATTCTTACTTTAAAAACTCTACAATTTTTATGAATTGTGTACGGACTTTGATTAGTCTATAATTCAAAAGAATGTTTTTTTTTTTTTTTAGAATACTTACAAAATCATTTCATATAATAAATATATATACATTTATATATATTTGTATATACATGATATATCAAATGTATATATATATAAATATGTATAAATTAACCATAAGAAAGTTTGAATTCGAGTAAATTATTTTACAAAAGTTTATGGTGGAAATGTTTAGAATTTCATGAGGATTTTAATTTCAATTTTGACAAGAGGATTTCACTCTATAACAGAGGATTTCATTTTTAATCCAAATTTTAGAATATTTTCACAGAAATTCAATCCAAATTTCTTAGAATATTTTCTATAGGGAAATTCAATGAGGTTTCCATTTCATATTAACCAGAATATCGCTTGCAAACCAACAAATTTTTCTATTGTTTCTTTTGAAATTTCCCATTTTTAACAATAATTTTCTATGAGCCTCTATGGATTTTACTATAAGTTTTCACGGTAATTTTAAGGCCAAGAGGTTATTATCAACAAGTTTTTCACAAAGAAGCTCCAACATATTTTTCTATGGAAGCTTAATCATTTTTTTTTTATGCAATCTTCCATTAAATAAATTTGGCCAAAGCTTCTCTACTATATTAAATTTTTGTACGAGCAATCTTTTCAAATCAACAAAATAAATAATTAAATAACAAAGGAACCTATTTTTTTGAAGCTTGAAGAATTGAAGGTTGGAGCAACGGTTCGCCTTCATAGTTCAATTTCCAAAGCCCTTTCCAAAATCTCCACTTCTAGAAAGATGTAAAATATTGAGCCAAAAATATTCCCAAGAACCTCTTCCAAATTTTCAACCAAAATAGTTTCCCAGCCAATTTCCTCTTTTCATTTTTTCCGTAAAGTGCCTTCTTGCCTTTCACAGTTATGGCAAATATTATCTTTGAGAATAATTTTCAACAAGAGTTTTGCATTCAATTTTACTCACACACATGGCTATTCTAAAATATCTTTTAACTAAATTTCAGATATTTTCTTTTGATAATTATAAAGAATTTATGCTATTTTATTAATTTAAAAATTCAAAAATTAATATCATTTACTTTATGAAAATTTAAAATTCCAATTCACATAATAGCATCTAAACTATATTTAATCTATTCACTTAATAAGTAAATTTAGTCAATTAATTTATTTACTTAATAAAATAAATTTAACCACAAGGAATAAATTATTTTACCAAATAAATTAATTTAATTAATTAAATAAAATAAAAAAGCTTTTAACAACATTATTTAAAATTAATTAAATAAGCATTGAATCATTAAGAACATTATTCTAGCATTAATTTCATAAAATAAACCTTGCATAAATAACAATAAATTAAATCCGGTGAAAAACATAAACATGACAACCAAACACATATCGTATATAAATTGACACACACTATGATTAGGTTTGTGGCTAGACTAGGAAAAACCTCGTTACTATCTCCCAATCAACAATACCATTGAGCCTGGACACACTCAGACCTGTGAGACTAGGTGGAGTTGATGTCATGTACCTGCAATCAGACATATATCATACATGTATATACATAATCCATGATTCAAACACACTGTGAAGAGAAAATCACGAAAATCACAGGGCACTCGCAAGCGAGTGATGCAATTCTGTTCTCCTCACCAATACAATGTCACATGGAACTAACGAAATAAATATCAATTAAACTACCATGAGCATATATAGCAATATCATCTCAAGTAAACATCTATGCTAACATAAAGCATGTCACAAATAATCACCATCCAATTAGTGTATCATCACATCATAAAATAAATCCACCATCGCTCTACTAGCAATGGTCAAATACATCAAAACTAAGTATTAGGATCTATCATGAAGTAAAAACATACTATTAGGAAACATAAGCAAAAGGGAGGGGTACTATAGGTGGACCTAATCTAGTGTTGTAACGTGTTTTACACATTCAGATGCGATTTAGGGCCCTTCTAAGCTAAACATACCAAATTTTTCCTTAATTTAATGTTGTAAAATGTATTTATTTACACTTTCACATTAGATTTTGGGCCCTATTACATTTATAACCTTAATATAGGCCCCTATGACCCTATATTGTGCATTTGAGGGCATATTTCAATCAAAAACCTGACAATATCAACATATAAACTTAACTTACACAATCCTCAACACTTTAGCATTGAAAATAGCCCTTGTTGGACCCATTCACCACTTTGGGTGAATGAGTCCCATTTGGCCTAATTTTGAGGCTTTGAGAGGGAAATTTGGGTTTTAAGTTCAAATTTATTTTATGTCCACCTTGGAGATCTAATAAATGGTCATTCGAGTGGATTTACTATATAAAAAAGATTTCAAATCATTATTTCATATAATCTGAATTCATGTTATCAAGTCAAGCACTCAAGAGTTAAGGTTTCCAAGAATTCACAAGATCATCTAGAAAATATTCAAGATCATTTCTAAGGCATTCAAGGGCATAATTCTTCATCAATTGTTATAGCAATTCAAGATCCATCATCATGTCAAAGATTATCAAGCATCAAGCATGTTATTGAGATAGTGTTGTGATGTAGCATTGAAGATCCAAGATCAAACATTGTTCTACACCTATTGTCAAGATCAAGATCTACATCCTTCATGGCCATCTCATGTTGTGTTGTAGATTTATAAGACATCATTCAAGGTATCATTGTTCATGTTTCATGTTTCATGTCCTTGTTTCATTGTTTCATCATTTGGTTTAATTACCTAAAAGGGGTTTGACCAAGGAAAACCCCTATTCCCTAACAATCAACTCTCTCTCTCTCTCTCTCTCTCTCTCTCTCTCTCTCTCTCTCTCTCTCTCTTTGTGTGATTGCAGATCTAGATATCTTGGATCTTGAAAGATCATTGAAGATTAGGTTACAAGCTTGTTGGAGTTTTCTCCGCATTTGCAAGGTCCTAATCTTCACCAAAAGGTCATTTAAAGCCCCAAAAAATTAGATTGAGCAGACTGATAAGAGCTGATTCAGACCTTAAAGTTCCAAATAATCCAAATTGGACTCATTGGTGAAAAGTGGAAAATGAGTCCCATTGTAGGTGTTTTTTAGAAATTTTTACAAATTCATATACCCTTATGTTTGAAACCTACTCTTGTGCAAAAATGCAAAACTAGGACTAATTCACCCAGAATGGTGAATGAGTCCCACTAGGTCAAAAAGTCAAAATTTCCAACATTTCATGACTCCTAGTTATCTTCAAGTTTCCAGGTACACAGATTTCATCTTACAATATGTTATTCCATTTTATATGCATTTCTAGGTCATCTAATTCAAGTTTGCATCATATTATGGTTTTGCATTAAATCATCTTACATGTCATTGTATTTTCCAAGTTTAAACTTGGTGGCAAACCCCTCATTAGATCATTTTCAGCCCCTAGGACAACCCTCTTGCAAGATCTATTTCTATTTTGCATTGAGATCTCAAGACTTTGTTCTTGAGTGAAAGTTACTGAAAATTGCCCCTTTTAGGTCCTAAACCACCTAAAGGTGGGAGAGACACAATTTTCCACCTTTCATTTTGGTGAACCTGCATTTAAAACATCGTAATTCTGATTTGGAGTGCATTTTAATCCTAGTCTTGGCTTGCATTAACATTGTATTAGGATTTGCATTGGTTAATTTGCATTATAGGGTTTCATATTTTGCATTAGTGAAAGCTCATTTAGCTTGCATTTTTTCATTTAATTTCACGAAAATCATTGCAACTGTGATTTGTATCTTAAATCTAGCCATACAACATAAAAACATAAAATCAACCAAATTTTTTTAATTTTTTAAAATCCCTATTGGGACTCATTCACCACCTTGGGAAAATTAGTCCCAGTGTAAATTTTGCATTGCATTTTACATAGTTAAATTGTCTATTTTTACACTTTTGGTTGCTGTTATTGCTTTTTTGTTTCAATTTTCTTGCTTTTTGTTACATTGAAATCATTAGAAGTAGCATGATTAACATTCATTACAATTGTGTATGGAATTAGATTCTTTCACTTTTCAATTTCAACATTAGTTCATAGTTCAATTAGATTAGATTACATTCAACATTCATTAGAAAATGAAGACAAAAAACTAAAAATTTTAAAAGAAATAAACAAAAAATGGTTAAACTCAGAGAAAGCATATCATTCAAACCCTTTAGTAGTGATGAATTTGACATTTTAGATGAAGCCCTTGATGAATTCATCTCTCCTAGATCATCCACTAAAGGTTTGATAGAAGAGGATGCAAGCATTGACAATCATGACAATCATAATTGTTCTTCTCCCGATACCTCTCCTATTAGTGACGAAAGTATCTTGGTGATAGGAGATACAATCATTGAGAATCATGAAAGTCTTGTTTGTCTTCCCTCTTGGAAAGATATTATGACACACAAATATGAGATCATGGCCATTACTTTACTTAGTCTCCATTCATCTCCCAACATCTCCCCTACTTGTGAAAATTCTTTAGTGAATAAGGATACAATTGTGAATGATCATGACAAACACATTTGTGTGGAGGATATGTTGGTATTAAGAGATCCAATAATTGAGAGCTATGAAAATCTCACCTCTCTTACTTGGGAAGAAATTATAGTATATGGGGATGCAAATGTAGATAATCATGACAATCAAACCTTTCCTTCTCCTAATATCTTCTCTAGACATGAAGAAGATAGTTTAGTGTTAGAAGATATCCTTATGAACAGACTCATGAGAATAGTATTCCTCCCTTTCCCGGTGCCCCTACCATTTTGGAAGACCTATTTGAACAAAAAATCCAAATCATTGATAACCTTGAAACTCATAGTTATCCTTCTCTTTATGCCTCTCCTATTTGCAATGAAGCTACTTTACAACATCTAACCATAGAATGTGTTGAACCTCTTATTTGTTACTTTCATAAAAGCTCTCCTACCAGGATTGATGTTATGGCACAAGAGAATGATACTTTAAAGAAAAAGGATGAAATTATGGACAACAATCAAATTTCCCCCTTTCTTGATATCTCTCCTATTAGTGAAGAAGATATTATGGTCATACAAGATCCAATCGACAAGAATCATAAGAATCTTAAGGAAAACATCATCAAAAAAGAAAATACTGTCACTGATAACCAAGAAATCCCAACAATTGATGATTCCCCTACTTGTGATGAAGTTGTTTCATAAGAACCAAACATTGAATGCCATGAACATCTAGTTTTTAGTTCTCCTAAAAACTCTCCTAATAGGGAAGGTATCATGGTGCAAGAAAATGACAACATTGACACACTTCTTTCAAAAAATAGTAATATGGATTCCTTAGATGAAGATTATGAAGTGAAATTAGACTCCTCTTCACTAAGAGATCATGAAACTAAGGACAAGTCCTTTGATATTATGAACATTATAAATCTTGTGACACTAACCACACACATCGAAACCGAACAAGAGACATAAAAACAAAAGAAATTTGAAGAAGCCACAAAGTTATTGGAAGATGCTTCAGAAACCTTTGAATTTATACCTATATTCATGGGAGAATAAAAAATCATAAAAAAACAGTCTAAAAGAAAATGATAATGGAAATAAAAAATTCAAAAACATTCACTTCAACCACTTAAGAAGAAACGAAAACATACACAGCAAAATTTGATGAGGTTGAACAACCACTAAATCCGAAAGAAGTGAAAAAGCTTTATGGAAGAGGTTTTGAACTTATGAAGCAACTTAGGAAAGGATGTGGTGCTATAGAACAAGGTATCCATATCCCTATAGAGCCTAAAACTTGAAAGAAATGACTAATGATCTTGGTTAATTTCCCTCAAAAGAAAAGCCTTCATTGAATGTCAACACTATTACAAAAGATTCTTCCCAAACAACTTTAACTTTGATGCATCCAAAACTGATAGATATATCTCATTAAATATGTATCAAGTTGATACTTTGTTTACTCATCATAATTGTATAGGAGTGAATTTGCACCCCTTTCACATACCTTCATCTTAGAAAATCAAATTTCAAGGAGAAATTCCACATCACCCAACTGCCTTCCTTCCACTTGGCATTTGGGTATGTGTAGGATCATGATGGGCCAAAAAGTGTCGATATAATGGGTATGTGTAAGGTTTGTGGTTGGCAACTTTTTTTTTACCCAAAATTGATGAAATGAAAAGGGTTTTTTAAAGAAAATTCTCAGCTTTCCACCAATATATAAATTATGTTTTACTTTGAATTTAATTAATAATTATATTCATTTCTATTTGAATAAATTAATGCATCAGTAACATTGATAGGCTGATTGAAAACATCTATAGCTTTCAAACAATATCATACTTTTTTTAATTTGAAAACATGTCAGCATTCCTATGCTTTCCAAACACTATAGATTAAAAATTGAATTTTATGAAGTTTGACTCAAGTTATGTATTTCTATCGTAGAGGAGTTTTTATATTTTAAAAAGTTGTAATAAAAATTCATAATTAATTATTTTACTTGAAAAAATACAAAAAATATGCATCATCCGACATGATTCAATATCTAAAATCTATAAAAATAATATTATCATTTTAGATGTGTTAGGTGGCTTTATTGCACACCCTACTTATTTTTTTCCCCCGAAATTAAGTACTAACAAGATTGAAATTTAAAATTTTCACCAATAGATTTTTTTGTTTAAAACCTAGTAGTTTAGAAACTACATTCAATCTTTCATGCATTTTATTCTTACATATTTTGAAATAATATAGATAACTTATTCAAATTTTGAAGTTGCCCAGCTCCCGATTTTTCCGACTTTTGCCACTTAAGGGCCTATTTTTTCCATGATGATCTTGCGCATACCCGTCTGTCTCTTGTGTCGGTGAAATAATATTTGTTGGGGATGTGCACGCGGTGAGTAGATTTATACGTGGCGTGCTTACATCTCTGACAGATTCCTATGTCCGAAGCTGGCAGAGGCATTACACTTTTGATTGGGGTCAATTTGTAATGTCCCTTTTCAACCAACCGACCTTGAAAATGGTAGATTCTTCCCACTTCTCCTTCAAATTCATCCATCTTCATCTCATTTTATCCTCTAAGCAATATATTGGAATTCTCTTAGCACTTCTAGCATTCTCTTCACTCTCAAAAATCAATTCAACACTCCATCAACTCCGCAAAGCAAGTGTGAAGCAAGAAATAGCAGTGTGGGCTTAGAGTCTTGCAACACCTCCCTTGATCATAGTTGAGGCTATGGTGACCTTGCCAAGTCCACTTTCTCTCTCATTGCCTGGTGAGCTTTTGGGTGGAGGTGGTAATGTTTCACTCCTCTCCTTTGTGATTTGGTTGAGTAGTACTTTACTATTTTGTAGTGTTTATTGCATCTTCTACTTTCTTTACTTCTTTATCACATATTTCTATCCTGTTACTATCTAGCTATCCATGGAGGTGGAAACACCAAAATGAGGTTTTGATTGAGGAAAACCCCTATGTAGCCCAAAAAAATTTCCCCTCTTTCTTGTGTGTAGGTGGACATACATTTGGAGTTAGCTGGAAAACTGGCACCTTGGTGAGATCATTTTCATTACTTTAGCCTTCATCTATCTATTTTATCATCTTCGTTTGTACTTTTCATACTTTATTGTTCTATTTTTCTCATTCAAGAATAGTTAGTTAGGTCATTAGTTCATTTTCTGGTAGATTTTATTGTACTTTCTGTCCTCTTCCCATATAGATTCCAGCGCGTCGTGCTATCATCCTAGAATTGAACTTTCATCCTTGGGTAGAGAGCTGTCTGAGCTACAATATTGACTCTGAAATCCATCTCACCTAGCCTAAACTTGGATTCTGAATTTGAAGAGTGATTGAAGTACTTTATAGTTCTCATCATTCTCGAACTCTATCTGAAACACCCCTTTAGAGTGAGGTAAGTTAGGGAAACCCTCTACTCTCGACTCTTCGTGACCTGGAGCCTTGACGTGGTTGGTTGCCCTCTCTTACATTTTTGGTGAACCTAACATGAACTAATGTTTTCCCATTTGTTGGTGTTGAAGCTTTTCTCTAGTACCTTGTGTACACCCCAAAAATGGTCACATCATTAATAACCGGTAATTAAATTAAATATTTTAATATTTAATTAAATCTCCTCGAATCTTAATCAAGCGATAAACAATCAAAAAATTATTTATATTGTTCATTATTTCATTTTGATTAAATAAATAGTTTATTTAATCATTCATATTCATTTCTTAAATTAATTAAATAAACATTACGATTTATTTATATTAATTATCACACCATTTGAATATTTTATTCAAATAAAGATTAAGTATTCTTTTCTAATTTCATTCACAATTAAATATTCCAAAATATTTAATTCTCAAAATCTTCTAAATTCCATTTACAATTAAATATTCCAAATATTTAATAAACTTTTCTAAATACATTACAATTAAATATTCCAAAATATTTAATTAATTCTTCTAAAGTTCATTTGGTAAAATTAAATATTCTAAATATTTAATTGAGTCGTCTATAGTTCTAAAATTAAATATTTCAGAAATATTTAATTTCTTCAAACTCACATGAAATTATTTAATTTGCATTATCTTCAACAACCATGAAACAAACTGCCAAAACAGAAAAATTAAATTTCTCTGTTCCTGTGCAAGCTTGTTCCCGTGGGTTGAAGACAGGCTTCCCTTCTTCTCTCCAACCTCCCAACCTCTTCCATCTTCCTCAACCTCTGCATCTCTCACCATTCAAACTTACCAGACAACCTCATAGCCGTTGATCCTTGCTAGCCAGGATTTTGCCTGCAAAAAGCTATAAAAAGGACTGTCGGGTCTTTGCAATCATAGAGAAGCTTTCAATAGAATAACTATAGCCAAATTGCAATAGCATAAGTCTTTTAGCATTCAAGCATCATAGCATAGCATAGTAGCATAGCATATCATGGCCAATCATTCTCATTTCATAGCATCCTCAATTTATAGCCCCTGTGCATATCCGTATCAGTATTCTCACCTCCACCAGCATATAGGATAGAGAAGCTCCTTCCTTTGCATACTCATTCTACAGGTTGCCATTCAGAGAAGCCTTGCTTACACAATCTGAGAGCAACAGCTTCAAACAAATCCTGCAGATAGAGGAAGATGGAACGGCTCTGAAAGAAGCTCCATTTGTTTATTTAAATTCAAATTACTTGCTTTCCTTCAGTTTAAAGTTCCATTATGTGTGTTTGTTTATTTCATTTTGATCATACATATTTAACACACACCTTGTGATCATTATACTCTTGAGTGTTTTGTAGGTTTATGAGCACCCAATCCATGAATTCTAGGCACATTTTTAGGAGAAGTGTATGACACCTTCTGATGGAGGAGACAAAGGTCACTCCTAGTTTCTCTACATGCCTTTTTATCGGATCTTTCGTTGGTCTTTCTGCCTAGGAGCAGTTGTCGAGGGGTGAGGTTGGATTCTTCAATGATATTGATTGCATCCCCACACCTCCTCCATCCCCTACACCATCATCGGTAGATGAGCACGAAGTTGTCCACATCCCTTCAGAGTACATCTCCACCCTTAGCAAAGGGTTGAGTGACTTGGAGAATCACCCGGAGAAAGACCCAAATTTTGCTAGAGCCACTAAAGTTATTAGCGAGATAAATTATATGGTGGGAAAAGAACACACATGCATAGAGCTCCTAGCTAGCCTTTCTAGTTTGACTAAAGCATGTGCCCCGCCAAATAATTCTAACATTATACAAGGGGCTGCTCTCGAAGAACATGAGATACAATTAGGAGTGTCAATGCGTCCCACGTCTATATACATGGCTGACATAATCCCATCAATCAACATCCCCTTTTCCTTTGACAGGTTTGAAACTATCAAAGTGAACATAATACCCTTGGGTTTTAGTTTCACCCCTCCTATCACCTCTAGCAGTGGAGGTTTCGACGGGTTGAGTGGTGGAGGCTTTGGTAGTGGTGGTGGTCTTAGTGGTGGGGGTGGCGTTGGTGAGAGGTGGTTCAAGTGGAGACCATGGTGGTGGCTTTGGAAATGGAGGTAGCTCTAGTGGAGGCCCTACTGGTGGTGGTGGCTTTGGTAGTGGTTTTGGCAGTGACCACATTGGCAGTTCCGAAGGTGGCTCAAGTGGTGGTTCTAGAGGAGGTCCCACTGGTCCTATGCCATCTAACAACCCTATTATGAACACTCTTCTTCAGAATATGGGAAAGATGCAAAGCCATCTAGGAAGTCTCTCCTAGGCCTTTGCCTAGCCTATCTTTCAACCCTTCTTTTGACATAGTCCATTTTGGTAGAAATATTAATTACTCCCTTCCCACAAGGAATGGAGATTCCCAAATTCGAGAAATATGGTGGAAAAGGTGACCCACAAACACATGTGTTCACCTTCAATGCCCTGTGTATAGATTTCTTCCATCATGATGCGTTGATGGAAAAATTATTCCCTCAATATCTAAGGACACAACACTCAAATGGTACTATTCCTTACCAGATAACTCTATTTTCTCATTCAACCAACTTGAGAATCAATTTCTCTAAAATTTCCAAGCCAACATTAGACCGAAGAATCAAAGATGACCTTTTTTCGCGTCTTGTTCGATGCAAGCAAGGGGATAATGAAAATATTACTAATTTCATAGCATTGTATCAAGCACTCTTCTCACAAATCTCATATCCGTTGCCTGATTCTAATGTACAAAAGGTATTCATAGGGAACTTGCAAAGACCTTGGTAGGAATTTTTTTCCCTTATGAAGTATGCTTATTTCACACATATGTGTGCAACACTACAGGAATATCAACAAATCGTAGTTCAGTTAAGGGGATCCTCCTCACATTCTCATTAAAAAGGGAAGTCCATTATATCAATCTTTGGGAAAGGTAAGGCTGTTGTAAATATAGTAGCCGCTACGAATGATAACGGTCTTAGACACAACAAGAAGTTCACAAAGTTAGTAAAATCTTATTCCTCCATCCTACAAAATTTGCTAAAGGATAAGATCATAACCTTGGAGAATCCTAAACCCCCCAAGGAACCTTACCCTAGTTGGTACAATGCAAATTCCTTTTGTCAGTACCATCGAGCCAAAAAACATGATACCAAACACTTTATGTCCCTACATCACGAGATATAAGATCCCATCGAGGATGGTACTATTCGTCTCAATGGGAATAAACAAAATGCAAAAAAATCGGTGGCGAAAGTGAATAGTGAATTACAGATATACAGGGACCTATTTCTGTCACATTCTGCCAACATGATTATAGATCCCTCTGATTCTACCACTTAGCCTGAAGCATACGTTAACATGGTTATAGTTACCCCTTCTGCGTAGCCTATGACCGGCTCGCCAGATGTGACATTCACTTCACAGGATCTGCCCTTGAACAATAAGCCCTCTCCCCTTTACATTCCCACTCGCCCCAATGGGAACATTGTGACAGGGGTCTTAGTCGATCCCTTGAGTCAAGTGAATTTCATTACAGAAGAAACGTTTTGGCTTAACTCTGCATACGTGGGAGTATGAAGAAATGAAATCTACCATCCGTACACATGATGGTCTAGATCTCTCAAGCCATATGGATCGATAACTTTGTTCATCCTAGTCAAACCTAGGGCTGTGGACACAATCTTAGATGTCATTCTAGAGTCAGATTTGTTTAGGCTGAAGCTAGGTATACCTTGGCTAGCTTCCATGAATGGATTCACCTTTTTCATTCACAAATGTTTAAAGTTCTCCCATGAAGGTGTTGTGCACGTAGTGCATGACACTGGGTACCATCCTTTGGTATCTCGTGGGGGATACTCATTGGATCACTTTTGGCTTGCCTCGATTGATCCGCTTCCTCCAAGAATGGACCTACTTTATAAGAATTATGTGAAGTATAAGATTGGGGCAAGGGACAACCAAAACTGACCCTTCTAATAGTGCAACAGCTAGTTTCCTCCTCTTCTCAAAAGGGAAAAGAGAAGCTTCCTCGTCCTTGAGATGGCTCTCCCACTCCTATTTCTAGAGAAGAGTTTTGGATAAGTAGGCTTAGCTGTTACTCACTACATCTAATGGTGCCTGCTTGGTGTAGACCTAAAATTAGGATATTGGATCTCCCTACCAAACCACTCAAATCTTGGTCTTACTTGTATGGAAAAAAGAAAGTTCCCCTTGGGGAATCTTCTATGTCTCGGCCTCTGCGACCTCCCGCCACTTCTTCTCCCAAAGTAGCAAATGGGAAGAGGCCCACTACCGAGGCACTAGAGCCAACTCCTCCCATTAATTCTCAACCTGCTCCTCCTACTCCTGTTCAGGAGCTAGACCCTCTGTTGGAAACAACTATGGTGGAAACTCCCATGGATGAGTAGGAGTCTTCCACTTCTTCACAACCTCCAGTCTCTAGGTTGAAGAGTCACAAAAACCACCTTGTGCGTGAATGAAAATTCTCTTATTGTGGGTACACTTGACCCCAAAAAGGTGATTTCATTGCTCCTTTGATTGATTCTCCCTTGTTGATGTCCTTTTTGGATGTCCTTCCTTTCTTGAAACCCGTGGATATGCTGAATACTTCAGTGGTGTTTGCTGAGGTTTTCTCCTCCTCTTCCTTCGCGCCTCTTACCTCATCTATGGGGAGTTTGCATCCCCTGACAAAGTAGAAGATGGAGGATGTCCCTTCCAGGAATGGAGGGCATAAGAGGAGCCCACCCTCTCTGAAGGGTGGTCCTACATTGGCTTTTTCTATCTTAGTGACGAAACTACCCTTGACTTCCTTGAGTTTGTCTTACTCCCGAGCCACTTGGTGAACCTAGCAGTGGATCTCAAGCACAATCCTCTCCATTTGTTGAGGTACTACATGGAACTCCAGTGAAGTGCATGTTTAACTCTTTGGATGAAGTTTTGGCATTGTCGATGATCTTCGCAAAGTCGTTGATCATAGCTCTACAAGAGCCAAGTGGAGGAGACCTTGTGGGGACTTCTTCCTTAGCCCTTGTTGTAGGAGGGTCAGAAGCTCCTCCCCTTAATATTCCACCACTACATGCTCATCCTCCTTCCCCTTATGATGATCTACAGTGGAAAGCGGATGACCTCTTGGTCAATGAGTGTTAGGGGGAGGCCTCTTCTTTATCTTTAGATTAGAAGTGTGTGTGATGTGATGTGTTCCCCCATACTCATGCTATTTTTTCCTAGATGACCCTTGTCATCATTGTTGGTGCTTGGATACAGGTGTGATTTTTTTGTCGTAAAACTTCTTCTATATGTATCATCATTCTTCCATGTTTGTGATTGATTTTCGGCAAATTGGGGATGATGCAAAGTGTTGGGGGCATTTAGGCTTCCCTTCCATGTTGAACCAATTTTTTATTTTTACTTTCTCTTCTTGTGCATTCTTCACATGGTCTGATATAATAGGGGGTTGATGATAGTTCATTTATATACTATTATTATACATATATATTTATGAGAAGTTCTAACCCTAAAATATCAGATCACCCCTATGCCCTTTATTTATGCTTATTTATCCTTTGCTCCTTTCTTATCTTTTTCTCTTCTTTCCTTGAGTTGTCCCTTTCATGTGTCACAACACCATTTCTATTCAATGCTATGATTTTTATAAAATGCATTCATTTCCAACGAATCTTTTCTCGAAAATCCTCTCAAACATTTCTTTTTCAAAACCACATTCACAACTAGAACCCCTAATGGAATGTGTTTCCTTTATCATGGGTTCAAAAGAAAGAACTTAAAAACCTTCCCTTTGAGGTGGAAGCATCTTTGATCTTCCCCTCACATGGGGGCATTTTCTTCCTTTCGAATTCCTTGATAAAGTGAACATCTTTCAAAAGGATTCCTTGATGATGAATTGATTCGAGAAAGAAACATCTCTTTTGTACTTTCAAATAGTGTGTCCCTTGGTGAAACCGTTTACATTGCTTCAAGGACCCTTTGAGTTTCCAATTTTGGTAACTGATTGTCTACCATTTATGTACACTGTTTTTGGACATGCTTTGTCCGGGCAGTTACTTTGTGGGTGCACTGAAGCCGCTCTGACTCCAAATCCATATGTAGTCTCCTCCTTAGTTTCCTCCATAAGAGATCTTATGAGTTCTCCTAGCAGTGTCCGTGGGCTTATAAGGCACTTCTATCCGGGTTTCATGTGAGAGATCTTGAGGATACCTGTAGGCTTGTGAGCTCAAGGCACATATCACGAGGCTTCCTCTTCATGTGGAGATATCTGGGGGCTGCCTCTTAGGCTTCCAGACACTTTCATCCCGTGGATTTGGTCCACTGGTCCGAGGGCCTCAATGTACTTTGTGTAACTTCTCATAGTTTTGTGGGCCAGGAGTTTTTCTAGCCCAGCGCTTAAGCTCAAACAGACCAAGGCATCATGGTCTACTCTCGATGGTTCCTGTATACATCTCTTAACCCTACCTAACTCTCGATCTACGGTACCAAAGAACTCATCAAGACTATGCTCCCTAAAGGGGGAAAAATGTATAGGAGCGAATTTTCACCCCTTATACAAATTTCCCTTTCACATACCCTCGCCTTAGAAAATCAAATACAAAGGCGAAATTCCACATCACCCAACTACCTTCCTTCCACTTGGCGTTTGTCTCTTGTGTCGGTGAGAGAATATTTGTTAGAGATGCGTGTGTGGCCCATGCTGCATATCCATGCAACATGCTTACGTTTGATGGTGGATTCCTACATCCTGTCGGTAGGCATTACACTGGTCAGTCAATTTGTAACATCCTCTTCGACTAACCCGACCTCGAAAAATGATGTATTCTTCCTACTTCTCCTTCAAATTCATCCACCACCCATTTTCCTCTGGCTAGATTGGCATCATTAGCACTTCTAGCATTCTCTTCACTCAAAAGCACTTCACCATCAACTCCAGAAAGAAAGTGCGGAAGTGC
Source organism: Sequoia sempervirens (assembly GCA_007258455.2). NCBI lineage: Eukaryota > Viridiplantae > Streptophyta > Pinopsida > Cupressales > Cupressaceae > Sequoia > Sequoia sempervirens. Next base: position 230,595,847 of record VDFB02193867.1, read on the forward strand.
CTCATGCTTGGTTTGGAGTCTTGTGAGACCTCCCTTTATCATAGTCAAGGCTGTGGTGACCTTGCCAAGTCCACTTTCTCCTCCATTAGCTAGTGAGCTTTTGGGTGGAGGTGGTAATGTTTCACTCCTCTCCTTTGTGATTTGGTTGAGTAGCACTTTACTATTTTGTAGTGTTTGTTGCATCTTCTACTTTCTTTACTTCTTTATCACATATTTCTATCTTGTTGCTATCTAGCTATTCGTGGAGGTGGACACACCAAAATGGGGGTTTGACTGAGGTGGACCCCTATATAGCCCCAACAATTTTTTCCTCTTTATTGTGTGTAGGTGGAAATAGATTTGGAGTTAGCTGGCGAACTGGTGCCTTGGTGAGATCATTTTCATTACTTTTTCCTTCATCTATCTATTTTATCATCTTCGTTTGTACTTTTCATAATTTATTGTTCTATTTTTCTTATTCAAGAATAGTTAGCTAGGTTGTTAGTTCATTTTCTAGTATTTTTATTGTACTTTCTATCCTCTGGTCATACAGATTCTAACATGCCTGAGAGACGCTAGTGCTTCGAGCTGTCACCCTAGAACTGCACTTCCATCCTCAGACAAAGAGTTGTTTATGGTACAATATTAACTCCAAAAACTAGCTCACCTAGCCTAAACTTGGATTCTGATTCTAAAGAGTGATTGAAGTACTTTATATTCCTTATCATTCTCGATATCTATCTGAAACACCCCTTTAGAGTGAGGTAAGTTAGGGCAGCCCTCTACTCTTGACTCTCTATGACTTGGAGCCTTGACATGGTTGGTCCCCATCTCTTACAATAATAAGTAATCTTAGTTGTTGCTCCTTTCCATGTAATAGTTGTAGGATTATAGAATACTCACTATTTCATGTTTTACATTCATTGAAAGTCATTCCCTTTTTCCAAGGAGCAACATATCATCATCCACTCCAGGCTCATGAACCCTTGTTCTGGACTAAGTGGGGGAAAGGATTTAGGTAGCTTTGTCCTTGTATGTCACTTGTCATTGTCTCTTTTGGCTAGTTGATCACCTTTCAAGTACATATAAGAGCAAGCTTGGGATGTGGACGACATGCCTTAAGTTGACCTGCATATGACATACTTATCCATGATGTAGTCTGATTTGGAAACATATGACCTGGAATAGTGCTTTCCAAGTAGGCTCTCATGTATTCTTTCATGTTAGCATTTATCATTGGCTACTTTAAAGAAATTGATCACGGTGATGGTGTAGAAATTGCTTTAAAGTGGGGGCATACATAGATGACATCCTTTGACAAAATTTCATGGTGTAATTTTTCTTTCCTTGTGATGTGTCCTTTTCTTTGTGGTGTCATTAGGTTTGATGCCATCCAAGAGTGTATGATATACTAACATGGAATGATGCAAACGAGGCATCCCATGGGTGACGATTTGACACTTTTGACTTGTCCTCTCTTGGATACATTAGGCACAATTCTCCCTAAGAAGAAGACTGTTGCATGAACAAAGCAAAATCCCCTTTAACAAATTTTTTACATGATAAAAGTATTTACAAAAAATCATTACATTGGGGTGCCTTATCAAAGTTATCAAGACGATAACTTTGGTATGGTTAGTATGATGAGAAGCTGATACACTCACATGACTTTCTCATTATATGGTGAGAAGCCAATACACTAGCATGACTTTCTCACTAAACCACTTCATTGGGACAACTCACCCTACAGACGACCTAAAGTTTCGTGGCCCCAGAGTGAGCACATTTTTGTCGAAGCTAGATCCACCTATCTTATTATTTTCTTTCTTATTTATATCTTTAGCATTGTATGTTTGTATATCTTGTTTTGCTGCAAATTATACACCTTGTGCATGTCCTTTCATGCTTATGTCGGTTTGACTTAGGATCTTAGATCTTGGGGCTTGACCACTCTCACTCTTTTGTTATCCTAGACCATCCGCATTGGTACAATTGGACCCCTCTTGAATTTCTACTTTAGTGTGAGTTTGAAGCAAGTTCATCCTCTCACTAAAGTGGGGGGCTAAATGTAGTGTCAAAATGTTGCCGCGTACATTTTCAATTTGATTTTGGAATACCAATGATAAATGACTTGTCACCTGATCTAGTGTTGAGGTACCATGACCACATTAGGTAATAAGTCTTTCTAAGCTAAATTGACCATCTCATACCTTTAATTTAATGTTTAAAAGTGTTGACAAATTCCTTCACATTAAATTTAGGAGGCTTGTAAAGTAAGGTGGACCTAATCTAGTGTTGTAATGTGTTTTACACATTTACATTGGATTTAGGGCCCTTCTAAGCTAAATAGACCCAATTTTTCCTTAATTTAATGTTGTAAAATGTATTTATAATACACTTTCACATTAGATTTTGGGCCCTATTGCATTTATAACCTTAATATAGGCCCCTATGACCCTATATTGTGCATCCCAAGGCATATTTCAATAAAAAATCTAACAATATCAACATATAAGCTTAATTTACACAATCCCTGACACTTTAGCACTAAAAATAGCCCCGTGGGACCCATTTGCCACTTTGGGTGAATGAGTCCCATTTGGCCTATTTTTGAGGCTTTGAGTGGGAAATTTGGGTTTTTAAGTTCAAATTTCTTCTACGTCAGCTTTGGGGATCTAATAAATGGTCGTTTGAGTGGATTGCCTATTTGAACAAGCTTTCAAATCATTATTTCATATAAGCATTCATGTTATCAATTCAAGCACTCAAGAGTTAAGGATTCTAGAACCTCTAAAAATGGTGTATGGGATGAAAAATGTGGTCTATGTGGGGAAGGTTCCACCCAAGGATAACCCTCAATATTTCAATGCAAAGGAGATTGAAATCCAACAATAGGGTTGACCTAGGGATTGAATATAACAAAAAGGGGTTCATCACCAAGTGTAAACTTGGAAAAGACAATACAAGAAAAACTATAAAACTTGAAATGTGTAACTTGTGAAACCCCAAGAAGGAATGGAGTAACTCAATCTTGAAAATCCATTGTCGATGCTTAATCGAGACTCATACGCCAAGCTCAAAAAATTAGTTCAATTTTGGATAAACCTATGCCAAAATAGGTTTGGACAAATGGGTACTGACCCAAAAATCATCGATACAGACAGTACAAGTGGGCTCATTCACCAATAGTGGTGAGTCACCACTTCTAAATTTCTATAAATTCAAAGCTAGGTTTTTATAGCTCCGCCTTCTTTTCTATTCCGATTCAAAACCGATTCAACTATAAAATTCAATTTAGACCTCTAAGCTTCCAAGGCTTCTTTGCAACTTTGACAACTTGATGGCACCCTTTCCAATCTTTCTCCTTGATAAATCTACAACCTAGAGCTGCAAATCACATGCAAAGAGAGGGAAAAATGTTGTGGGGTTAGTGAATAGGGGTTTTCCTTGGTCAAACCCCTTGTTGGTAATTAAACCCTTGAAATGAAATGAAATAGAATAGAGAATAATGATATTACAACTCACCAAACCCTTCTAACAAAGTGCTGAAAATATGTAAGTGATGGCTCCAATGGATGGGGACTTGAAATCTAGCTTGATGTTGATGCAATGCTTGCTTGAATCACCCAATCCTACACCACAATTATTAGCTCTAAAACAACATGATTCAAAAAATCTTTAACATGGTGATTGACACTTGGAGAATGCTCTTGATTGCTTGATAATCTACCATTGAAATGCCTTGAATGCTCTTGTGAATGCTCAAATTCTCTTGTGAACTATATGCATGAATACTTGAATGCTTGATAAGATGAAATGAGAGAAAGAACCTTGCATTTATACTCAATTATGCAATAATTCCCAAAATTACATCACTATAGGCGATGTTAGATCTTGGAGAATAAAAACCCATCACAAATTTAAATTAAATTTGAATTTTAAGTTGAGGGGGACTCATTCGTCACCCTAGGTGAATAGGTCCCACCTAAGGGGACTCATTTTCCCATAATGGCGAATGAGTCCCACCTTAGGAATTTAAGGTGGGTTTCAATATTTTGATGTTTTAAATGATATTTGTCGAGATTATTCTAAAAAATACATATAAATAAGGCCCGTGGATTCAAAATGGGGCCAATTAAAGCATAAGAAATCCCAAATATTAATGATAAACCTAGGAAATTATGAAAGTGTGTTACAACACTTTGAAATAAGGCTTGGTAAATGATGAAAAGAGGTTATTTTATTAACAAGACCTTAGAGAAGTGTGAAAGTATGTTACAACACTTTACAACACTTAAGTAAGGTACCATTTGAATCATTTTAGTTCACAAGGGCCCAAGACCTAATGTGAATGTGTTATTCACATTGCAACATTAAATCAAGTCCATATTAAGCCAAAATCACTAGGAGGGCCTAATCAAGTCAAAAAAATTATAAGGGTTACTTTTTCGGTGACTCCAGATTCCAAGACTTCACAAGATCATCTAGAAAGCATTCAAGATCATTTATAAGGCATTCACAGGTAGAATACTTCATCAATTGTTGTAGCAATTCAAGATCCATCATCATGTCAAAGATTATCAAGCATCAAGTATGTTATTGATCTAGTGTTGTGATGTAGCATTGAAGATCCAAGATCAAGCATTGTTCTACACCTATTGTCAAGATCAAGATCTACATCCTTCATGGCCATTTCATGCTGATTTGCAGATTTATAAGACATCATTTACAAGACATCATTCAAGGTATCATTGTTCATGATTTATATCCTATGTTTCATGTTTCATGTCCTTGTTTCATTATTTCATCATTTAGTTTAATTACCTCAAAGGGGTTTGACCAAGGCAAACCCTTATTCCCTAACAATCATATCTCTCTCTCTCTCTCTTTGATTGCATATCTAGGTTTCTTGGAGCTTGAAAGATCATTGAAGATTAGGTTATAAGCTTGTTGGAGTTGTCTCTCCATTTGCAAGGTCCTAATCTTCACCAAAAGGTAATTTATAGACCTGAAATTAGAGCTCCAGATCCAGAAACCTAGAGAAGCAGATTGAGTAGACTAAGAAGAGTAGATTCAGACCTTGAAGTTCTAGAAAATCCAAACTGGACTCATTCACCACAAGTGGTGAATGAGTCCCACTATAGGTTTTTTTCAATTTTTTTTTATAGATTTAGATACCCTTTTGTCTAAAACCTACTCCTATGCAAAAATCCAAAATTGGGATTGATTCTCCTAGAATGGTGAATGAGTCCCACTAGGTCAAAAAGTCAAAATTTCTAGCATTTCAGTACTCCTTCTAGTCATCTTCAAGTTTTTAGGTACATATATTTCATCTTACAATTTGTTATTCTATTTTATATGCATTTCTAGGTCATTTAATTCAAGTTTGCATCATATTAGGGTTTTGCATTTCATCTTGCATGTCATTGTCTTTTCCAAGTTTAAACTTGGTGGTGAACCCCTCATTAGATCATATTTAGCCCCTAGGATAGCCCTCTTGCAAAATCTCTTTCTCTTTTGCATTGAGATCTTAAGGGTTTGTTCTTGAGTGAAAGTTAGTGAAAATTTCCCCGTTTAGGTCATAAACCGCCTAAAGGTGGGAGAGATCCAATTTTTCACCTTTCAACGTCAACAAGAGCATTATCATGTCTAATGAGATGCTAAGTTGAACAACTTAAGGATGCTTATTAAGATGCTCCTAACATTGAGTAGCTGATTGCTCTTTCAAGAACCAATGATAGACAATTGTACTAGATTAAACTATCTACAATAGAAAATATAGCCAAACACATATGTGTGCAATGAAACCAACCAATATTCATAAGAAAATAAAATCTCATAAGTTATTTATTTCAATAAATAAATTCATTAAACTCATTAAATTCTTGCTTGATTACTCTTTTTCTATAGAGAATAATGCCCAAATGACTTAGTTTGAAGCCTCTTTTGAATTATAAAAAGTAATAAAAGAAATCTCCCAAGAAAAAACTATTTTCTGAGTATGTTTTAGTCATACATTGTCATGGTGACTGTACAAGGGAAAAGTTTTTGATTCCTCTTCTCCAATATTAATAAAGTTTTGATGCTTTGATTTGAATCCATGACCTCTTTTTGGCTAGCCAATAACCTTAAACTTACCTATAAATATAGGTATATATATTTAATTATTATTAAGGATTGAGGATTTTGTCCATTTAATGTTAAAAAATTGTTTAGAATATGATTTATATCCCATTTTAAAAAATTTATCACATTTACATCCAAAAAAACTTAAACTTAAAACTATTCTTTTGAAATTAAATAAGAGTTTTGTTGGTAAATATATGTTTTTAAAAAATACTTCACTAAATACAATTATCATTTCTACATTGTAAAATATAGTCCAAGATGATATTCCCTTGTGCATTTTAGCTCATGTAAATTACTGTAATGGTGATGTTTCAAAGCTTTTATGTTGTTCTAAATATTTTGTAAATATGGAATTGACTATTTTTCATAAATCTAACAAACATGGGTCTTGTTGGAAAGTCATTCTTGGCTGAGTAACACACTAATCTACCTTTTCATGTCACACCAAACCATGAAGTTCTCGCTAGTTATAATATGTATATGAATTTAATCGACAAAATAGGAAGACAAGTGTAGTGGAGATTATTGTCATAAGAAAATGTTAGATATAACACTTTAAAATGAAATATAATGTTCAAAATGAATATTTAAGAAGTAAAACATTTAGACAAAAATGAATAAAAGTAGTAGAATGGAGGAGGGAGAAGACATTTGGAATGGAAAATTAGCAACAAGAAACTAATTTTGGAAAATGGCATGCACATTTACAATGGAAAATTAGCAACAAAAAACTAATTTTGGAAAATTGTGTGCTTCTTTACAATGGAAAATTGAGAAAAAACATATATATGATATTAGGGATTCTCCACACTATGAAAATGAGCTAGATAAGTTGAACTAACCTGTTCAAATTGGATAAGCACTACAACACTAATGTGGTGGAAGAGTCTATGGTTTCTTATAAAAAGCTTCTCTAAACTCTACAAACTGAAACCAATGTTAATGATAAAAGGCACTATCCAAAAGACAATTATTTATTTCAAGATAAATATAGTTTTGAGATAAATATATTTGAAATAGTTTTTCACGTCATACGATATTCTTGAACCAACCTCTACACGTTTACGGGAAAATATTTCCAACCTATGCTATAACATTTGAATAATTTATGAAAAAAATAAAATCAAAAGGATGGCCATGATTGAAAGAATTTTACTAAGATTTCTAGTTTAGTTTTTATGTACACATAAAAAGCTAAAACTGGATCCCATTATAAATGCCTCTCAATGTAATTAATTCATTATTTTTATCAAAAATCTTATTATTTATTTTTGGATTAAATTTTTATACCCTTCGATATTTGTAACTTATCAACCGAGGGCATTTCCTAAAATTATATCAAATTCAAAATGGGTTTTGATTGTCATTTCATACATAAAATTCTTGAGATAGGAAAACTACTTGAAATAGAAAACATGGATGAACTATGGCAAATATGTCATCTTGTAGAAAGATTTCATTTAAAAAATATTCATCTCAACACCTATTCCATTACCACAACCAACTTCTAACAATAAATCTCCCTAGTACAAATGATTTAAATTATAGAGTAAATATTGAATTTTATAATAAAAGAGTTTTATAGATGGCTATTGATTCTTTTGGGTAGTGTCATTGAATTTACTAAAATGTGTTCAATAATTTTGGTTTTAGGAAATTTGAGTAAGAGTTGTATTAAACTTGCACAACTTTGATATGCTCATTATTTCTTATTAATAGTCAGGATAAATTAGGTGTCCCTAAGATTATGAAGTTCTAATACAATAAAAAGATTATGTGATGTCCAAAAAGATAATTTCACGATGACCCCAAGACTAGCATAGTAATGACATTTATTCCATTGAGTTGTATAGAGTGATTTATATACAATTTCAAATAGTGCTTATAAACACTTCACCCCCTTCTACACATACTTCTCAATTGTCAACACCAATACTTATCACATTAATTAAATTATCCATTTTTTCTCAATAATGAAATGATATATTAAATTTCATTTAAATTAATTAACAATCAATATTGATTTAAGAATGAATATGGACAAATTATCTTACTATTTAAGAAAAAACACTTATAAAAAATCAAAATGCTAGAAAGAAAATTCTACTATAAAATTAAAAATAAATGAATTAGAATACTATTTTCTTATATAAAAAGATGACAAATAAAATATTTAACATTCTTGAAAAAATTAAAACATGTTTACCTTATATGAACTATATCAAGAATTAATTAAATTGATTAAACAACAATTAAAAGCCAAACAAAACGTTAACATAATATATGGTGCTTGTTTGATGGCTAATATATTAATGACTAGTGTGAAAGAATATTTTAAGTATCTTATGTATCATAGGGCTGAGCATTTAACACTAAAAAATTATTCACTCATGATTATACATGAAATTTATGTTTATAAATTAAAGAGGTGATTCAAATTTAAAGCAAGAGTAGTCAATAAAGGTAATTGATAAAATTTTACAAACGTTTGGAAACTTATCATTCAAAACTTTAATTAAAAATAAGATCTATAAAGTGCCAATAATGGAGTGACATACGTCTAATATTAAGTTAGTAAAGAAGGTTATAATTTATGACAAGGTTGAGAAATCAAAATTAGTAAAAGTATTTACATAAAGTGAGGTTGTTAAGAAAAGAAGATTGCTACACTAAATGGCATATAATGAAGACATCTGAAATTGAAATAATAAGATTATTAATATTAATAAAGTTTTGCTAAATGAAAATTTAACATATTAAATGGTGTGAGTGAGTGATAAAGTGAGTGATAAAGATGTAGTATCTTTTATTATTTGTGTCTTCTAATTAATTAAAATTAATTAAGATATTTAAAAAATTCATTGAAAAGTTTAAGAAAATAAATTTTAAAAAATATTATAAGAAAACGAGAAATTTTTAATATTTAAAGAGTATATTGAAAGATTTAGAAATTAGAGTTAAGATTTTGACATTAAGAGAATAACACTTCATATATATATATATATATATATATATATATATATATATATATATATTTAGATATAAAAAAATAATAATAAATGTATGAAAATAGTCTATTGAGTGTTGTATGTTTCAGTTTATTAAGATTGTTAAAAGAATTTTACATTTTTATCTAATGCAATCTATTTATATAATTTAATCTAAAATAAGAATTATACAATTATTTATTCTTCCTCATTCCCTTGTGTTAGTCATTTACATTGTTTTTGAACTATTATAAGACACATTTACCATGATTCAGTTTAAATCTATAGACAACATTGTGTGCCATTTACAAAAAAGACTCTTAACTCTCACTAATTTCAAACATAATATTTCCTTTAAGAAGAAGGCAATAATAAGTTTAAATATAAATATTAAATTTGATTATAATTTAAAATTGAAAAGGAGAAGAAAGGTTATTGCATTGTATCTAGAACAAGGACACTTACCTATTTTTTCTTTCTCTTTTTAATATAGTGTTAACCAATCATAAATCATTTCTAATTGATGTATAATTAGATATAAAAAAAAAAAAAAAAATGGTGAAAATTCTAACAATATTTTTGAAGGTAAGAAAATTAAATTTGTAAAGATAATTCACTATACATAATTTCGATACATGATTTCAATAATTTATTGAATTATATTTTATTAATAAATATAAATTGAAAAATAATAATTAGTACTTATAAATAAAATAAATATTTACAATTAAAAAGTAAAAAAGAATAGTCATACAAATTTATATTAAAGTTTAAAAGACATTTATATCAAAAAGTTCTTAAAAGTGTGAGTAAAAAAATAAATAAAAAGATTAGTATCCAAATAACACTGTTATATTTTTTTAATTAAGAAACGTGATGCGTTTTTATGTATATGAATTCTCAACATTCATATTAAGAAATCTGATTTAAGAACAAGTTTTCATGTATACGGATTCTCAACATTCATAATATCACTGTATAACAGTTCTCCACATAAAAATGAAATATAAACAATTAATACTACAAATGAAATAAAAACAATTAATACTCAAAATGAAATAAAAACAATTAGTACTGAAATAAATAAATTGAAAACTAAGATAGACACAAATAAGGTGAGTAAAGAAATAAAATAAGAACAGTTAGTACTCAAATAAATTGAAAATCAAGGCCACAGAAATAAGATTAATAATTTGTTCTGAGATCTCAAACCTCTCATTATCTCATTAAATAAGATAAAAACTATCCATATATCTTAATGTTCAAGAGATATCTGTACTTAAGATATCTGAACTGGTGTTAGTGCCGAGCCTGAGGCGCAGGTCGACAGACGAATCCTTATCAAGGCCCTCAAAACTGGACGAAGCTTTTTTCTCTTCTGCGCTTCTTTCCTGGAAAAACCGGTGCAGAGATCCTCCGCCACATTTATCGTTTGCTTCTTTTCCTTGCTTGCATGAATAAATAGCAGAGCTACACTGATCTAACATAAAGGGCAGCTCAGGTCGACCAAACAGCTCAAAACTGGTACCGATATCATCAGTTTCGGGCGTCCGGAAGACCCTTTTCACCTCACGCCGCTCCCGTTTGTGGGCATTCTGGTGGCCGCCCAGCGCCTGCGAAGTCGGAAAGACACGGCAGCAGAAGCGGCATTCGAATTTGAGCTCAGAAGCGCCCTTTTCTTTGTCGATTTGTATGCCGAAGATTCGAACAGACTTCTCGACCTGGGTGCCCTGTGATCTGTACAAGAGGCCATCTGGGTCGAACGATCTGGTGAAGGGAAGCTGAGAGAAGGCATGGACGGCCATGGGAGGCACCATTCTTTTTCTGCTCCCATTGAATTCTCTTACTTCTCCCATTCTGTACGCTTGTGTAGGATTGAGTGGGAGGGGCAGTGATGTTAATATATTGGAAGGGAGCGGGTGGCGATGTGGAATGTTGGAGAGTTGGGAAGTGCCATTTCATCTTATTCCTTGTTTCATTATTTCATTATTTCTGTTTATAGAAGTGGCAACTGTGGACCAGCCTCTGCAATTCCTTCCTTTCTATCAACTTGTTACGTCAACTACACGGTCACTGAGGCCCAGTTGTGGGAGCTTCACATCATTGCGTTAGATGAGGGTGGGGCTTCTCTCTTCTCTCAGTGCTGTAACTGGTTCTGTCAAATGTCCCTTTTTGGAAAGCTTAGCTCGTGTTGGGTTATGTACATCAAAGGATTTTCCTTATAATGCACTCCATTCTTGCATTGCAATGATTTCTGGTACACAGAGGAAAATATACTTTATGTTCACTGATCTTAACAACAAACTTGTTAGATCTAGATGTGGTATTGGTAATTTGGTATTGGGTAGTTTCTTTTGGGCAGTTTTTGTTGTTTGGCCGGTTTCTCTTTGGTAGCAGCTTTCTAAAAGGATTGGGGCCCTTTCAAAACTTAACCAGTTTGAAACTGTTTTAAACAAACAAACTTCTCTCTATTTTATTTTAACAGAAAACATATTTTATGTTATAAAATGAAACAATAAAGTTCTGGGTTATTAGAAATATATTAGTAGGTATTAGTTTTCCACAGTCCATCAATTAGAAAGTAAGTCAATTTCTGGATTCAACTGTGTATGTTTTTAAATTGACGTTTCCAATCACATCCAATAATCCATCATCAAAAAGAAGAAAAAATTCAATATATTTTACGCCATAAAATGAAACAACAAAGCTCTGGGATATTAGAATAGTAGAAATATGATAAAAATATCTTCACCACCATTGATTGTTTTGTAAGCTTTGTACCAACTCAGCAATAAATCTATTGCCTATCTTATACCTGTGCTTCAATTCACAGTGGACCCGCTTCCACATATCTCTGATAAGGAAGAACTTATGAAGAGAAAGAAGATCACTGTCAAGATAAAATGTCCCAGGGCCTTACAACAGTAACTATTTATCTTCTAATGTGACGTTTCAATATAGGTTTAATCGACACCATGTATTGTTCAAAGCTAACATTCAGAAATGATTGATACTTTGTTGTTTGATATCACTGTCTATTGGATTTACAATTAATTAAGCGATTCATGTTTCTAAATCCCAAACCAATCAAATGTTGCCATCATTAACCTAACTTGCTTTATTCACAATTGGGTTCCTGCAAAATTGTTATTTTTAAGAGTTTCAATGAACAACACCTTTTTCTTATTTTAATCTTTATGTGTAGTTGCGGTGCAAGTGAAAATTGTTATGTAAATGATGTTGTCCCATCAACTAATTATGGTTAAGAAAATAATAATATTTTTTCTATATACTTGTGGGCTACTTACCCATTATCTACATGCAACTAAAATAATTTAATTTAATAAAGTACTTCACTTTCAATTACTAAGTATGTGACTTTATAATAATAAATATATATTAAAATAGAACTTGAAAGAAAGTAGTTGTGAGTAGTTGTGTGATTTGTTGGGAGCTGAAAGAAAGTTATGTTGTTGGATTGAAGTCAAGATTTAGTTTCTATTATAGATTCATTATATTGAATAATGCATGACTATTTTTTTAATCTTGTATACTTGAGTCTTTCAAATTTGAATATATCTTTATACATGCTCACATAAATCCTAGTTGTGAGTAGTTGTGTGATTTGTTGGGAGGTGAAAGAAAGTTATGTTGTTGGATTGAAGTCAAGATTTAGTTTCTATCTTAGATTCATTATATTGAATAATGCATGACTATTTTTTTAATCTTGTATATACTTGAGTCTTTCAAATTTGAATATATATTTATATATGCTCACATAAATCCTTGAATGTATTGGTGACTTAGCACTGACATCAATACCTAGAAATGTCTAAAATAGAAAAAATTGGTGCCTATGATACATTTAGGGCAATAAGAGCCCTATGTTTGATCCAAAAAAAAGTAGTATAAATAGGTTTTTGAGTGTGTGGTCCTAGGTGTACATAAATGTAGGTGACTATAACTTTTGAGGTAGGTGATTGTGCAGCAATGGATGAACAACTTAGGTTGTTGGAAGTAGTAAGCATGTGTTAGAGGTTCTAAGTGAAGTGAGATGAGTGCTAGATGGTTCTATTTTAGGCTAAGACCACTTAAGTAAGCATTCATGGGCCCAATTTGACTATTAAAGTGAATTAGGGCTTAAACTTCATAAAAAGGAAAATTTATAGATAGGAGAATTGAAGTTTGAACTTATGGGAACATGAGCATGCACATGTTTATCTAGAGGATAATAGTGTAGCATGTGAATTCCCAAGTCACATTAATGTGGTGAACATGGGTGTAATGGGGGTTATATTATTTAAGGGGTTGCACATCTAGGTCAAATGAGGTGTTTTTGTGATAGTCCATGTTCCAAGGGGCTCAAAGTGGTTGAAATCATAGTTATCTTAACTGCACAAAAGAATGAGTGTAAAACTAAAGAGGAAACTACTAAGTATTAGAGTACCTTGATTAATTGTTCATTTAAATAACTAGAATAATTACTTGATCATAATGTGATAAGGACATTTAATGAATTTTGAACATTATGTATTTGATTATTGTTTGAACAATGTGCAAAAAAGTAAACATCTCTTTTATTTATTTTATTATAAAAAATATATTTATGATTGAATAATTTCTTGCTATATCCTTGGTGGGTTTTTATTGATTTCAATTATAAATGACTAATGATGATTTACTAAATTTATCATTGGATTGAGTTATGTTTGTGATGTACAATGTTATGTACAATGAAGGGACAATGTCATGGGGGATAATCTAACATCATACTTGACTAGTACAAAGTATAAAAATTGAGGTAACTAGAAGCAATATAGATGGATAGTCTTAGTTATTTAATCATTATCTTATTCAATTGAATGATCTCAAGTTAGTCAAAATTATAATATAATGTTAGATAAACCATTGCTCTTTATAGTATGTTGTTATAGTGAGTATCAGCCTATGTCTAAACTTAAACTACTTTTTACATCCCTATTTCTCATCATATGAGCTATGTTATGTGTTATTTAGTTAAATGAGGGAAAGTTAATTATGGGATAATATCAACTATTCAAATTATATGTCATTATTGACAACACCTAACATTTCCCACATAGTTCACACTATACTTGACTAGGTCAGTGGTGTGAAGTGGATGTTTACAAGGTAGAAATATATCCTTTGTTTGATAGTGTTAGCAATAAATAAGGGGAAACACTTGGACCAAAGTTCTAAGCCCCAATTACTTTCTAAGTGTTATTATTTATACCCCAAACAATTATATAAAGGTAAACAACCATAGAATCAGAGATAGGATTAACTTATACATTCATAGAATAAGAGATAATATTATATAGATAGAATTCTGGTATCCATTGTATTAATCAGATCAAAAAATAGTACAATATTATATCTTCCCATATACTCTTGCTTATCCCTTGTTTGATCTTTATACATATACAATCTTATATATAGTTCTTTCATATATTATTTTGTTCTTTCTTTCTTACATTCACTTACTATTCGCTTACTTACCTTTCACCATTCCTATCTTTTCTTATATATATATCTAAGATATGGGAAATGATGTACATCTTGTTGATGGTCAAAATAGCACAACAACATTTAAACATAATATCTCTATTCTATTTCTCCTGAAAAAGAAATACAACATATAGTAATCTAACTCCCAAGGTCTTGGTAGTTGGTTCTCAACTATGTTGATATTGCTCAATGGTCAATGTAATTGTAATGTTCAAGGGGCCTGCTGGTTATTGAGCTTTTTGATTGCTGTAAGATCAAATTCTTAATTAAACCTACTCTAACAGGGGGTATAAAGAAAAGGAAAAAGATAGATCAGGGATACAAGAGAAAGAAGAATGTTGATTCATTTAATTAACCAGACCTATTGCTTTCCAAGGAATTCATAAACCAGAACTGCCAAAAAAATCAACCTGTAATCAATACACAACTATTCATCCACAGTGCAAATATTAATGGCAAGTTGAAAATCATCATTCAAACAAAAGAAAAGATAGAATTCCATTCCTTGAAAGCTTTCCAAATCAAATTATTAATAAAACAAACATCATTCGAGAGCATAACCTAAAGTAGGTTTAAGTCTGGCTGCTTCTACTGTCAATGAAACATAAAATCAACATTTACAAATCTGGCAAGATCACCAGTGTATAGAAACCCATGTCTTCAGATTACCCTCATCTAAACCAAGAAAATAAGAAAAATACATCACCTATCCTACTGTAAAAACTCTAATCAGCTAAGCTGCAAAACTTCTAACTTATTTTTTTCTAAAATCTCTAACCCTTTACAATGAGCTTGATCTGACAATTTGTAGCTCAATTCCATAATTTCCTCCTCAAACTCAGACATCAAAAAGTTGTAGAATTTGTGCATACAATTAAATTAGAAAGATAACTTTCAGTTTCAGCTTCAGTTTGACTTTAGTTGATTTCAGTTCTCAATTACAACTTTTAGTTTCCCATCTTGCACAATGTAGAGAAATATCTCTTTTTCCAGAAATTATGTCTCTTGGGCCCACCATATCCTCAACCTACTCCAGTCAATAGTCTTTTTCAGAAAATTTCCCTTCTTTGTACGTGACTTTTGCAAATCACTGTTAATGTGATTTATTATCACTTTTAATCCGCAAGAGTACCTGAAAGCCAAAATACAATTTAATTAATCAATAAAATTAATCTACTTACTAATTAATTTAAAAAATCCATCAAATTCAAATTATTTCAATTGAGTTTAAATATAATGAATTAAACTTCTCAATTAGAATAATTTATAAATCCACTTTCAAAATTAATGTTATTTTAAACTTGTTAATATAAAATAGCATTAAAAGTAATGTTGCGTGGATTTAGAATTTTGGCATCATTTGATCCCTCAAATCTAGACAGATACCTGCACATTAAAGCAAATACATAATTAATCAACTGAATTAATGATTTTCAAATAAAATAATTAATTCAACAACTAATTAATCAACTTCATGGATGAATGAAATAATCATGTTTTGTGCATATATCTACAAATATTGCATCCATAAAATGACATTAAATTTCCCTTGCAAAGGAAACCAAAAGCCAATGTTAGTGACACTAAATCTCAACAACAGTTGCCTCCCGTGGCCTGTCAACATAAGTTTTTTGTCCAGAAATGACAATAGCACCACCATCCTTTGCACTTGACCTTCCCTGTCTTAATGGAACCATCTGGATATCCATTGTATAGCTTTCTCTTTTGTCTGAAAGTTTCTATGGTATTAAATTCACAAATCATTTTATGAATATCCTGCATCAGGAGCTCATCCAAGCCTTCACAGATTGCCCATATGTAGTTCCAACATAGAGAGAAGCACAACCAACATTATACACCCAAACTCTTAACTGCCTCAAGCCTAGTTCCACATACTTGGGAACATCCTTCAGAGATGAATATGGATGTTCTTAATCCATATATTGCCCCATAGGGATGATTGGTTTCATCAACTGTAGCAATTCATGGGCCATCCCTATGCTTGCACATTTTGTATTCATGCCTTGCAATCATGGTGTTTCATGAGCTAACATCTCCTTGAGTATTCTTTCAAATAGTGAGCGTGCCTTCCTCATGGCGTCCCCTCATGGCATCCTAGAGCTGCTTTCTCATTTGTTTATAAAGCTTTTAAAGCCATTTCAGCGAATCCCTTTTTAGTATATCTATTTTGTATAGATCCTGTATCTGGGCTGCCCTCTTTGGCTCGATGTGCTTATCAGGACGGTGGCATAAGAGTTCCCTAAATTTCTACCAACTCATCTCATGCGTAACTTGCACATATTGCATTTTATGAGATGACATCTGTGTGGGAGGGGACTCTGAGATAGCCTGTGCACCCTTCCATTCCATTGGATACCTATGCCTTTACCCTATCCTTTGCTTTAATGTTTCTAAAGCCCTTTCAATCATATCTACATTATGGAGAGCACATTCCTCGACATTTTTGTGAAAACCGTGCTTTCATTGTATTCTATGGGCGAGATCTCTTTTGAGGCAATCCATCAAGAAGTTCACGTCCTTTGTTTATTATGCAGCCCTCCACGCCTTGCCTTCACCCTTTGCATGCACTTCTACCAAGGAAATTGCAACTACAACATCTGACAAAATTCATCTATCCCTTATGTTTTTGATGGATGTTGATGCCATGTTCCAAAGCTTCCATCGCACATTACACTCTACAATCATCACACTCTATGAGATCTTTGAGGTAACCTGTAAAACAGTTCATGTGTCGATTCTATGTCGATGCTCTCTCTCCTGGCGAGATTAGAACCAAGTTCAGTTGAGTGCGGAGTCAGGAGCGAATGAGTGCAACAAGAGCAGAAATGGAACCCTATTTGGGCGTAAGTGGAGCCATCTGAGAACCATACACTCACCTGCGGATGCGGGAGTTGTTCAAGGCTGGACCGGAACCAATGCAAGGCAGAGCGATTTTAGAACTAGAAAATTTTCAATTTGTGCTCAGTTCATGGTTTTCCTTGGGTCCGGTTCCGATAAGGCTGCGGGGGCGGAACCATTCTCAATGCGGGAGCGAAACAAAGTCAGAACTTGAACTTTTCAATTTGGGCACCCAAAGCAATATCCATTTTGGTTCCGCTATGATGCAAGGGCGGGATGAAATTAGAACCAAGTGCATTATACTTTTGGTTTGTTCATTTTTTTTTTTTTCCTTTCGGTTCCCATCCCCACACCGTAATTTTTACTTTATTAATTTTTATTTTGATATTTTTTTTTGTTTTCTCATTTTTTATTTTTATGAAGTTTTAACCTTTTAAAATTGATTTAAAAGATTTTTATTTTAAAATTTTATAATTTTTTAAATAAAAGATTTATTTATTTCACTTTAGAAGTTTTTATCTTTTAAATATAAATTTAAAATATTTTTATACTTCCATTAAATCTTTTAAAATAAATCTTTTAAAAGATTTATTTATTTATTTTGTATTTATCCATTTATTATTATTATTTTTGTATTTTCAAAAAATTTATAATTTTTTAATAATTTTTTATTTTAAATTTTTAAATTTTTGTGTATTTTCAAATATTTTACATTTTTTTGTATTTTCTCAGATTTGAAGAGCAGATACAAAGAAAAAGACAAAAACAAAGAAATGACAAAGACGAAAATGAACAAATGACGAAGACGAAGATGAAACAAAACAAAAGAAAGAATAGGACGAAGGACAAGACAAGACGAGACGAGATGACACCCGAACAAAGTGGAGAACCGGGATCGAGACGAAACCAGGAATAGGAACATTGGAAAAGTTTGTGTTCCGGTTTCAGATCCGATAGAGACAAAGAAAACAAAAAGAAGAAAAGAAGAGGGCATCCCCAACTTTTTGAAGCAAAAGTTGGGGCAAGGAATAACAAATGGCGACTCGGCTGGGAAAATGCTCTAAGCATTTTAAAACACGCAACCCTCCAAATACCCAAAATCTCTGGTTTACACTCATTCAAGACAATCTCAGAAGTGCAAACACAATCAAATTAGGACACGATAGAGATCTGAGATGAAACTGAAACTTGTTTTTGTACGCAAATGATTCATTCCCCTCCATAAGCGTTGTTATGATCAAAGTGGAGCAGACTCTACCCAAGCTACGTAGTTGTGAGTTACATTTCAAACATGCAATGATATCCTGGGCATAGCTCTGCTTCCATATAGCCATCTATAGCCTTGACAAAGATACCTCTAGTTCTCTCTAAGCATCACTCTACTACCAGCCAGGCGTCTATAGCCCTAGTAGAGATACTCAAGTCACCCTTGCTAATTGATTTCATTCTCAGATTTTCTCTCTTTTCTCTTTTTCTTTTCTCAAATGCTGATTCTTTTGAAGTATAATTTCTCATTTCTCTCAATCCTCAAGTAGTGAAGCCTAAGTAGCAGGTTGAGAACCACGGTGGACATCGTGAAATAAATGTAACCCTTTAGATTTTTCCCTTGGAATAGAACTACCCCACCTAATGCAAACTAACTAATGGATTTCTTAAGGTGTGCAGATCATGATAGACTTTCAAAAACTCCCCAAAACTGCATAATGTACCAAGTTTTAATTCATGCTAACATTCCCCAGCTTGAAATGGATGAAGGTAAATCAAAGTTTTCAAAGTAACTGTCTGATCAAGTGTTTGAAAATATAGATAGCATACTCTCAATATATTCACCTTTCAGCATAACTTGCATACAATAACTCAGCTTCCACTGTCAACGAGAGGAACCCCCAAAAGAAAGAAAAGAACACACAGGCAGACGAACCAACAAAATGAAAAAATAGAAAACGAGAACAAAAACAACAAACAAACAACAAAAGACCAAAAACAAAAGAGAAAGAGACAAACCCAGAAACAAAACAAAAACAAGAGGACACAGGAACAAGAAAACCGCAGAACAAAAGAAAACAAACCAAAACAAACAACAGAAACCAAGACAAAAAGGAAAACTAACTAAACCAAAAACTAACACTAGCCAATCCTAATCCTAAACTAACTCTAAAACCAGCTCTACAAACACAAAACTGTAAAAATTTGTTCATTGACTTGACTGATTTTTCATTATGTGCAGCAATCTTAACTTGTTAGGTACAGTTCTAAACCTAGAAAATTTATCTTTATACTTAGAAATGTAAAGTTTATGTGCAATAAATTCATTATGAGGGTATAAGGTTTTAAATATTAACAGTTGTGGGTCCTCGGCTTTGTCATGATTTACTCACAAACACATTTTATCATCTCCAACATCATAATCAAATTGAAAATCAGTAAAACATAGAGGATAATGGAATGACACCACCTGATTTAGAAGACCTTCAGTTGTTGTAGCATGCTCATGTTGTATGATCTCTTCTTCATGAGGTCTTAACCCATGGAACACCACTTCATTCCGCTCTGGTACATGCATGTCAACATAAAAGGCATCCATTAGCAATGTGCCATCAACATTCAAAACATCTAAACTTTGTTCAAAATTTTCATGTATATCCCTATCACAATCAACACTAGGTTCTAACATCAAACTATTGTGTTTGACTTCACAGGGATTATTGATCTCAATCATGTTTCTCAAATTACATACATCATCAACTAAAGGATCAGCTTCCTCAACCTTTAAAACAATTTTCTCAACATTTTCTTTACCTGACCTGGCAATCTTTCCGAACAACAAGAAATCAGAACTACTTACCTCATAAGGGAAACCAAAATGATGAATCTCACATGGATCACCTACAACAGGGTTCTTTATGCATCTAGAACAGTCATGTGCCAACATTGTTGCTTTCACCTTGGGCACAGAGTCACAAATTATTTGGGTCTCCTCAGGAGGATTAAATAAATTACCCATGTTATTAGCTTGCAAATTTCGTAAACCTACCTCCTCTTGAGTTGAGGCATCGCTATTAGCACTTTCTTCAAACATGTCACCCAAAAGAGTTTGAAAATCAGCATCCAGCTCATCACCATTGATGTCAGAAATATTGATACAGGGTGAACAAGTATTGTCTTTGAACAACTCATTTGAATAAACAAAATCAAATTCAGGAAAACATTTCTTACATTCATGTTTTTGCCTAGATCATCAACTAGAATGTGCAAATCAGTGTCAAGCTCCTCATTGTTAAGATCAAAATCACTAGTGCATGGTAAGCAAGGACTTTCTTCGAACATCATATTTGAATAAACAAAATCAAAACCAAGAAAATAGTCCCTCATTTCATTCTCTTCGTCATGTTGAAGGGATTCAACTTTTGAGACAACCTCTTGGCCACTTTCTTGATATTATTTTGATATTCTTTGGAGTCGCCATTCGTTCATTCCTTGTTGCAACCAACCACCAATTCCATCAATGTTAGTATCTTGATTAGCACTAAGATCCAATTTATTTTCCTGACAAGGGTAAGTCTGATCTGAATGATTATCAAGTAGCCCTTGAATAACTTGAACATCCATTTGATCTTTTTCCTTTAAAGAATTAATTTGACAGTCAACTTTGTGTCCTTCACCATGAGATCCATTTGTAGCCTCATTCATAGTCATGTTCTTCTCAGTTTCTATGTGTTCATCATTGAAATCAGCAGAGTTATTTTCTTGTGTTAACTCATCAAAGGGTGTTTCTCCCTTATTCATCATCATGAAAGAACCTATGAATGCATCGATAAACTCATTTTCCACATCAAGAGGATCTTCACAAGGTAGAGAAAATTCAATAGTCATTGAATCCATCTTTCTGCAAGGATCAAGTTCATCAGATGATAGGGAAGAGCTCAGCATGTTCTCACAGTTACTCTCATTATTTTGAAGGGAGTCATTATTATTTTCATGTATGCTAGTTGTTTCATCTTCCAGATCGATGGGATCATACTCCAAGGATCTTCCATAAGTATTCCTTCAATAGTGATTTTATGTCTGAAATATAATTCCATCCTACCCAAGAAAACATGGAAATCCATCTGGGAATGCTGATTTGTTCAATGTATCCCACATCCAGCTGATTTAACAAGTTCTGATAATTTCAGATCTCCTAATTCTTCCAATTTCTTCCTTATTCGATTTTGTGCACGTGGGATATCCAACCAACATCTCTCACCATCCTTTGTCCATCCCTCATCACGTTGATTCTCCTCATGATCAAAAGATTTGTTCAAAGCGTTGAAAGGTATTGTCGATTTCTCATGACAACAGTCTTGTGTTGATATTTCATCTCTTTCAATACCATCGTTAGTATTAACATTTTGAATGAAACTAGATTCCAATTTGATATTTCCATTATGTTTTGACTTTATATCCATTTCATGTTCTTTGTCAAATAAAACATCAAATAATTGATATATTTTCTCATCAAATCTCTCACTTGCAATTTCATTGCAATGTAATGGATCATGTGTTGGGGTATGACCAAAAAGAGTGGATATAGCCACAACTTCATCAGCAAGTGGAATACTTACCTCTGTCGTTGGATTTTGCAAAACTTGACTTTTCATGTGGGTAGGTGTTGTGGATAAACCAGTGCAAAGATGTGAAGGGTGGCAGTTTTCGAGTACAAGATCATTATATTTCTTACTTTGATTAGGCATGTTTCTAATGTCTTGTCTAGATTATGCGAGCAAGAGTGCTTTATTAAATGCATCCCATATAGTGGTGACTTTACCACAACATTTAATTCTTGCTACCAATAAATTATGCAAACCCCAATAATAATGTTCTTTTACCACACAATCATTAATAACTAGGTCTGAATCTATAACTCGCTTAAACATAAGAAGGAATATGTGATTAAACTACATAATTGATTCACGTGGTAACCTTTTCACGGCTGCAAATTGGAGTGATGGGTTTCACATATGCGTATAAGGATCAAATTGATCTAAGAACATGATTTTTAATTCTATCCATGAACAAATAGAATCTTGTGGCAGATTAACATACCATTGCCTTGTTGTACCTTGAAGTGTTTTGATGAACAATTGACAGACGATATCCTCATGTTGAATCTGGAGAAAAATGGCTAAATCCCTGCAAATATTGACATGTTTAGAAGCATTTTTTCCACTATCAGGGAAAAATAAAGGAAGCCTATCATACATGTGACCAAGGATTTCATGAATAAATCTAGGTATACACAAAGGGCTGCCCATCAGAGCTGGGTTTTCCAATATCTAACCCACTCCAACTCACAACAACCCAAAATTGCTCAAAGGCCCTCCTTCTAGCGCCAGTCCTGTTGATGGTCAAAATAGCACAACAACATTTAAACATAATATCTCTATTCTATTTCTCCTGAAAAAGAAAGACAACATATAGTAATTTAACTCCCAAGGTCCTGGTAGTTGGTTCTCAACTACATGCTGATATTGCTCAATGGTCAATGTAATTGTAATGTTCAAGGGCCTTGTTGGTTATTGAGCTTTTTGATTGTTGTAAGATCAAATTATTATTTAAACCTACTCTAACAGGGGGTATAAAGAAAAGGAAAAAGATAGATCAGCGACACAAGAGAAAGAAGAATGTTGATTCATTTAATTAACCAGACTTGTTGCTTTCCAAGGAATTCATAAACCAAAACTGCCAAACAAATCAACCTGTAATCAATACACAACTATTCATCCACAGTGCAAATATTAATGGCAAGTTTCAAATCATCATTCAAACAAAAGAAAAGATAGAATTCCATTCCTTGAAAGCTTTCCAAATCAAATGATTAATAAAAAAACATCATTCCAAAGCATAACCTAAAGGAGGTTTAAGTTTGGTTGCTTCTACTGTCAATGAAACAGATAAGCAGCATTTACAAATCTGGCAAGATCACCAGTGTATAGAAACCCATGTCTTCAGATTACCCTCATCTAAACTAAGAAAATCAGAAAAATACATCACCTATCCTACTGTAAAAACTCTAATCAGCTAAGCTACAAAACTTCTAACTTATTTTTTTCTAAAATCTCTAACCCTTTACAATGAGCTTGATCTGACAATTTGTAGCTCAATTCCATAATTTCCTCCTCAAACTTAGACATCAAAAAGCTGTAGCATTTGTGCATACAATTAAATCAGAAAGATAACTTTCAGTTTTAGCTTCAGTTTGACTTTAGTTGATTTCAGTTCTCAATTACAAATTTTAGTTTCCCATCTTGCACAATGTAGAGAAATATCTCTTTTTCCAGAAATTATGTCT
Source organism: Sequoia sempervirens (assembly GCA_007258455.2). Lineage (NCBI taxonomy): Eukaryota > Viridiplantae > Streptophyta > Pinopsida > Cupressales > Cupressaceae > Sequoia > Sequoia sempervirens. The sequence goes on from VDFB02193867.1 coordinate 230,619,661, forward strand.
CTTGGGCCCACCATATCCTCAACCTACTCTAGTCAATAGTCTTTTTCAGAAAAATTCCCTTCTTTGTACGTGACTTTTGCAAATCATTGTTAATGTGATTTATTATCACTTTTAATCTGCAAGAGTACCTGAAAGCCAAAATACAATTTAATTAATCAATAAAATTAATCTACTTACTAATTAATTTAAAAAATCAATCAAATTCAAATTATTTCAATTGAGTTTAAATATAATGAATTAAACTTCTCAATTAGAATAATTTATAAATCCACTTTCAAAATTAATGTTATTTTAAACTTGTTAATATAAAACAGCATTAAAAGTAATGTTGCGTGGATTTAGAATTTTGGCATCATTTGATCCCTCAAATTCAGACAGATACCTGCACATTAAAGTGAATACATAATTAATCAACTGAATTAATGATTTTCAAATAAAATAATTAATTCAACAACTAATTAATCAACTTCATGGATGAATGAAATAATCATGTTTTGTGCATATATCTACAAATATTGCATCCATAAAATGACATTAAATTTCCCCTACAAAGGAAACCAAAAGCCAATGTTAATGACACTGAATCTCAACAATAGTTGCCTCCTGTGACCTGTCAACATAAGTTTTTTTTCCAAAAATGACAATAGCACCACCATCCTTTGCACTTGATCTTCCCTATCTTAATGGAACCATCTGGATATCCATTGTATAGCTTTCTCTTTTGTCTGAAAGTTTCTATGGTATTAAATTCACAAATCATTTTATGAATATCTTGCATCAGGAGCTCATCCAAGCCTTCACAGATTGCCCATATGTAGTTCCAGCATAGAGAGAAGCACAACCAACATTATACACCCAAACTCTTAACTACCTCAAGCCTAGTTCCACATACTTGGGAACATCCTCCAGAGATGAATATGGATGTTCTTAATCCAGATATTGCCCCATAGGGACGATTGGTTTCATCAACTGTAGCGGTTCATGGGCCATCCCTATGCTTTTACATTTTGTATTCATGCCTTCCAATCATGGCATTTCATGAGCTGACATCTCCTTGAGTATTCTGTCAAACAGTGAGTGTGCCTTCCTCATGGCGTCCTAGAGCTGCTTTCTCATTTGTTTATAAATTTTTTAAATCTATTTCAGTGAATCCCTTTTTAGTATATCTATTTTGTACAGATCATGTATTTGGGCTTCCCTCTTTGGCTTATGTGCTTATCAGGATGGTGGCATAAGAGTTCCTTGTTTTTCTACCAACTCATCTCATGCGTAACTTGCACATATTGCATTTTATGAGATGACATCTTTATGGGAGGGGACTCTCAAACAGCTCACACACCCTTCCATTCCATTGGATACCTATGCCTTTACCCTAGCCTTTGCTTTAATGTTTCTAAAGCCCTTTCAATCAGATCCACATTATGGAGAGCACATTCCTCAGCATTTTTTGTGAATACCATGCTTTCATTGTATTCTATGGGCGAGATCTCTTTTGAGGCAATCCGTCAAGGAGTTCATGTGCTTTGTTTATTATGCAGCCCTTCACGCCTTGCCTTCACCCTTTATGCGCACATCTACCAGGGAAATTGCAACTACAACATCTGACAAAATTCATCTATCCCTTATGTTTTTGATGGATGTCGATGCCATGTTCCAAAGCTTCCACCGCACATTACGCTCTGCAATCATCACACTCTATGAGATCTCTGAGGTAACCTATAAAATAGTTCATGTGTCGAGTCTATGTCAATGCTCTCTCTCCTGGCGAGATTAGAACCAAGTTCGGTTGAGTGCGGAGTTAGGAGCGAATGAGTGCAGCAAGAGTAGAAACGAAACCCTGTTTGGGCGGAAGTGGAGCCATCCGAGAACCATACACTCACTTGCGGATGAGGGAGTTGTTTAGGGTGGGAATGGAACCAATGCAAGGTGGAGCAGTTTCAGAACTAGAACATTTTCAATTTGTGCCCAGCTCAGAGTTTTCCCTGGGTCCGGTTCCAATAAGGTTGCGGGGGCGGAACCATTCTCAATGAGGGAGCAGAACAAAGTCAGAACTTGAACTTTTCAATTTGGATGCTTGAAGCAATATTCGTTCTGGTTCCGCTATGATGCGAGGGCAGGATGAAATTAGAACCAAGCATTATACTTATGGTTTGTTCCTTGTTTCGTTTTTCCTTTCATTTCCCATCCCCACAATGTAATTTTTACTTTATTAATTTTTTATTTTGTTTTCTCATTTTTTGATTTTTATGAAGTTTTTAACCTTTTAAAATTGGATTTAAAAGATTTTTATTTTAAAATTTTATATATCTTTTAAATAAAATATTTATTTATTTCACTTTAGAAGTTTTTATTTTTAAATATAAATTTAAAAGATTTTAATACTCCATTAAATCTTTTAAAATAATTTTTAAAAGATTTATTTATTTATTTTGTATTTATGCATTTATTATTATTATTTTTGTATTTTCCAAAGTTTTCTAATTTTTTAATAATTTTTTATTTTCAAATTTTTAATTTTTTTGTATTTTCAAATATTTTACATTTTTTTGTATTTTCTCATATTTGAAGAGAAAACACAAAGAAAAAGACAAAAACAAAGAAATGACAAAGACAAAAATGAACAAATGACAAAGACGAAGATGAAACAAAATAGAAAAAAAGAACGGGACAGAGGACAAGACAGGACGAGATGGGACGACACTCAAATGAAGCAGAGAACCGGGATCGAGACGGAACCAGCAACAGGAACATTGGAAAAGTTTATGTTCCGGTTTCAGATCCAACAGAGACAAAGAAAAAAAGAAGAAGAAAAGAAGAGGGCGTCCCCAACTTTTCCATGCAAAATTTGGGGCGTGTATGCAAGGCATAACACATCTATGATACCCCTAGTCTAGATGATGTCTTTACAATATTGACTTTTCCTCAAGTCAACACTACTATGCTAAAATTATATCCTTGTAGATATCCTTTAGGCTGACAAATGTGGTATCCCATTGGGTCTTGGCTAGATGTAGTTACTCTTTTTTCACTTAGATTTGTAGTAGGAGCTTCTCTGCTTCTCAATTTTTTTTTGAGGAATTTGTATCTTTTGTGCAAGTTATTACACCTCCTGAAGGATTTCGATAATGTTTGCTAGCCTTAAGTTGACTACCTCTCGAAGCTAGTGGAATCTATTTCGGACCTTGTCTCTTTGATCTTGCACTTGTTGGAATTGTGCATGTAATGCTTCTATTTTCACCCTAGATTATCCATCTATGTACTATAAGGAATCATAGGCGGTGCTTGTTTGAAGGATTTGTACTTCTAGTTGATCCATTATTTGGGCCTTAGTTGTTTCTATCACTGTTGGCCATTGTAAGCAAAATTGATATAAGGAATTTAGGTCCCCTCTAGTGTTCTTGAGGGTATTAATCTATGATTCAGGTGATCCCACAAAGCTGGTTTACAATTTTTGGGAGATTCTGATTTTTGCTGAAATCACATATTTATAGAAAATATAATGATTTAAGCCTTAAAAATTCCATTTAAATAATTTCAATTGAAGAGGGTTTGATCAAACTACCTTAGATGAAACCCCCTTGGATAGAACCCTGCTAGTTTTAAACCATACCTATAACAGAGTCTCCTTTACACCTATCAAAATGTTGATAAAAAACCACTTTTGATTTACCTTTTGGAGGATCAAATGAATTCATTTAAAAATTATTTTTTGTAAATATGTAGTCCTTATTATAAGTTTCCCAAAAATTATAATTTTAAATAAATTTAATTTAATTATTATATTTATTTTTTATTTCTTGTGAATGTAGGTTTTTCACTGAAAAATCAAGCTCTCTATTTTGCACGTGGAAAAATAGAAGATTATCAAAATAAAAATTGAAAAATATGAGTGCACAAAATATTGAAGTCCTTGATCCAACAAAAATAAATAAAAAATCGATACATACAAAAAAAGTTGTTATGCAGTCTTCCTATTTCTGAATTGTAATTAGTTTGACTTAAAAACTTGATTAAGGAAAAAATATTCAATAAAACACTATGAAACCAATTGGAATCACTATATATCATAGTTACAAATCTAAATTCAAAAAAAATAGAATTTTATGCTCCATGGAATAAAATTTATGTGTTATACGGTGAGCGTCACTCCTTAAAAATGGTGTTTACTGAAAAAAACTAGTTTTTGAAGGAGATGGAAAAAGAAGTGCAATCTGATTCCAATTTTTTTTTAAAATATATATTTAGAATCTATAGACAAAATGTCACAAATCACTTGTTTGCATCATCTTCAAATTCCTCACAGTTTAGCCACTATAGCTTCCCGAAAGTGAAGATTTAGTTAAAAAAAATTAGTTCAGTGTCTAGTTTGGCCAAAAATTGTAAACCAGTATTGTGGGATCACCCATTCAAGATTAGAGTGTGCGGTAGCACACTTCTTCCTTTCCTCATCCATTTTTATCTTTTGCATCTTTATCTGAAGTTGTTTCTAAAGTGTTTTCTTCTGTGATTGGGTGTCCTTGATTATCCCATCTATCAAAATTATGAGTTATTTTGCCAACAGTTGGGATGAGTTCCTTTGTATTTGAGGGAACTTCCCCTATATTTCCTTCACTAATTCTTCTAGTTGGTTAAAGCTCACCATATGGTGTTTCAAAATTTCTTCTCGAGTTGTTTGGTGCAAGATATCCACTAATTGAAATTTGTGCAAGGGTGATATGCTTCCAAGGTCAAAATGTGAGCCTATTAGTGGTATCTAAAGTAGTTGTAGAGAGGCCACCTTTGGATCTACTTCTATTTTTCCAAGGAGTCCAAGTTGATGGGTTGCATAGATTATGTGGCAGGTGAGGAAAGTGTCTTAGATTATGGAAGGTAAGAATATTTTTGTTGCTTCGAGGAAACTACTTTGAGCCTTGTTTCTTCCTCTTATAGATTCTGATAATATTTTTTTGTTGCTTCTTTGATCTCCTTCTGTACTATTTGGGTGATCTCTATTTTTTTCATCATTAGTTTATCTAGTTTTTGTTTAGACTAGAGCTCCTTATTTTGAATCTCTGCTATATTTTTTTTTGTGGAGGGGGGTGCTGGCAAGAAGTTGAGTCCACTTTTTGGCCAAAAAGTGGAAGTGTTTTCCCTGATTTTCAGCATTTGACACATTTGACCTTAAAATTTGAAGCACTTAGAGATGGAATCTTCAAAAAAGTCACTAATCATAAAATGTAGTATTCGGAGTCTAATTTCCAAATATGTAATTTATTTCAATACCCAGATTGTACAAATTGAGTTTCAATAGGCGTTTCTAAAAACCACTATTTAAAAGTCACTTTTTTAATACCATACCATGCACGTGTACAACATCCATATTTTGACCTAAATTATCGTATTTTTCTAAATCCTTTTGGGAAAATATTTGTGACTCACTGAAGCTTGTTCTCGATATTTTTTTGTAATTTTTTATTGAATTTTTTTTTTTTGTTAATTTTTTGTTAGGCATATTTGTCGTTTTGAAAAATCGTCATGTACGACACACATAAGATGACCTTAACTTATCATTTTTTTATTTTTTTTTAAAAAATTGAAAAGAATTGTCTGAGGTTTGTTCTTGTGCAATCCGTTCGTCAAAATGTTATGTTGATCAAAAGTTATTAAAATATTAAAAAACCCTGATATTTAAAGTTTATGGACCTATTTCATCATAAATTAATTGAGAAATAGAAAAAATAATCCAATTGTAAAAAAAATTACATGTTTGGAATCTGCATTGTCTCATCTAAATGGGTTTTAATTTCATCAAAAAATTCTGCAAAAAAAGTCATCAACCATATGTCCAAACTCGGTATTTTTCTTTGACATTGTTAGGACCTTCAACTTGTAGGTCAAACTAGGTTGAAGGCCTAGGATCGGATTCCCAATGCTTTTCCCAAACCAAAATACAAAACAAAAACCCGACCACAAAGCAAATTCAAATTCATTTTTTTGGAAACGGGATCCTGTTTTATAATCGGGATCCCATTTCCCAATATTAAATAGTGTGACAGTTGATAGGGAAACGGGATCCCATCTTATAAACGGGATCCCATTTATTAATAAACAAGATCTCGTTCTATAAACGAGATCCCGTTTATTAATAAACAGGATCTCGTTCTATAAACGAGATCCCGTTTATTAATAAACAGGATCTCGTTCTATAAACGAGATCCCGTTTATTATAGGATCTCATTCTATAAACGAGATCACGTTTATTTTTTAACCATTTTATTTAAATTTATTGTCAAAAATTACTGTGAAGTTTCCAACTTCACATGTACGGCCGAGAACAATAAAATTGAGCTATTTTTCATCAACTATTGTTTCTACAGGTGGTGAATTTGGATTTTTGATTAATTTTTTCAAAGGAGGCACTGTGTAAACCATTTTTGAAGTGGAATTTTGTTAGTTTTGTACTTGTTTTGAGGAACAAAAGGTCTTCAACTTGCAATATGGATTGATTTTTTCAAAGGAGGCACGAAGAAAACAATTTTTAAAGTGGAATTGTGCTAGTTTTCTACTTGTTTTGAGAAACACAAGAGGAAGAATTTTTTCCTTATAGGTCTTCAACTTCCAATTTGGATTGAATTTTTTGAATAATTTCACTATTGACATTCATTTGTGCTTGAGAATTTTATAATCATGGGAGATAAAGCTCATAATAAGAGGACAAAGACATTGACTCCTGAAGAAATTGAAGCAAAAAAAGAGGAGAGACAAAAAAAAAGAGAAAGAAGAATGAAAATTAAATTAATGAATGATGGGGGAGCATCCAATTCCATAGCTATTGAAGATGAAAACATTGAGGAGACCATGGTTGTAGATGAAGCTAATTTGCAAGAATTCAATTTGGAGAAGAATATGATTATACAAGCAAGTCCTACTATGTCTTTAAACCCCTCTTTCAATGCTATGGAGAATGTTTCAATATGCACAAATCCACATGTTAGTGAAATGGAAAATTTGTATGTAGAATTTTTACAAGATGTTGGACTTAATGATGTTGACATTGATAATATTCAAATAGATGAAACTTTTATAGAAATTGTTGAAAATGAAAATGAGAATGATCCTTTTGTTGAAAATGAAAACAAAAACCGTTTTGTTGATGTAAATGAAAATGAAAACCGTTTTGTTGATGAAAATGAAGATGAAAATGTAAATCATTTTGTAGTTGAAAATGAAAATGATAATGAAGATGAAGATGAAAATATAGAATGTGATGTTGAATTTAATGAAAATACATTTTTTTAAATTGAAAGTTGGTGTTTTCGATAATCTTCCTGGTCAAATTTCTTGGAGGCAAATAAGAACACATGCGAATAAAATATACAACAAATTCTTTTATCATAAAAAAATTGGAATTCAATGTCAACTAATGATGCAATTGATGAGAATGCAAAAAATGAGGAAAATAATGAAAAGGTTAGGATTTTTTGTTAAACCAAAAAGAAAATATCAATAATGAAAACATGTTATGTCTACTGGTGCTAGTGCCATTCAATCTATTGGGAAAAATAGTCAATCTAAAGACAAAAATGCAGTAAGAAAAGCTATAACAACTGCTATTGTTAATAAATCAACTTTGAATAAAATAATGGCAAGCAATATTAGTGAAGTTTTAAAAATACATCCTAAAACATTGCTAAGAGTGGCAAAAAGAAGAGAAAGTATAGAAAATGATCCTGTCAACCAATGTTGGAGTTTCAGTGGTTGACTACCGAGGTCTGATATGAAATTGAATGTTGAAATTAAATATTTGATCAAAAAATATTGGCATGATAGGGCAACCAAATTTCATTTTAAGGTCCTAGGACAAAATGAATTCTTTAGTGTTAAGGGATTATATTTTAGAGTTAAGGTTTTAGGGATTAGCAAACTTAGGGTGAAGTTTGGGTGGCACTTGGAATAATGGACTTGCAAGTTAGTGCCTAGTTTATGAATATTTTTGACTTTATGAATAGATTGACTATTTGTGTAATTGAAACACATAATTATGTATTATTAAGATTGAGTTTGATGTATATTTTAACTGGATATTTTTTTAATTGAATAAAAGATTATTTTATTTAACATTTTTTTCATTAAAATTTCCCACTTAAATGAATTTTATGATATAAAATGTATAATATATAAAATTAGTTAATGTTGAATCAAGTATTTTATTTTCAATTGTTTGGAATTGAAAGAACCTAAAAGAAAGAAAAGAAAAATATTTAAATTCTTTTAGTGTCTAGGTAACTAGTGCAAAAATTGAGATTTTAGACTAAACTAGAAGCTTAATTAACAAGTAATTGACAACAAGAAATGGAAACAAGGCATGACTAAGAGAGATCAAAACATAAAATAGAAATGAATGTTGAATACTACTAATTAAGTGACAAATGGAAATCGATTGTACACTTGGATTTACGAATTTGCTAACTAAATTTGCAAACATACATTGATAAAATTTATGAATTGTAACTATTCTTTAACATATTGTTTTCCAATCTAATTATAATTTAACATTGAAATTAAAGTTTAACATATCATTTTCTCCATACAATGCAAATGAAATTTAAAACATTTAAGCAATGCAAATGTATTTTCTTGAGCTCGAAATTAGGGTTTTCAAAATCAAAATGATTTGTTCGATTTCAATTTAGGGTTTTAGCAAAAAAAATTGTTTCAATTCAATTTAGGGTTTCTATTTCTAAGCAATTTTGGTTTTTAATGCAATTTTTTTTGTTTCATTTCAAACTAGGGTTTTCAAATTCATTTTTTTTGTTTGATTTGAATTAAGGGTTTCAAAAATCTTGATTAAGGTTTCTAAATGCATTTTTTATTTCATTTCAATTTCTAGGGTTTTGAAATGCTTTTTTTTGGTTTTGTTTCAATTAGGGTTTTCAAATACAATTTTTTTTGGTTTGATAAAAAAATTTAGGTTTCAAAAGCTAAATTATGTTTCTATACTACAATTCAAGGTTCATTTTTTCATTTGCATCGAGAAATCTTCAGGTTTCATTGCATTTTTTCATCTATTTCTGCAATTCCTCATTTCTACTATAACAGAAAATAAAATGCTTAAAATGTGAAATAAATTAAAAAAAACATCCTAAAAATAGTTATTCTATTGATAATTTCAATAAAAAATGAAAAAATGCAAAAAAATGGGGGTACCTGGAGACTGTTTGTGGAGGTCGTTGTTGCTCGAATTCAGGATCTTGTGTGCAGGTAAAATGCAGTTTGTTTGTTTTTAAAAAATAAATACCATTAGGAAATGAGATCCTGATTTGTACAAAAATAGATCTTGATTTTTATAAATTGGGATTCCATTTCGTACTAATCGGGATCACGTTCCTTGTCTGTCTGTTCAGAACCCTTTAACAAACGGGATCCCAATTTTTAAAAAGAAGGATCATGTATTGCATTTAGGCTCAAGATCCCATTTAGAAAAATTGGGATCCCATTTTTGCAATGCCAATTTCATTTTTTTGGCTAAGGAAAAAACTTCCACATTTCATGGACTCAACTTTGTGCACTTACCCAGGGGTTACTATGGTAGCCACTTCTCTAATGGCTAGGTTCTTCAATCATTCTTATTTTTTTATTTCTCTTCTCTTCTTCAATATGGTGGTCAAGGGGTTTGAGAATTGGTCTATTAGGTCCGCTAATGATAGGTTGGATGTTATCATGTACTTGATTATGGATTTCTCTATGGTTAACTAATTAGGCACTACCATGTTTGGATATTTCTAGATTGTCATGTCCAACACTTCTTTGCAGATTGTATAGATGATACTCATCTACAAGTGGGGAAACCTTAGGGATAGTTGTAGTTTCTAGGAGAGAGGTATCTTTTGGAATTTTTTTCTCCTCTACTCCTGTGTCCACTATTTGTGGAGAAGCCTCTCTATGTGCCTTCTCCTCCCTACGCTTAGGATTTTTCTGCACACTTATTTGTAAGAGAGCATTTTTGGCTTCCTCTTCTGATGGTTCTTTCCTTGGAGGAGTGGTGGTGAGTCTTCTCTTCCTTGGCCTACTATTTTCACCTTGGGAAGATTTTATAGGTGGAGTGCCAATTTGGAATTTTCTAGATCTTTGGGGAGTGATTATAGTTTGTTCTTCTATTTCTAGCTTTGGTAGGCCCCATTTCTCATTAATTTTTCTTAGTTTTTTTTCCAGGTGCTCTACAACCTTCTTCTTTGCTAGGTTGTCCATGTACTCTTGATAGGTGGTGAATTTTTCAGCTTGTGGATCCTTAGGAAGGTTGAGAATTGTAGAGGCATAGTTGTGGATCTCTATAAAGGTGTAGTCTTTATCCACTAGGAAGACTATATCCTTGATATACTGGCAAACCACCTCATTGGATATGCAATCCCTAGCCCAGAGCTTTTTTTGGAGGGATTTAAAGAACCCCTAGTAGGTTGTGGTAAATGAAGTGGCATCTTGGAAATATTTAACATGGTCTTGGATTTAGGTTGCCACTAGTTGAGTTGACTCCTATATTTTCCTTGTAAACCTCAGTAGTTGCTTGATGAAATAGAATATTAAGCATATCAATAGAGTCCCATACTTGAATTGATAGTGAGACTAGTTAGTACGATATATGTTATCCATTAGTTCTTGTCATAGAACCTCACAAAAGTCTATATATTTGTCATATGTGACCATTTGATATGATGTTTGGATGGTGATTGTGGTGGCATAATCCTTTGGTTGGTGTAGTAGACTTTGAAAGCTATGCCCATGGTGGAATACTTGACTATTGGATTAGTGATCTCGGTATCATCTAGGCTTCAACCATCATATGTTGCTCTGATTAGGTAGGTGACTTCTATGTTTTTGATGGATTTCTTTTGTGAAACCTCTCTCTAGGCCCATAGTCCTATAACAACTTGGATAACATCTTTAGTGATTATGTATGGGTGATTGAGGTATAGATATTCATCATCAAACTGACTCAAGATTATCCTAACCCAATCTTCCTATGTCATGAAATTTAGAAATTCCCTCCATATGTCTAATTTCTTTTCTATATTTTTTTGGTATTGTAGTAGATATTGTTATGTTCCTTGTTGTAGGAGAGTGTGCATTAGCTCTTCAAATTTTGTGTGGTCAATCTCTGTGAGAGGTGCATGAATGGATTTTTGAATATCCTCTATATAGCTAACATTCATGGGTAACTTTGAGAATACCTCTATTAGGCCAGTCTCCATTTCTTTGTACAATAAATTATTATCATTTGGCCTATGCTTCTAGAAATATCAACAATAATGTGTGCAACCATTTTTATGAGCTAAAAAATTTGTGATGTAGTGTAAACTTACAAGGTTTGATGTGTTAATAGCTTGGATTCTTTGGTAAGATTAGAATGCATGGTAAGTGAGACTGAGAAATGGAGTGATATATTTATAACTTCCTTAGGCAATGGGTGTAATAAATGGTCTAACCACTTTCTTATTTTGTCATATTTTTTACCTATTACATTCCTATTCAACTCTATTTTCCCAGTGAGTTATTTCCCTTTCCTAGTGTATGAAAAGAATATGGTACATTTATATGTTAACTTTATTTTAGTTTTATTAGGGTGGTTATAAAATACTTTTCTCTTATCCCATGTTTTATCTGTTTAGGGTTAGGTAAAGGAAATTAATGTTCAAATTCAAGCCTACCCATTACTTGCAAATATTTAAGTGTTAAAGTTGTAATTGTCTTGTTAGGATTCATTCTTCTATGTTGTATTGATTTATGGGTCCCATGTTTATTCCTTAGATATCCTTGCTTTCATCTAGAGGTTACTAATCCCTAGTGTATCAGGTTTTTGGATTTCATATGCTTGGAGATCTAGTGGTTGCCTATGTAGCACGAATTCTCTCCAGAAGCCATAGACCTTTTGGGATGTTAGTTCCTATTCTTCTTGTAGCTATGCTTCTAAAACATCATCACTATGTATACTATCATTTTCATTGTCTAATTTATTTTCTATAGAACTGTTGGGATCTTCCTCCTCTTCTACGGTGGGTAATCTTAAGATGGAGTGGAGGTTCCTTGGGTCTACTTCTTCTTTGTCTTGTATATTCTCCTCTATATATGTTATGTTGTCTCTTTCTCGAAGGGGGATGTGTACTATTTTGTTATCATCCACCAAAGAAATTTCTTCCTTTCTAGAATCTACTATCTCATTTGAATTTAAAAACCATTTTAGTCCAAGCAATGCTCTAAAAGTGTTAAAAGGATCTTTCATCTCTATAACTTCAAAACCATCAATTTGTTTAACCCATTTTATGTTTACCTCCACATTTTTCCATATTCCTAATGTTTCCATGCTAGGACCATCATATATACTGATATTCATAGGTGTTTTAATGATCTTAGCTTTGCCTAGCATTTCCCAAGTAGTTTTCAAAATGATATTAAGGTTTGCACCCAGATCTATCATTACATGTTTAATTTTATTGTTATTCAAATTTGTGGTAATTAGTAGAGGACCATTTTTCCATTTCGAGTCTTCTAAAATCTGATGTAATTTTTATTTTTGTTTATTCCAATACTTTCCAAATTGTTACAATTTTACTAAAAGATATTTTTATTGAGCCAATGAAACTAAATTCTTCAACATGATTACTTCTTCTTCTGAAAAACATACTATTTCCTTTTTATGTTGTATAAATTATTTCCTTCATTTTTCCACTATTTTTTCATGTTGTGTTTTATTTGGCTAGAAGTGTTCATACTCTTCTTCTTCTGGTCTTGTTTCTTTAGTAGTTTCTTCAATTTCCCTTCTATGCTTTTCAATATTTGTTCCCTGTCTATTTAATACTATATTTTTGTTTGTTTTCACTCTAGATTTCTTCTTTTTATTTATTTGTGGTGGTTGTTCTTCTCTAGAATAATATTCATTTAATGTGTCTAAGGACCAATTATCTACTATTTGGAAGCTTTTGACTCCTTGCGGTACTCTTCACTTTGGCTCCTTTATTGTCTTGTAAATCATTGCTTCTTGAATGTGTTGTATTCTCTGATAATACTATTGGGCCTTGTCACATATGAATATGACATGTGAATCTTCCCCACAAAAGGGATACTTTCCTCTTTTTTTACCAACATTTTGTGGTATAGTGACCCAATTTTATGTAGTTGGAACATGTTACATCACTCCTCTAGCGGTTGTTAATACCACATCCTCTTCCTCCTCTATAATTGGATTATCTATTATCTCCTATATAGTCTTGTGGTGGGTTATTCTACAACACATATGTACTTATATTATCCCTCCATGGTGGGTGTCTATATATATCTTGTATCATAGAGAGGTATTTCCACCAATCCTTTGACATATGCCATATTTTTTTCTATGTTTGCATCATAGTTCTAATTCATAGGGCATCTAGGGTCAGGATGATTTGTGGTGTTCCAGATCTAGAATTGGTTGGCAGTACAGTCCTCATTAAGGTGACTATCCCACTCTTGGAAAGTCCAATATATTCAGTTTGTTTTGGTTGCAACTATCTATAATATAGGGGGATTCACTAGTCATGAGTTCTCTTCACTCAAAGAGCCTCATGGGGAAAACTTCCCTATACTACCTCAATAGAACATCGAAGGTTTCATAAATCGAAAGAGCGGGTCACAGAGATTCTCTGGACAAACTGACAAGCTTTCGGTCACAGGATGTCAGTGCAGAATGAGGATGACAGTAGCGTGTTGGCATCTCAGAGACACGCTGGTGTCTCGTACGAACCAGAAAGTGATAATATAATAGAGAATGCCTCAGATTACTAAGAAATGATAGAGTGTAGGAAAATGAAAGAATGTAATAAAGTGGTAGAACTGAAGTAAAATAGAGAATAAATAATGAGGATAAGGAGAAGAAAGGAAATAATTACAACTGTGCGAGTGATGAAGCTTCCAACTCATGAGTGTCTCCAATACCTGCACACAAGAGGGAGAGAGAAATTGTTGGGGGCTGTATAGGGGCCTGCCTTAGTTAGACCCTGTTTTGGTGTTCCCACCTCCATGAACAAACAGATAGATAGAGAAGTAGAGATGAAGTAAAGAGCACTAAAGCACTACAAAATAGTGTTATGCTACTCAACCAAGTAATAGAGGAGAGGAGTGAAAGCTTACCACCTCCACCAAGAGCGCTCAAGGCTGCATGGGGGAGAAAATGAGAGGAAGTCAAGCCTCTACTGCAATGGTGTTTTGTTCCACACTTGCTCTATTGAAGTGGTGGAGTGTTGATGTTGTTGCTTTGAAGTGTAAAGTGTTTGGCTACAATGCTTAGAGTTGTCAAGAGTGAGCTCAATGCTTGGAAGAGGATTGTGAAGATTGTGAATGAGGTCCAAAAGTGGTGAAGAGATGAAATGCCTGTTCAAGGGGTGAATATGAAGAAGAGATGAAGAGAAACAACCATTTTTGGGTCGGTCGTTCGAGGAGGGCATTACAAATTGACCCCCAATGGGAAGTGTAATGCCTCTGTAGGCTCCAGATGCGGGAATCTATCAAGGACATAAGTGCGTTGTGTGGACATCTATGCATCGCATGGGCATCCTCAACAGAAACGCCTCCACCGATGCTCAAAACGGGCACCAAGTGTGATGCAAACAGTGGGCTTAGGTGGAATTAAGCCTTTGAACTTGGTTTTCTAAAGTGTATAGAGGAAAAAAGGGGAATTGTGCCTAGGGTGCAAATTCACTCTTATACATTTTTCCCCCATTTTAAAGAGCATGAGTATTGATGAGTGCTCGGTAAAGTAGATCAAGAATGAGTAGGGTTAGGAACGTATACCTGAACTGTCAAGGAAGCAGACCGTGATCTGGTGAACCTGAGAGTGCAAGATCAAAAGATGACTTCATAGTTCTGCAAAACTATGAAGCTAAAGAAAGAGCATATACACAAGAGAGAAGAGAAAGATGAACAAAGTGCGTGGTGAAAGAAAAACCCACTTCGAAGTAGAACCTGTGCCAAAAAAGAGGTGATAAAAGCAAACCCTGCTCGAGGAGAACCCGTATCACCAAAAAGCACGTGGTGAAAGAAAACCCACTTCGGAGTAAAACCCGCACCATGAAGGAGGTGATAAAAGCAAACCCCACTCAAGGAGGAGAACCCGTATCACCAAAAAGCGCGTGGTGAAAGAAAAACCCACTTCAGAGTAGAACCCGCACCACAAGGGAGGTCATAAAAGAAAACCCCACTTGAGAAGGAGAACCCATATCACCAAAAAGTGTGTGGTGAAAGAAAAACCCAGTTTAGAGTAGAACCCGCACCATGAAGGAGGTGATAAAAGCAAACCCCGCTCGAGGAGGAGAACCCATAACACCTAGTAAGTAGGAGCTCTACAGGTTCTCGGTCCTACATAGCAAGTAAGTAGATAGTCACACATACCATTTTCAAGTTGAAAGGATTTCAAAGGGGTCCCTCGGGAACTCGACATGAAAAAAGAGGGGTCCACTCAAGGGATGTGTTGTTTGAAAGGTGAGGTCTAGTCAGGCTACCCCCAAGCTAGACACTATAGAATTTGTTCGAAAGAAAGGCTTTCAAAGAGGTCCCTTGGGAACCCTTCAAAAGAGAAAAGGGGGTCCACTCAAGGGATGCTTCATTTGAAAGAGAGAGTGAAGAGAGGGGTCCCTAAGAAGGATACACATCTTTGAATCAAGTTATCACTACTCCCAACATATAGGGGAGGAGAACCATGCAAGATTCTCATAGCAGGATAGAGGTAAACCTCAATATCACTTGTCATGCAAAGTAAAAGTAGGTGCATTAGTCAAATGGGGGTTTGATGGCACCTGAATCACAAAGTTGTTGTATTTTATCCTTCAAGGATTTACATTCATTAGTGGAATGATCAAGCACTCTATGGTATGCATAGAAAGAATGTTTTTCTTTATCATGTTTATGAATTTTCTTGCGATTCAGATAGGGAAGAGTGATTAAGCGGGCTTTTAGAAGGCACAACAAAATATACTCTTGTTCAGATAAAGGATGAGGAGTGGGAAGAAACCCTTTCCCTTGTGGAGAAAGGTATGACTTCTCATAAGAAGAAGAAGAAGGCATGAAGGTAGCAGACAAAGGAGGACAAATCAATCCACGAGAACAAGGTTGAGAGGAATTCACGTCGCCATTCAACCATGGTTTCTATTTAGATTGTTCCTTCGACCAACCAAGCCCTAGATTATGCTTATGAGGCCTCAAATTCTATAGGGACTTGGATTCCTTTTTCATTAAGCCCGCAACCTTTACGCTTGTAGCCACATTTAGAAATGAGCTTAAAGTTAGGGCCATAACGTGTTTACAGATCTTGAAGAGAAGGAGGATCCTTATAAAGAGCATTGTCCCAATGACAAGGATCACACTCCTTTATGGGATAACCATAATCCTTATTAACAGGACTGCGAACACTATCCTCTTTAGCATAAGCATAATCATCCTCCTCAAGAGGAGGATCAACACTAAGAACATTACAATCTGCATCTACATTGCCCCGTGATGCAGAAGAATGACCATCTTCGATAGCAGATGTAGACGATGTTATTGGAAGGTCTAAGTGGATTGGGTTCACTTTATATTCTTGAATAAAGGGATTTGTAAAGTCTAAGGGGCCCCAATCATAACCAAAACATGCATTCCTTTTAGATGAGGTAGACGGAGCACACTTAGGGCTCCTTGCTTCAGAAGGGTCCCCCTTAGGGATGATTATCTCAAGAGCATCCTTTGTAGTAAGTACTTCTAAAGTAAACATCAACACAATGGAAGACATTGAAGGAATAAGGGTAGGCACAACCAAAGCTCGACTAGTAGCTGCCATCTCACATAAGTGCATAACATCAGGGTCAGCCTTAACTATGACTACTTTTTTGTTACAAATGAACTTAATAGATTTATGCAAGGTAGACGGAACTGCACCCATAGCATGAATCCATGGTCTACCAAGAAGAAGGTTACATGGTAAGTTTTCTGCCACAACATGTATAAGGGTAGGTACGGTAACGGGTCCCAACCTCAAAGGCAAGACTATCATGCCTAGGGATTGTCAACTGACATTATCGAACCCACGCAGGATGACATAAGAAGTATTAAGAGAAGATGAGTCAATATTAATCTTAGGCAATAGATCAATACTACACACATTAAGCGCTGAACCGGCATCAACGAGAGTATGTCTAATGCCAATCTTATTAATCTTAACTATAATTAGTAGAGGATCTGCTTGCCTCTATACTTTCAGAGGTGGGAGCTCTCACGTATAGAATGTTATATTTAGTGGATCCACACAAATATACGCCATCAATGCATCAACATCTTTTGGCCTAGCAGAAGAAGGATAGATGATCTTTTGTAAGGCTTCCTGAAGCATACCTTGATAAATCGGAGTAGACTGAAGCAAATCCCATAGTGAGATCTTATCCGGAGTAACCCGAGGTGGCTCATCAAGATCGTGATCACTAGGTGCTTTAGTCATAGGTTTAGGTTCTTGAAGAAGTCTTGGTTGTTTATTCATTTTATTCTCATAAGTATAGGCTATCGCTCTATAAGAGGGAGCCATAGGAATAGTAGGAGAGTTACTATTAAATGGAGCACCATCAATAGAACAAACCCTTTTAGAAGAGGGACTAGCTGGAGTCACATAAATGACCCGTCTCTTAGGCCTTAGAGGGGTAGTAGAGACATAGATCACATTTATTGAATCATCACAGCTAGTAGGACAATTATTTGAATACATATTCTCAAGATCAATCCAAACAGGATCAAATGTGGAATAGTTATTTGAAGGAACCTTCTCAACATCGATCCAAGGAGAATCAGATGTGGAAGGAGTTTCATCATATAGTAATGCATCATCTCTAGAGGAGAGTGCACTGGAAGATATAAGAGATTCTTCATTCACAAATGCATCATCTCTAGAAGAGAGTGCATTGGAACAAGGATAAGACTCATAATTCACAAATTCAATGTCCCTACAGGAGGGTGCATCAGAATGAGGGGTAGATTCATCATCCAAAAATGCATCATCTCCAAAAGATAGTGCATTGGAATGAATACAGGGTAGAGTAAAATTAAGAAAGGTATCAATGATTTCATCTTCTTGCAATAAGATTTCCTCTGAAGAAAGAGGAATCTCATGAGAAGGATCAAAGACACCAAGTGACATGGGAAAAGACAATTCACCATCACATGCATTAAATGTAATATCATTAACATTTTGAACAAAGTTAGATACATAACTAATAAAAGAAGATATTAAATCCATTACAATTTTTTTGGTATTTTCTATGTTCTAGTAATTCGCATTTTTCGGAGGTCTCTGGAGCAGAATTTGAGGTCAGAACTTGCATCGGTCCCTAAAATTCAATTGCCAAAGGCATTGGTATTTTAGAGACTAAACAATTTTTCTAGGAGGCCTTTCCAACGGTGCAAATGGTTCTGCATTCTGAGCACCGAGTCAAAATTTATGACCCCAACAAGTAGGGGTAAATAAATTCCTAGTTTTTTGAAGAACATTGTTCTTCACGTCAGGTTCACCAAAATGTAATATAGGGGGATTCGCTACTCATGATTTCTCTTCACTCAAAGAGCCTCATGGGGCGAACTACCCTATACTACCTCAATAGAACAACAACGAAGGTTTCAAAAATTGAAAGAGAAGATCACAGAGATTCTTTGGACAAACTGACAAGCTTTCAGTCACAGGACGTCAGCACAAAATGCGAATGATAGTGCGGCGCCCTGGTGTCTCGGAGCCGCATTGGCATCTCATACGAACCAAAAAGTGAGAATATCACAGAGAATGCCTAAGAGACTTCTAGCAAACAGATTACTAAGAACTGACAGAGTGTAGGAAAATGACTGAATGTGATAAAGTGGTAGAACTGAAGTAAAGTAGAGAATAAATGATGAGGATAAGGAGAAGAAAGGAAATACTTACAATTGTGTGAGTCATGAAGCTTCCTTCTCGTGAGTGTCTCTAATACCTACACACAAGGGGGAGAGAGAAATTGTTGGGGTTGTATAGGGGCCTGCCTCAGTCAGACTCCGTTTTGGTGTTCCCACCTCCACAGATAGCTAGATAGATAAAGAAGTAGAGATGAAGTAAAGAGCACTAAAGCACTACAAAATAGTGTTATGCTACTCAACCAATTAATAGAGGATAGGAGTGAAAGCTTACCACTTCCATCAAGCGTGCTCAAGGCTGCATGGGGGAGAAAATGAGAGGAATTCAAGCCTCTGCTACAATGGTGTTTTGTTCCACACTTGCTCTATTGAAGTGGTGGAGTGTTGATGTTGCTGCTATGAAGTGTAAAGTGTTTGGATACAATGCTTAGAGCTATCAAGAGTGAGCTCAATGCTTGGAAGAGGATTGTGAAGATTGTGAATGAGGTCCAGAAGTGGTGAAGAGATGAAATGCCTATTCAAGGGGTGAATATGAAGAAGAGTTGAAGAGAAATGACCATTTTCAAGTCGGTCATCTGAGAAGGGTGTTACAAATCAACCCCTAATGGGAAGTGTAATGCCTATGTAGGCTCCAAATTCAGGAATCTATTAGGGACATAAGTGAGCTGTGTGGACGACTATGCACCGTGCATGCATCCTCGACAGAAACGCCTCCACCAATGCTCAAAACGGGTGCCAAGTGTGATGCAAATAGCGGGCTTAGGTGGAATTAAGCCTTCAAACTTGGTTTTCTTAAGTGTATAGAGGAAAAAAGGGGAATTGTGCCTACGATGAAAATTCGCTCTTATACACTATCTTTAATTTTGCACGTAGTGCAATAGCGGCTCTCTCTCTGTGAGCGTTAGGTCAATCATTCCAAAGGTGACCTTCTCTTGAGTAGTGTCTCCACCATATTTCTTTGGTTTTCTTTATTTATCCTCTTGCTAAGATGAAATTTTATAGTGTTAGTTGTTCTACAAGTTATAATTTCTTAATGTTCTCCTTCATATCATCCTTATGAGATCTGCACTAGGTTTGGGCTTCAATGTGGTATTCCATGGTGATTAGATCTATATAGGTATTGAATATTATTCCATCTAAAGCTACTCATATGTCTTTTTGAAGTCTATAAATAAACCATTTTATCTTCTATCTTTTTGTCAATGGTTCTTCTAGCTTACGAAAAACTTCTTTGAACTGTTTATCATATTTTTTTATTGATTCTTCTTCCATTTTTATTAGGTCTCTCATTTTACTTGCACTCTCTATTAGAATGTCTAGAGTATCAAAATTGGTTCAAAAGTCTCGTTTTACCTTGTTCCAAATTTTTCCATGGTTAGAATAAGTATTCTTATACTAGACTAATACCTCTTTCTTGAGTGAGGATACAAATTCTATAAGGAAGCTAAGGTAGCGAAACAACTTCCTACACTAATCTTGAGAGGAGGATAATGCGAAAAAATATAGATTTACAAGAGTTACAAAAACTTAAATAGAAATAAACATAAATATCATGCATACCACAACACAATAACTTATGTGGGGAAAACCCTTTCGGGAGAAAAACCCCACACTCTAAAAGCTACCCAATATATTATTTAGAAATCACAAAGATTAGAATATACTTGCAAGGCAAGATTCTCATAGGAGTATCACCAACCAGAGATCCAAAGGAAACATGACCACTATCAAAATCTCATAATACATCATAATACAATGCTCTCATAAAATAGGGTTTCCTTCTAGGACAATTCAAGCCAAAAAAATATTGATCGTTAGATTTGAGACCTAATGATGAACAATCCAGATTTACAATAATACAATATACATAAAATTTGGCTTTTGGGGGCACTGCCCTTGAGCCCCTTCCAGGGCATGTGGCCCTTGCACCCCTAATCAGGGGATGACCCCCCTAGACCCATCGTGGGGGATACACCCCCCAGGCCCCTTATTCTTACCTATCAACAATACCTTATATAATTGTAAGGTTGAGACATATTTTACCAAAAAATATCCCACTTGTCGAACACCTTGCAAGAGCAATGGGAGGGGGTTGCAAACATAATCTCTTAATTGCTAAGGGCCGAAAGGCCCATAAACTCCAAACACCATCTGAACTTCTCTCTACTCATAGGCTTAGTTAAAGAATCAACAACATTCATCCAAGTCTCTATCTTAACCAACTTCACCCTACCATCTTCAACTATATCTCTAAAAAAATGATATTGTACATCAATGTCTTGGTCTTGGCATGAAATTTCAAGTTCTTAGCTAAACATATCACACTCTAATTGTTGCAATAAATTGTCATTGCACCTTTTTTATTCCAATATCTGAATAGTCTCTTAAGCCAAATGACTTCTTTACAAGCATGAGTAGTTACCATATACTGAGCTTTAGTAGTGGACGAAGAAACCATAACTTGTTTCTTACTCATCCAACTAATTGCACCACCAAATAAAGTAAACACATAAGCATTGGTGGATCATTTTCTATCAACATCACCTTCCGAGTTTGAATCCACATAACCATGAATATCAAGGGAAATCTTGTCTTCAGTAAAATTACTATGATAACATAAGGAATACTCTAAGGTATCACATAAATATCTAAAGACTCCTTTAATTGCATTCCAATGAACTCTACCAGGATTAGACATATATCTGGAAAGAAATCCCACTACTTGGGCAATGTCTAGTCTAGTTAAAACCATAGCATACATCAAACTTCCAATTGTACTCTAGTAAGGCACTCTTCTCATGTCTTCCATCTCTAATGGGGAGGTTGGACAATTTGAAATAGATAACTTTTTTCTAGTTGAAAAAGGAACACACAATGGTCTACAATCCTACATATCAAACCTCTGTAAAATTGAATTGACATAATTACTTTGGCCAAGACATAGATTTCTATTCACTCTACTTCTAATTTTCATCCCAAGAATGTGTCAAGCTGCACCAAGGTCTTTCATTTCAAATTTAGCAGCAAGTTGATATTTTAGTTTTGAAATCCTACCTTTCCCTTTACCAATAAATAACATATCATCAACATATAATGTAATAAATAGGAAACGATAACCACTAGTTTTATGATAAACATGATGATCTAATTTAGACACTCAAATCCCAAAATCAACACATGTGTATCAAATTTTTGGTACCACATCCTAGGACTTTGTTTTAGGCCATATAAATATTTCTTTAATTTGCAAACCAAATTACTTTTACCTTTCACCATGTAGTGCTCTAGTTGTGTCATATAAATATCCTCCTCCAAGTCACCATGAAGTAAAGTAGTTTTCACATCCATTTTCTCAACCTCTAAATCATAAGTAGTAGCAATAGAAATAAAAAATATAATGGATGTCATTTTTGTAATATGAGAAAATATCTCACCTTAATCAACACCCTCAACTTGAGAGTAACCTTTTGCAACCAACCTTGCTTTGTACTTCTCAATACCTACATTTGAACTAATCTTTTTCTTGAATACCCATTTGCAACAAAAAAAAATTCTTCCCTCAGGAAATGGTACAAGATCCCATGTATCATACTTTTTCAAAGCTATCATTTCTTCATCTATAGCAATCTTTTAGGATTTTGCATCATTCATACTTAATGCCTCTTCTATCGATCTTGCTTCATCCATGTTAGTATTCAAAGTAAAAATAAATCTCCAATCATCAGGTGAATACCTTTCAGGTGGTTTTCTATGCCTCAAGTATACCTACAAACAAGATGAGTTGGAGGTTCTTCCTCATCTTTTGAAGATTCAGAGCTAGATGAGCTCTCCTCAACTTCTTGTCTATCCATGGGCATCGATTCAACTTTCGCAGGTGTAGAAGGAAGTTGAATCACATCTTCATATTTACTTTGTTCTAACTCTAATATAACAAAAGAAGGCTTAGTTTCTCTAAAATGGGTAAGTGCAAAAATATGGGGGGCCAAAAAGGGGGCTTAAGTGGCCACTTTTTTTTTTAAATCAAGAAATATTGACCTTGGATGTGAAATTGAGGATAGTTACACTCAAAATTTTGAGATGCAAAAAAAACAAGGATTGTAGTGCTTTGAGTCTACTTTCTAAACTATTAATTTATTTTTAAAATGGTTGAGAATAAGGGGTTCAAAAGAGGGACCCACAAAAATTTTTGTTGTTTTTGTAAGAAAAAATAGCATAGCAACTTTTGTGGGAACATAGCATGATGAACTTTCTTTTAGTATTTTTAAAATCGCTTTGATGATAAATTAGCTAATAGTATGTAGTTGATGCACGATTTTTCTGATAATTTTTTAATGAATATTTAATTTTTTACTAATTTTCAAAGTGGACACTTCCTGAAAAATAGAATTTTGGCCATGCTATGCCTACAAATTTTGGAAACTAATTGGAATTTTTTTTAATAATTGTAGAATGGAGTCTAGTTTATAAAAATGTAATTTATTTGAAATTTTGATGAACGGTTAATTTATAATGAAAAAAACACCAAACACTATTTTTTTCCAAAAAAGAGACATGTTAGAGTTATAAGTTATTATGCTTAATTAATTACATCGCATTGATTAATTAATTAAGTCACTTATTCCTCTTTATTACTTAAGCTAAACTTAGGCACATTAATAATTAATTATTAATTATTAAGTGTGCACACTAGGGTTTCATTTAGGGTTTCCCTTTTAGGGTTTCTTGATCTCCTTCATAAGGATTGATCACTTTGTAATAATCGATTCTCTTAATGCATTTTTCACTTTGAGGTTTAGAGAACATCTTTTTCGGTTCTTCATATCTTTTGCATGTGACAGGTATCCATCTTGCATGTAGGTGATCTTGGATTCTAACATGGTATTAGAGCTCCAGACCTATAGCTACCTGTTCGTGATCTGAAGATATGGCCTTTTAGTGAGTTTCAAGTGCAAGGGTTTCCACAGGCATTTTTTCTACAAGATCTAGGGGTAGCCATTTTTTTGGGACACAATGGGCTCAAACGGACGTCGCCATCACATTCTCAGCATCCCAAAACCCTAGAAACGCTTGTCAAATCGTCCATTTTGGTGCAGTTGATCCGGGAGGCAAATTTTTTTTGTCTAAGGGGCCGTACGACCTCCCCAGCACGCAGATCGAGGCAAAAAAATCTTGAAAATCATGAAAAAGGGTCGAAATGCCTCTTGGTTTGTGCGCGCCCAGTTCAAAAGGGGTCTGCCGCCCGGCGGCCACCGGGCGGCCACCGGGCAGCCACCCATCCGCAACCCACCACCAGCGGATCCACCAATCCGCCACCTTCGCTTAGCCCCCGAGGGCCACCTGCGCAGAGGCGTCGGTCACATGGGGGAATGGGTGCTATGCGCTCAGCCCTCGGCCACTCTTAGCCCCCAACGCAGGTCCTATGGAGGACCAGGGGATTAGCCCCCAGCACCTACCCGCCAGCCCCTGGTCGCCCACAGGACCAAGGGCCCAAAAAATTTTCATTTTGCAGGGGGGGTGATTTTTTGCAGCGACGGCCATGCGGCCATCAAATTTAAGCTTGTGAACTGATGACGTCAGCATGACGTCAACGTACGGTGGCCCCTCTTTGCCCTCCTAACCCTAGTTTCTCCTAAAAGAGCAGTTTTTTTCTTTTGGCCATAACTTGGGCATACTGTATCGAAATCAGGCAAACAAGATATCGTCGGAAAGCTGGTTCTGAGCACTTTCTAGTAGTGCTGTTTATTTTTTAGTATTTTACTGTTTTCCTACATTTATTTCTGGTTGAAGTCAGATGTACTTTTTATGCTTCCGAGCTCATAACTTTTTGCCACGATCTCTATTTTTCGCCTCGTTTGAAGCATCAGAAAGGTATTGAGGAGCTCTAGGTTGCTGTCTATGTACTTTTTTTGTATCTATCCCAGGTTTATCAGTTATTCCAGATTTGTCCTGATGGGTTGTTTGGTGATTACTTGGATATTTTGGCAGTTGGGAGAGTGCATCTTGCATCTTTGCACTTCGTTTTCAGTAATACATCATTCAATAATTGCTTGCTGCTTCATAGATTCCAGAGTTGTTCCCGTTTGGAGTTTTTGAGTGTTCCGTGGTAGAGGGTCTTCTGTTGCTTTATCATGATTCCTTGAGTCAATCAGTGACTCTCATCCGGTTTCAGTAGTATACAGAAGAATATTTCCTTGCTTTCCTATATCAAGTTCCAGTGTTACTCTACAGAGTTCTTCCAGTGCTTCTTTGCAGCATGTTATCTCATTGTAAGGGGGGTTTTGTCCCACTGGGTTTTTCCTTCTCTTACTCATTCTTGCATTTGTAAATGGGTACCTGATCAGGCCTAGTTGTCGGGACCCATCTTTGCTTTCATGCATCTTATTCTAGTGTTTTAGCTTCTTCCTAAGTTCATCTTAAGGGGGGGTGTTAGAGTTATAAGTTATTATGCTTAATTAATTACATCACATTGATTAATTAATTAAGTCACTTATTCCTCTTTATTACTTAAGCTAAACTTAGGCACATTAATAATTAATTATTAATTATTAAGTGTGCACACTAGGGTTTCATTTAGGGTTTCCCTTTTAGGGTTTCTTGATCTCCTTCATAAGGATTGATCACTTTGTAATAATCGATTCTCTTAATGCATTTTTCACTTTGAGGTTTAGAGAACATCTTTTTCGGTTCTTCATATCTTTTGCATGTGACAGGTATCCATCTTGCATGCAGGTGATCTTGGATTCTAACAAGACACACAAACTAAAGAAATTATAGATCAAAGGCTTAACATTGTCAAAAAGTGAAAAAAATTACATCGTTGGCTACCTAAGAGAGATCCTAACATTACCCAAGTGTTTGATTTGTTCGACATTAAACATGTCCAATTCTGACAGTGAGCACCAACCTGATTATGTGAAATATTGTAGAATTTGAAAAACACATCTTTGGTCATTGGGAAGTCCCTCCAAGCCTTTGGATTGGTATTCCAAGGAAAATACCAAGCCCAAGGCTTGGGGATTCCCAAAGCAAGATATAACGCGAGCGCATTATATCTTAGTTTTGACATGGTTTTTGCGTTTGTGTGAGACATGTCTAGCAAGACATAATGCGAGTGCATTATAAGGTTCTCACATTATGTCTTACTTTATGGGTGATTCCACAATATTGGTTTACAATTTTTGGCCAAACTGGACACTAAACTGATTTTTTCTAACTAAATCTTCACTTTCAGGCACCTATAGCGGCTAAATTGTGAGGAATTTGAAGATGATGCAAACTAGTGATTTGTGACATTTTTTCTATAGATTCTAAATATATTTTTTTCAAAATTTTTGGAATCATATTTCACTTCTTTTTCCATCTCCTTCGAAAACTAGTATTTTTCAGTAAACACCATTTTTAATGAGTGACACTCACTGTATAACACATAATTTTTTTTCCATGAAGGATAAAATTCTATTTTTTTTCAAATTTAGATTTGTAACTATGATATATAGTTCTTTCAATTGGTTTTAGAGTGTTTTACTGAATATTTTTTCCTTAATCAAGTTTTGAAGTCAAACAAATTACAATTTAGACATAGGCAGACTGTATAACACAACTTTTTTTGTATGTATCAGAATTCATTTTTTTTTTGTTGGATCAAGGAATTCAATATCTGTTGCACTCATATTTTTCATTTTTTTTTATAATCTTCTATTTTTCCACATGTGCATTACAAAGAGCTTGATTTTTGGTGAAAATCCTACATTCACAAGAAATAAAAAATAAACATAATAATAAAATAAAATTTATTTAAAATTATACTTTTTGGGAAGCTTATAATAAGGAATACATACTTACAAAAAAAAAAATTTAAATGAATTTATTTGATCACCCAAAAGGTAAAACAAAAGTGGTTTTTTATCAGCATTTTGATAGGTGTAAAGGAGGCTCTGTTATAGGTATGGTTTAAAACTAGCGGGGTTTTATCCAAGGGGGTTTGATCTAAGGTAGTTTGATCAAGCCCTCTTCAATTGGAATGCTTTAAATGGAAATTTTTATGGCTTAAATCATTATATTTTCTAAAAATATGTGATTTCAACAAAAATCTGAATCTCCCAGAAATTGTAAACCAGCTTTGTGGGATCACCCTTATGTTAAATGCTACTCTATTGAATGTATGTTTATTTATTTGTATATTTGTATGTACATGTATGTATGTATGTATGCATGCTTGTATGTATGTATGTATGCCTATATGTGTGTAAGATTATTTCTACATATGTACATTTATGCTTGTATGTATGTAGGATTGTATGTACATATGCATTATGCTTGTATGTATGTATGTATGTATGTATTTAGAGGGAGGGATAATTTTAAGGGAGAGAGACTTGTCTAGGTAGGGTGGGAGGGAGAGAGGGAGGGAGATACCTAAGAGAGAGAAAGAGAGAGAGAGAGAGAGAGAGAGAGAGAGAGAGAGA
>VDFB02193867.1:230647045-230734761 GCA_007258455.2 Sequoia sempervirens
AGAGAGGGGGGTGGGAAGGAGAGACCTGAGAGATAGGGAAAGAGAGGGAGTGAGAGAGAGAGGGAGTGATAGAGAGGCAGTGGGAGGGATATAGAGAGAGAGATAGATAGAGGGAGCGAGAGAGAGTGGTAGGGATTGATTGAGTGAGAGGTATGTAGAAAAAGGGAGAGGGTAGATAGAGAGAATTAGAGAGGGTAGGAGAGAGGGAGGGAGAGAGAGGTGAGATGTATAGATAGAGAGAAAGGGATAGGGGTTGAGGGTATATGGTTAAGGGATTAGGGTGGAGGACCTATAGGGTTGATGGTTTAGGGTATTGGGTTGAGCATATAGGGTTGAGGGATTAGGGTTGAGGGAAGAGGGTAGAAGGTTTAAGGGTTTAGGGTTAAAGGGTTTAGGGTTTAGGGTTTAGGGTTGAGGGTAGAGGGTTTAGGGTATAGGTTTGAGGGTATATGGTTGAAGGATTAGGTTGAGGGTCCAATGTAAAGGTAGAGTGATGCAAGAAAGGTGGTCCAAACTCTCTTCCCAACTCAAAATGACCAAACACAATCAGGAAACAACTTTTTACAATACAAATTCCTCAACATGACTCAAACACCCTTCTTATGGCTTATAGTCCTCAATAACCAACCAATGGAGTTATCTATTAGAGAAGGTTGTACAGTGGCCTATCAAACACCATAAATGTTCACCACAAAGTCCTAAACCACATACCAAAAGATTCCATAGGGTTTCTTCGACCCAACATCAAGAACCGATAACCTGCCCTATTTCTAGGCTACTAAATTAGCCCACTTTTCCAATGGAACTACCCTTTAAACAATTGAAAAACACCCAAACTCATTGGATAGTCTTAAATTGTGACACAAAACATCAAAATCTCACACCAATTTTTAGTTTCAAACCTTATAATACCTTGCACCAAGAAACCCTCATTTACCTTGCCAAACACTAGGGTTTTATTGAAAATCCATATACCTGGGCTTCCCAATCCAATTCAAAGCATCCAACAATCTCCAAATACCTTGCACATGCTCACAAATGCATTCCATGGACCATCCAATCACTGTTTTATCAAAACCAAACATGGACACCTTCATTTCACATAGAACATAGCATTACTCTGCCCTAGGGCATCATCCATTTGCTCACAACTTATTCCCTCAGCCTACACAACCTTAAAAAAATATAGCCCTACATAAAATAGATCAATCCACTGAATTGCAGGATTGACAGTAGGTGGATTGATCAATTCATGCTTTTAAACTTCACTCAAAACCCTTATTCTGAATTTACAGGGCTGCTTCAGAAATGTGAAGAGAACTCCCACAACTTTCAATGAAAATACCTCAAAATAGACTCAATAGAGAGATAAGGAATCCCTCTATGAAAAACAAATGATTTCAGAGAATTTACAAGACTGTATGGGTCATACAGAATGAACAAAGTTCAGAAACACTGAAATTAATAAAGAAAAACGTTGTTTCTTGATTGATTTCCCCAATACATACTTCAACAACCTTATGGTCAAGCCTTTTGAGACTTTAAATACATTTTCAAGTCATTTTTTAACTATCTAATGTCTACAACCACTTTTTGAATTCCATGACCTTTGAAATTCCCTAAGTGTTGCAATTTTGATAATTTTTTATTTTAACACCATTTACAACTTTGTTTTTGCAACTTTCACATATTTTGACACCTAAGACAATAAATCCATCCAATGACATATTAAATGGTCTTGATAGACCTTATTTAACTTAATAGACTCAAAATATCCCCACACTAACCACTTAAGAACCATTCCTAATGACTCATTACAAAAGAAGTTGGTCTTATTGACCTTATTGAGACAAAAACTCATCACAACCTAGAGCCTACTTGGTATGATCTTAAATTGAAAAAAATTGTTTAATGGTTCTCCTGCACCATAGAGGGTATAGGGGTTGAGGTTTTAGGGTTTAAGGGTTGAGGGTTGAGGGATTAAGGGTCAAGGGTTGAGAATTGAGGGTTTAGGGTTTAATGTATAGGGTAGAGGGTTTAATGGTTTAGGGTTTAAGTGTTGTGGGTAGATGCTTGAGGGTACAGGGTTGAGGGATTAGGGTCGAGGGTCCAATGTATAGGGGTTGAGGGATTAGGGTTTAAGGGTTAAGGGTGGAGGGTAGAGGGTTGATCGTTTAAGGTTTGAGGTATTAAGGGTTGAGGGTTGAGGGATTAGGGTAGAGAGTTTACTTGGGTTTAAGGGTTTAAGGTTTCAGGGATTAGTGTAGAGGGTAGAGGGTTGAGGGTTGAGGGTATAGGGTAGAGGGTTTAAGGGCTGAGGGTTGAGGGTTTAGGGTTTAGGGTTGAGTATTTAAGGGTTTAAGGGTTGAGGGTTTAGGGTTAAGGGATTAGGGTAGAAAGGGAGGGATGGAGGGAGGGAGAGATGGAAGGAGAATTGAGATAGAGAGGAGAGAAGAGGAGGAAGGGACAATGATATATGAGGGTTTAGGGTCTAATGTATAGGGTAGAGGGTTGAGAATTGAGGGTATAGGGTTGAGGACCTATAGGGTTGATGGTTTAGGGTATTGGGTTGAGGGAACATATGGTTTAAGTATTAGGGTTGAGGGTTGAGAATTTAGGGTTGAGGATTTAATGTATAGGGTAGAGGGTAGAGGGTTTAAGGGTTTAGGGTTTAAGGGTTGAGGGCTGAGGGTTTAAGGTTGAGGGTAGAGGATTTGGGGTATAGTGTTGGGGGATTAGGGTTGAGGGTCCAATGTATAGGGTAGAGGGTAAAGGGGTAGAGGGATTAGGGTTTAAGGGTAGAGGTTTGAGGGTAGAGGGTAGATGGATTAAGGGTTGAGGGATTAGGGTAGAGATTTTACTTAGGTTTAAGGGTTTAAGGGTTGAGGGATTAGGGTTGAGGGTAGAGGGTATTGGGTTGACGGTAGAGTTTAGATGGTTTAAGGTTGAGGGTTGAGGGTAGAGGGTATTGGGTTGACAGTAGAGGTTAGATGGTTTAAGGGTTGAGGGTTGAGGGTTTAGGGTTTAGGGTTGAGTGTTTAAGGGTTGAGGGTATATGGTTGAGGGATCAGGGTAGAGAGGGAGGGATGGATGGAAGGAGAGATGGATGGATAAGTGAGATAGAGAGAAGGAGAGAAGAGGAGGGAGGGACAAAGATATATGAGGGTTGAGGATCCAATGTATAGGGTAGAGGGTTGAGAATTTAGGGTATAGAGTTGAGGACCTATAGGGTTGATGGTTTAGGGTATTGGGTTGAGGGTAGAGTGTTGAGGGTAGAGGGTTGAGAGTAGAGGGTATAAGGTTTAAGTTTTTAGAGTTTAAGGGTTTAGGGTTGAGGGTTTAGGGTAGAGGGTAGAGGGTTTAGGGTTTATGGTTTAGGTTTGGGGGTATATGGTTGAAGGATTAGGGTTGAGGGTCCAATATATAGGGTAGATGGTATAGGGGTTGATGGTTTAGAATTTAAGGGTTGAGGTTTGAGAGATTAAGGGTTGAGGGTTGAGAATTGCAGGTTAAGGGTTTAATGTATAGGGTAGAGGGTGGAGGGCAGAGGGTTTAAGGGTTTAGGGTTTAAGGCTTGAGAATTGAGGGTTTATGATTTAGGGTAGAGGTTGAGGGTATAGGGTTGAGGGATTATGTTTGAGGGTCCAATGTATAGGGTAGAGGGTATAGGGTTGAGGGATTAGGGTTTAAGGGTTTAGGGTAGAGGGTAGAGGGTAGAGGGTAGAGGGTTGAGGGTTGAGTGTAGAGGGTTTAAGGGTTGAGGGATTAAGGGTTGAGGGTTGAGAGATTAGGATAGAGAGTTTACTTGGGTTTAAGGGTTTAACGGTTGAGGGATTAGGGTTGAGGGTAGAGGGTAGAGGGTTTAGGGATTTAGGGTTTTAAGTGTTTGAGGGTTGAGGGGTTGATGGTTTAGGGTTTAGGGTTGGAGTATTTCAAGGGTATAGGGTTGAGCATATCTGATTGAGGGATTAGGGTGAGAGGGGAGGGATGGATGGAGGGAGAGATGGAGGGATAAGTGAGATAGAGAGAAAGAGAGAGGAGGGAGGGACAAAGATATATGAGGGTTGAGGATCAATGTATAGTGTAGAGGGTTGAGAATTGAGGGTATAGGGTTGAATACCTATACAGTTGATGGTTTAGGGTATTGTGTTGAGGGAATGGGGTTGAGGGATTAGGATTGAAGGTAGAGGGTAGAAGGTTTAAGGGTTTAGGGTTGAGGGTTTAGGGTTTAGGTTAGAGGGTTTAGGGTTTAGGGTATAGGTTTGAGGGTGTATGGTTGAAGGATTAGGGTTGAGGGGTGTGTATAGAATTGGGTGGTATAGGGGTTTAGGGTTTAGGGTTTGAGGTTGGCGTTAAGGGATTAAATTTCGAGGGTTTAGAATTGAGGGTTGAGGGTTTAATGTATAGGGTATAGGGTAGAGGGTAGAGGGTTTAAGGGTTTAGGGTTTAAGGGTTGAGGGTTGAGGATTTAGGGTTTAGGGTAGAGGTTTGAGGGTATAGGGTTGAGGGATTAGGGTTGAGGGTCCATTGTATAGGGTAGATGGTATAGGGGTTGAGGGATTAGGGTTTAAGGGTTGAGGGTAGAGGGTAGAGGGTTTAAGAGTAAAGGGATTAATGGTTGAAGGTTGAGGGATTAGGGTAGATATTTTACTTGGGTTTAAGGGTTGAGGGATTAGGGTTGAGGGTAGAGGGTAGAGGGTTTAATGGTTTAGGGTTTAAGGTTTGAGGGTTGAGGGTTTAGGCTTTAGGGTTGAGGGTATATGGTTGAGGGATTAGGGTAGAGTGGGGGGATAGAGGGAGGGAGAGATGAGGGGATAAGTGAGATAGAGAGAAGGAGAGAAGATGAGGGAGGGACAAATATATATGAAGGTTGAGGATTTAATTTATAGGGTAAAGGGTTGAGAATTGAGAGGGCTGAGGACCTATAGGGTTGATGGTTTAGGGAATTGGGTTGAGGGTATAGGGTTGAGGGATTGGGGTTGAGAGTAGAGGGTATAAGGTTTAAGGGTTTAGGGTTAAGGGTAGAGTGTTTAGGGTTTAGGGTATACCTTTGAGGGTATATGGTTGAAGGATTAGGGTTGAGGGTCCAATGTATATGGTAGAGGGTATAGGGATTGAGGGTTTAGGGTTTAAGGGTTGAGTGTTGAGGGATTAAGGGTTGAGGGTTGAGAATTGAGGATTGAGGGTTTAATGTATATGGTAGAGGGTAGAGGGTAGATGGTAGAGGGTTTAAGGGTTTAGGGTTGAGAGTTTAGTGTTTAGGGTAGATGGTTGAGGGTATAGGGTTGAGAAATTAGGGTTGAAGGTCCATTGTATAGGGTAGAGGGTATAGGGGTTGAGGGATTAGGGTTTAAGGGTTTAGGGTAGAGGGTATAGGGTTGAGGGTTTAAGGGTTGAGGGATTAAGGGTTGAGTGTTGAGGGATTAGGGTAGATATTTTACTTGGGTTTAAGGGTTTGAGGGTTGAGGAATTAGGGTTGAGGTTAGAGGGTATTGGGTTGAGCGTAGAGGGTAGAGAGTTTAAGGGTTTAGGGTTTAAGGTTTGAGGGTTGAGGGTTTAGGGTTTAGGGTTGAGTGTTTAAGGGTGTAAGGGTTGAGGGTATATGGTTGAGGGATTAGGGTAGACAGGGAGGGATGGATGGAGGGAGAGATGGAAGGATAAGTGAGATAGAGAGGAGAGAAGAGGAGGGAGGGACATATATATATATATGAGGGTTGAGGATCCAATGTATTGGGTAGAGGGTTGGGAATTGAGTGTATAGGGTTGAGCACCTATAGGATTGATGGTTGAGGGTATAGGGTTGAGGTATTAGGGTTAAGGGTACATATGGTTTAAGGATTAGGGTTGAGGCTCTTATGTATAGGGGTTGAGGGTTTAGCGTTTAAGGGTTGAGGGTTGAGTGATTAAGGGTTGAGGGTTGATAATTGAGGGTTGAGGGTTTAATTTATATGGTAGAGGGTAGAGGGTAGAGATTTTAAGGGTTTAAGGTTTAAGAGTTGAGGGTTGAAGGTTTAAGGTTAAGGTTAGAGGATTGAGGGTATAAGGTTGGGGGATTAGGGTTGAGGGTCCAATGTATAGGGTAGAGGGTATATGGTTGAAGGATTAGTGTTTAGGGTCCAATGTATAGGGTAGAGGGTATAGGGGTTGAGGGTTTAGGGTTTAAGGGTTTAAGGTTGAGGTATTAAGGGTTCATGGTTGAGAATTGAGGGTTGAGGGTTTAATGTATAAGGTAGATGGTAGAGGGTAGAGGGTTTAAGGGTTTAGGGTTTAAGGTTTGAGGGTTGAGGGTTTAAGGTTGAGGGTAGAGGATTGAGGGTATAAGGTTGAGGGATTATTATTGAGGGTCCATTGTATAGGGTAGAGGGTATAGTGGTTGAGGGATTAGGGTTTTAGAGTTGAGTGTAGAGGGTAGAGGGTTGAGGGTTGAGGGTTTAAGGGTTGATGGATTAAGGGTTGAGGGTTGAGGGATTAGGGTAGAGAGTTTACTTGGATTTAATGGTTTAAGGGTTGAGGGATTAGCGTTGAGGGTAGAGAGTAGAGGGTTTAAGGGTTGAGGGTTGAGGGGTTAAGGGTTGAGGGTTGAGAATTGAGGGTTGAGATTTTAATGTATAGGGTAGAGGGTAGATGGTGGATGGTTTTTAAGGGTTTAGGGTTTAAGGGTTGAGGGTATTGGGTTGAGGGATTAGAGTTGACGATAGAGGGTATTAGGTTTAGGGTAGAGTTTAAGGGTTTAGTGTTTAATGGTTTAGGGCTGAGGGTTTAGGTTTGAGGGTATAGGGTTTAGGGTATAGGTTTGAGGTATTAGGATTGAGGGTCCAATGTATAGGGTAGAGGGTATAGGGTATAGGGTTGAGGGATTAGGGTAGAGGGTAGAGGGTATTGGGTTGAAAGTAGAGGGTTTAAGGGTTGAGGGTTGAGAGCTTAAGGTTGAGGGTAGAGTGTTTAGGGTTTAGGGTTGAGGGATTAGGGTAGAGGGTTCAAGGGTTGAGGGTTGAGAGTTTAAGGTTGAGGGTAGAGGGTTTAGGGTTTAGGGTTGAGGGATTAGGGTTGAGGGTAGAGGGTATTGGGTTGAGGGTAGAGGGTAGAGGGTTTAAGGGTAGAGGGTAGAGGGTTTAGGGGAGAGCAGAGAGAGAGTGGGATATATATATAGATAGAGAGAGAGAGGGTTAAGAGTATAGGGTAGAGGATTTAAGGTTTTAGGGTTTAGGGTTACGGGTAGAGGGGAGAGAGAGAGACTTAAGAGAGGCAGAGGGGGTGGGAGGGAGAGACTTGAGAGAGAGAGACAAAGAGAGAGGGACAAAGATGGTTTAGGGTTAAGTGTAGAGGGGAGAGAGATAGAGGGTAGAGGGTTAAGGGTAGAGGGGGGAGAGAGAGAGACCCCACTAGCTTTCCAATTCAGTGAAATTGGCAACCTAACTTGGCCTGTTTGAAAAAATGGGTACAAGAAATGGGGTCTCCCGGTGGTGGTCCATTGGCTTGCTAATTTGGTGAAATTGGAAACCTAACTTGGCCTGTTTGAAAAAATGGGTCCAAGAAATGGGATATCCTATTGATATCGGGAGACCCCATTTTTTCAAATAGGCCAACTTAGGTTGCCAATTTCACCAAATTGGCAAGCTAGTGGGCCCACTAGCTTGCCAATTTAGTGAAATTGACAATGTAGTGGCCTATTTGAAAAAAAGGGTCTGAGAAATGGCGTCTCCCAGTGATTTACTAGGTCCAAGAAATGGGGTCTCTCAGTGATGTTATTGGATCTAAGAAATGGGGTCTACTAGGTCCAAGAAATGGGTCTCCCGGTGATTATCACTGGGAGACCCCATTTTTTGGATCCATTTTTTCAAACAGGCCACTACATTGTCAATTTCACCGAATTAGCAAGCTAGTGGCCCACTGGCTTGCCAATTTGGTGAAATTGGCAACCTAACTTGTCCTATTTGAAAAAATGGGTCCAAGAAATGGGGTCTCCTAGTGATGTTCCCATTTCTATGAGGCATTGTTTCATGCTGCCCCTACCTTGTCAACCCTACTGCATTGGAAATCTAGTGAGCTCACTAGCTTTCCAATGCTCACATGATTTTTTGGATGGAATTCCTTAAAGAAATGTGGTAATGTGGCGTGCCATGAATGCAAGATAGGCTCAAAATGGAAGCATGGACAAGGCATGTGAATTGTTTGGCAATAATATTTTTGTAGACATGTATGCAAAATATGGTACCTTTGACAATAGTGAGCTCACTAGCATGTCGATGTGGTAGGGTTGACAAGGTAGGAGTAGCATATGCCTCATAGAAATGGGGTCTCATGGAATTGTCAACCCTACCGCATTGGAAAGCTAGTGAGCTCACTAGCTTTCCAATTCGGTAGGGTTGACAAGGTAGGGGTAGGGTGAAAAAAATTCCTCATAGAAATGGGGTCTCATGGTTATGTACATCACTATGAGACCCCATTTCTATGAGGCATTTTTTCACGCTGTCCCTACCTTGTCAACCCTACTACATTGGCAAGCTAGTGAGCTCACTATCTTGCCAATGCGGTAGGGCTAGAAAGGTACATCACTGTGAGACCCCATTTCTATGAGGCATATGATTCCCCTACCTTGTCATCCCTACCGAATTGGCAAGTTAGTGAGCTCACTAGCTTGCCAATTCGGTAGGGTCGACAAGGTAGGTGCAGCTTACAAAAATGTTTGGGGTCTCATGTTGATGTACATCACCATAAGACCCCATTTCTATGAGGCATTTTTTCACACTATCCCTACCTTGTCAACCCTACCTAACTGGAAAGCTAGTGAGCTCACTAGCTTGCTAATGTGGTAGGGTTGACAAGGTAGGGGCAGCATGAAAAAATGCCTCATAGAAATGGGGTCTCATGGTGATTTACTAGCTTGCCAATGCTCACATGATCTTTTGGATGGAATTCCTTAAATAAATGTGGTAATGTGGCATGCCATGATTTAAAGATAATCTCAAAATGGTAGCATGGACAAGGAATTTGAATTTTTTGACAATAATGTTTTCAGAAATGTATGCAAAATGTGGTAGCATTGACAAGCTAGTGAGCTCACTAGCTTGCCAATGTGGTAGAGTTGACAAGGTAGGGGCAGCCTGAAAAAATGCTTCATAGAAATAGGGTCTCATGGTGATGTAAATCTCCATGAGACCACATCACCATGAGACCCCATTTCTATGAGGCATTTTTTCACGTTGCCCCTACCTTGTCAACCCTATTGCATTGGAAAGCTAGTGAGCTCACTAGCTTGTCGATGCGATAGGGTTGACAAGGTAGGGGCAGCATGAAAAAATGCCTAATGGAAATGGGGTCTCACAGTGATGTACTGTAAGACCCCATTTCCATTAGGAATTTTTTCATGTTGCCCCTACCTTGTCAACCCTACCACATTGACATGCTAGTGAGCTCACTAGCTTGTCAAAGGTACCTCATTTTGCATACATGTATACAAAAATATTATTTCCAAACAATTCACATGCCTTGTCCATGCTTCTATTTTGAGCCTATCTTGCAATCATGGCATGCCACATTACCACATTTCTTTTAAGGCATTCCATCCCAAAAATTCATGTGACCTTTTTTTATGCTAGAAATACTCTTCTATAGGATGATTGTAAGTATTTTGTATGAATCCTTGAATGACATATATTTCATTTATTTGTATGAATTCATTTTTTAGGAACTAATTTTTGTCTCATTACCATGCTATAGGTAAAATTATCTGCCAAGCCAAGGAAATGAAGAAGGAATAAGCCAACTGACAAAGAGTATGAAACTAACAAAGAAAAAAAAAAGAATGGATGAGGGAATATTGTCAGAAGAATAAATTGGATATGATTGATGAAAACAAGCCAATTGAAGAGGAAACTCAACCATCAAAAAGAGAAAAGGCATTGGCGGCACAAAGGGAATGAATGCGAAAGCATCATGATAAGACATAATTGGATACCATAGTTGGAGACACACCCTCTACCACAAGTGAATACGGAGGGACACAATTAAGCACAAGTGATTATGGAGGGACACCATCTACCACAAGTGAATATGCAGGGACACTATCTACCGCAAGTGAATATGAAGGGACACCATCCACCACACCTCAAGTTGAAAGTACATCATCACTCATATTTGACAAAGAAGGTACACCATCATCCCCATGTCAACCTCAAGGTATGTCATGTATTCCACCCTCGATTGAAGGTACATGATCTAGCCCACCTCACTTAAATATTGATGAAATTCCTAATGTTGATATGTATGTACCTAGGAGAAGACCACCTAGAATTTTGCATAGAAACACAAAGTATTTGATTAATATTGATGAGGATATTTTGCAACACATGGAAGGTAAGATTCCAGCATGCACTTGTAAAAGATATGTTGATAAGATTTGGAAATTTTTCTTTGAAAGGATAAATGAAACCGCAAGATTTCAACTATTTATTGAAATGATGCGAGGTATAAAGTATAGAAACATTATGGAGATTCTTGGGTTGAGAACATCAAATGCTTCAATTGAAAAAACTATTGTGAAGAATCTAATGGATACATATGAGAGTGTGGGTAAGACCTCATTCTCAAAGGATAATAATGTCACCCAACATGTCATTACATCGAATTTAGTAAGTATTTAAACAAGGAGATCACATCTCATTAGAAATTGTTGAGTGAACAATTGAGAATTAATAGAAAAACTTTATCAAGAGCCATTCAAAGGCGGCAAAGAATTGAGAGAACCGATTCAAATTCAAAATTTTCAAAGATATTTTGAAATGCTTAAACCTTTTTATTTTAAGATAAATCACACATGCACTACTTGTTGTTGTAGACTACATATTGAATTCTCTAACCATTATGATGTTTATCATTCTATGTTTATATTTTCATACTAATGATGTTTTGCAAGATTATGGCATACGTACCCCACCAACATCTTCAAAATTTTATGTGAAATAGAGGATGGCAAAATATTTTACAAGAAACTATGCTTGGACGGTTCATGTCAGTATTGTAGTGGCTTGCAACGTATGCCAGTATGTCAACATATGGAAAACACACATGAGGTGGGAAAGAAACTAGTAGAGTTCAAGAAGTATAAAATAGTGGAATACATTACAAAAGATGGTAATCAATCAAAAAGGTGTGATTTGGTTATTCAAAAGATTCTAGTGTATCAATTTATGTCTATTTTTTGTGACAATATAGTGTATGAGTATGAAAGGAATACCCATAGAGTTCGATGGTTGGATACAAAATTCAAGTTATGCAAGGACACATTTCTAGTTGGAAACATAGTTTCAGTGGTCAACTTTGCAAAGAACTACACTCTATAGCCATAGTGTGAGGTGCAGTCACAATATTACAACTCCACATAGGTTTTGATATTTGTGCACATAGCATTCATTCATGCAGTTGATAGTATAGAGGACTAAAGGAAGGTATTGAGGGAGTATCACTTTTATATTAGTGATGATCACACACATTCTCCAAGGTTCATGCAAGGTTGCTTCCAATTTTTCTACTATGATTTGGCTTAGAGGGGCTTAGCATATGGTCAACATATAATATGGTCGAATAATTGTGTAGCACAGTTCAAGAACTTGCACATGTTCTAGTTGAGAATGATGCATGTCATTATAGTTTTTCAACATATGTGGAAATTTTGTGAGGTTGGGCATGGAAATGGGGAGCATGATGGTGCAATAGCATGTGTCAAAAGAGCATTACAACGAGAAGAGTTAAAGTATAAAGATAATGCAAAGTTGATAGATGTAAAATCAATCGTTGAGTGGTGTAATGCTTTGATGGGTCTAGGTAATGAAGGTACATCTTTAGTTCATATATTTTTTGATTGATGGATGATACTAACATTGCACCATATGAGGATTGTTGTACACTGACAAGATCGAGTGAGCTACACTCATTCCTTAGCTCAAATGAAAGTCCATGGAGTATCCATACACAAAAGATGGCATGCTTTTTTTCTTCATGTACAATTCAAGCTTGGGATGATTGCAAGTCAAAGAAGTGGGTTGAGAAATGGTCATTAAGTTATCTTAGCCCACTTCACACATATCACCCTCCAACAACATTGAAACTAATAGAGATGGAATCATCAGTTGACTTTGACCATATATCAGATCTAGTTCAACCAAGTAATATATCTATTTGCATAGTTTTTGAAATCTTATTGTTATCTTACTTTGTAGTGTATTTGTAATGTTGACTAATTTCTTCTAATTTGTTGTACATATCAATGTAGGGCATGTTTATGCATTTATTACAGATGAAGACAATGAAGAGGGAACATATTATTAATTTTGTCATTGTGTTGAGGCCAAAAGGAAATTGGAGGCCCTAGTTATAGATGGAGAAAACATCGAATACCCTATAGGTTCATTTGTTGTTAATGAAACGTGGCTTAGAAGGTACCCACATAAGAGTGTTAAATTTTGGTTGTTTTAGGACTCTGACATGCATCAGAAGATTCTTCATTACTCAAACCTTGTCGTGGAATCCAATGTTCATTTGACCAAATATGGGGTTAGACCTTTGAACAAGACCTTGTGGAAGGTGCGCGAGTCTAACCAGGAGGCAATACTTGACACACTAAAGAGTAGAGTAGACCCAGATGGTTCCTTGGATTAATTTGTAAGTATGTGCATTGGTTGTTATTAATTTGTAAGTATGCACATTAATTTAAATGATGTCAATGCTATGATTCCAATGCTATCATATAATTTTTATATCATGTATGTAGGTGATTGATGAAGTTATTAGATTTGCAAATGTAGCACACTTTATGTTTAGAATTGTGGAAAAGGATACAGAGTTCAATGGTATTTTATTTTTTCTCAAAAATATGCAAAAAAATGATGTAGGATATTCTCTATAGCTTATTAAACTAAGTGGAAAATTAAATTGTGTTGTTTTTATAATAGGTTATAAGTTTCCAAAAGGTTGGAAAGTAATAGTTTGGCTACGCTCTATTCATGTTCTATTCATGAGAGGTTGTTGTGTGCAATAGGTATCTTGGAGCTCCCAATGAAGATGTATGGCTAGGAGTGACTAAGTTGAGAGATTGGCATGCTATCCTCAATGGAAGCATCGATATTTAAGCCTTGTTGTTCCCAACTTGGAACCAAATGGTGTGGATTTGTTGTCTGTAAGTGCCTTCCATCTATTTTCATTTCATTTCCATTTTGGATGCTCTTTCTTTTTCTTCTTTTACTTTTCCTATTTGTAAGTAAACTACTAAAAATTTATTGGTGTCTCCTTGTAGAAAATGTTGATTTATGAGCCATCCAAGAGAATATCAGTCAAAAAAGCAATATAACATCCTTATTTTGATGATCTTGACAAATATCAATTCTGATTTTAAGCTATTATAAAATTGTGTGTGAAGCTTAGCGAGGGAATTTCAAGTTATTCATTTGAAGTTAACCTCATCATGAGAACCTATGATGTAGACATTATAAGAGCATCTCGAATGTATGAGTGACATTGTAAAATATTTTTGAGAATGGAGTACCTAAGGCATCCTTGAATCATATTTTTGGATATTATGAGAGAATCATATAAGCTGAGTTTATGTGCATGAAAATGGGGCACATTGATCCAATATTTTATTTAATTGGGGTGTTGGAATTCATATTTAGTTTGATTCTTTTCTCATGATTTTGTATTACCACTTGATAGTTTTGAGAAAGCATTGTTCCTACAAGTACAAGCACTTGGGTTTCAAAATGGTGTATGAAGCATATTAGACAATTGTAGCACAAACATAAGAATTAGGACTACCAAATAAATCTCATTTTATTGTAAACATCATATTATTAATATAGTGAGTGCAATAACCATTAATGGTTACCAATGATTCATTTTCTTCTTTTATTTTCTCCCTATTATAACTAGCACCAACTCGCTAACTTATTATAAAAACTTCATTTATTAAAAAAATCAAGCTAATGATTATATATCAATATCAATATAGCATACCATCTATTCACTTTAACATTTGTAATGATATTTACTCAAATTTTGAAATCTATTGCTGCCCTCAAACATTTGTAATTCATGCAGCGTAATCCCTTAATAGTCCAAATTGCAAAAGGGAAGCAATCTTTCAAGGCCTGTTACTCGAAGACCATGTCAGTTATAGGCATTCTGTCTAAGGCATCGGGATCATGTAGGGAGCCTCTACAATAACCTCTCTCAGTTTTGTTATCTTGGATTCGTTTTCCTATGGTGTCCATTTTTCACTTGATGGAAAAAGTGTCAATTGCAAGTAGTGTAAAGTTGCAAAGTGGTGTAACTTTTGTTGTGAAACTCGTGTGACCAAATGAATTTTTCCAACGCATCCGGATGGGTATGTTTATGCTAGGAATGGTCCTCTTTCACACCCAAACATGCTGAATCACTCTGAGCTACATTTAACCGACTCAATCCGTTAAGGGTCTAAAGTGCAAAATAGTTGCTATCTTTGACGGGCTATTACTCTAAAATTGTGATGCTTACAAACTCTCTGTCTGAGCCTATAGGATTGCGTTGGGACCCTCTACAATAAAATCTCTCAGTTTTTGTTATCTCGAAGTTGTTTTCCTATGGTGTCCAATTTTCACTTGATGGAAAAATTGTTAATTGCAAGCAGTGTAAAGTTGCAAAGTGTTACAGCTTTCATTCTGCAACTCGTGTGACCAAGTAGACTGTTCCAACACATCTGGATGGGTATGTTTATGCTAGAAACAATCCTCTTTCACACCCAAACACGCTGAATCACTCCAAGCTACATTCAACCGGCTTGATCCCTTAATGGTCCAAAGTGCAAAATGGCTACAATCTTTGACGGGATATTACTCAAAAATCGTGATGCTTATGAACTCTCTATTTGAGCCTATGGGATCACATTGGGCCCCTCTACAATGACCTCTATCAGTTTTTGTTATTTCAGAGTCATTTTCCCATGGTGTCCAGTTTTCACTTGATGGAAAAAGTGTCAAATGCAAGCAGTGTAAAGTTGCAAAGTGGTGCAACTTTCATTTTGCAACTCATGTGACTAGATAGACTATTCCAACACGTCTAGATGGGTAATTTTTTGCTAGGAATGGTACTCTTTCACACCTAAACATTCTAAATCACTCTGAGCTACATTCAACCAACTCGATCCCTTAAGGGTCCAAAGTGCAAGATGGTTGCAATATTTGATAGGATATTACTCAGAAACCGTGATGCTTACGAACTCTTACTCTAAGCCTAGAGGATCGCGTTGGGCCCCTCTATAATAACCTCTCTCATTTTTCATTATCTCATAGTTGTTTTCCCATGGTGTCCAATTTTCACTTGATAGAAAAAGTGTCAAATGCAAGCAGTGTAAAGTTGCAAAGTGGTGCAACTTTCATTCTGCAACTTGTGTGACCAAATGGACGATTCCAACACATCTATATGGGTATTTTTATGCTATTAATGATCCTCTTTCACACCCAAACATGTTGAATCACTCTGAGCTACGTTCAATCGACTCGATCCCTTAAGGGTCCAAAATGCAAGATGGCTGCAATATTTGATGAGCTATTACTCAAAAACTGTGATGCTTACAAACTCTATGTCTGAGTCTATAGGATCGCGTTGGGACCCTCTACAATAACCTCTCTTAGTTTTTGTTATCTCATATTTTTTTCTCGTGGTGTCCAGTTTTCACTTGATGGAAAAAGTGTCAAATGCAAGCAGTG
Source organism: Sequoia sempervirens (assembly GCA_007258455.2). Lineage (NCBI taxonomy): Eukaryota > Viridiplantae > Streptophyta > Pinopsida > Cupressales > Cupressaceae > Sequoia > Sequoia sempervirens. The sequence continues at coordinate 230,662,783 of VDFB02193867.1, forward strand.
TAAAGTCGCCAAGTAGTGCAACTTTCGTTCTGCAACTCGTGTGACCAAAAAAACTATTCCAATGTGTCCAAATGGGTACGTTTATGCTAGGAATGGTCCTATTTCACACCCAAACATGCCAAATCACTCCGAGCTACATTCAATCGGCTCGATCCCTTAAGGGTCCAAAGTGCAAAATGGCTATAATCTTTGATAGGATATGACTAAAAAATTGTGACACTTACAAACTCTTCGTCTGATCCTATGGGATCATGTTGGGCTCCTCTACAATAACCTCTCTCAAGTTTTGTTATCTCAAAGTCATTTTCCCGTGGTTTCCAGTTTTCACTTGATGGAAAAAGTGTCAAATGCAAGTAGTGTAAAGTTGCAAAGTGGTGCAACTTTCATTCTGCAACTCGTGTGACCAAATGAACTATTCCAACGTGTCTTGATAGGTACATTTATGCTAGGAATGGTCCTCTTTCACACCCAAACACACTAAATCACTTCGAGCTATATTCAACTGACTTTATCCCTTATGATGACATGCAAAACGATCGAAAAGAGAAACATTCACACGATAGTTGAGAAGCTTGAGTTTTCCACACAAAAATAATATGATCATCCTCAATTCTAGCAAGTGCAAGATGTTTTTTAATTATCCTCCTTTCCCTTACAACAATATACAACCAATTGTAAATGTGTACAATTGTGGAACTTGGAAAAAAATATTTTTCCTCAATTAACAACTTTGGTTGTGAAGCATTTTGTCATTTTCATTTGAAATGATTTGCTATGCTTGAAAATTGGAGTCTAAGAGAAACAAGTGATGATCTCATGTACATTTATTGTTTGGTGTGATAAATAATGTTTTCACCCAAGTCAATTTCTTATTTGTAATATAAATTATAAAGCTTTCTCCCAAGTCTAGTTCCTAAACAAGAAATAATATTGCAAAAAGTTGACATATACATCTTTCGATGTGTTTATATGGTGATGGATCAAGAACATAACAATTCATTCTATACTGTGAGGATTATGCTGTGAAAATGTTTAAAGACTATTAAAGATAAATGTTTGTATGATAATGTGTCAAGAAGTTAACTACTTATCATCTACTATGAATATTATGTTTTGCAAGTGTTGTGAAGATTATGTATCCTTTCCTTAATTGAGTTGTTCCAATCAAAAGATTAAATATACTGGAATCTTTTTATGAAACATCTCATGGAATACCAATTGAAAATATGTTTTGTTCTTTTAGATAAAGCATTTGATAGAACTCTTTGAATTAAACTGAATTGATATATGCAAGAACAAGGGAGAATTAGGAAATACATTGCTAAAGGATCTTAAATAAGCTTTCTTACCAAATTTGAAAAAGCATGATAAGCCCATGGTTGAAAATTTTGTAGTCATCAAAGTGGATACTAATTCTATATTATATAGACCATAATTCTTCTTTATCTTTAAGATCTTCTAAGTTTGGCAATGGTTTCACCAAGCAGTGAAGGGTGAATTGTTCTTTATTAAGTTATGCCTATGTGGGCTCATTTTCCTTATCTCCCATTGCAATTTTGGGTGGATTACTGCTTTCAAAGTATTGGGAATGTTTTTCCTATTTTATAGTTGGTAGTTGCCATTGTATAAGGCTCATCTCTTGATATATATATTATACTCATTCTTAATCAATTATCAAGTTAATAAGTAGTGCATTTATTTACAGTTAATCTTTTCTTTTCAATTTGTGCAATTTTTTAATTTGTAACTCTACTAGTATTCCTAGAAATAATGAAGTTGTTTAGCATCAATCAATAAATATTCAAGACAAACCATGAAGGACAACAATGATCAATGCTAGGGATAACCAATTAATAAGTATACACGTGAATAATTCAAGCATACATGTGAATAAGGGAAGCACAAGTACTCAAATACATGTAAGCCTTGAAGTATACACACAAATACATAGTATACACAAGTTAATACAAAGTATATTCATAAATACAAGGTATACACATGAAAACACGTAAGTCACAAAGTATAAATTGGAATACACATAAGTCAAAAAGTATACACATAATTTGGAAAGCATACACTTGAATACACGTAACCCTTGTACCTATTGAACTGTGGATTTATAATGCAAATATGGACACCATCGATAAGAAATATTTGTATTAACCAAATAGCCATGTAGGCATACATCAATATATGTCAATATAAGTATAAAATATATACAAAATAGCCATATAGGCTTACGAGAATGCCATATAGGCATACAATTTCAAATATATCCAATACAAAATATGTACAAAAATGCCATATAGGCATACAACAAAGGGATCTAGAATCAAAAGTCATTGCTCTCCATTCTCTTGAAATAAATTCTTTCCCTTTTCTTGTCGGTCGAATGGCGATAAGTCTGTCACTCATTTGTTTAGAGGTCAAGGAATGCTCTTGGTGCTCCTCCTAGGGTTTAGTTCCTCATCAAGCTGTATATGTTACAATAACAAGTAAATACATTAATATATAGAAATTGTATTATAAAAACTGACATATTTAACAAAATAATCACTTACCACTACTAGACGATCTCTCTCCTTGAGGGAAATATTCTCATGCCGATGTTGTGGCATGTTGAAGCCCTGTAAAAACCATCCAAAGAGAAATTAAACTATGAATCATTAATGGTTTGATTTTTCACTAACAACTATAACAATGAATGTAAATTGAAATTTAGTAATCTACCTCATACCTCCGTGAGAGGCATCAAGGAGTCTATAGAAGAAGAAACACCAAGCTCGATTTCCCTATGAACATGTGGAGGTGTATCCACTTAAAACATCTGAAAATGAAACCACAAATTATTCAATCACAAAAACTACAATAGTGATGAACGTCATGGCTTATAATGTATGAGATAATGAACATAATTTTGAGTACTTATTAAACTATATATTTCTAATTATCATGCTTACTATTTTCCCTATCCATAGCTTGTTCGAAAGTACTTGTTTTTAAGATTTAATCCATAGCAGCAAGGCATTGAACCATTTGATAAAATTCTTTGGTAGACATGTATGATAATTGTGGTAGCATAGAAAAGGTAGTGAACTGTTTGAAAAAATACCTCAAAGAAATGCAGTCTCATTGGAATGCCATTACAAACAAATGTGTCATGGAATTCCATCACCATGAGACCACATTTCTTTGAGGCATTTTTTCAAACAATTCATTGCCATCTCTATGGTATTATGTTGGGATGGGGTTGATGGTATAGTGTGTTCTTGCTTATGAGATGGAGGGCGAACATGACATGAAGAGGGAGGGGTGGGTACATGAACAAGTGGTATAAAAGGTGGAAGTTTCCATGGATTGGTAAATTGAGGATGAGGATGAGGACCTTGAAAATGATTTGGAGGGCAATTTTGGATAAATGGTTGGTTTCTATTCTTTAGGAAATGAGCTATTTGAAAAAATGCCTCAAAGAAATGTGGTCTCATGGTGATGGAATGGCATTCCATCACCATGAGACCACATTTCTTCAAGGAATTTATTCAAACTACTCACTTCCTTGACTATGATATTGCTTACTATTATTCTTTGATAGATTTTTTCCAAGCATCCATATTAGTTTATTGGAAAGCACCTATTTTAGGCTTTTAGCCATATCAGAAAGTGAGTAGTTTGATAAAATGCTTTGATAGACATGTATGCAAAATGTGGTAGCATAGAAAAGGTGGTGAGTTGTTTGAAAAAATGACTCAAAGAAATGTGGTCTCATGGTGATGGAATGGCATTCCATCACCATGAGACCACATTTCTTTGAGGCATTTTTTCAAACTACTCACTTCCTTGTCTATGTTATTGCTTACTATTATGCTTTGATAGATTTTTTCCAAGCATCCATAGTTTGTTGGAAAGTACCTTTTTAGGCTTTTAGCCAGAGAAACAAGGAATTTCAAGTATTTTGGTAAAATGCATTGGTAGACATGTAAGGAAAATGTGGTAGCATAGAAAAGGTGGTGAGTTGTTTGAAAAAATACCTCAAAGAAATGTGGTCTCATGGTGATGGAATGGCATTCCATCACCATGAGATCACATTGCTTCGAGGAATTTTTTCAAACTAATCACTACCTTTTCTATGTTATTGCTTACTATTATGGTTTGATAGATTTTTTCCAAGCATCCATAGTTTGTTGGAAAGAACCTAATTTAGACTTTTAGCCATAGCAACAAGGAAGTGAGTAGATTGATTAAATGCTTTGGTAGATGTGTATGGAAAATGTGGTAGCATAGAAAAGGCAGTGAGTTGTTAGAAAAAATGCCTCAAGGAAATGTGGTCTCATGGTGATGGAATGGCATTCCATCACCATGAGACCACATTTATTCAAGGCATTTTTTCAAACCACTCACTACCTTGTCTATGCTATTTCTTACTATTATGCTTTGATAGATTTTTTCCAAGCATCCATAGTTTGTTGGAAAGCACCTTTTTTAGAATTTTAGCCATAATAGCAAGGAAATGAACTGTTTGATAAAATTCTTTGGTAGAAATGTATGGAAAATGTGGTAGCATAGAAAAGGTGGTGAGATTTTTGAAAAAATGCCTCTAAGAAATGTGGTCTCATGGTGATGGAATGGCATTCCATCACCATGAGACCAAATTTCTTTGAGGCATTTTTTCAAACTACTCACTACCTTGTCTATGCTATTGCTTACTATTATTCTTTGATAGATTTTTTTCCAAGAATCCATAGTTTTTTGGAAAGCACCTTTTTTAGGCTTTTATCCATAGCATCAAGGAAGTGAACTATTTGATAAAATTATTTGGTATACATGAATGGAAAATGTGGTAGCATAGAAAAGGTGGTGAGTTGCTTGAAAAAATGCCTCAAAGAAATTGGGTCTCATGGTGATGGACATCACCATGAGACCACATTTCTTTGAGGTGTTTTTTCAAACAACTCATTGCCTTTTCTATGCAATTGCTTACTATTATTCTTTCATATATTTCTTCCAAGCATCCATAGCATAGACAAGGCAATGAAAATTTTGAAAAGAAGGCTCAGTAAAAAGTGGTCTCATGGAATTCCATGACAAGCAAATGAAATTGGCAGCAACTCCTAGTTATTACTTATGCTATGTGAAGTAATTGCATCACTGCTTATGTTGACTTTATAAACAACTATATTGTAGTTGAAATTTTGTCATCTATCAACATCTAGTTATTAGTTATGGAATGTGAAGTAATGCTTTGAGTTTGAAAGATGTGAAATGAAATGTAATCAACGATATGAATATAAAATACAAAAATCTATTAAGTACAATTCATTAGTTAAACTCTTTATTCTATTACTTGTGTGTAGATTTGACTAACTCCACTGGCACTAGGAGGTGTTCCCACGAAACCTCCAATATTATCCTATTCAACATCCAAAATATGATATTAGAATACCATTCATATAACAATGTTATTCACATGTGATAAATTTATATTTTTTAATTAGTTACATACCTCAGCGGTAGATGCAGTGGAGTAATAAACAAGTGTAGGGTCAGTGTATCCGGTATCAACACTATGACCCTGTAATTTTATTAATAGTAAAATTAAATTAGTTAATCTTGCATTTCAAAAATGAAATTTAATAAATTAAATTCAATGAACATGCTAACATTTACCTGAGTATCAATGCCATGAGCCTCATTCAAAATTTCAGTTGCCCTCACCATCTTTGTAGCTAAAGATGTATCCTACGTAGCAGCCTTAGTGTCAGTGGGTTCATATGTACATGTAACCCCACAAACCTAACACGAATGGGGTGGAAGCCTAACACTTGCAGACTCCCCTCGATGGCACTGTACTATAGGACTTGCATGCTAGATGACAATCTGGGTCAAAGAGCTGATAGACTGCAAGGTGGCTACCTCGACACTCTCCTTCGTGATGGAAGGGATAATGACGTGCTCATGATCCAGCCTAGGGAGAGATCATCTCACTTTCCACCTAGGATCTTTTCATGCACCAGGTCTATCTTTTGTTGACCCCCCACCTCTCCCCTGGAAGTCCCTCATATCAAAATAATTGGGGATTTTGTTCAAGATGAACTCACAGTAGAGTTTCCTCAAAAACTATTGTGGGACTTTGCAATTGTTGCATGGTAGGTTTTCAAAATCCATGTACCACCTATCCCAAAAATAGTTATTGATCCCTTGGTGGTGGCACAAATAGATAGGAAACCTCTTTGCATTAAGTTAAAGATTTTGGTTTGTGTGTGGGTTCGTGAATAATGAGCATAATTGGTACTTTGTAATTTTTTCATCTTTTACTTCTTTATATGATAATTTATCTATGTAAATTATTTTTTCCACCTACCTCCTATCTGCCCAACCCTTAATTGCTTGTTGATTTCATCTACATGTTTTAAAATTTCTTTAAGTGAACTAGCAAGTGTTCTTCTTTCCATGGTTGAACTTACTAGATTGTTCAACCTCGTGATTAACTCCTCAATCTATTTTTTATTGTTTCTAATTACCCCCATTATATTTTGTTGAGTGTCAAGAGGATGTTGAGGAATTGGTGGAGGATATTGTTGTTGTGTTTTTTGAACTTGAGGATTTTTTTCATGTTCTTGTTGCTCTGGTTGTTCAGTATTTTCAGGATCATTATCATTTCCTACAAATTCAACAAATAAATATAAAAAATGACCTAAAACTAACAAATTCACAACAAAAAACAAATAATCCTTACTTATTTGACCTCCCCATCGACGTGTCGGCATCTTGGTGATGAAATAGCAACAAATTGATGAAAAAAATGCAAGATTATCTCCTCCCAGAATGTGAGCATGCAAGTGAAGGTGTTTTGGCTGCTGACAGTAGAAAAAATTGTCAACATAAAAATGAATTTGATTTTCTTTTTTTTTTTGTTTTAATAACTTATAATGCACTCGCATTATAACATGAGCACATTATAGGCTCGATGTGGCAAAGCCTTAGGCTCAGTCACACCAAGCCATAATGTGAGCACGTTATAATTTGTTCATGTTATAGCCTATCAAAATTTTTTAAAAAAAATTTGGCCACAATTTGGCCCCCCATCCTTTTTCACCCGCCCAAATAACTATTCTACTATATATTACCTTTTGTGCAATAGGATCCCAAAGCGTGTATCCTTTCATACAATAACTGAATCTGATGAAGATACATTTCACAACCATTTTCTCTAACTTCGTTCGCTTCTCCTTTAGTATGTGTGCAAATGCCTCACAATCAAAAAATCTAAGATCTCTTAATAAAGGCTTGTGACTTGACCATGCCTCTATAGGAATATTATCAACAAGAGCTAATATAGGAGGCCTGTTAATCAGGTAACAAGCAGTGGCAACAACTTCAACCCAAAACCTTTGTTCTAGATCAATACCACTCAACATATTCCTAGCCTTCTTCACGAGTGTCTTGTTTATTATTTCTACAAAACCATTCTGTTGTGGAGAATATAGAGTTTTATTTTTTCTATGAATACCATAATCCTTACAAAATCTATCAAAATCATTAGAGAAAAATTCACCACCATTATCAGTCCTCAAACATTTTATTTTCTTTCCAATCTACAACTCAACCATTTCTTTAAATTCTTTAAATCAACTGAAAACTTTAGATTTACTCTTTAGAAAATATACCCATGTCCTTCTACTATAATCATCAATAAATGAAACATAATATGTGGATTTTTCAATTGAAGGAACATCTATAGGACCAAACACATCATAATGAATAAGATCCAATACACCACAAGATTTATGAGAACTTGAGTAAAACTTAACGCGGTTTTATTTTTCATAAATGCAATGCACATAGAAATAAAATTCAAGATTACAATTAGGCAACCCTTCAAGGGTAAGTGCACCAATTTGTGACACAAAAATGGCTCTTAAGATGCCACTTTTTTCTAAAATCAAGAAAGATTGATGTGCACAAGAAAATGAAGATAATTAAACTCAAAATTTGAAGATGCAACAAGAATCAGAGTTGAAGTGCTCTGAGTCTAGTTTCTAAGCTACTATTTTTTTTGAAACTAATGAAGATTAAGGGTTTCAAAAGGGGGTGCCCAAAAAAGGTCATGTTTTTATAAAAAAAATAGCATAACATTTGAGGCCCCCCTTTTTCATTAACCTTTTTTTAGAATTTAAAAAATCCTAACAGTGAGAAATTAGCTAACACCATGTAGTTTATCCTCATTCTTTCAACTAATTTTTTAATGAATATATAATATTTTATGAATTTTTGAAGTAGACACATCTTGAAAAAGCTTAAATTTTAGTGTGCTCCCCCCCCCTTTTTTTAAAAACTAATTAAAAATTGATTTTTTTCATCATGAGTAGAATGGAGTCTATTTTAAAAAAAATGTAATTTGTTTCAAGATTCAACGAACGAGTAAAAATCTATCCTAAAACTAGCACATGTTGGTTTTTGACAAAAAAATGGAGGCAATAACAAGAGAAGTTATAGATGAAAACCATAACATAATCAAAATGTAAAAAATATTATATATTTAGATAGCTAAGAGAGAGCTTAACATCATCATGGTTTTTTTATAAAATATTATTGAAAGATGTGCAAATGTGATGGTTAGCAAGGCAAAAAATATTTGAAAATTTGGTACCATCCTAAGAAAATCATGTCCATAAGTAGCCCATTTGGAGAGCACCAAATTTTGTGCTCTCCAAATGACACATCCCATTTGGAGAGCACCAAATTTGGTGCTCACCAAGTGAGCTGCATTGACAAAAACTAACTTTGCTTTCTCTTTGTGTCTCTCTCCACCACTTTGATAACATTTAGAGTTCATGGTTTATGATCGTTGATGGATAGTTGAGGTTTTATCTTCCACTCCCTCTCTACATCATTCACTCTTAACCAATACATACCCACCCCCTCTCTCTCAAGTCTCCTCCTTTCTCTATCCCTTCCACCCTATGTCTCTTGGATCTCACACCCCCTCTCCCTCTCTCAAGTCCCTCCCTCCCACCCTAACTATAAAACTCTCTCTCCCTTTCTCTATCCCCCCCACCATCTATCTCTTGGATCTCTCGCACCCCCTCTCCCTCTCTCAAGTCTCTCCCTCCCACCCTAACTAGACAACTCTCTCTCCCTCACAATTTTCTCTCTTAGGTCTCTCTCTCAAGTGTCTCCCACTCCCTCTCTTTCTCCCTCTCTCTCAGGTCTCTCCCTCAAAATATCTCTGCCACCCCTCTCCCTCTCTCAGGTCTTTCCCCCCCACCCTAACTAGATAACTCTCTCTCCCTTTCAAGCCTCTCTCAGGTCTCACTCCATCCCACCCTACCTAGACTGCTCTCTCTCACTCCAACCCCATCTCTCACACTCCCTCTCTCTCAATTATCTCCCTCAAAATATCCCTCCCACCCCCTCTCCCTCTCTCAAGTCTCTCCTTCCCTTCCTAACTAGATAACTCTCTTTCTTTGACAGTAGTCTCTCTCTCTCAGGTCTCACTCCCTCCCACCCTAAATAGAAAAATATCTCTCATTCCAACCCCCCCTCTCTCTCTCTCTCCCTCTCAGGTCTTTCTCTCTATCTCTCTCACTCCATCTCCCTCTCCTAGGTCTTTATCTTTCTCTATCCCTCTCATATCTCTCTCTCTCGTATCTCTCTCAAATGTCTACCACCCCCTCTCTCTCAAGTATCTCCATCAAAATATCCCTCCCAACCCCTCTCCCTCTCTCAGGTCTCTCCACCCACCCTAATTAGATAACTCTCTCTCAGGTCTCACTCCCTCCCACCCTACCTAGACTCTTCTCTCTCACTCCAACCCCCTCTCTCACACTCCCTCTCTCTTATCTATCTCCCTCAAAATATCCCTCCCACCCCCTCTCCCTCTCTCAGGTCTCTCCCTCCCATCCTAACTAGATAAGTCTCTTTCTTTGACAGTACAATAGTCTCTCTATCTCTCTCTCTCTCTCTCTCTCAAGTTTTACTCCCTCCCACCCTACCTAGACAAATCTGTCTCACTCCAACTCCCTCTCTCACACTCCCTCTCGCTCTTCCTCTTAGGTCTCTCTCTCTCACTACAACTCCCTCTCTCAGGTCTTTATCTTTCTCTCTCCCTCTCATCTCTCTCTCTCTTAGGTGTCTCCCCCCCTCTCTCTCAAGTCTCCTCTCAAAATACCCCTCCCAACCCCTCTCCCTCTCTCAAGTCTCTCCCCCCACCCTAACTAGATAACTCTTTCTCTCTCCCTCTCAAGTCTCTCTCTCTCAGGTCTGTTGGTATGTTGTGGCTGATCATCTAAATACTATACACTCTTTATGTATCCTCGTCAAGGTTTGGGGGTGTAGCCCTCAAAATTTTCCCCCTTTTATTGGCCCGTAAAACCCTAATTCTAGAAGCTTCCAAAAAGCTTGTTATAGGCACCTGGGATGTAAGTTGTGGTATGGTATTCATGATATTGTAATCTATTTTCACTAGATAATAAAATAATTGGATGGTTGAGTTTCTGTGGATGTAGCCCCTAGGGTGAACGACATTAAAAATCTATGTTGATATCTTTTGTGTTATTATTCATTGTTATTTTTGGGTTATTTAATTTGTGTATACTTGTTAATGTTTATTGCTCCAATCTGCCTAAATCCTAACAACTGGTATCAGAGCCGTGTGTATTTTGGTTGATTGGCAGGAAACCTCTAGATTTGAGTGGGAGCAATGGTAGAAGGAAAATCCAAGGTTGAAAAGTTTAATGACCATAATTATCAATTATGGAAGATGCAGATGGAAGATTATTTGTATCAAAAGGATCTATGGTGGCCATTGCAAGGAAAAGCAAAGAAATATGCTACGATGTTCGATGAAGAAATGGATATTCTGGATTGAAAGGCATTGGGAACCATTCAGTTGTGCCTGACACGTTCTGTGGTGTTCAATATAATAGAAGAAAAGACAACAGAGGATCTAATGGAAGCTTTGGATAAATTATATAGAAAACCCTCAGCCTCAAATAAGGTATTTCTCATGAAGCATTTTTTTAATTTGAAAATGATTGAAGGTGGATTTGTGATAGATCATTTAAATAAGTTTAATACAATTACTAGTCAATTAACTTATGTAAAAGTGAATTTTGATGAAGAGGTGAGGGATCTTTTGGTTCTATGTTCTTTACCAAAAAGTTGGAATAGCTTGGTAATGGTTGTAAGTAACTCTATCTCTAGTTCAAATACATTGAAATTTGATGATGTTGTTGGTGTTATCCTTGGTGAGGAAATGCGACAGGAAAGCATAAGTGAGAGTTCAACACCGAGTAATGCTTTGACTGTAGAGAATAGGGGAATAACAAAGGAGAGTAAAAAACCCAACAAATCATGGGGATTCACAAGGGATGTCAAAGAAAGGAAGATCTAAATCTAGAGGAAGAATGGATTGTTGGCAATATGGAAATCCAAGACACTTGAAGAAGGATTGTTGGTCTTGAAAGGGAAAATAAGGAGACAGACAACATGATGATAGTAAGGAAGCTAATGTTGCAAGTAATAAATTGTAAGATGCTTTAATTCTATGTTTAGATAATGTTAATGATTCCTAGGTAATATATTCAAGGTCTTCATTTCATGTCTTACCCCATAGGAAATATTTTGTAGATTATGTTCAAGGTAATTTTGGACACATATATTTGGGTGATGATGAATCTTGTCAAATTGTTGGAAAAGGAAATATAAAAATTAAGTTGTAGAATGGAAATGAATGGTTGCTACAGGAGGTAAGGTATGTTCTAAATTTGAGAAGGAATTTAATTTTTGTAGGACAATTGGGTAGTGAAAGCTGCATAGTTACCTTTTTAGACAAAGTTTAGAAGGTCACTAAAGGTGCATTAGTAGTAGCTAAAGGTGAAAAGGTAGGAAATTTGTATTTGTGTATTGGTAATGCTTATTCTACCTTAGCTGCTACGGAAACAATTTCTATTGAGACAATTATAGAAATTTCTACAAGAACAAAAACAAAATTGTGGCACCATAGACTTGGGCACATGAGTGAGAAATGGATGAAGATCCTTCACTCTAGAAAGCTACTACTAGGTCTGAAGGAGATTAACTTAGAGTTTTGCAAAAAATGTGTTTATGGAAAATAGAAAAGAGTCTCATTTCTCAAAGTTGGGAAAGAGAAGAAGGGTGAGAAATTAGAGCTTGTGCATTTAGATGTATGGGGACCAACATAGGTATCTTCTCTTGGTGGCTCTTGATATTATGTTACTTTTATTGATGATGCAACTAGGAAAACATGGGTGTATTTCCTAAAGAAAAAATCAAAAGTATTTGAAACTTTTAAAAAGTGGAAAGCTTTGGTTGAGATTGAGACTAAAAAAAAGTTGAAGTGTCTTAGATCTGATAATGGAGGCAAGTATTTTACTAGAAAATTTAAAAATTACTGTTCATACAATAGAATCTGTAGGAAGAAAATAGTTCTTGGAACCCCACAAGAAAATGGTGTGTCTTAGTGGATGAATATGACCATTATGGAGCATGCAAGGAGCATGATATTGCATGTTGGACTACCCTTATACATTTGGGAAGATGTTATACATACCACTATTTATTTAATAAACATGAAACCTTCAAGTCCTTTGGGTGGTGGCATTCCAAAGGATGCATGGATGGGTAGAAAGGTAAACTATTCATTTCTAAAAACCTTTGGTTGTGAAGCTTTTTTCCATGTTGATATTGAAAATAGAACCAATCTTGAGGATAAGTCTAAAAAATTTAACTTCATTGGATATGGAGTAGATGAATTTGGTTATCGATAATGGGATTATAAAAATCATAAAATTATTAGGAGCAGGGATGTTATATTCAATGAAAAGGTCATGTATAAGGATCAGATGAAATAAAAGAAGCATGAACAAGCCAAAAAGGAATATGTGGTGTTGGATGAGATCCCAAAAAATAAAATGCTAGTGGTACCTAATGCTCAGCAACAACAAGTTATCCCACAAACACCTGAAAGTGTTAGATGTTCTAGAAGGATAAATAGACCTCCAAAAATATTTTCTCCGTCATTATATTCTATATTATTAACTAATTCTGATGAGCCTGAAGGTTATGAAGAAGGAATGCAGGTAGATACCAAAAAGTAGTGGGAGCTAAGAATGAAAGAGGAAATGGATTCCTTGCTACAGAATCAGACCTGGGACTTAGCCCAATTTCCTATAGGTAAAAGAGCATTGCCAAATAAATGGGTTTGCAGGTTGAAGGAAGAAGATGGAGGCAAGAAAAGATATAAGGTCGGATTCATGGTAAAAGGTTTTATGTAGAAAAAAGGCATGGATTTTGATGAAATATTTTCTCTGGTTGTAAAGATGACTTCTATTAGAACTATTCTAAGTATTGTGGATATGGAAGAATTTCATCTTGAACAACTAGATGTGAAAACAACATTTTTCCATGGGGATTTGGAAGTGGAAATATACATGCAACAACCACAGGGATATGAGGTCAAGGGTAAGGAGGAATTTGTGTGTAGGTTAAAGAAGAGTTTGTATGGATTCAAGAAAGCACCTTGAAAATTTGGTATTTAAAATTTGATAGTTTTATGGTTGAACAAGGTTACAAAAGATTTCATTCTAATTATTGTGTTTATTTTAAGAAATTGGGTAATGGAAGCTATATTATCTTGTTGATTTATGTTGATGACATGCTTGTTTTCGAGTCTAACATGTAGCATATTAATGAACTTAAGTAGAAATTAGCAAATTCATTTCCTATTAAGGATTTGGGTCCAACAAAACAAATAATTTCTATGAGGATCACATGGGATAGGACAAACAAAAAATTATTTTTGTCTCAAAGTGAGTATATAGAGAAGGTATTGAAAAGGTTTAACATGTAGAATGCAAAAATAGTTATTACACCTTTGCCTAGTCATTTTAAGTTGACTAAGGAGATGTGTCCAAAGACACAAGAGGAGGAAGAAAAAATGTCTAAGATACCATATGCATCAGTAGTTGATAGCTTGATGTATGCAATGGTATGAACAAGGCCAGATGTTGCACATGCAGTGGGAGTTGTGAGCAGGTATATGAGCAATCTAGGAATGGAATATTGGAATGTGGTAAAATGGATTCTCTGATATTTAAGAGGTACTACTTCAAAGAAATTATGTTTTGGAGGAACAAATTCTTCTCTAACATGATATGTTGAGTATAATATGATGGGTGATATTGATAGCAGGAGGAGTACTATAGGGTATGTTTTTACTCTAGGAGGTACTATAGTCAGTTGGATTTCAAGGCTACAAAAGGTTGTTGTGATTTCAAGAACTGAAGTCGAGTATGTTGTTGTAACAAAATCTAGCAAGGAGATGATTTGGTTATAAAGTTTTTTGGAGGAATTGGGACAATGACAAGATAGCCCTTTGTACACTAATAGCTAGAGTGACATTCATCTTGCTAATAATTCAGCTCTACATTAAAAAACTAAGAACATACAACTCAAATACCACTTCATCTGGTTAGTTTTGGAGGATGGACAGTTGAAGCTGGTGAAAGTTCACACAAGTGAGAATCCTGTAGATATGTTCACAAAGGAAGTTACATGGGAGAAACTAATTTCCTTATAAGTTTTTGTTTTCCTTCATGGATGATAATGGTAGACTTAAGAAACTAGACAGACCTGTAATCTAGTGGGATTTGCAACTGTAGCAGTGTTGTCCGGGATTACTCTCCAAGTGGAAGATTGTTTGGTGTGGAGCCTAATTAGTCTCTAAGTGGGAGATTGTTGGTATATGGTGAATGATCATTCAAATACTATACACTCTTTGTGTATCCTCATCTAGGTTTGGGGCTAGGCTGGGTCTCGAGTGATGGTTTGGGGTCGACAATCCTCAAATTTTTTTCCCTTTTTTTTCCCATAAAACCCTAATTCTAGAAGCTTTCAAAAAGCTTGTTATAAGCGGCTAGGATGTAAGTTGTGATATGGTATTCATGGTATTGTAATCTATTTTTCACTAGATAATAAAATCATTGGATGGCTGAGTTTTTGTGGATGTAGCCCATATTGGGTGAACCATGTTAAAATTTTGCGTTGATCTCTTTTATGTTATTCTTCATTGTTATGTTTGGATTATTTAATCTGCATATAATTGTTAATGTTTATTGCTATGATCTACCTGAATCCTAACAAGGTCTCATTCCCTCCCACCCTACCTAGATTACTCTCTCTCACTCCAACCCCCTCTCTCACACTCCCTCTCTCTTAGGTCTCTCCCTCAAAATATCCCTCCCACCCCTCTCCCTCTCTCAGGTCTCTCCCTCCCATCCTAACTAGATAACTCTCTTTCTCTAATGTAGTAGTCTCTATCTCTCCTAGGTCTCACTCCCTCCCACCTGACCTATAAAAATATCTCACTCCAACCCCCTCTCTCTCCCTTTTAGGTATTTCTCTCTTAGGTATCTATCTCTCAAGTCTATATCCCTCTCAATTATCTCTCTCTCAAGTCTCTATCTCTATCAATTCTCTCTCTCTCAGGTCTCTCTCTTAGGTGTCTCCCACTCCCTCTCTCTTAGATCTCTCCCTCAAAATATCATTCCCACCCCCTCTCCCTCTCTCAAGTTTCTCAACCCACCATAACTAGATAGCTCTCTCTCTCCCTCTCAAGAGTCTCTCTCTCAGGTTTCACTCCCTCCCACCCTACCTACAATACTCTCTCTCACTCCAACCCCCTCTCTCAAACTCCCTCTCTCTCTATCTCAGGTATCTCCCTTAAAATATCCCTCCTACCCCCTCTCCCTCTCTCAGGTCTCTCCCCCCCACCATAAATAGATAACTTTCTCTCTCTCTCCCTCTCAAGTCTCTCTCTCTTAGGTCTCACTCCCTCTCACCCTACCTAGAAAAATATCTCACTCCAACCCACTCTCTCACATTACCTCTCTCTCTCTACCTCTCTCTCTCCTTCTCAAGTATTTCTCTCTCTATCTATCTCAATCCATCTCCCTCTCTAAAGTCTTTATCTTTCTCTCTCCCTCTCATCTCTCTCTCAGGTGTCTACCACTCCCTCTCTCTCACATGTCTCTCCCTCAAAATATCCCTCTCAAACCCTCTCCCTCTCTCAGGTCTCTCCCCCCACCCTAACTAGATAACTCCCTCTCCCTCTCAAGTATCTCTCTCTCAGGTCTCACTCCCTACCACCCTACCTAGACTACTCTCTCAAACTCCAACCCCCTCTCTCACACTCGCTCTCTCTCAGGTCTCTCCCTCAAAATATCCCTCCCACCCCTCTCCCTCTCTCAGGTCTCTCCCTCCCATCCTAACTAGATAACCCTCTTTCTCTAATGCAGTAGTCTCTCTCTCTCTTAGATCTCACTCCCTCCCACCCTACCTAGAAAAATCTTTCTCACTCCAACCCCCTCTCTCATGCTCCCTCTCTCTCTCTCACTCCAACTCCCTCTCTTATGTATTTATCTTTCTCTCTCCCTCTCATCTCACTCTCTCTCTCTCTCAGGTATCTCTCTCTCAAGTCTCTCTCTCAAAATATCCCTCCCAACCCTCTCCCTCTCTCAGGTCTCTCCCCCCACCCTAACTAGATAACTCTCTCTCTCTCTCCCTCTCAAGTCTCTCTCTCAGGTCTCACTCCCTCCCACCTTACCTAGGCTAATATCTCTCCTCCAACCCCATCTCTCACACTCCCTCTCTCTTAGGTATTTATCTTTCTCTCTCCCTCTCATCTCTCTCTCTCAGGTATCTCTCTTAGGTCTCTATCTCAGGTGTCTCCCACTCCCTCTCTCTCTCCCTCTCTCTCAGGTCTGTCCAAGGATGACAATATGGGTCTAGGACAACAGTGTGTCATGTTGGTGTCTCTTTGGTGTGCTAACATTCGTATGGCAAGAAAACATAAAGTACAGTATAAAAAACTAGAAAACCTACTTACTTCCTAGCTATCTAGTTTTAATGAAATAAATAGAATTATGAAGTATGAAAAGTAACCACATAAATGATAAAGAAAGTAGATAAAGAAAAGGGTGATGAATATCAACTCACTAAAGCTCTAGTTTTCTAGTGAGCTCCATGCTCATGTTCACCTACACACAACAAAGAGGGGAAAATGTTGGGTTGTATAGGGGTTTTCCTCACTCAAACCCCCACTTTGGTGTTTTCACCTCAATGGAAAACCAGAAAAGACACAAAGTAGAGAGTATGATAAGGGAAATAGAAAGGAAAGTATTTGAACACTACAATAGATGCTACGCTACTCTATCAAACCACAAAAGGAAAAATAGTGTGATGCAGTACCACCTCCACCCAAAGGCTCTCAAGGCCAATGAATTGAGAATGCAAGCACTAGGCTTGGAAAAGTTGACACATCTTTAGTAGTGATGAAGGGAGGTCTTGCAAGACTCCAAACTCGTAGCTTCTATGGTAGAACCACATGTAAAAGGATGGAATTGATGGAGTAACAAGCTTGGTTGCTATAATGCTCAATGGAGTTGTAAAAAATTCTTGAGAGAATGTCTTAGATTGCTAGAAGATCTTGGAATAATGAATGAATGGGTGTGTAGAGGATGAAGTGATTGTGAAATGGATGCCTTTGAAGACCAAAATGGAAGAGAAGGGATTGTTTTTAGGCTGGTTGGTTGCACAGAGGTATTACAATTCATCCCCAATGAGGAGTGTAACATCCCTACGAACTCCCAAGGTAGGAATCTGTTAGGGACGATTGTGCGCCATGCAGACATCTGCGTGTCATGCTCACGTCCCTAACAAAAATTCCCCCACCGACACACATAAAACGCTCCAAGTGGATGGAAGGTAGGTGGATGATGTGGAATTTCACCTTCGAGTTTGATTTTCCAAGGTGAGGGGATGTAAAAGGGGAATTTACACAAGGGATGCAAATTCACTCCTATACATCTAAGTTCATGTAGTTTCAAGCATTATTTTAAATTTGTACATGCAAAATGACCAAAACTAGCTAACAATGTTTTACAACACCATTAATGAATAAATGTTTCCTGAGTGAAAGTCGTTTAAGGACATGAATAGCAAGGTGTTGAGGTCGAAGGTCCACCAGCAAATTGTTTAACATCCAAAGTGTGTTATGAGAAATCATTCAAATAACATTTAACTATTCACATGCAATACTTATTTCTTTAATACTAGTTGCATACCTATGGAATCAATGTTGAAAACAAATAAGGGTCTACAAGAATGGTGCACATATCATGAACACTCTGACCCTAAATTTTCATCATATTGATTATACTAATTTAGTCATTCTTACATTTCAAAATAGAATTTAATAAAAAAAAAAAAATGAACTTGTTGAATTTTACCTAAGTATCAATGTTGAATGTTTCATTCAGCAATGCATATGTCATAACCATCTACTTTACAGCTGATGTATATTGGCTAGCTACATCCCGAGCACTATCATAATCATACATGCAAATAGGACCACAAGAGAAACAATGGTGGGGTGGAACTCTAGGCCTAGAAGTCTTGTCCAGATCAGGCTCTACTAGAGGCCTCACACACTGTACAATGCTCTAAGTGAGTGAGCTAATCGAATCCAATGTGTCCACCTCAACACTGTCCTTCACAACAAAAGGAATGGTGGCATGATCCACCATGGGTTTAGCCAAGGGTCTCGGTGCCAACTATAGATTACGTCATGCACCCAGCCTATCATGTGTGGAGCCCCCACCTCTACCCTAAAATTCTAAAATGTCAAAATAATTTAGCACCTTATTGAGGACAAACACACAATAGAGTTTCCTCAAAAAATATAGTGGTACCTTGTAGTTGGTTAAAAACCATCCACCACCACTCCTAAAACTTATTTTTAACTAATTCATGGTGGCACTAATGGATGGGGAACCTCCTTCATGCATGTGATAAAGGTGTGTTGGTTCTTGGGTCTATAAAAAGGGCCCAGTACAAGTCAGCTTTGCTAATTTTTTCTTTTTTCATAGATCTGCATATGAAAGTCCACTAGCATAAAATTGTTTTAATTCATCCCTCTTATTTGACCAAAAATTAATTTTCTCATTCATCTCTCCTACATGTGATACAATCGACTTCAGTGATTCGACAATCCCTCTCCTATAAGGGAGGGTTTCAACATACTCAGTTAATCTTCCAATTAATTGTTCAATTTCTCTTTTGTTGTTTTCAATTTGGTTTAAGATATTTTCTTGGGTTCCTTGTGGATTCCTACGGATTAACAGAGGAGTTTGAGGTTGTTCTTGTTTGGGAGGATCTTCGTGAGGGGGAGATTATGAATTTGCAATGTTTGGAGGTGGAGATTGATTTCCTAGAAATTAAAGCAAGGTTTTTTTAGAAACCTATTTCAATCTATATTCTAATTCAAATTCAAAATTAAAAAAATAGAAATACATACCTATTCGATCTCTCTTCGACCTCTTTAATGTCTTGGCAGCATCCTCACAGAGAATCACAAGCAAAATTTGATCTCCTTTTGGAAAGCATGAGTTGGAAGGGAAGAAAATGAGAGCTAGGGCCGTGGGTTTGCAAAAAAATGAGGTTTTAATGCCTTTTTTTTAAAACAACTTTTCCATTTGGTGAGTGCCAAATTTGGCACTTTCCAAATGCTTAAGTTGTTTGGCACTCACTAAATGCTCTATTTCGGGTTTTTTGTACAATGTGGCACCTTTTTTATGTCACAGATTAGTGCATTAACCCTCAATAAGGTTTTTTATTTTTCAAGGTCCTTAGACTCTTTTCTCCAATATGGCCAAGTCTCTGGTGCCATAACATAGTTTTCTCTATAGGTAACTTTGATTCAGAAGAAAGAGCACCCTTAGGTACCCAGAAGCCATGACCATCTGTTGAATATGAAAACACCACCTCTTCCACATACTTGCTTTCATAGAAGTACTATTGTACTCAACAATGCATGCATCAAGCTTATACAATTTATCATATTTAACACCTCTAGTAATCACCATAACACCTCTAACCATCTTGCATCCTGCATTAGAAAATACTACTTGCATAGGTTTTCATCTATTAGTTTGCTTACAAATAACAAATTTTGTGCTAATATACGGATATGCAACACACCATTAATCCTTTTTATTCTACCATCAAGAAACTTGATTCTAACTTTACCATATCCAACAATATTTAAATAAGAATCCTCACCCAAGTACACCTTACTATTTCGTATGTTTACATTCTGCTAATGCATGATAAGGGTTTAATGGTTAATAAGTGTTTAAAAAGATATTGAGGGTTTGAATGTTTTTAAGTATACAATTGATTCACCCCTATCCTCTTAGTTTTCTTGTGCATCTAATAATTGGTATCAAAGTTTTGGTTCCTTGGATAAAGCTTAACCACTTGAGGTAGATTCAGATGGCACACAAGAAGAGTGTCAAAGCTCCTATGTTTGATGGAAAAAATTATACTTATTGGAAAGCTAGGATGGAGTCCTTTTCGGTCTCTCTTGGATTCATTGTCTAAAATTCAGTTGAAAAATGATATACTATGCTTGATGCCAGCCTTTCCATTCTTGGGTTTTCCATGTAAATTTGGTGTTCTTATGTGTTTGAATGCATTTGCATTACTGTTTCATATGTTTACATTCTGCTAATGCATGATAAGAGTTTAATGGTTAATAAGGGTTTGAATCTTTTTAAGTATACAATTGATTCACCCCCTCCTCTTAGTTGTCCTGTGCATCTAATAATTAGTATTATAGTTGTAGTTCCTTGGAGAAAGCTTAACCACTTGAGGTAGATACAGATGGAACACAAGAAGGGTGTCAAATCCTTTATGTTTTATGGAACAAATTATACTTATTAGAAAGGTAGGATGGAGTTCTTTTTGGTCTCTCTTAGATTCGGTGTCTGACATTCAGCTGAAAAAGGATATATTATGCCCGATGTTGGTCTTGCAAGTGATGATGAAATCAAGGAATATGAGAGCAATGGTAAAGCAAGAAATGTTATTCTAAGTGGCCTCTCTAATTCCAAACTTGGAAAGGTGATAATTCCAAAATTTTCTAAAGATTTCTAGACAAAGTTGGAGAGTATTTATGAAGGATATGATAAGGTCAAACAAGCAAAGATGCAGAACTACAAAGAAAAATTTGAAACCCTAAGGATGTTTGAAGATGAAGATATTACTACCTACATGCTCAGAGTGGATGAACTTGTCAATGCCATCAATGGTCTTGGTGGTAAGCTGGAAGAAAGTGAAGTTGTGAAAAAGGTATTAAGAAATATTCCTAAAACTTATAGCTCTAAAGTTTCTGCTATTGAGGAAGATCAAAATTTGGATAATTATTCTAGATATTAGAGGTTTGGTGCTTTAATTTCTTATGAATTAAGAGAGTCTAGTCAAGATGCTACAAAGAAAGAAATTTCCTTTAAAGTATGCAAAGTAGAGAAGGACGATGAATCAGATCCAGATGTTTTTGATGAGGTGGAAACAAATTTTGTAAGGAGATTGAAAAAGGGAACTAGTAAATGTAGAGGTAAGTTACCCTTTAAATGTTTCAAATATGGAAAGATAGGTAATTATGCTTCTAAATGTCCAATCAAAGTTGTAAATGAAAAACCTAAGGATCATAAAGGAAAATATGTTAAGAATATTTATTATGTTGAAAGAGACAATGACGTATTTGATGATGAAGAATCTAACTATCCTGATGAGGACAATGATGAATTCTTGTTCATGGCTCTAAAAGTTGGAACTAATTTTTCTAATCCTGAAAGATGTGTGAAGGAAAGTGCTCTGATAATATATCATAACATTGAAGGAACTATGGTGGCCAATTTTCATGCAAGAGAAGAAAGAAAGCACTGGATAATAGATAGTGGATACTCAAGTCATATGACAAGTGATAAGAGTAAAAATTTTAAACTTCAAAAGTGTGATGATGGTCTTGTTAAGTTTTGTGCTGATACATTTGCTAAGATTTGTGGAAAAGGTTCTCTTAGTTTTGATGCCAAGCATAAAAAATATGATGTTCTTTATGTCAAGGGTCTCCAACATAACCTTCTAAGTGTAGGAAAAATGTGTAGCAGAGGATATAATCTTGTGTTTCAAGATGGTGGTTGTGAAATTAGAAAAGGAGGCTCTAGTACTCTGGTCGTTGTAGGGACAAAAACAAAAGGTACTATTTATCAACTCAAAGTTACTGGTGCAAAGTGCTTTATGTCTCAAATTAATGAAAGTTGGCTATGGCATAGAAGGATGGGTCACATCAATTTTGATAGCCTATTGAAGATCAGTTCTACTGATGTTGTGAGAGATCTACCAAAGATTATAAAGACTGTCAACTCAACATGCAAGGAATGTCATTTTGGAAAGAAGACTAAGAAGAGGTTCAAGACTAAAGAATATTCCACCACAGGTTCTTTGGAGTTGGTGCATATAGACCTATATGGACCTACCAGAATAAGAAGTTCATATGGTGAAAGGTATTTCATGCTATTGATTGATGATTATTCTAGAATGACTTGGGTGACATTTATTAAAGAAAAATAAAATGATTAAGGTTTGATAAAGGTGGTGAGTTCACCTCCAATGAGTTTAACAAATTTTGTGAAGATCATGGAATAAATAGGAATTTGTCAACTCCTAGGACTCCTCAGCAAAATGGAGTTGTGGAGAGGAAGAATAGAATAGTTCAAGAAGAAGCTAGGACAATGATGAAGGAAAAAAATATATTGGATGTCTATTGGAGAGAAGCAATTCATACTATAGTATACATTCTCAACAGAGCTCAAACAAGAGTGAATATTTCAAAGAATTCCTATGAGTTATGGTTGGTAAACCTCATATTGTAAAGTAGTTCAAAGTTTTTGGAAGAAAATGCATATCATAAGAGATGAATAAAACTTAGGAACTTGTTTGATACAAGATTTGATGAAGGAATCTTCCTTGGATACTCTATAAGAAGCAAAGCCTACCAGTCCTATAATAAAAGGTTGAATAATATTGTTGAAAGCACAAGTGTTAAGGTGAATGAAGAAACACTACAAAGTTTAGTACTGATAGGAGTATATGAATCTAATGAATCCACTTGCAATGAAGAAGAAAAGAAAGAAAAAGAGATGATATTTGAAGAGGAAGAAGCTCCGAAAAGGATCCCTAAGACTCCTAAGTATGTGCAAAAGAACCATTCTAAATATCATATCATTGGAGATAAGAGAAAATGTGTCTTGACAAGGAAGAAATAAGCTATGATAGAGAAACAAGTAAATTTCTATTTACTTTCAGAGGTGGAACCTAAAACAATGACTGAGGCATGCAAAGATGAGAATTAGATCAAAGCTATGAAAGAGGAATTGGAAAAGATTGAGAAGAATCAAACTTGGGAATTGGCCCCCAGACCTGCAAATAAGAATGTGATAGAAAATAAATGGGTTTTGAAGAAAAAATTGAATGAGGATGGAAAGGTTATCAGAAAAAAGGCTAGAATTGTGTGTAAGGTCTACTCATAAGTAGAAGGAATAGTTTTTGAGGAGACATTTACTCTTATGGCAAGGATGGAAGCCACTAGAATTTTTTTGGCTTTTGCAGCACATAAAGACTTCAAAGTATATTAGATGGATGTAAATTTTGCATTCTTGAATGGTGAGTTGGAAGAAGAGGTATACATTGAACAACTATAAGGATTTCAATTATCAGATAGTGTTGATATAGCCTGTAGGTTGAAGAAGGCATTATATGAACTCAAAAAAGCTCGTAAAGCTTGGTATGCAAGGTTAGAT
This sequence comes from Sequoia sempervirens, assembly GCA_007258455.2. Taxonomy (NCBI): domain Eukaryota; kingdom Viridiplantae; phylum Streptophyta; class Pinopsida; order Cupressales; family Cupressaceae; genus Sequoia; species Sequoia sempervirens. The sequence goes on from VDFB02193867.1 coordinate 230,686,503, forward strand.
AAGTATTTGTTGCAACAAGGATTTAGAAAAAGGTATCGCAGATAGTAACCTATACTTCAAGGTTGAAGGAGAACAAATCTTGATTATGGTAGTGTATGTGGCTGACATTGTCTTTGGAGGAAATAAAGGTATGTGCCAGAAGTTTTTAGATGAGATGCAAAAATGGTTTGAGATGTCAATGTGTGGGGGGATGAATTTCTTGGATTACAAATCAATCAATTAGAAAAAGGTATTTTCATTTCACAATCAAAATATGTCAAGGAAATTTTGAAGAAGTTTGGAATGTGTACTCCTATGGTTATTGGTTGCAAGCTGAATATCATGCATACAATTTTTCTTGTGGCAAGATATTAAGAAGATCCCATAGAATATCATGTTGTAGCTATGAAGAGGATATTTAGATACTTGAAGGGAACTCTGAACTTTGGTTTGTAATATCCTAGGGATATTGATTTCTCCTTGAGTGCATATTCAAATGTAGATTGGGAAAGTTGTACATATGACAGAAGAAGTACAAGTGGTGGTACTTTCTTTCTTGGAAGCAGATTGGTTTCTTGGTTGAGTAAGAAGCAAGATTCAGTATCATTATCTAATACTGAGGAAGAATATATTGTAGTAGCATCATAATACACACAAGTGTTGTGGATGAAGAAAAAATGTAAGGATATCAAAGTATCATATGATGAACCTATTTCTATCTTATTTGATAGTACACATGCTATCAATATCTCAAAGAACACGGTAATGCATTCAAGAACAAAATATATCTCTATCTAGTATCACTTTCTAAGAGAGAAAGTTGCAGAGGATGAGGTGAAGCTAGAATATGTGCCTACAAAGGATCAAGTTGTAGATATCTTTATAAATGCTCTTCCAAAAGATAATTTTGAGTATCTCTAGTAGAAGTTAGGGGTTATTGGCCCTCCTTTCAACTAGATGCATAAGTGTGTGCATCTATCTGGAAAGCATTTAAGATGCATTCTTGGTCCTGAATTGATGTTGAAGGCTACCTCTCAAGGGGAGTAGGTAGTAGTTCTATTAGTTGGAGAATATTTTATGCCCCTAAGGGGGAGAGTGAAAAAAAGTGAGAGTAGTGGAGAGAAATAATTTACTTTCTAGTGTTGCAAGTGGTGTAAAAATGGCGTATGCGGATGTCAAAAGGGAAAAATAAAAAGAAAAATTATATGCAAATGATGTATGAAAGGTGCAGGTTTTTCCCCTTGAATGTTGTTAAAGGGGGAGAGAAAAAGAGTACAATATAGAAAAGAGAAAGAACAATGAAAAATGTGAAGTATGTAGGGCAGAGAGTTGGATGGATTTATGTCCATTTACCATTGATGTCAAAGGGGGAGAGAGTTCGCTAAAAAACCATAGTTCAGAGGAGTATTGTAGGAGAGAGCTAGAGTCATTTGGGAGAGAGTTGATTGAAATTTACCATAGTGCAGAAGAGAATATGGTCTAAAGACCATAGGGGGAGAGAGTGTTTAGGAGCAAGAGAATGATAGCATCAAGAGTGAAAGATTCCCCGGTTCGGGGGAGTGCTGCTTGATGGTTTTTTAGAGAGTTGGTGTTTCCATAAATGATAAAGGGGGAGATTGTTGGAAGCTTGAGTTGTTTCGCTGTTGTCATTAATGTCAACATAATGTTGTTGGTGAACTGTCATTATTGTCAACCTATAGTATAGTTGTGGAATCTGTTGATGATGCAATCAACAATTGAGAATCCATAGGATTGTCAATTGTTGTAGCAAGTTCACTTCTCTATTTTTAAAAACACATAAATGGAGAACACAAGAAATATGAAATCTGAAATATTATTCATTCTTGAATGTTTGCAATAATAATTTCTTACAAAAGCTTCCACATTCTCCAACTATATCATTCCAACAACACCCACCTACATGCAAACATATACAAACGTCATATTCTCTAAGAAATACTACATAAAAACAAAAAAAAAATATTATTGATCTCTATGAACAACAAAAGGAACACACTTTATTTGACATCAAATCCTCTCCTCTCTAGAACAATGTTCATTTTCACAGCTTCTATGCATCCATTTTCCTATTCAAAAGCTTCTTTTTGTATTGCAACAATAAAACCCGTCACTTTTGTCCATCACTGCTCCCTAATTATCATGAATATTTTAAAACAAAAACATGGGTTTTTTGTGCCTCGTTCTCAAGTTTTCAGATCATTTTTGAAATTCTTGATTTTGATTATGTATGAGAAAGTTATGCTATTTTTACTGAAATTGGTCCTCTCAGGTACGACTCTAGTAATCTCTCTCTCCCAGTCAAACCTTTTGAATTCCCCTCACTCTTTTCTTGGCATGATTTTTTCTCTTCTTGGAATATGCATTCAATATCCATTCAAAAATTATCTTCTCACCTCTCAACCCATTCTCTAAACTTCCTCCATGCCTTGCATCTCCTTTTTTCAACAAATACAAATTTAAATTTTTGAATAGAGTTATAATTTACAATAAATGCCCACTCACAGGCTAGATGTGGGATTTTTCCTTTTGACAAATTACAGTTTTTAGACATTTTTAAATCAACTAACAACTGAATCAATTAATCAATTGATTTAATTTTACAATCCCAACATCAAACCTTACTGTGTTGGAGGAGTTGAAGATTTAATTAAATTGTGCCTACAAGAAAAAAACCAAGATGAAACTCAAAAATTAAAATTAATATATGTTTTGATGTGCAGGATTGTCTGTGCACCCGAATGCTTCTGCATCAGTTGAAAGCCTGAGTTGCTTAGGAAGATTTTTATTGATGAGTAAGTGTTGTGGTTGCAGTTGTTTCACTTGGTTTCCAAATGCTTTTGAGAAAATTTAAATAAAAGATTGAGAAGTATGACATAGGTGTGTTCAATTTTGCACTCCACATTTCTTCATGGTTGAAGACATGCTTGTGTAGTTTGGATATGATGATCAGAGGTGTTCAAAATCTCTATATCTAGAGTTTCAAGTTCTGGATCATTCTACAATGAAAGTTGTGTTTGATAGTTTGTCTGGGAAGAAGGTTGTCTGGGAGAAATGAGATTGCTCCACATTTCCTTGTAGTGAGGTTTCTTGTCTTTTAGATTTGGGAATGAGCTTATATTTTCTATAACTTCCTTCCCTTGAGGTTTCAGGTGTTGATGTATTCCACAAGGTTGGTTAGTAAGTTGTGTTCTCTGGTAGTATGTTTGGTTGCATAAAATGATGGTGTTCTTAGTTTCAAGTGGTTGTGGCAAAGTTGCAGAATATTTTGATGATGCTAGAATATTATGAGATGTTGTGTTGATGCTATGAAGTGTTTTTGTGTGGTCTGCAAGACTTGGAGAAGTGTGTATGTGGTCACTTCTAGTGTTAGTTTAGGTTTAGCCAACCTGGCATGCTAGTGCTATTTGCGGATGTACCTTGTGGTTTGAGAATGTATTGTGTAGCGTGTTGATGTATATTTGGGTCCTAGTTAACCCTTAGTGTTTTTGTCCTTCACTTCTTTCCACCCCAGAGGTGTTTGGTTCCAATCTATTTTGGTGCTGCATATTTTAGGTGCATACATTTCATTACGACCGACCTAATTGAGATTGTTTAGGTCATGAATGGTATAAATGTAAGGTGAATTGTTGGAGATGAGTGTGGATTAGTAGGAGTGTGAAAGATGCAAATTTGATTAAGTGTGGTGATCTAAGTGCAAGCTTAATGCCTATGACTCCAATGCAGTGAGTAGAAGGGTCTACATTTTTAGTGTGTTTGAAGTCGCTGGAGGCAGTGAGCCAAAGGTTGTGGATGGCATAAACTTTTAGTGGTGGATTTCTCCTATTGCCTTGAGATAGTGAATCTCTTTATAACAACCTTCTATATTCTTTCTTCTTTGCAATGAGCCACCTAATAGTGAGCCTAATTATATTTAGTGTTGCAATTCATTTATATGTGAGCTAATCCTCACCATGGTTTTTCCCTTCTTGGTTTTTCCATGTAAATATGGTGTTCTTATGTGTTTGGATGTGTTTGCATTACTGTTTCATATTTTTCCATTCAACTAATGCATGATAAGGGTTTAATGGTTGATAAAGGTTTGAAAAGATATTGAAGGTTTGAATGTTTTTAGGTATACAATAGATTCACCCCCCCATATTATTTGTCCTATGCATCTAACATAAGTGTCACATAATATTGGGTCCCTTTGGTTTGTCTTTGTAAAATATCCTACACAATGCCACATAGACCTTGCATGGTCATTTTTTCCTAAAATGGTGTATGTTTGGGGTGTAGGGTTCAGGATAGGGCTTGGTGTATGGGCTGAAGATTAAATTCTTCTAGCAATGTATGGAGAAATAGTTTTGAAGCCATCTTCATGTAATCCTTTTGATAATTAATAAATTATAAAAGCTTGTGTCAAAAAAAGACCTCAAAGATTTAAACTTTCAAAGATTTAAACTTAATCCAATAATACTTGATGGAAAGAAATGTATCAAGAGAAAGAGATGAAAATTTTGAATCTATTTGTAATACACAAATTTTCTAATTGTACCAAAAAAATATTTGTATTCATATCATACTTTCTTTCGTGTAGTGCCCCTTTAGTATGGAAAAATAGGTTGTCAATAATATATAATAAAATTCAAGCCTATAGCCTCATGATATTTATTCATGTGAGAAAATATCTCATACTCCTTAACAAAATTAGGCTGATATTTACCCAAAGTATACCATAAACCCATGTAAAGGAGAATGTGGGGCCCTTCCTTCTATGACCCTTTTTTATTCTGTCACTTTGATATTATTATGACTCTTTTGCGATGGTTTCATGATTAATGTGGGGCCCTTCCTTCTATGACCCTTTTTTATTCTATGTCACTTTGATATTATTATGACTCTTTTGTGATGGTTTCATGATTTCCTATGATTGGATATTATTACATGAGTACTATGGATTTTTTTGTTATCATAAACATATTTGGTATTCTTATGATTATATGGATTGGTTTGGTTATTTTGACATGATTAGCTAATGGATTTTAGTTTTATTAATGCTAGGTGTAGATACACTATGATATTATATGATTTCTTTTATTTGTAATGTAAATATGTGATTATCAAGATAAAATGTTAATGGATTAAATCTTCATTTGTGGAGGTTCATAAACTATGCAATTTCAATGTAATTTAGTGAATAAATAATATAGGCATGGATTGTGGAAAATGGAAAGATAATTAATTTAAGATATTATTTTTTATGTTAAAATTGGTTATTAATGCTTCTGCTATTATAATTTCTTATAACATTCTAATATCTATGTATTAAGTGTGCAAATGAAGTGCCAAAAGAAATTTGGGGTCACATGGAGGACCTAACTCTCATGAGAGGAGGTCTATTCCACATAAGAATCATTTACAAGAACATTACAAACTTTTTCTCCCCCACAAGACATAATTTTATTTCACAAAAGGATTCACAATTTTCCATAATAATCACACAAAATAAAAACACTCCAATAACAAAAATTTAGGGGTTTGTGTATGAGTACCCACAATATTAAGTTTTAGATATGAGTATCCTTATATGAGTGTAATGAGGAGGAAAAGGGGAAATGCGAGTGGAATATTGTGTATGAAATGATGATGGAGATATAAAAGTGTGCATGTGTTATATATATTATGTGTTGGAGAAGTATTTTTGCCTATTGGTAGAGTCCTCACTCTCCCTATGTAGGATCCTATAGTAAGAATTATTTGTCTATGTGGGTTACATTGAGATTTTTGTGTTTTTGTTTGTGTAGCCTTGTATTATTTATTATGGAGTGGTGCATCATTGCTAAAATCTAAGTTTTTAAATGTTGTTATAAAAAATTTGTAATGTGTGTGCAACCCTCAATTACTATGTGACCCCAAGCTTGGGGGTGGATTGTATTCAATCCTATGGTTAAGAGGTGATCTCCCATTGTCCATTGAAGTATTTTCTTTTGGTTGAACCTATTATTGTAGGTCTAAGGACTATGTTTGAAGACTATTTTGGGGATCACCAAACTATGGTTCATAAAAGAAAATCACATGATGTTTATTGTTGATTTTGAAAAGATTGAACAATTCAATAAAATCAAAGGGTGGAACAAGGAAATAAAAAATCTAAATTAGAATTATATTTTACTTTTCTTGTATTGGGTAAAAATTTTAAAGACAAAAAGCGTACTTTCATTTGTCATTTTTCTATTATGTGCAAGGAAGAAAAATAAATAAACTATTACCCTAAGTAGACAAAGTTACTATTCTATTGTTCTACATTGGGTTAAATATCATACTTGTGTGTTTTGTGAATAAATTTAATTAGATATGTGAAATTTCTAAGTTAATTTAATTGAGATAGGTTATTTTGGGTAAATTCATTCAATGTTAACATTATTGTCCATACATTTATTTATGGAATTTTATACAATGATATTTTACCAATTCATGTATTATATTTAGAACAAAACATAACTATACATTTGTGAGTATGGTTATGGATCATTCTTTTATTTTGTAATATCAATGCATAAATAGACTTATGCATAGTACGCAAAAATTAAAATTAAAATTAAATACATGTATTTACCCTAAAGTGTATATGTAAATACAATCATTCTATTTACACATATATATATGTAATATTATACATATTATATATATAAACATTTCATATAAATTTAAATGTTAAAGATGATTTTAAAAAATATTTAAAAATAGTAAAATAAAAACAAATTAAAAAAAACTTTGGCATGGTCAAGGGTTAGCTATGCAAAGCACATACCACTCCTTCCCATGAGCATGACCATGTAAGCGTTAACTTCTATGGGAGCCATGACCCTTTATGGGTCGTGACATTACCCTCCATAGGTGTCACCTATATCCTGAACATTCTTAAATTAAATATTAATAACTTTAAATATGGGTTCAATATTTATGCTAGACCTTACCGTAAACCAAAATACATAAATATTTCTTATAAATATTTTTTGTTGATAGAATTTTTTAATATAATATGTTGCAATCTATATATATATATATATATATATGGCTAAAGGGAGAAATTATTTTTTCTCTATGAAAATATTTATGCTAAAATTTATTTTTCTCTATCTTCAAGCTACAAAAAAATACAATGAAAATATCATCCTATAGTTAAACATGGTTTCCACCTCTGAAAAGACCTAGAAACCATCCATATTCCACCTCTTTCCTTGCAGGTTGAGAATTATTTAAGGAAAATTTATTTGAATATAATTATTTGAGTTAGTTTCTTATTTAGTTACCCTAGAAATCAAAGGCTAAGAATAAAATTATTTGTGGTTAAAATTGATAATTATTTTCCCTATCTTAAAATTATTATTAGTTTAAAATTTAGGTTTTAATGAAAGCATTGAGTACATGCTTAGAGGGGTTTAGGAAAAAAAAAGAGACCATAACTTTAGAGGTGCTATAATAAATTAAATTAATAATTGAACTTATAAGAGTAATAAATAAGAAATAAATGAATTATTAGATTTAGTGTTCTATTTTACTCAAAATATGAATTATAACTATTATGAATCAAAATGAATGCTTTAAATTAACTGTGGTTTAATTTATTAGCATATTTATTATTTATTTCTTTTATAATATTTTATTATTCAATTTTTGATAATTAATTAATTTTTGAAAATTAACCATTATATTTAATAGTGCATAAATCATGTTTATTATTTTTTATTCATCTATAAAAGTATTGTAATTATCCATTGAATTGATTAAATCTATTTAAAATTCTATTTATTTTCATTTTTAATAAAATTTAGTTATCAAAATATTGATAATTAATTAATTAGGATCTACTCACATTTTCTTTAATGTTCCAGTCTTGGTAACTAAACCCTCATCTCACCATATAGTTAAACTTTAGAGATTATACAAAAGAATGTATCTCTCTTCAAGGTTTCTTTCTAGGAACCTATGAGATAAGAGGGATTTGTTGTACATGGGTCTCTTCGTTCTCAAAAGATCGCCAGGGAACGAATTCCCCTTATCCACCTTAGCATAAAGAAATTGCAAGGGAAATAAGCACACATTAACTTTAGCAGAAAACTAATCTAGATCATGAGGGAGTGAAACTTCTAGATTTCTACCTCTGACAAAGGAGCTCTCAGCCAAAGGACGGTAGTGCAGATTTAGGACACCAGCACGACACGCTATCGTCCAAATGACACATTGGCATCCTAAGCAATATAAATCTAAGGAGCTTAGGTGAGAAGAATAAAGTCTCACTTCCTAACTTGGATCTATGGTCAAGTCTGAACAAAACAATCAAACAAGGAACAAAAACTTCAAGTAAAGCACAAAGAGAACTTGGAGAAAACTTACCCTCAATCAGACGTTCGAGTCTTCACTCCAAGCTCCGCTTTGTGACCTACACATAGAAGAATGAGGGGAAAAGGTTGGGTCTATATAGGGGTCTTCCTTAGTCAGACCCTCATTTTGGTGTTCCCACCTCCACAGATAGCTAGATAGGAAAGGAGTGCAAATGAAATAGACAAAGCATGTGGTGAAAGCAAAGCCCGCTTCAGGGGTAGAACCCACACCACTAAATAGTAAATGAACAAGTAGATAGAAAAGAGTGAGTGAGAGAGAGAGCATTACCCACGGGCCTAGACCCTCTCTGGAGCACACAGACACACTATTGAGTGCTTGCTTGAGAGTTGTAGTTGTTGGAGGGACCTCAGTCTAGCATGGCTTCACTTATGAGAGTGTTGCTATCAAGAATGAAGAGAACTCAAGAGTGAAAATTGAAGTGAGATCTTGACTGAATGACGTGAACCCCTAAAATGAGAGAAAATGAGGGGTTTTGTTGCATGCAAGGGTGGAAAAGAGTCGTTACACCTGAAATCCTGACTATCAAGACATGTGTTGGGAGTCAAGATTCAAGATTCCCTATTTCAGACTTGGAAAACTGACATGATGATAGCGTGCCACACAGACGTCCATGCGCCGCATAAGCATCCAAAGCATCAATTTTTGGGAAACGTGTCATTAGGCTTTTGTTGCTTCTCCAATGGTCCTCATGGAGCTAGAATTTGTGAAATTCCAACCCATGGTATTTTTGTCATTAATGCTCTTAGGTGTCATAAATGCTAGGCAAAGTGCTAAAATGTGGAATTTCCCCTAGGTGCAATTTTGCAATATTACATTTTTCCCCCACTTTAGTGGGCTTGATTTTGAAAAAAAATCAGCCACTCCAAAGTAGAGAAGGAATTTTTTTTACCCAAACTTGAAATTTTATGGGTTTGCGTGCTAGGAGAAAAGAGGCCTTAGAGGCCACCGAGGTCAAGCTAGTCGGTACCGAAGGTGCCCCTAGCAACCAAGCTCAACAAGTAGTTCAAGATTGGTTGAAAAGATCACACAAAATTATACCTTGCAAAACTCAAATTTTAGGTCAATATCAAAAATCAAAAGAAGCTACAATAGTGAGAAGAATGGTCAAGAAAAATTTGATGATTCGGAAGAAAAATATGATCAAGAGGTAACTATATGCCCCCTCTTGAGTTTTCCCACATCTAGGTGGGGTAAATTCAGGAGAGACTGAGGAGCCACAAACTCTAGGAAAAATGGGCCCCGAGGGGCCTATATATATACCTAGGTGGGCCCCTAGAAGTGTCATTTTCACTATTCACTACAAGGAAATTGTTGAATTTTGTGAGAGAAAAGTCAGCAAAATGTCGAGCAGGAGAGAGTACGAGGTGCCAAGACTAGAGCAGCTAAGGGAGGACATCGCTGAGGGGTACGAGGTGGACCAACTAGGTCTAAAAACCTCTTTGTTAGTGATTTTTAGCATTTTTTAGGCAATTTTCTCCATGTCGAGCTACGTAGGCATCTTTTTTTCACAAAGATGTCTCAAATTTGCGATGTCTAATTTTAACGCTGTCGTCCGATTTCGGTGTTGTCACCCCAAGTATGCACTGGCATCCTCGGGGCGTCAATGGTGGACTAGGACCTATGCACGATGTGCAGACATTTGCATGGCGTGCATAGTTCCTTTATAAATTTTTCTTTCAGATTTATACAAATCTCCTATTTTGACATAAAATTTATTCACTTCTTGCAAGACTATCTCGAGATTCGTGAGCATCTCAAAGGGTGAGCTTACCGACTAGTCTAGGAGTAGAGGGATCGCCTTAGTGATGATGAGGTCAGACATCTGCAACAGGTAGATCTTTGACATGTATTCACTATGCTAAAGATGTGCTATCACTAGCATATGTTGACAGACCTGATGGAGTGGTGGGATGCCACCACATCATCTTTCTAGTTGCCTACTGGAGAGATGACGATCACTTTCGAGGACGTGTATCAAATTCTCAGATTTCCTATCCATAGACAGCAGGTGGCCATCGACGACACCTGATCGGCACAGGACCGATTGGAGGGTGTCCTTTACTATTCATGGTGGACAGATGGCGGCGACGACATGGGCCATATCTACACACACTGGTATGACTAGGCGTAGACCGCTACACCCCTGCTACACCGAGTGATGGCTGTGACTATGGCCTTTTGGGTCACGATAGATGGGTGAGCCTCCCATCTGCACAGAGGCCTCGTCCATACCATTCACGAGATGGTGGAGCATCAGATAGTTTTTTCCATGGGGCCTAGCATGCTGGTGCACCTATACCAGGAGCTGGGGTGGTATGTTCATTATGATTTTTGTAGCCTCACAACGTGCACACTATTGTAGGTGTGGGAATTCACCCACATATGTGCACAAGGCTGGTTGATTTCCCCCAATGATGACCGTACCATGTCCCCATGGCCCATTGGTATGAGGTCATGGGATAGTGGAGGCATGAAGACCTATAGTTTTGGAGATTACAGTTCGATACTCTTATTCCATACCGGGTTAGGTGGAGACCCTATCAATTTTTTAGATGGGTAGATGATAGCAGGTATCTTAGGAACTTGCAACATCACCATTTTCTAATTGGTCGCCGCGATCACATTATTATGCCATACTATTGGAGTCAGGTCATCTGATGGCATGGTTGTGTACAGACTATCCCTCCCAATGTGCCCACATATACATGGGCTATCAGGAGTGTTGTGAGGCCCGAGAGACATTCCCCACCCATCCATCATGGATTCTTTTCCTTCTAATGATGATGAGCCTGACTGAGATCTATCATCGATAGTGCTGACAGATAATGTTAGTATTGTTGTAGATTTTTTAGTGTGGTGGGATAGGCACCATCCTCATCCTTTGTTTGTAGAGGGTGCTCCTAGAGGGTATCTCAGCCCATAGGGGTACATTCCATCATAGGCATCACAACACAGGTGGAGAGAGCAACAGTAGGGTGAGGAGGAGGAGAGGCCACAGGAGGAGGCAACATCATGAAGCCCACACATATGAAACATTGGACTCTACACATAGTATCGACAGAGATGCATCACATTAATGGGCTCTTTTAGAGGCATTCCATCCATAGACGATAATTTGTAGGCACCCGAACCATACATAGAGATGACAATGTAGTGGCCGAACCAGTTAGGATTGAAATTCCCTCGCTGATCAGGTGGTGCATTTACATTTCTCTGATTCTTGTAAAGAACTAGGTCTCCCAACTTAAAATTTCTAGGAAGCGCACTTTGATTATACTATCTTGATAATGATCATTGATAAGCTTTAAGATGATCGAGGGCTTGTAATCAGCGCTTGTTGAGCATCGCTCGCTGATCCAAATGATTAGCTCGATAAGTTTCATCATCAATTAACCCTTTAATAGAAACCCGCAAAGATGGGATTTCCAACTCTAAAGGCATGATAGCTTTGGCACCATACATGAGGTTATAAGGTGTCATTCATGTCACTGTATGAACACTCGTGCGATAGGCCCACAAATTGTAAATTAACTAAATATTCCAATCCTTATTGTGTTTATTGACAATTTTACAAAGTATAAGCTTAGGTTTCTAATTAGACGCTTTTGCCTAACCATTAGATTGCAGATAGTAAGGTGTAGAAAATCTATATTGAATGTGAAATTTCTCTAAGAATTTCTTTACTTCCTTGTTCTTGAATGGCATACCATTGTTAGAGACAAGTGTAGCAGGAAATCCAAAATGAGAAATAATATTGTTTAGAAGAAAACTATAGATAGCTTCATTGTTCATGGATCAAAGTGGAATGGCTTCAACCCACTTCATGAAATAATCTGTAGTGGTAATGATAAAGGTATGTCCCTTAGAAGAAGGAGGTGATATTTTTCCAATAATATCCAACCCCAATTTTGCAAACAGCCAAGGAGAGGTCTAATTTTGTAACTCTTGTGTGGGTGCATGAATAAGACAACTATGTTGTTGACATTGCGGACATTTTTTAACAAAATTGAAGGAATCTTGTTCCATCATTTCCAAAAGTGCCCCATGTGTATCAACTTCCTCACCAAGGATTTACCACTAAAGTGTCCACCCCCAGAGCCTGAATGGGCTTCTTTAAGGGCGAGGGGTATTTTCGCTTTAGTGAGACTTTGAAGAAGCAAGCCGTTATAAGATTTTTGATAGAGAACATCAAATAAAATAACATAATGGGCTAAAAGATTTCATATATGAGTGTGATCATTCTTCGTCGCATCATTGGGCAAGTTTCCAATCTTTAGGTAGTTGTAAATATTAGAGAACCATTCTTCCGAGTCCATGTGAGAACATACAAAGGTGTCAGATTCAGGTTGGTCAGAAACAACTGGGGTTCGAAGAACCTGAACCACAAAGTGGTATTCTTTTGTATCTTCATTTGAAGGGACCAGGGAGGTACCACTCACCATGGCATCTACATGTCGATTTTCCTTCCTAGGGACATTGTCTATTGTGAAGGAAGAGAACTGATTAAGCAAGGAAAAAGCAAGGTCTCGACATCAAGACAACTTACTTTGCTTAGATTGATAGGTTCCTATAATTTGGTTCACAATGAGCTTAGAATCACCTAGTATGTGGAGATTTTTCATCTTTAGTGCAAGCACGGCATGCAAGCCGGCAATGAAAGCTTTGTACTCATAGTGCCTTAACTTCTACATGTAGCAAAGATAAGAGTAAGGCATTGTTTCTCCATGGAGGAATAATGAGTTCCGTAATCGACTAGAACACACCTAATGTAGTAAACCACACTCTCTTTTCTAGCATCATCATACTGAGCCAACAAAGTTGCCAAAGTGTATGGTGATGTTGCGGGGTAAAGCAAAAAGGGTCTATCTTGCATAGCCGACATCAATATAGGAGCATTGGCCAAATAGGCTTTGATTGACTCAAAAGCTTTTTGGCACTTCTCATCCCATATGAAGCTAACATCTTTTTTCAACAAACAAGTGAAGGGAAGAGTATGATCAGCCAATTGAGATATGAATCTACGAATTTCTTGAATCTTCCCTTGTAAGCTTTGTAATTCAATAATAATCCTAGGCGGAGGCATGTTAACAATAGCATCAATCTTATTTGTGTCAACTTCAATTCCACAGTGAGAGACTATGAACCCCATAAATTTTCCTACATCTACACCAAAGACACACTTAAGAGGATTGGGTCTCATCTTATAGAGTTGAAGCCTATCATAAATAAGATGAAGGTTCTTCACGTGATCTTGATGAGTTATAGATTTCATCAAGATGTCATCAACATAATCTTCTAAGATCTTATGAATAAAATCGTGAAATATTATGCCCATTGGTAAGTTGCTCTTGCATTCTTTAACCCAAAGGGCATGACCACATAACAAAAGGTATCCCAAGGGGTAGTGAAGGATGTCATGTATTCATCTTCCAGATTAATATAAATATGATTGTAGCCTAAGAAGCCATGATCCATAAAAGATAACAATGCATGGCCTACAGTCAAATCCACAATCATATCTATATTAGGCAACCAAAAATCATCCTTCAGAGAAGTTGTATTAAGATCATGAAATTCAATGCATATACGAATATGACCATCAGGTTTACTAATAGCAACTATGTTTGAAATCCAAGGGGAGTAGTCGATTGGACGGATAAAGCCTGATTTCAATAGCTTCTCTATCTTAGTCTTAACCATTAATGCCTCCCTAGGATTGATCTTTCAAATTTTCTACTTAATTGGCTTTGTGTCAGGACATAGGATGATATTGTGAACCACTATATATAGACTCATCAATTTTGGGAATATCCTTGTATGTCCAAGCAAAGATATCAAGATGGGATTGTAGGAGATCAAAATGCTCTTCAACTTTTTCGGAAGAAAGGCACTTCCCAACCTTAATCACCTTTTCAGAAGACTTAGAATCCATACAGATTTCAGTAGAACTTCTCCCTTAAGGAGAAAACTATGATCTCTAGGATACGTTATTGGAACATCATCACCCATGTTAGATAGAGGGTCTTCCTCATCAATACTTAAGACAGATTCTCCAAAGTACACTTGTTTATGTAAGCGATACACGAATCATCTTTTGTGATGAAAGGGAGGAAAAGGGGAGAAGGCACCTAGGAGTTCCTCAAGTGTTTCATCTGAAGAGAAGACATCTAAAGGAACTTTCTCATTTTTACCCCTATCCTCTATCAAATTAGGATGGACCAAACCCAGTGGTTCAACCAAATTCATATTAACACTCCACCAAGGTTTCTGCTTAGATTGTTCAATAAAGCATTCCAAACCCAGATAGCGCTTTTGCGGCTTAAACTGGATGGGGACTTGGATTCCTTGCTCAATATTCCATAGGCCTTTCCACCCATATCCATACCAAGAAGCGAGTTCATATCCAAAACCATAACGAGTTTGTAAAAATTTGGAAGGTGATGGCTCTACGTAGAGGGATTTGTTCAACCAATGAACATCGAACGCATCCATGAGAGCACAATTATCTCCTTTACTTGATTCACATACATTAACCTCTTTTTCAAGAGTAGGGATACTCTCCTTAGTAAGGGGATAATTGGGCTTCTGGACAAGATCACAGTTCTCTTCCTCAGCGGGAGCATCATCCACCTTTATGTCAAAGGCATTTAGAAAATCTAGATGCATGGAACTCGCTTTGTATTATGCAATAAAGAATTCAAAGAATTCCAAGGAGCCCCAATCATCACCAAGGAAAGTGTTTGATTTGAAAGAAGAGGAAGAAGAAGGAGGAAGAAGAAGGTGGGAAGGACTTAAGACTTTCTTCTTTAGGTGATTCAAATTTAATGATGTTTGCTTCAGGAACAGCCTCCACGGAGGGTATCGTTGAGGAACACGCCATAACGTCAACAGTTAAGGATGGAATACAATTCTTTAAGAGTGGAGACAACTGAAGCCTGACCGAAAGTCGCTAGCTCACAAAGGTGAACAACTTCTAGATCAGCTTTAGCCGTGACCACCCAATTATTTGTGACAAACTTTAAGGAATGGTGTAAAGTAGAAGTTACAACACCCATAGAATGAATCCAGGGTCTCCCAAAAGAAGATTATAAGGTAAAGGGCCAAGAATCACATAAACCAAAGTAGGTAAGGTAACGGGGCCTAGTTGCAAAGGTAGTATTATTGTGCCTAGAGCTTGATGGTTGGCATTATCGAACCCACAAAAGTACAAGGAAGAAGCAACTAGAGAAGATGAATCAACTTTAATCTTAGGTAGTAGGTCAATACTCAGATTTTGAGAGTCGAACTGGTGCCAATGAGAGTATGCCTAATACCAATATTATTAACATTAATTATAATCATCAAGGGGTCCACTTGTTTCTACACATTCAGAGGTGGGAGTTCTTATAGATGAAAAGTGATATTTGGTGAATCCACTCAAATATGATCCAATAGTGCATTAACATCCATAGGCCTAGTGGAGACAGGCAAGAGGATCTTCTACAAGGCTTCCTGAAGCATCTCCTGATAAACCAAAGTGGTCTAAAGCAAATCCCAAAGTGAGATCTTAGTCGAAGTAACATGAAGTTGCCCGACAAGATCATAATCGCCTAGTGCTTTGATCATAGGTTTAGGTGCTAAAGGAAGGCTTGGTTGACAAGGTGGTAAAGAAGTAGGAATAGAAGGTTGTTGATCCAAGTTTTGTTTGCTTCTTCTTGTGTTATATGTGTGCCCAACAACATTATAGGAAGTGGATTCCATAGCTTTTACGAATCTTGAATACAAATCCGGTGAATCATTTCAATATGAAACGCCATAGACAGAATAATCCTCCCTAGAAGAAGGCCTAGCTAGGGTCACATAAATGATGGGTTTCTTAGGGCTTGGAGGATCCACAAAGACCACTACTAAATTTACTGAATCCTCAGCTTGCAGAGAGGAAGTTTGCTTAAAAGGCTTGAGGATACAGGAGGGCGCTTCTAAGAAGTCAACTAGAGAGTCATCCAACATATCGAAATCTTCCTTAGAGAAAGTGTTATCATAAACATGGAAACATTGTAAAAATAGATCCGACATGTTTCATGTCAGGTTCACCAAAATGTGAGATAAGAGGGATTTTCTACACACAAGTCTCTTTGTTCTCAAGAGATCACCAAGGAATGAACTACCTTTATCCACCTCAGCATAAAGAAATTGCAAGGGAAATAAGCACATGTTAAATTTCACAGAAAACTACTCCAAAACCTGAGGGATTGAAACTTCTAGATTTCTACCTTTGAAAGAGGAGCTCTCGGCCAAAGGACAGCATCACAAATTTAGGATGCCAGTGCAGTGCACTGTCGTTCAAATGGTGCACTAGCATCCTAAGCAATAGAAATCTTAGGAGCTTAGGTGGGTAGAATAATGTCTCACTTCCTAACTTGGATCTAAGGTCTTCTGAACAGAAAAATGAAACAGGGAACAAAAACTTCAAGGAAAGCACAAAGAGAACTCAGAGAAAACTTACCCTCAATCAGACGTTTAAGTCTTCACTCCAAGCTCTGCTTTGCGACCTACACACAAAAGAATGAGGGGAAAAGGTTGGGGTTGTATAGGGGTCTACCTCAATTAGACCCTCGTTTTGGTGTTCCCACCTCCATGGACAGCCGGATAGGAAAGGAGTGCAAATGAAATAGACAAAGTGTTTGGTGAAAGAAAAACCCACTTTAGGGGTAGAACCTGCACCACTAAGTAGTAAATGAACAAGTAGATAGGAAAGAGTGAGAGAGAGAGTGTTACCCACGGGCCTAGACCCTCTTCGAAGCATTGTATAAATGCCCCGTTGAGTGCTTGATTGAGATCTGTAGTTGTTGGAGGGACCTCAGTCCAGCATGGCTTTGCTTATGAGAGTGTTGCTATCAAGAATGAAGAGAAGTCAAGAGTGAAAACTGAAGATAGAGCTTGACTGAATGATGTGAACCCCTAAAATGAGAGCAAATGAGGGTTTTTGTTGCATGCAAGGACGGAAAATAGCCATTACACCCGAAATCCTGTCAAGAAACATGTCAAGAGTCAAGATTCCCTATTTCAAACTCAAAAAAATAATAGGATGCTAGCGTGCTGCATAGATGTCGGTGCGTCATGTAGGTGTCCAAAGCATCAATTTTTGAGGAACGTGCCATTAGGATTTTGTTGCTTTGCCAATGGTCCTCATGGAGCTAGAATTCGTGAAATTCTGGCCCATGGGATTTTTGTCATTAATGCTCTTAGGTGTCATAAATGCTAGGCAAAGTGCTAAAAATGTGGAATTTCCCCTAGGTACAATTCTATGACATTACAAAACCTAAACCTATTAGGTGACCACCACTATTAGGGTGTGAGGAAGGATTATTTCACACCCAATTTGGGTTGTCCCTCTCCTCACCTTTTGTGCAAACTTCTTATGATGGTCATGTACACATGTCATTTGATGTGTATAGAAGATTAGTTAATGTTATCTTATTTCGTGTTATTTTTCAAAAAAAATAAGGTTGTGTTTTTTTCACTAGTGTAAAAAGTGGGCATGACAAATAAACCATTGCATTTTGATTTTCCATGCATGATAATTATGAGTGAGTAGCTCAAACAAAACTAAATATTTCATTAGGGAAATGCACACAAAGAGATGAAAATAGAAAATATACTATAATAATATAATACAAAACCTCCCATATCTAAATCAATATTGAAAATGAAGCCCCCTAAAAAGATAGAACTCCTCCATATGTTGATATGTCTCAACAATCAACCAAAGTGTAAAAAATCCAAAAATTGAATAAAATATACTTGGGGATGAATCTCTAAGAAATAATCATCTCAATACCTTTCCAATGCTACAAGAATCATGAAAATTGGATAAAAAAGTAGAAATTTATGAGCTCAAAAGTCAAAATTAAGAATATGGAGTTCATTTAGAAAAAATAGGCACCTATAGAAAATTCTAGAAAAATAAGTTATACCATTATAGAGTTCTTAGAACCAACTTTCCAATGACTATAAGAAGTTAAAAATTTGATATCCTTGTTCAAAGTTATGGCTCCCAAAAAATAGCTCCCTTACCAAAGAAAAACTAGCCACTAGTGGTTTCCTAGTTACTGGACTATTGATACCACTAGCCTGGTGGTGTTTCTAGCAACCCATTAGTGGTACATCCTTAGAGGAGCCAAGGGGGAAATAGATGGTATAAATTGGTAGAGATGATGAATCAAGACATCGAGCACGGGTTGAGTAGGTGCACTTGTTTCTTGGGCGAATAGCAGGTCCTATGAATGGACACGACTAATCGCTAGAGCTTAGCTATGATCAAGAATTTCAATTCTATATTTAATTAACCTTTGATTAATTTAATTTTTTAAAAATATAAATCATAGCTTATGATACACATTGACATTGAGATTATACAAAATGATACAAACAAAGAATATTCTATCAACGGTACTATAAACTGTTACTTGGTTGACATCACTATATGGTACAAAAATGTACAAATAATATAAATCTATATTACACAAATTTTGTAAAACTATATGGATATTGTTTTATAGTTGGACCTTTAAACCATAAAAAAAATTGTTGAAATTTTTCTAAGTTCTTCAAAATATAGTGTGTCATATATAAAAATAGGTGTTTTGGGTCCTTTAGAACTCAATGGTGGGGTCCTCTTTTCCTAGAAATACACCCAAAAAGATCCTACTTGAGTCACCTTTAGATCTAAGGAGTTTGTAGATCTAAATCACTCATAACATGTATGAGTCACAAAGGGACTCAAGCTCCTAGGATCAGTTCCAAAATTAGAAATAACTTTCCACAATAGAGTAGAAAGAGAATAAATTGCTTGATTATATATATAATAATGATACAATGATCAAATAGATAAATGGTTCTACCTAATTTATATATTATGCCTTGCTTATATAGGAAATGTGAGAGGATAAGTGAACACAAGATGATGATATGTGTTATAATCATATAACATGAGACAAGGGTAAGGATCCTAAGTGAAACCTAAGTAAACTTAACTAAAAAGTGTGAGTAGGACAGAGGAGGTGAATTGGTTAGGTAATATCCCTATTCACACCAACATATATTAGTAGCTAATTTATTCCTTATTCCATTTGAAAACATATAGGTGATATCTCAACTCATCTATTTTATTTTCACAAAATAATACACACTAGGGTATTTATTCCCAAAGACCAAAGATAAATACTCATAGTATTTTATTTTATTTATCATTGTTTCAATTCTTAGATAGAATTAGGATAGGAGCCATAATTTATATTTGATTATATATCATTGGCTACTTGTAGAGGTTGAAAGACCAAAATAGGGGGTTGAATACTCTTAACAAGCTCTTATAAAAAAAAATCTTCTCTTTGTCTAGCTAATAATTTTTAGATAGAGATTTATTGCATAGATCTTTTGTATCATATTCCTCTTATTTTTCATTTCACTTTTCATTATTAAATGTGAAAATTTATTTATATAATTTTATCATTTAAATGTATAAATCATTACTTTCTTATCTCTTATTATGTGTGTGTTTCTTGTTATCCAATTATATAATGGTAACTTGGCATTTCCATGAGTTACCAAATCTCTAAGTGATCAACACATTTTGTATGAATGCTAATGTGTTGTATATGCACCGTAGTTAGTGAGCTCCAAATTCTAGTTTTATATTTCATTTTCTATTCTATTTACTATTTTGGTACTAACTTTTAGAAAATCTTTTCCATATTTAGCATTTTTAATCATTTATTATTTTCTCTCATTATTCCAATTTGTAGAAAATATTTATTTTGAAACTAAAACATCTTAGAAAAAACTACATATTGCTCTTGTAAAATTTGAAATTGTAACAAAATATTTTATTTCAAATGATAGATTGAACTTCCTATATTAATATAGATAAAATAGTTTAATTCGAAAAGATATAAGATTTTCAAGAGTTAAACCAAAATTTCTATATTGCACTTCTAATGTAGTTATCGTAGTTTAGAGATCTTGGAACATCTACTCTCTGATATATCCCTTTGCCTTCTAAGAGAAATGATGACATAGTAATATAAAATTTACATAAATAAAAAATAAGACCACTGAAGGTATTAGACCCAATACAAACTAATTTAGATGACCTATTCACAAGTCTTGGTTTGAGAGTGGAAATTGTAACAAGTAGTCATCAATTTTGAACTTGAACACAAGATGAGAGTTCAACCAAATGTTTGAAGTATTTAAGCATTCATGTTTAGTAATTTTTTGCAAAATGAAAAAACCTTCACTACCCACCAAATGAATGATTTATAATAAAAAATAAAATGATACTCGTTCTCAAACATGTTGAAATTTGAAGACAATTCATGAACAACAATGTGAAGAAAGTGTTGATTTTAGTTACAATATATTGAGAAGATTATAATAGGATTTCATTGGGAATTTTGGTAGTATTCCCTTTTATGAAATAAATACATAAAATATTTTAATTTCCTCAAATGGTCCAAGACTAAAAGCTAACATAATAGAGCCACTACTCAAAAATTAAGCTACGATAAAAACACTATGTTTGGAAATTTGGCATAGTCTTCATCCTATAGTTTCAAAAGCTTCCGTCCAGAGCCTTCAAGTCTCTTTCTCTATATTATTTAAACTAAAATAAATAATGAATCTAGTCTAACATTGATTTAGTTTAGTTCTCATTTTATTGCATCTTCCAAAAGTGACCTTCTCAACTAGAAGATTATAGTCAAGAGGTCACTATGTAACTATAAAATTATTCTCTCTTTATGTGACACCACTCTTCCGAGGTATTCAAGGAGTCAACTTGTAACTCCTTGAACAATAATAGACCCTTCCTAATATGATGTCATCCAACAGGGATTAATTGCAAAGGATCGAGAAATCAGGTACAACCTCCACCTAGTCAACATGAAGAAGACCAAACATGCAATATTCTCCTTCCAAAGTAACTCCCCTCCACATGAGAACACAAATAAATTAGAGTGGAATTAAAACGAGGATTACGCATCAAGTTGAATAGTTAAAATATAAGTGGTCCACCAATCCAAGCACTCCCATGGAAATTGTGACTTTTCAATTTCCATATAAGATATAAGAAGATACTCTCTAAGGTGGATGCTCCAATTTGAAAGGGAAGACAATTTGAATTCAAGTTTGAAGATCTAGAGCTAACATACGAACCTAGATACAAGGGTTAGAAGAAGAAAAATATTATTGAATAAAACTAACAATTTTGGTTATGTTGATTATCTAACCGCCAAATGCTTCTATATCATTTGTGAGTGTATATTTAAACCATTAATGCAAATCTAAAGCTAGATCACATATGTAAAATTCATCATTTTGAATGTCAAACTTATTTTTATAAGGGTGCGGTGTCAATAGATAATGTTTATGAGTTTGCAAGGCAAGGATTGTTCATTGGTCAAACCTCTTGTCACTAAGTCAATAATACCAAACAATAATTGTAGATAATAAGAAAATATACAACATACTTAGAGTGTTGATGTGTTGTTATCCATAGATGCATGTTAGATGCCTCCTAATGATTTTCTAGATGATGAAAGTGAATTAGAGCTTGCTCTTTTATACAACACCCTAGTGTGCAATTTGAAATATTTCACATTTTAGTTAGCTCGTAATGACTCGTTGGAAATGAAGGAAACATGATCAAATTTGAATTTTATTTAATTTGAAAGTCCAACCCAATCACTTCCCTTATTTGTGGAACTCACCTAGGTCAATTTTTCAATACATAGATTCAACCTAAGATGATGAACTAATAAAATTGAAAGTAGGATCAATCCATAAAGATGTGTACTAAAATCAAGTTAAAAACATGTTATTAATCAACTTCTATAAAAAAAAAAAACTATTTATACATTTAATAGTACATGAAAAACAACCTTATTAAAAATAAGCCCAAAACAATTTTTTTACATAAGCAGTATTTACTATTATAATAATAATGTGATCTATTTTTAATAAATTAATTTGTACCCTAATAGCTTTATTTTAATAGACAAAGTGGAGTGGTAGGCACATGTAAAAGAAGTGCTGCTGAAATGGTCCTATATATCAACAAGCATAAAGAATTTAGACATGCTTTCTAAACTGGGGTCTAAAATTGACCGTTCCCATATTTGAACCTTTTAGAATATCATTATGTATTGATTATTGATTAGTTATTATTCCCTCCTTAGTAATGATGTATTGAAAAGTTGAGAGAATTATGTAACCTCGCCTTTTAATGAAGACCACCATCCAAAGCACGCGCCCGGGGTCGAATCCCGCCGGACCTCGCGCTTGGTAATCTGTACAAACCCTTCGCCGGAAGAGGGCTTTGCTCCCCGTCAAAGCCTTCGCTTTGCTGCCAGCGGTAGATTGTCAGAGCGGCAGAGTTTCTTCATCTACGCTACGTAAAGCAAAACAAGCACTACGACCACAATGGCGGCTACTGCTGCGAGCCCCGCACTTACGCCGATTCGAATCCGCCTCCTCTTTTCTTCACCACTGCCGCCGCCGCTGCGATGTTTTCGTTTGTCAAAGGGATCTGCCCTTTCCTTCGTCAACTCTGTTAACTTCTTATGGTTTTTGAGCTTGGGATCATGAATATAGATGCCGGCATTGGGAACTCTGGAGGTGCTCCTTGTCAACGCCGGCGGCCTGCATAATACTGAATTTCTACATAAATACGTTCATCTTATCTCCTTATCATCGCTTTAAATTTTTAAATTTGGAATTTTTATTTTTTATCTGTAATATAAGTATCCCTTCTGTATTGGATGAGTAATGATCCATTTCTTATGGATGAGGTCTGGGCCTGCGGATCTAAAATATTCGTTTGAGCAAAGCAACTGGAATGGTTTTAATCAGAGATTAATGAGCTTGACCTTCCATTTGCTTTGATCTGCAGGCAAGATAGACCCTTAAATCATCCTAGAATGCCTAAGGCAGGAGAACAAGATTAAAGTTGCATTCAGCTAGGATATGATATCATCTCTTTATTTTAGTTAAAAGCGAATGATGTTTTTTCAGGGGTTTACATGGTAAATAAGTTGCAGATGAAGGCAGCAATCCGGAATGGAATGAGAAGTTTGTTTTGATGCTGTCAGAAGGGGCTTTTGATCTAATTATCAGAACAATGGACAAGCATAAGTTTTGTGCCGATGATTTCGTTAGAGAGGCAAAGTAAGTGGGAGATATCTTCTAATTTGCACGGTTTTCTTGTATTCTGATGTTTTTTGAAAGATAATCTTGTAAATCCTTATGTCTGCGTTACGCAGCTGCTGCAGAACGTAGGCAACCTTGGCGCCTCCAACCACTTATCCTATCGCCGGTGCGAAAGTGGCGGGGGAAAGAGGAGGCGGATTCGAATCGGGGTAAATGCGGGGGTCGCAGCAGCAGGAGCCATTGCGGTCGTAGTGCTGATGTTGCTTTACGTCGTAAAGATGATGAAACTCTGCCGCTCCAACGATGAATTCACCGCTGGCAGCAGGGCGAATGCTTTGACGGGGAGCAAAATCCCTCTTCCGACATAAGGGTTTGCACAGATTTACCAAGCGCGAGCTTCGACAAGCGCCTTTAACCCGATGTAGTATTTCAAAATTCTTATTTTACTGATTTATTACAGGCTTATAAAACCTCCTCTACCCACCAAATGAACGATTTACAACAGAAATAAAAGTGGTAACTCATTCACTTGCAAACATGTTGAAATTTGAAGACAGTGTTGAGTTTCAACAATTCAAATTAAAAGTTTTATGGGCACCTCATAGTTTTGTGATTAAAGTAAATTTTTGTTAGAGGTAATTTATTTAGCGTCAAATTTTTAATGAGTTAAGGATGATATAAATTATAAGGACATTAGACCATAGTAGCTAGAGTTTGAGTCAATTGAAAACAAATCTAACATCACTGGGTTATATAATATTCATCTAAGTTTTCACATCTATCACAATTAGTGAAACTTTCTTTTCTACTAAGTGAACATAATAAGTTTAGAATAGAACAAATTGTAAGTCATATATTTTTTCTAGATGAACAATAAATCATATAGTAATTAAGCAAATTAAATGTATGTCTAGTGAATATGTAATAATATGGACCAAAAACCAACTATAATGACAAAAAAAAAAATACTACGCAATACAATTGAATGCAACATCTTTCTTCTTGATGAATCATAATTTTGTCTTGATTGAGATTCAGAACAAAGTAAGCTAAGCATTTGAATGCTTTGTAGAAATGATAAAAAATTCTCCTTCAAGACTTTTGAGGTTTATCTCATGTGCTTATTTGTCTTTGTATGAATGTTGTGTATCTTTTTTTGACATGATATTATTGGTTGTCACTCTTTTAAGAACCAAGACATCTTTCAACAATTAAACTACAAACATTCAATCTCTATATCTAAAAGGACATTCAATAAGAGAGTGTGTGTGTTATATCCAATTATTTGTACCACTGTAATTTGATATCAAAAAAAAAAATTGCAATCAAATTTATATCAATGACCATTCTTAAAAACTATTTAAAAATAGTTTCTAGGGAATTTTTTAAAATTATCCATTTAATTCATTGAATTGTAATCCTATGGTTGAACATGGTTGTAAAGTCCCTATCATTTGTACAATTTGCAATTAAAAGATACTAATGAAAAAATGATTGGCTATATTGCACAAGTTATGACCTATGGCTATTGAATAGGATTTTCTAAATTGCATTAAATATTTAATTTTAACTTCTAATAAAGAAAACATGAGTTAACTCAAATTAAGCATCAAACACTCAATAAATAAAATTGAGCATTCAAACAATAGTATTGTATGTTATTAATTGTATAAAGCCTACACATTTCTCCTAATTTGGTTCCATTTCACCATCACTTCCTAAGAGAAGGGACCATATAAAAAATACCAAAATAGCATGGATGATGTTGTGTTTTGCACTTCGAGACTAGGTGGTAGTGATGGATAGAGAACTTTTTATCTCTAGAAAATCCAACTAACGAGTCTACCCCCTCATTTTGATAGTCTTCAAAGTGTCAAAAATTGATATAAATTTTGTCACAAAGATCATATAGAAATATTATGAACCTTTTCTTACTTTGTTCTTGGTGGTGCCTTTGATTAAGAGCTTGAAGATTTTGTTCAAATGAGACTCAATAGATATATTTAGTAGTTTTATTTTCCTAGTGGGTTGTTTATTTTATCTTAGTCCTAGGTTTTTCCTACACTTTTATTAAGCTTTATTAGGTTAATAAAGTGGGTTTAATTAATTAATAACTAGTGGATAAGGTGGTGGGAGTATTTGTTTGAAAAAGGTTGTCATTGATGTCAAAGTTATTAGTCAGTTATGTCATTATTGTTAGGGTATTCAGAAGGTGGTTGTTTGAAATGTTCTTTGTGCATTTTTGTTATGATAATTCAGTAACAGGTCAGTCTCACTTAGAGTATTATTGTAATATCATCTTATATCATTTCCTATTGGTGAAAGTGATTTGGAAGCATGATCCAAAATGATCTAGAAAGGTTGTATGTTTACATTGGTAGGTTGATATGATCTGCATTTCTTCTCAGTCATGTGTTGTGGCCTGTATTTTGAATGGTGAGTACATCTACACATGTTTTTATCATGATCTAGAGTTTCTGGAGTTTGTGTGTAACATAAATTATGTTTTGAAGTGACAAAAGGGTCACTGTGAAAGGTTATTAGGTGAGTTGTTGTTATGGATTGATGCAAGAGGTTTATAGCGTGTGCTCTTTAGAGGTAGCAAGTGGATGATCGTTGGGGCCAAATAGGTCCTCATTGGGAAACACGAGGCATGTTCCATCTTTTGGTGTAGCATGTGGGCTATTGGACTTGGCCTATTACATGTTTGATTAAGGATTATATTGTGGCTAACTTGCAGATGTAATAATCTTTATTAAATGTAATTATAATTATAATGCATATATAGTTATCTAGGATCCATCCCAAGGATGAAATGTTAGGGGGGAATGATATGTGATTAGGATTTTAATGCGAATATTAGAGAGATGTAATGTGAGTTGCATTCCAATCATTATGTGCCATTATCATAAGATCATATGCATTGTGTAGAAGAGTTATAATATTGTTTAGATCATAAGATAGTTGAGTATTCATCCTCAAAGTTTCATAATTCTTATTTTGCATTTCCAGTGGGATTGGTGTCTCACTAGTTGAGTTAGCACTCAAATCTTGGTTTAGGGGATTGGTGCCTCCTGTAGGTTGGTGCTTGCAAATGCTTTTGGGATTGGTGTCTCTGGTAGGTTGGTACCTACATCATATTGTAAATTCCTTATTATATTCCTTCTTTGTGAGGCTGGATTTGGGTAGTAGATCCAAGCAACTTTTCTCATTGTGGTTTTTCTCATCTTGGGTTTCCATGTAGATCTAGTGTTCATTGTGTGGATGTGTATGTTCTTTTATCTCTTAATTATTGCATCATTAAGAAGATTAGTTGAGAGTTTCATTGATGTTTTAAGGCCCGTGCTTGAAGTTCAAATTTAGTACAAATTGAGATATACTGATTTACCCCCCTCTCAGTATATTGTGTGTCTTTTAGTATTTACTATTTTTAGATCACTTGATGGTCACTCCCTATTGATTGGATTTTTCACCTCTACACTCTTCCTAGTTTTATATAAAATCACTACCTAGATTTTATTTTCATTCATTCATATATTGTGATTGATTCTTGCAGTCATTAGATTCTACATATTCTCTTTGAGCTCCTAATACAATATTGTCATCTTGAAATTTGCACATCTCCTGGAATCACAAGTTTGTAATTATGTTAAATTTCATTTATAGTTTTATAGCGTATTTCTCTTATAGAAAGATCTTGTTTATGCATTTGTTTTATATTTCTAACAAGAGCGATATTACACTTAACCATATTTTCAACATTTTATCAACAAATAAATTATATTGTAAATTTTACAAATAAATTACATTCAAATAATTCTTAAGGTTTTTTTAAATACACTAAAAATTATTTATTTGATTAGTTTACATCATTTCAAAATTCAAAACATATATGCTTCTTTCTAATGATTCATGTTAAAGATTTGGATTAGTGTAGGTTTTTTCCTTTATAAAAGGGTGACATAGCTTTGAACTTTCATTTGATTAGCCATCATTCACTAATATCATGTAGGATATGGATGATACAAGCTACCCCATAGTAGGTTGGACTAGCTTTCACTAGTAGCAAAAATGCAATGGATGCTAGGATCCCTTATCTCAAAGGTTTGATGTGTTGATGAAATCTTATTAATGGAAACATGTGTTATGTGTTGTAACTTTTATGCTTTTTCTAGTGATGATAAAAAGTGTTATGGGATGCTTTCCTCTTCATCATAGTTGGTTGTTAATAAAATAAGAATTAAACCATGGTGTGTTATGAGATACACTTATTTTTCTTTTTCATATTGTTACCCTATTATAAGGGCTTATATATTAGTGAACTAGGTAATGAGAAGATGTATGCAATAGGGTCATATCCACTTCCTTTTTACTAGTTGGTCACTATGTCTATATGTGATATGCACACACATAATGCATGAATTAATTGATTACTATAATGTATATGTGATGTAGTTGTATGAGTTGGTCACTATGTGATCTTGAGCTCATACATTGTTATTGGCATTATACTTCTCATCCCAAATGTATGGATGGAGTCTTTCTATTATTGGTGCATGAAATACATACATGGAGCTTCTCATTCTCAAAGGGAATACATATGCAAGGCCATTTTTAATGAACCCTTGAGGAATAGGTCAAGGTTTAGGGATTTATTATGATAAATAGAACTTACCTTATTTAGTTTAATAATATGGTTTTATGAAATATGTCTAGTAACATTAAGAATCTAGTGCTTATAAATTAGAATAAATTATTAAGTTATAGAAACATCAAGCACAATAATTTCAAGTTAAAAATCCAATAGGTTGATTATTTAATTAAGATTGTGTTGAAATGTAATAAACATAATGGTTAAAAAAGTTTAGCTACAATCATGGGTAGTTATTATAGTACAATCAAGATCTATTTGATGATACACCTTTTAATCATCATTGTTAATCTATGTGATTGTGTAGGTGCTTCTCAATATAAGGGGGCACTTATCAACTTAATAACTTTATGTGAGGATTTGTGGGGAATTTTTTGTAGCATTTAACATTTGAAATAGATCTACATAAAACATTGCAAGTTTCACCAATAATGTAATATTAAGAACTATCACGATAGAGCCATTACTCTATAATAAAGCTAAAACATAGAAATTATTATTAGGAATTTGGCATAGTATTCACCCTATAACTTCTCAACATGGCATAAGGGGCCTCTAAGTCTTATTATCCATATTAAAAATATTAGAAATAATGAAGAAACTAACCTTGATTTACTCCAATTCTCCTCATTTTATCTCATTCCTCCAAATGTGGTAGTCAACTATAAGATTCTAGTTAAGAGGTCGACATGAAACTACTAGATGCATCTCTCTCTTCATGTGGCACCACTCTTCTAATGTAGTTAAGGATTCAACTTGTAACTCATCCTAATACAATACTCCCTTCCTAATATGACATCATTAAAAAAGGATTAATTACAAAGTCAAGAAGTTAGGTGTAGCTTGGACACCTAGTATACATGAAGGAGACCAAACAAGCAATATTCTCCATCCAACTTTGTAGTCCCCTTCATAATACACACAAGTATAAAAATAAAATATAAATACATAAAATTCCACCTTCTTAGCTAACAACTTAGTCATTTTTTCTAATTGGTATATGAGAGGAAATTTATGAAACTAAATTCAAAAGGAGAATTTAATGAATTAAATCCTAATCAAGATTAAAATTTTTTGTCAAGGACTTAATAATAATATAGATCTACCATGAAACTAGGGTCCATTATTCTAATCAAAATTATGATCTAAAATTGAAAGAAAATAAATAAAAATGAAAACCTTTGGGAAAAGGAAGATAGGCAATTTCTTTATATCAAGATAAATTTATTCCATCCAACTACTATCCTAAATAGCTCTTTAAAAGTAAAAAGAAGCAAGTTAAAAAATCTAGATATTTGATAAGAAAAATCTTAAATAAAGATAAAAAAAATTATGCCCATTAGTGTATGTAATAAATAAAATAGCCTTGATTAACACATTTTTTCTATTTCAAATAACTTTTAATGCTCCACTTTTCAGGTGAATGCATACTTTAGATAAGGATTTAGGTTGGACCTTTTGCATGATTATGGAAAGGTTGCTTGAGTCATGACCTCTCTTATGAAGAACTATCTTTCTCCTCCCACATGTAACTACATTATGTATGTCCTTAAATATTTTAAGTAGCACCTTGCATCTCAACCCTCCCCAAGCTTAGTGATCACTCATTTATGCCATGGATCTACTTTGCTTATGACTCTCTAAGGATTTTTAACCCTCTTTAACCAATGTTATTGAAACTAATAAGAGAAATTGGTGAATCATACTTCTTTGAGCATGTATAAAAAATATTCCATAGCTTTAGGTTCTTGTAAAAGAAAAATCCCTTCTAAACCTACATGGTCGAAAGGGGTAAAGTATTAGCATACATTGCTCCTCCCAATGAAAGGGGTAAATTTATTGTCTTCTAATAATAGATTTATGAGAATAAAAAATTACACCTCAATTATCTACCATGGAATTTGATATGAAGAATTTGACAATTCTTAAAACAAATATCTTCCTCTAAAGCTACAAACTTGATACCAAACAATGCCTCTCAATCTTCTCCATGAATAGTTGACTAGTCTTTCTACATTTATAGGGTCATGGCTTTGGGTCCATCATGAGGTCCTCCATGGTCATCCTAATATTCACTTAATATTTTATGTTCATTTTCTTCACAAGCACCCACAATTGTAGCATCCATATTCTCATTAAATGTTTTATAATACTATAGTTGCATTTTTTATTATAGTGTTACCTTTTGGACCTTAAGCATCACATATGATCATAATTTTCTTTTCTTTTTCCTTGATTTCCTCTCATCGTTGTTTCCATTTTTCTACTAGTCATGTAAATAAGTAGGAAGGAGCCTAACTAACAAGGCAACCTACAAAATTTCATCATAGTATAGTCTCATCCTAACACCTCATCATTAAACTACAATTCTTTAGTCCACACTCATGATATGATTAACAACACATAATTGGAGCTCTTATATGCCCAATTCATATCACATAAATTATGTATTTGGATAAATGAAACATACTTTGATTGCTAGCAAAGACAAATGTTTGTTTAATATAGAAAAAAATTGAAGCAAAATTGAAAGTTGAGGACGAGAGACTAAAGTTCTTAGAAGATAAACAATGTCATCTAATTATTACATATTTCTTTCTATGAATATGAAATAATTAATTATTTTACATTTTATGTTATGTGTACGACAAATTTTGATGAATATTGAATGTTTTTTATTTTTTATTTTTTATTTTTTATTTTCTATTATGTATATTACACATTTGAATGATTTAGAAATGCTTCATAAATTGTATCTTAAAGAAAAATGTATTACCCATAGATGTTACAAGCATACCTATCTTAGACAAATCTATCTAAAAGATGTTGAGAGATATCATTGTCAAGTGTTTATTTCACTTATAGCACCAATCCAGTAAAAAATAAGCACTTCAAGAATGATACCTACCAGTGTATTTTATTTAAATTTATCTAAAATATATATGGTAGTTTATTTGTAATGAAAACAAGATCTTAAAATAATGTTAGCCTAAGAAATTCCTTTTATAGCCAAAACATTAGATGCTTCTCCTCTTAATATAAAAATATTAAATTAAATTCATATCAAAGAAAAAAAACTTAATAGTTTTATTGGGTATATTATGTTTATAAGATCTATTTAAAATCTAGTTTGTCAAAGATAATATTATATTAATAATATTGTAATTAAATTATTTAAAAATATTTTAAAAAAATAAATTTGAAATTTTTAGTATGCATCTCCTTACCGTTACATAATTTATTGTTTTTCTAAAATGACAAACAAATATTTTAAATTTGTTAATTAATAAACAATAATTATTAATGATCATATATGTTTATTAGTACACACTAATAAAAGGTTTATTATTACATTATTTCATTATTTCCCTATTGAGTAAAAAGATGGGTGGACCATGTTGAAATATACATTATTTCCCTATTATTTCTTTCTTAGCTTTCTTCCACCGTATGAAAGATACATAATTTCTTTTCTAAGTAATATACATTGACTAGAATGGAAAACGTTATTTCCTTGGGAAGAAAGTTACACATGATCTCTTCCTACCAATCAGTGCTCCCGACACTACAACTCTTGGAAAATAGACAGAAAGTTATGGGCCACGTGAATTGACGTTTATATTTGGGAATTGTGTAGCCTTTTGACGTGACTGTCTATCTTACATTAAAGTAAATAGATAATGTCTTTTTTGTTTGTGTGTGAAAGTTGCAATCACCAACCCAACATCCTTCCTTCTATTACCATGTTTAAGATTAGAGTTATAAAGATGTAGACTCTTAAGCAAACTACTAAAGATGGTAACATAAACTAAAAAGAATTAGGTGGATTGCATAGACATAATGATGTGAGAGTAAGTTCAAATAAACAAAAACTATTAATAAGCATATTATTAAACATTTTTAATGGGTAGTTTGTTTTCAAATTTTGTTAGAGATTTACTATGTTCTTATTTAGTTTGCAATTTTAATGTCATATTTAAGATTCAAAGAAGAGATTTACAAAATGAAGTTTGAATAGAGTTTTTGAATTATTAGTGTTAAAGGATATCATTTATGATTATGCAGTCTTATGTATGTATTCTTTTATATGTGTTTAACAATAATTTGTTAAAAGTTAAAAAATGAGCAAGGGAGAATTTTAGTGGAATCTCTAGAATTATTTTGGAAGAGGAAACATATAAAGGATTAGTGTGTCTTCTAGGGTGAATGTGATCTTGTTGGGAAATGATATGCAATTGAGAGAGCCTGTTTCATTGTCCTTTTGCACTTTAGGTTGTAGTTTGGTTGTCATTAATGTCAAAGTTCTATGAAGCATGTTGCAATCTAGTTGTTTGGTTGCCAAAGTCTTTGAGAAATGCTTTGCATTTCTTCGATAATGATGTCTTGCTCATGCGGTTTGGAGGATAGCTTTTTGTTGTGTCAAGGCATGTGTGATCCAAGTTTCAAATCATTTGAGTTACCAAAAGGTGTTTCTGAGAGTGGCAGATTGAAGACTATGTTCATTCTATGATGATGTTCTCAAAGGTGTAAAGGTTGGCTTTACATATCTTTGCATTTGAAGATATGGTTGTGTGGATCAAAAGTTAAGTTCAATGAGGTGTGAAGGTTTTATATCCAAAATTTCATGTCAACAATCTTTCTACAGAGAAAGTTAGAAGTGATAGTGTACCAAACTATGTTGTCCAAAGACTGGTTTCAATGTTCGTTGGCTTGCGTCAGCTTATTGTTTCATAAAGTTGTGAAAAGGATGTATGAGATTGTTCTTGAGCATCATGTGATGCTTTTTGATGCTTCATAAAGTGGTTTATGGCTTCTCTAATATAGGTTGTGGTCCACAATGAATGTTTTGTTGTCTTATGATTTTA
Source organism: Sequoia sempervirens (assembly GCA_007258455.2). Lineage (NCBI taxonomy): Eukaryota > Viridiplantae > Streptophyta > Pinopsida > Cupressales > Cupressaceae > Sequoia > Sequoia sempervirens. Next base: position 230,719,593 of record VDFB02193867.1, read on the forward strand.
CTGAGGCTGACTAAGGTATGTTGATGGTGTGAGCCACAAGTTTAAAATTGAGTGGAGTGTAAAGAGTGATTGAAGGTGTTATATGGGTCATGTCGACTCATCTGGGAGAAAAGTAAATAATGTTTTATCATTCTTGTGTATTGCCAATGGATGTGAAGGACAACATGCTACTTGTTACATTTTTTCTTGTTTATGGATGACCTAATTTGTATTTACAAAGTGTGCAGATGATTTTTATAGAAGATAAAATATTTATAGACTATTTTGGGACCAAGTTAATCATGTGTTGGGATTTGCAAGGTGTTTTCATCTTCTTGGTGTTGCATGTAGTGTTTTTGGTCTTTCCCTCTACATGTTTCATGTTGTTTGTTTTATCCTTGGGCGACTTACAGATGCAATATTTTTGTTGTAGGCCAATATGTGAAACATAATCAATGTAATAACATGTATGTATTGTAAACCTTGTTGATCTAGGGTATGTATGGAATATGAGGTGTGATGATGATTGTGTAAGTAGCTAAAAAGAGAAATTATGGTAGATCATGTCTTGTTTCATTTTGATCATATCCATGTGACATATAAGGCATGTGAAGAAGTGTGATTAATTGTTTTTTGGAGGCAGTGACCTGGAGGTAATAACTTCTTAATTACTAAAAGTAGTGATCCAATAGGCAACTGAAAAGACATTTGGAGAGTTTGTAAAGTAGAATTGTAATCATTAACAAAGAGCGAGTTTAATTGTTAGTTTCAGGCAGTGGAAGGATTACCATTTTGTAATCATTCCTAAGTGTGTGCTCATATCAAGGAGTTGTATCTTACTTGGGTGTAATCCTAAAACTATAATCAAGGAGTTGTAGCTTCCATGGGTTGTAGCCCTAAAAAAAAGTTGTAAATGTTGTTCACTTTATGAGGGTGGATTAGGATAGTAACTCCTAACATCTTTCCTCACCATGATTTTTTCCATGTGGGGTTTTCCACATATATCTAGTGTTGTGTTGTGCATTGTATTCATCTTTATTTTTCATGCAGTAGATCTTAAAGTATTTATTTGTTTTGGAAGGTTTGTGATTTGATATAATACCAATTCACCCTCACTCTCAACATTTTGGTATGTTCAACAATTGGTATCAAAGCCAAGTTCCTTAGAAGAAGTCTAATAGCTTGAGGAAGATTTGGGATGGCTTAAGAAGGGTCTCACAAGGTGCCCAAGTTTGATGGAACAAATTTTACTTTTTGGTGATTCAAGATGGAAACCTATTTGACCTCTTTTGGGTTTGGTGTTTAGAAATCAGTCAAGGATGGTTATACTATTCCTACTATTCCTCCAACTGATCCAATAGATATTAAGGTCTATATGAGAACAATGGGTAGGCCAATAATGCTATCTTGAGTGGTTTGGAAGACTCTAAACTTGTAAAATTAATGCACTACAAGTTAGCAAAGGAGATATGGGGAAAGCTTAGTGGCATCTATGAATGAGACATTAAAGTAAAACAAGCCAAGTTATAGATATATATAGGCAAGTTTAAGAACCTGATAATGTTAGAGGGTGAAGATATTGTAGGGTATTTGTTCCAGGTAGATGATGTGGTCAATGCAATCAAAGGACTTGGTGAGGAACTAGAAGAATAGGTGGTGGTTAAAAAGGTACTGAGATCTCTTCCTAAATCTTATAATCCTAAAGTATCTTTTATTGAGGAAGCTAGAGATTTAGAAAATTTTCAATGGATCAATTATATGGTGCTCTCATTTCTTATGAAATGAGAGAGTTTGACAAAGAAGCTCCAAAGAAAGAAGCAACATTCAAAGATAGTAAGAAGCAGAAGTATGAAGCATCTGATCAGATTGGTGACATTCATGAATGAGAAGCAAACTTTGTAAGGAAGTTGAAGAGGGGTACCAACAAGTACAAAGGTAAGCTACCTTTCAAATGCTTTAAGTGTGGAGAGATTGGTCATTTTTCCTCTAAATATCCCCTAAAATATTCTAAAAATAGAAACTAAGATTCTAGAAGAAATAAGTTCAAAAGAGTCTCTACTCTAAGGAAGATTCCTACTCTTCAAAGGATAAGGAATCTATTGAACCGAATAACGAGAATGAAATCATGTTCATGGTTTCCAAGAATATTGAAGATGAAACTAACGATTCAAGGGTTGTATAGACTACTTTTCATGCAAAAGATGAGGCAAACTCTTGGGTGATTTACAATGGTTGTTCCAACCACATGATAGGGGATAGGAGCAAGTTTATCAACTTGTGAAGTGGAATGGAGGCATAGTCAATCTTGGAGATGATACTTCAATAAGGATTTGTGGAAAAGGTACAATAAGTACTGATAGAAAGCACAAGACAAAAGATGTTCTTTTTGTTAAAGGTCTTAGGAACAATCTTCTTAGTGTGAGTGATATGTGCAACAAATGATACAATCTCATATTCAATGAAAGAGGATGTGAAATCAAGAAAGGAAAGTCTAAAGAATTGGTGGTAGAAGGATCTAGGACTAAAGGACATCTAAAGGACATGTTAATGGGGGAAGTTGTCTTCTAGGACAAACAAGTGAATGTTGGATTTGGCATAAGAGAATGGGATACATCAATTTTGAAAACCTTGTGAAGATTAGTTCATCGTATGTGGTAAGAGATATTCCCTAGATAGTTAAGAATATAAGTACTTTGTTCAAGTGTAAAGAGCATTCTTCTTCTAGACCATTGGATTTGATTCATACTGATTTGTGTGGACCTACCAGAATAAAGAGTCTTCAAGGAGAAAGGTATTTCATGCATTTTATTGATGATAAAATCTATAGGATGACATGGGTTACATTCTTAAAAGATAAATCTAAAGCTTTTAGTAGATTCAATATTTTCAAATCAATGGTTGAGAATGAAGTAATTGATAAAATCAAATGTTTGAGGTCTGATAGAGGAGGTGAGTTCACATCAAATGAGTTTAGTGAGTTTTTTGAAGAACATGATATAAAGAGGCATATATATTTTGCTAGAACTCCTCAAAAGAATGGGGTAGTGGAAAGAAAGAATAGGACTATTCAAGAGATGGAAAGGACTATGTTGAAGAAAGAAAATCTGCTTGATGTTTATTAGAAAGTGGTAGTTCATACTACAGTCTATATTCTCACTAGAGGATTATTAAGGGTGAACAACACTATTAAGACCCCTTATGAGTTATGGCATGGAAGATTAGCAATTTTCAAGTATTTTAGAGTCTTTGGAAGAAGATGTTACATTAGAAGAGATGAAGATGTTTAGGGGAAGTTTGATTCAAGAGATGATGAAGGTATTTTTCTTGGATATTCAACTTGGAGTAAAGCATACAGGTGCTACAAAAAAATACTGGGAAATATAGTTGAAAGTACAAATGTTAAGGTTGATGAAGATTTACATTAGACTATGTATGAAATTGAGGATTGTGGATTTGATGCGCCTCCCTATTTAGAAGAAGAAGAAGAAGTTAAATAGGAAACATTAGAAAAGCACAATAAGACTCTTACCAAGTATGTTCAAAAGAATCATTTAGAAGATTAGATCATTGGGGATAAGAATGAAGGAGTACTAACCAAGATAAGGCTTGCAAGGACAATTGAACAAGTAAAATTTTGTTTATTATCAAAGATAGAACCAAAAACTTTTGTTGATGCTAGCAAGGATGAAGGATGGATACAAGCAATGGAAGAAGAATTGAATCAAATTGAGAAGAATCAGACTTGGGAACTAGTTCCAAGGCCTGCATACAAGAATGTGATAGGAACAAAGTGGGTGTTTAGGAATAAGTTGAGTGAAGGAGAATTTGTAAGAAACAGATCAATACTAGTATGTAAAGGCTATTCATAGGTAGAAGGAATTTATTTTGAGGAAAAAATTGCTCTAGTAGCAAGAAAGAAGGAAATTTGAATGTTTCTTGCCTTTTCAGCCCATAAGGACTTCAAAGTATATCAGATGGATGTCAATTCAACTTTCTTGAATGGATATTTGGAAGAAGTCTACATAGAGTAGCCTGATGGATTCCTATTTTTAGAAGATCCAAACATGGTAGGTAGACTCAAAAAGGAATTGTATGGTCTAAAACAAGATCCTAGGGCTTGGTATGCATGGTTGGACAAGTACTTGATTAAACAAGGTTTCAAGAAAGGTACTGTAGAGTAATCTTTACTTCAAGATTGAGGATGAAAGAATTTTGATAGTTATTACATATGTTGATGATATAATCTTTGGTGGAAATGATGAAATGTGCAAGAACTTGCTAAAGAAATATAGAAGGAATTTGAAATGTCTATGATGATATCTTTATTTATCAATAAAATTATGTCAAAGAGATATTGAAGAAGTTTGGTATGGAATATTGCAAACCTATGAGCACTCCTATGGTAACTGGTTGTCATTTGAGTAAAGATGATGAGTATCCTTTGATTGATTTGACTCTATATAGATCTATGATTAGAAGCCTATTGTACTTAACTACTTCAAGGCCTGATATCATGCATGAGGTATGTTTGGTTGCAATATTTCAAGCTAATCCTAAATAAAATCATGTGAAGGTAGTCAAGAGAATCTTTAGATATTTGAATCTAGCACTCTAGATTATAGATTATGGTATCCAAAAAGGTAATGAATTTTATCTGAGTGCATACAATGATGCTGACTGGGCTGGTTGTGTTGATGATAGAAGGAGTAATAGTGGTGGTTCTTTCTTTTTAGGAAATAGGTTCATTTCATGGCATTGTAAGAAGCAAGATTCAATATCTTTTCCAACAGTAGAAAAAGAGTATATTGTTGCAACATCTTGTTGTACTCAAGTTTTGTGGATGAAGAAAAAATTGAAGGATATAAACATAAAGTATGATGAGCCCATTCCTATTCTATGTGATAATACAAGTGTTAACAATATTTCAAAGAATTCAATGATGCATTATAGAACCAAGGACATATCAAGTAGGTATCACTTTTTGAGAGAGAAGGTTGCAGATAAAGAAGTGAAGTTGGAGTATGTATCAACAAAGGATTAGGTTGCAGACATCTTCACAAAGGTGTAGGAAACTAGCAGCCATTAAAGATAATTTCCTCATAAACCAAAAAAGAAATCTATGTAACTATGTATTCAGAATCCACATGCAAGAGAATAGACAACATACCCATGAAAATATGACATAATATATACCCTGGGAAAACCCCCAAGAGGGAAAAAACCCAGCCTCCAAAAGCATCCATCTCTCATGTATCATTCAGCAATAAATATTACAATACATCTTCAGAGTCTCCATGAACACCATTGACGCAACAATCCCTCTCCAAGCAATTCATGCAAACAAGCATGCAACCACACATCCCATGCCATACTTCAAACCCTCACAAATGCTAACCAGAGCTAACCTACCAATTGACCCACCTTAAACAACTACCTTTGTGGTTGCTTTTATAGAAGCAAGCTCCCACAAAACCACCAAGTTGTATTACACAAAACTATGTGACTAAAACCATGACATTACAAAACCATGTCCCCATATTTAATATTGGGTACTTTATTTATTTATTTTCCCCAATATTAAATAATTACATTTTTCAACTTAACTTATGTCCCAATGTTACATGCAACATAAAGTGGCCCCAAGAATAATTATATTAAATACATTATTCAAGGTGTACAACACACCTTTTTCCTAACATTCTCCCACTTGTATACATTGCATAAGCGGAACAAGTAACCTCAAAACATGAATCAAATGAACAAAGAATATAGCCAAATATACCATCATGGAATCAAAGTTCTCCATGTGCTCCATCAAGATACTTACAATAAGAATCAAAGTGACCACCATCCCAAGCATGAATGCTCTCATCCTCCATCATGCCAATGCACAAAGATAAGAAGTCATCCAAAGAGAAACCACACAATCTATCACAATGAAGCATAAGCTTTGCCTCAACTGATATCCCAAACACATACACTCAATCCAAAGGTAACAATATGCACCAGTAGTTGTCAATATACACAAACCCATAGCTGAAATAACACCCAACACAAGTGCCAATACATCCAACTATCCATACCTCCAAGGTGTACAAAACATAGTAAACTCATGCCATGTAAACATATACACCCTTAAACTACAATCATAAACTCCATGTGCAAAACCTATCAAAGAATGAAATACACATCCAAGAGCTCCCACTGTATGGGTAATGCAAAACTGAAAAAGATCAAGGCATACCAAGTCTACCAATAGCATCATATAGAAAGTGTAAACAACATCATGTAGAACCAAGGAATCATCCACAATGATATGCAAACCTGTAAATTAATAACCTATAAGAACAACTCTCACCACAAGTCTCCATAGCTCTCCCAAGTTCTCCACACCCAACAAAGGAAAAAGATAAAGGAACCTCCATGTCATCATCCAAGAACATAGGTGAAAACATATGACCACAAGCTAGTGATCACAATAGCTCCAGCCAAACCTCAAACCAATGTAATGTGAAACCAAACATCTAGGAAGATAACCAAGACCAAAGAGAGAAAATTTGCACATAATATGTTGATGTTATAGCAGTGGGAGATATCTCTATCAAAATTTAAATAATAAATAATTAATAAGGAAAATCGGCCTTAATCACAAATTATATTATTTCTTAAATGGAGGCCGACATAAGTGAAGAGTCACTTTGTTTTGTATATATACAAGGTGGAGTCCATTCAATCAAATCATCAAGTCATTCTCATATTCAAGTGGCATTCTTTCAAGGAGGAGTTCAGACTTAGCAGCAGATCAGTTTCACTTGTATTTTTGCATCAAGTAGTGATGCTATTATTCATTGTATTTATTCTGCCTTGTGTAAGGCCAGACTCTGTATGCAACATTCTGCACTTCTATCTAATATATATATGAGATATATATTTACTAGGTTTTCTCCCTTGAGTAGGAGGGTTTTCCTAGGGTATCTGTTGTGTTCATTGTTTATGTGTTGCATTTTCTACTTGTTTACATTTTTGATCCTAAAACCAACATGGTATCAGAGTGGGTTTAGGGAATTCTGATTAGATATGTCTAAGCAATCATTGTAGGTTGACAATCTTAGAAAATTGTTAAAATATTTATGGAAGACAGTTTTCTGAATTAAAGCCATGGACGCCTTGGTTTGAAATTTTGCACAAACTAAGCGAAGGATTTATTGAGATTTTTTTCAGATCATTGTTGAATCTTTTGCTTGAATGGCATCATATGTGACAAATAAGGAGTCATGAAGGACTAAACTTCTCATGACGCTGATTATAATTGGAGTTATTTTTTTTTGTAATGGCATTGAAGATTAATATTGTGAGGGGGAATTGCAATTTGAATAATTTGAATATAGTCACCTCTGTTTCATCTCCATGAGTCAGAATTATCAGTGAATGTGTTTTTTTAATTGAAGTCATTTCGTATGGTGATGTGGAGTCATTCAATGGCACTTAGGGGTGATGTGGAGAGGATTTGGAATCCATCGATGTCAAAGGAGATCGAGTACTTGGAAGTGATAGTAATTAATAATTAAAGCCTCCACTCAAATAAGGCCTATTCGATGCATGAATAACTATTCAATATAGAAGTCGTGAAAGGAAAAAAGGGTCGATCCAGCACCAGTATTAAATCTAGAAGTTGCAAAAGAAAATCTCAGTGCTTTAATTGAGTATAGGAGACAAAAGAGCATCAATATATCTCTTAGGAATCGATCTTTGCAGAGTCAAGCTATGTTCATCTTTTGCAAGATCATCAGGTCTTCTATGAGGGTGTGATTAAATAGGTGACTCACATTTTCCATAGTTGAGAACTTGGCTCATACTATATCGAGCATTTCAATTCATCTCTAGTGAAGTATCATTGGGTCCGGAAAGAAAAAGCGATCAACCTTCATGTTCAAGAAATCATGAGAATTGAAGACACCTAAGACAGATTCAAATATTTTCACCGGTGCTTCACCTATGGCCTCACATCCATAAAACCTGGGCGTGCAACATTGGCCTATGCTTTCCATTCGGGAACCTTGAAGAATTGTAACGGTAGTGTCTGGAAATTGTCGGGAATAGCGTGAACACAGGACTACGTATTCATTGTTAGGACTGTTCATAATGGGAAAATTCCCTTAGTTTGTACTACACACATGGATATATTGAAGACATGGTGATTACCATTAAATCTAAGTTCATGATCTATTAACTTGGAATATTCAAACTATTCCATAGAGAAGAGTCATCGATTAGGAGAAACCTCATGAGAGCTTTGAAGGAGGCTAATTCACAAGAACGGGCCATCTTAATCTTAGGAAAATAAAAATGAATTAGGAGACAGAAGTGAGTCATGGCGGAGATAACTTGCAATCTGTGAATACGGGTAAGATGTATTTGATGACACTTATATTCTTTTGATATCTGACTTATTCCATATGTTCGGGTAACATTGATTATTGTTGTTGTCATCAGGTTTTGCATATATGATCGAGAGTCTTATCTGTAGAGTCAGTTTGGAAGTTTAGTTAGTAGTGTTTCATTGAAGGAATTCAAGATCGTGTCAAGTCTCCAGGGAGAAGGATTAGGACTCAAACACATATCCTCAGCCACCTCACAAACTATGTCCAGTTTTATCAGTAGCATCCCTAATATTTGTGATGTTGTCATCTATCATAATTGCTGGTGGGTCGTCCCATATGCACAGAGGTAGCATTTTGGTTAACACAACATCAATGGTAGATCACGATTGGTGGTGAGTTGGGTGATAATATTGGTTTGGATTCAAGCTTCTTGAATGATGGCAGCTTGAGTGTTGGCAGTAAGGCCGTGACACATTCTCAATGATCACCACCCATCACATAGTGTTCAACTCCCAACTTTTCAGTTCTTCTTCACGCTATCCTTGCATGCTGGTATGGGTTGTAGGGATTGTTATAATGGTGATCGATATGGTGAAAGAGACCATGGTGCTGATAGTAGATATGAAGATTGAAATCTGGAAAGGAACTGCTGAATTGATCAACAATAAAGAGATAAGTGTTTTGTTTGTACCTTTGAAATCACTTTCTTCTAGGCTGAAATTTAGATCTAACATCAATTATTTGGATTGTGTGATTAGTAAAGGTTGTGGTTTTTTTTGAGTGGTGATCACTGGCATAAAATCCTTTAATACCATTCATTCATTATGAGTTGTTTCATGCTAGTTGTGAATATTTCTGAGTGTGACTACAATTTTAGTTGTGATTGGTTGATCACATCAATAACATTATTTATGTGCATGGATTGTGATCGTGCCTTGAGAGGCCTAGTTCTATATTGAATATGTTGGCTACATAATGTGTCTGAGAAATTAGAGTTGGCCAAATTGTCTTTTGTTGTGCTGTGATTAGCATTTCCAAGAGCAAAAATTGAGTAAAGACAAAAGGAAGACATATTAGAATCAACAAAGATAAGTTCTATTATTTCTTTAATTGATCTATCTAATGATATTTGATACATGCTTCATTTATATCAAGGGTAGTTTGATTTCATGAACTATTATTAATCTCTTTAAAATGCAGGTTGGATCGAGAAGCAAATGAATGATGAATTAATTATCTAATATTTCTTAAGGAGTTCAAGGGAGGAAGAGCTTGATGCATCCTGTGAGGAAGTCATGCCGACTGGAGAAATGAAAAAACATGAGGTCTTAGCTTTCGACCATGAGACTAAGTTGGTGACACATAACTATAGACATCTCTCGAGGGAACAAGGTTGGGTTAGCCTTTAATGGAGAGTTTGCATCAACAAAGAAGATTGAGAAAGATGAAGACACTAAACAACAAAAAACCTATATAGATTGTCATTGTGATCAATTACTTTAAAGAGGAGGAAATGAAATTTAGAGGGAGTTAAATTCTGAGGATTCAAGGCTCGAGCTGAGAGCATGTCTGGGAAAAGGATGAAGGTTCTGAGATTAGTCAATGAAGGGGAGTTCACTTTCAGAGGATTTCTTTGCAATCTCTGAGGTAGGGTTTAAGAGGGAGTTATGTGAATCATTGAGAAGAAGTGAAGGTGTTAGCTAAGTGGGTTGTAGTGTTGCAAGGCTAGGAGCTAAAGTTCTTGGAAGACCTCTTCAGCTATAGAGAACAAAATTGCATAAGACAGTCAATTTGGACTTAACATTGGTAGCTCTGCAAACCTATTTAGAATAAGGTGATTCAGGATGAGGTCAAGAAGGACAATTATGAAATCTTGCAAGTCAATAGTGCCAGAGGCATGCACTAGAAACCATTTCTCTAAGGCAAGCATTGTAGGAAATCTTGGATGAGGAGGTTAGAAGGTTGATGCAAGTACTTGGAGCTTTAGAGGGAGTCACATCATCATGAAGATTTCTTGTAGTGTATATTTCTCTGAGAAATATGAGGTGAAAGCCCTTGTAGTGTATATTTCTCTGAGATGGAGAAATATGAGGTGAAAGCCATTGTAGTGTATATTTCTCTAAGATAGAGATGCGGTTCTTTCCACACATGGGAGTAGCCATGGTGGACGTCATGTTGAGAGACTCCATGATGACATCACGTTGAGAGACTCTGTGATGAACCCTTTGTACTTTTGTTTTTTCACACATGGGAGTAGCCATGGTGGACATCATGTTGAGAGACTCCATGATGACATCACATTGAGAGACTCTGTGATGGGCACTTGTGCACATGTTTCTTTCCACACATGGGAGTAGCCATGGTGGACATCATGTTGAGTGACTCCATGATGATATCATGTTGAGAGACTCTGTGATGAAATCTTTTCCACAAATGGTATAGCCATTGTGGGTGTCATGTTGAGAGACTCCATGACATGGATATCTAAAAAGATACCTCCCTAGCTAAGAGGGAGTGTTGATGTTATAGCGGTGGGAGATATCTTTCTCTCAAAATTTAAATAATAAATAATTAATAAGGAAAGTCGGCCTTAATCACAAATTATATTATTTATTAAATGGAGGTTGACCTAAGTGAAGAGTCACTTTGTTTTATATATATACAAGGTGGAGTCCATTCAATCAAATCATCAAGTCATTCTCATATTCAAGTGGCATTCTTTCAAGGAGTTCAAACTTAGCAGCATATCAGTTTCACTTGTATGTTTGCATCAAGGAGTGATGCTATTATTCATTGTATTTATTCTTCCTTGTGTAAGGCAAGACTCTGTATGCAACATTTTGCACTTCTATCTGATATATATATATGAGATATATTTTTGTTGGGTTTTTCTCCGTTGAGTAGGAGGGTTTTCCTAGGGATTCTGTTGTGTTCATTGTTTATGTGTTGCATTTTTTGCTTGTTTACATTTCTGATCCTAAAATTAACATCCTATACCTGTAGAAAAATCTCCTACATACACCTCTAAATTCCAACTGTGAAAAGTATGATCTTCTCCACAACACCCCAAAATAAAAGCCATAACAACACCCAATCGTTCAATCACCAAGATCAAACATAACATATGTATCATGTAATCAACATGGATGTAAGCCTCTCATAACTAAAGAAGATCAAACTAAATCCATTCCCAATGAAGGAAATAAGCCTAATACATCTCCTAAACTCAACATCAATGAATGTAATCACAATGCATAAGGATATAAACATGCCAACACTCCTCAAATGAACCCTCGAAAACCATATATCCATAGCTCAAGATCCAAATGCATGAGAAGATAAAGCATAAAACATAAAGCACCTGAAAGTAACAATGAGCAATACCTCTCAAGTGAAACCGCCAAGAATACCAAGAGTGGGGAATGGGAATGCTCCTCCAAGATATCCAAATCTTCACGACTCATCCAAGAACAAACTACTCATAGGTCCATGTTGAACTCATGCCCAACCAAGGTGTAGGCTCCTTAGACTTCTTGCTGAAATATCATCAAGAGTAACCATCTCAACACATGTCTCTAAACATAATAGAACTTGAGCCTCACCTATGTCTCCAAGTATCCATGAGTACCTATAACTGACCAATCCCTGCCAAACTCCAAAAACAATATAGCACCATCATGAAGTAATCAAGCAAGTGATCAATGTACCCAATACAAAGAGAACCACGCAAGATCAATGTCAAAGCTTCAATCATGAATCAGGAAGATAAAAATGACAACATGATCTAACCATCTCCTACTAGGAGATCACATACAACAATGCATACATCTTGGTCTCAAGAGAAAAAGTACCATGCCAAAACTCTAACACGTGATCAAGAGTAAACAATGTCATAATAACATAACACCATAAACCAAGAATCAACATATGTAATCAATATGAATAAAACCATCCCCTAATCAATGAAACCAAAGATGCCAATGAACCATCACTACATAAAAGTAGAAACCAAGAGTCCATCCATGACACCAACAATCACTGTAAAAGACCATCCACCATCAAATGGTGAATCCACATCACTGCCAACAACTCCCACTAAACTATGAGACTGAGTCACACATGGCATCGTGACAACCATCCTCTCCATGAAGATCATCCAGGTCTACACATACAACTGAACTGTCAGTAACATAACAAGTAGAACCAAAATCTCCAAGCCAAGAATATACCTACAATCGCCAAACCATCATAAACATATCCAACACCACCAATCCATCACTATCAAAATCTCCCACTGAAAATTGTATCCAAGCTATCCATGACATCATGATAAACCACATGCGACAAGTCCCAAAACAATAATTGTCCAGGTACTATAAGAAACATCCATCCTCTCATCTCTAAGCACATGTATACCAATGTACAAATGACCAAGAACAAGGCCAACAGTCAAAGTCTGCAACAACAAGGAATCAAACCTAGTGAATAAAGATAATCCACAACAAAGTCATCCCACTGCAAGTAAATAGGTAGATAATCCACAATCTACATGACTTGTAAATCCAATCACTGAAACAAGCAAAATCATCATCACATCAATAAACTACAAATTGGGATATCTAAGAGAATAACCATATAGACCAAATGAATTAAACACCAAATCAACCTCTGATCTAATTTTCCAAACATGTCCATATTCAAGTACCATAGTTAAGGAACCAAAGACACCACCAACTGTACCAACAACTAACAATCCAATCGTGTATGACATATCTGCATAACATAGTCAACTGCATAGGTCTCATATCATGACTATACCTAGTAATACCATCTCACCTCCTCAACATGACAACAAAACTAGAAAACCAAGTGAATAAACCAAGCCACCAAAAACTGAACATCCATCAAACACTGAAATATCAATGGGAAAAGACAACCCATGTCCAAGTCATAAATACAACATGTAAGTATAGACCACCTACGACATTGCACAACTTGTAGATACAATAATGCAACATACAAGTTCAACCATATATTGATAACCATGTCAAATGAGAGAATAATATGAGATGCACAACTAAGCATACAATTAATCCAACATCAAATCTCCAAGATTTGATCATCCATACACTCATAATATCACCATAGTCAAATAAACCCATAAACAACTCAGATAAATAAAATAGAAAATAAACCATGCCAAAATATCTCCAAACTTGATCTACTGTGTAGTGATATAAACAAGCTTTCCATTGAATGTTCGAAGTCCAAAATCCGACTCTGTATGCACCTAATATCACCTCTTGAAGCTAAAAAAAACACCTAACTTTCAACATGCAAAACACTATCAAAATTGCAAAATATTAAAAAATCATAGGCACCACAATGTAGAGAATCCAATCAGCTTTGCAACGAGTCCAAGAAGTTGAAAAATAGAGCACTTGGGTGAAATTTAGGCCCCTCTGAAGTAAAACAATAGTTTAAACCCAAGGCAAAAAAATTTAAGTGGTTGAGCGGTAGCCCCACCGTGGCGGTGCTGCTCAGACTGGTGGCGAACTCGAAAATAAAATTCAAGTCATTTAAATTTATTTTACATTCAAAAATTGCATGGGCCCCTTTTAGAATAAATTCCATTGGTATTTTAAATGGCAAATGTAATTTATAATAAAAAAATTTGTTTTAAAAATTTAAACCCCAAGGTGGGGTCGTGATACACCTAGCCTGTCAGCCGACTGTTACCAACAATGATACCTGTTGGTACCACTGGCAGTGGATACCATAGGTACCATTGTCAGTAGCTAGTAGGCTTACTCACCAGGCTGTGATGGTGAAGGGAAGGAGAATGAAGTTTCCACCAAAAAACTTTTATATTGTTTTTAAATTTCTTGCAAAGTTTTTCTACCCACGCTTTTTCAATTTTTTTTGTTTGATTTCCTTACAGGTAATTTTTAATATGTTCACAATCTGGCTTCAAATTTTTTTGCTAAAAATATTTTTTTTGAATTTTAATATTTTTAATTTCTGAGAAGGTCGTACGACTGCAAAAAATAGGGCATTTTATAGAAAAAATTTGCATTTTTTTCAGTAACCAAAATAGGGAAAATTATATATCAAAATTCATCTCTCAGCCAACCCAAATCCAATTATGAGGTTTATTTTGTTCCAAGAGGTCTTATGTAAATTTTCCCCCACAAAACCCCCACTTGAATACAAAACCAAGAAATCCATTTCACCCAAAATTTCTTACACCCCAAATCCACAAACAACCCATCAAAACAACAAACCCAAAACCCTTAGATCTACAATAAACAACCTACAAAACCCTCATATCTTTCCATTCCTTTCATTCTCTCATGCAATGCATAGATTCAAACTTAAACAATATTTTTCTCAATCAAGGTTTATACAACCACAACCAAAGCTCTGATACCACTTGTAGGAAACTAGCAGCCATTAAAGACAATTTCCTCATAACCCAAAAGATAAATCTATGCAACTAAGTATTTAGAATCCACATGCAAGAGAATATACATCATACCCATGAAAATATGACACAAGATATACCCTGGGAAAACCATCAAGAGGGAAAAAACCCAGCCTCCAAAAGCATCCATCTCGCATGTATTATTCAACAATAAAGATTACAATACATCTTCAGAGTCTCCACGAACACCATTGAAGCAACAAGCCCTTTCCAAGCAATCCATGTGAAAAAGCATGCAACCACACATCCCATGCCATGCTTCAAACCCTCACACATGCTAACTAGAGCTAACCTACCAATTGACCCATCTTAAATAACTACCTTT
>VDFB02193867.1:230734861-230770682 GCA_007258455.2 Sequoia sempervirens
CCTAAACATGGCTATGATTCCACAAAACTAACATTAATGAAATACTAATTGAGACCATAGCCTAACCCTAATGCTAACCCTTTGCCCAAATTGAACCCTAACACACTAACCCCAAGCTCTATTATAGAACCTTAATCTTTACCCCCAACCCCAACCCTAGTCCTAATTGAATCCTATACCTAATTTTAACTAAAGTCTAACCCTATTTGAACCTTGAACTTAATTGAACTCATGTTTAGGGTTAGGGTTCAATTAAGGTTAGGGTTGAATTATGGTTATGATTAGGGTCAAAATTCAAATAGGATTATGGTTGGATTTTAATTAGGTTACTATTCACTTAGGGTTAAGGTTCAATTAGTATTCAATTTGGGTTAGGGATCAGTAGGGTTATAATTCAATAAGGGTTTAATTAAGTCGGGGGTTAAGGTTAGTCTTAAATTAGAGGGCTAGAGTTGGAGTTAGGGTTCAATTAAGGTAAGAGTTATGTGTCTATTTTAGGGTTAGGGTTCAATTAGAGTTCTCTAGGGTTTTGATACAATTAGGGTTAGGTTTCAACAATACCTAGGGTTACGATTACAGTTCAATTAGTGTTAGAGTTAGGGTTATAATACGAGTTCAATCAGGTTAGGGTCAAGGTTTAATTAGTGTTAGAGTTAGGGTTGCAATTGTGCAAACCCTTTTCCTAGTACCTACAAAATAACATGAACAAACAAGTTAAACAAGGAAATGCAAGCTAAAAGAAGAATTCCCTGTGAAATCCATTTGCAAACTCAAAATAGGAAATAAAATAAGTAAGAATAGAATGAAATTGATAAACTAAAGATTAAATCCTAATTTAAATAGCAAATACTTGATCACATGGGGGAATTGGTGCCAATTTGATGTGAAAATTGGCCCTTTCCCAATTCCTATGATGCAAGATTCGAATGTTGAAGAGATTGTTGATCTACTTGTGGTGAAAGATAAGAACTCCAAGCCAAACCTGCAAAAAGCCTAGCTAAGAATGCAAATGATGGGTGAAATTGGCTAATGATTTGAGCATAGTAAGTTTACTCAAATTGTGGATGATAAAATGAGGAGAGGAGCTCTTCATTTATAGGATTTCAAGATGGATGAATGCCCAAATTTGAGCAATGTGGGACTAACATTCATCCAATGATATGGTGCCACTTGTCAAGCTATGAATGGATGATGATTGTGCAAGATTTGGGGTTTGTGCCAATAAATGCCAATATTTGAAATTAAAATTTATTGAAATGACATGTAAGAGGGAAGGGAAAATGTAATAAATGCCACTTGGCTCAAGGCAAAGGACATGTAAGATGAATTTATTGCCTTGTTGGATGTACATGTTGACTTAGAATTTTTGAATTCAAATTGAGAGAATATTCCAAAAGATGCCATGTGAGAGAAAATAGGGATTTAATAAATGAATTAAATCTATTTTCATGTGCTACTTGCATTATCTAGAAGATGTGACATGAGATTAGATTAAATTAATCAAGGGTTAATTAATTTAATAGGAGATTAGATGATATGACTTATTTGACTTAGATTTATGGATTTATTTAAATCAGATAAGAGAAAAATATGATAAAAGGCTAATTAAATAAAGATTTTGATTTATTTAATTAAAAGGGATGGTGTTAGATTAAATCAAATAATGTTTTAATTTATTTAATTTAATGGATAGACTTTAGGGATTTAATCAAATAAATTGATTATTTAATTAAATAGGGATAATTAGATCAGATGGATTGATTTAATTAACAGGAGAGTGATTTAATTAGACAAAACGATTTATTTAATTAAAAGACAAATATTGATTAATTTAATCAGATAGGGGAATTTAATTAAATGGTTAGACTGAGGGATGATTTAGAAAGAAACTATGTTAGTAAGTTGGGATCAGGTGCACGATGTTAATCAGTACATTTTTTATGTCTACATTTTGCCCCTCTTTGAAGCAATGCACTCGTTGCGTTGGTTCAAAGAATACATGATCTTGATCAAAATCAAAAAACTTTAATATTTAGAAACTTGCCCCACTGCCGCATGGTGAGAGAAAACATGCCATTATAATGCCCCCTCGAGAGATCGGATGAAAATTTCAATTTTTTGGGTGATCTCGTGAAAAAGTGACAAAGTGCCCGACAGGTTTGAAGGGGTCCGGGAGGCTAAAAATGTGTTTAAACGCAATAAAATGATGAAAAACAAGCCTCGAACGAACAAAAATAGGTTTGGGGGTCCAAAATCCTAGTAGGACAGCCCTAGAGGGTCAAAAAACCCTACTTTTTAGGCTTAAAAAGGGCCCGAGGGGTCACTTTCAAGTCATTTTCACACACCTCCACTAGCAAACCTCGAGATTTGAGCTCCGACCTCCTGATGATATGGCATAATGACAGCTCCCTCTACACATTTCGGACTGAGTTCGGACCTACCAACGGCCACTTGGCATCGGTGCCCCGATATGTGACCCCAACTAAAGCTTTGTTTTTTCATTTTTAATGCATTTATTACTAATTTTAAGGAGAGCTCACCTCCAACGATGCTATTATAGTGCCGCTCGGTGTTTAAAGTGCACCGCTTTTAGTCCTTTTGTGCCACAGTGGCACTGTTTAGCGCTACAGTGGTGTAATTTGGAGTTTAAAAACTCCACCGCTGGGCTCAGGCTCAGCTCGGACTCGGCGGGCCAGTTTGGAAAAGTACGCCGCGGTGGCGCCCTTTTCATGAAATATGCGACGCTGGGAGCTAAAGTGCACCGCGGCGGCTCTATTTGGCTAAATTCCTGGTCTAATGTTGGAGTTTGAGAAAACTCAAACTGTGACGCCTTCACAAACTGCGCCGCTGGGAACGAGTTTGTAGCGTTAGGTCAAGAATTTTCCAAAAAATTTAACATGTCGACTTTGTGTGATGCAGGATGGGCCCAGGGAGCTTTATTCATGGGAGCACCGGTCATGGGATTTGGCAAGCATCCTATGGGACTTGAGTGACAAAGATTAGGACCGACTGGGAGCCGCATGACTATGGCACGTTGTGTACGCGGTGCCTGTGCACACACACCTCGAGATGTTGTCGATGCTGGCTGAGAGGTGGCACAGCGAGACCTCTTTGTTTCATCTTCCCACTAGTGAGGCGACCATCACATTGGAGGACGTCTAGCACATACTACGATTGCCCATTCATGGCCGCCGGGTGATCTACGACATGGAGGAGGGATGCGATTGCTGCACCCGAGTCCTCGCCATTTGAGATATCATCTATTGCGAGGGGTAGATCGAGCTGGAGAGGTACAGAGTTATAGAACCTCCCTTCCGCTGGGCAATTGTGGCGATCATTTTGGGTTTGGTTGCCCCAGACAAACAAGGACAGTATTTCAGTCTGGGTTGGGGATATTGCTGGGAGAGGATGGTCCGGGATAGGCCGGTTCGAATTGCATGGGGACCCGTCCTTCTGGCCTCACTCTATAGGGATTTGCATGAGTATGCGTATGTGGATGGCAGAACACTGGGGGCAGGCGTGATACTTTTGCACATTTGGGCATGGGAGCACATTTTTGTGCTACGTCCACGGGTTGTTCCAGTTTCGATAGGGGCAAAGGATGCCTTGGTGACACGATACAGAGGTGGTGTGTCCTTCACACACACCAACAAGCACGGGATCTCCTATTGGAGGTGGGTCATAGATGAGATGCTTGTGTTCACTTGGAGACCGTACTTCGGTCAACCTGGATGGGCTAATGATGCAGATTAGCTCTTCTACTGTCGTCAGGATCGATACAGGCAAGGCCGAGAGCACACGATGATAGAGAGATACCTACCAGGGCGCGTACAACATCAGTTTGGGGAGCCACAGGATCGGCCCGATGATGGTTATGTGGCCATCTTTGCACGGAGCTTGACACAGACATCATGGGGGCCCAACATTCCTACTGCAGAGGCAGTTGACAGCTTTTGGCAGCTAGTAGCCCGACCATGGGCTTACGATCAGGGTTTGGCAGATCCAGGGACCATGCAGGCCTACAGAGACTAGTTCATACCTCCTCTTCAATTGGCTGTCCCAGGAGAGGATCCAGGGGCATATAGGGTCAGAGGCAGGGGTAGAGGACAAGCACAAGGGTGAGGACAGAGGATCAAGATCTGGTAGGATCCACCATTGGTGCTCCCAATTCCACCAGGCCACGAGGATGTTCCCATGTAGGACCAGTAGCAAGATTTGCTAGTCCCACCACCACGAGCCGAGGGTGAGGGTCAGGTTCATGCGTAGCCACGGGTACAGCTAGCAGGGCAGGCAGATGCACGAGATGCCTTGATTTTGTAGTTACAGGCATAGGTATAGGCAGTGACGGTCGAGAGAGACCAGGCACAGGCTGAGAGGGAGCAGCTCAGAGTGGAGAGAGATCAGGCTATACAGTAGCGACAGGTTGCAGAGCTACAGGAAGCTACAAAGCTAGGCCGCAAACAAAAAATTGAGAGTATGACAGCCGCCTCATCCTTGTAGGGTACAATGCCAGTACGATCCTATAGGGAGGCCATCCGAGAGATAGAGTACTACTGCCAGGCCTATCATGACCATGTACCTAGAGTAGATTGGGTTCCCGAATACTCAGAGTGGGCTAGTCAGAGACCACCAAAGGGTCACGGTGACAGGGGCGAGGGCAGCATCCACGGAGATCGGCCATGATTTAGATTTTATGATGTACCTTTTGTGCTTTATGGGCTCATTTTTGATAGCCCGATGGGCATTTTCGTACTGATTTACACACATGTATAGAGATTCGATTATTATTTGTACTATGACAGTTGATGATATGATATATGAGCCGATTTTGATGAGATGTACCATGTACTTTTATTTATGCATGTATGCTTCTTCTTTCTATATGTGATGGATGCATTTATTTCGAATGACGTTTATGCAATTGATTATGACCTATGATATGATGTACAATGATGTTTAACTATATGATGACTTATTTTATGCTAATGCAATATGTGAAATGATTTGATTTATGCAATGATGTGTAAAATATGCTTATATATGAGGTGTTTTATGGATGAATGTGATATGATGGGATGCTCGTGATATGATGCAAATGGTTTTATGAGATGATTTAGAAATAACAAATATTTATTATCCTAAATGATGATGTATGTGATGCAACTATATGTTAATGCAAAGTGATATGCCTCGTATTATGGAATGCTTTTATAGATGCTATGTGGTGATTTAGACGGTAATATGAAATGGTTATGAAATGTAAATGAATGTTATGTGATGCAATGCAATGGGTGAAATGTGATGACATGTATGCACCTATCTATGAAAAATGTTTATGATAACCTATTTATATGATGATTAAAGTGCAATGCATGTGTTTCCTATACGATATGCTTATGCGATGTGCTGATGATTTCTATATGATATGCTTATGCAATATGCTAATGATTTGTGGATGCAGGATCGATGATGATGATGGTGATGATGATCAACTGTCATAGTACCTTGTTAGTGCGGTTAGTAAGAAAAGAAGGAATAATTTTAACAAGACACAAGATGACACAAATGTAGATGATGATGATGATAATGATAATGATTACTTGCCGAGGAATTGGGATTTTCAAAGGGCCAAATTTTCTTATGTTTGATCACACACGTGGTACGATGCATCAAGGTATAGCAAACCAGGATGGTGTGGTACTTAGTGTGATGGAATTTGACTCAAAAATCAGATAGGAGTATTCTTGTTCACACCTGACATACAAAAACCTTGCTAGGATGTACTTCAGAAGTTTCAGACACCTCGGACCAAAACACGGAAAGGTAAACCTATCCCTGTAATAGTCAACAAGTTGCCCTAGACCTCTTCCATACATACCTAACAAAGCAAGTATTCGCCAAGGTTATATTACAAGATCGTCCAACAAGCACATCAGACAAAAGAATAATGATCATTGCCCCATTCCTACTTCTCTAAATCCGCTATTTTGGGATATCATTGAGACATCCTTGGAATGAGCGCATAATGAGATAAGTCAAAAGATAAAGACCAAGTAAACAAACAAACTGATGCTCTTCAATACTGCTAACATAAAGAGGATGTGTTTTCTAAGATGATAAACAAAACTTATTGCCAAAAGATAATGCCCATTGTAGGAAGGATTCATCCTAGGACATGTTAGTGGATGGTGGCATGTCATTTCATTTATAAGGGATGATTGATATGGTACCATTCAAATGATGTGTTACCAATATGAAGAGATAACCAACTTGCTTACGCACTGTCTTAGACTTTAGACTTGACGTTGTGGAGTTTTCTTGTATTTGCTAGGCTTGTTTCTGACTGTTTCACCAAAGGTTGATGATGACAATCATTTTATTATGGATGGTATTATTCCGGGTGCAAGCGAGATGAGGTGGGTGGATTTTCCAAATATTTGGATGTTTTTGATGTTTTTTGGAATGTTTTGAGGCTATTTTTGGTATTTTCGAGATTTTGCAAATGTTTTGATTTTTTTTTTTCAAATGTTTTTGGGATTTTCTGAGATTTTGACTAAGAGACTAACTTAAAGATCTATCCTAGGGGTCTCAAGGGCTGATCGAAAGATGAGCCTTGCCTACGTTATATATGCAGACCACGTAGTTTGACTGACGACTTGATTGATTTATAGATGAAGCTTTACATGATGAATGTCAGTTTATTATGATGGACTCCTATAGGACTGACCTAAATGTCTCGGGGGATGATCAAAGATCAACCTTGCCTACGTTCAAGCTCGAGAGATGATGTAGTTCGACAAGACGACCTTGTTTTTGGATTTTTTTTTTTTCAATGTTTTTGGATTTTCTGATTTTGAGGACTTTAAGATCATACACAAATCCAATCCAATGAGAATGTGCCCCCAAGCGTGATGCAATAGACTACTCCGCTAAAGGCAGGACAAACTAACCTTGAGGATGGGCCGAGTAGTACTAGGAGGGATCATGATACGAACGTAAGACCAAGCTATGGTGCGAATGCGAGTGGATGTGTGATGGATGGAGACCTGAATGTGATGGATGATGGAAGCGAAATGGAGGGATGATGATGAACAAGCTGTAAAGGTCCTGGAGGATGGAAAGTGCTTATTTATACAAGGCACATTTTCCGAGTTTTCACGAGGTACTTGCCCAAAGTTCCACCAAAGTGGTTTTCACTATAGGACAATTTTTTTTTATCCTTTTTCTGATTTTTCTAGATTTTTTTGCTTTTTTGCTTTTTTTGCTTGTTACCAAGACGCCTGTTTGCCAGGTTTTCGCTGAAGTAACCATTTTTTTAGGACTTCTTTTGATTTTTTTTTGGATTTTTTGGTTCTATACCTTGAAAGAATTAGGCATAAAACTTTTTGAGATGGGAGCTATTTATTGGCTCCTACAGGGTTCCCCTTCGGGTGTTGATAGCTTATATGCCCCTGATTTATAACTTTCTGTTATGATGAAAGGTCCTAACCAATTAGGTTTGAACTTGCCTTTATTGCTAGGATTCGGGACATTCTTCTGATTTTCTTTTAAGACCAATTCTCTGACTTGGAAAGTCTTGCTTATGATCTTCTTGTTATAGCTTCATTTGAGTCTATTATGATAGACTTGTAGATGATTCAAAGCATCTATTCATCTCTCATCTAGTAGTTCCAGCTTGTTTAATCTTGACACCTGATAGTCTTCATCAGTGATGAGATTTTGCAATGATATTCTAAGGGATGGGAGCTCGATCTCAATGGGGAGGACAGCTTCTGATCCGTAGACCAAGGAGAAGGGGGTGGTGCCAGTGGGTGCGCAAATGCCGGTTCAATAAGCCCAGAGGGTGGGATTAAGCTGCAGATGCTAGTCATGACCTACGTCATTGACTGTTTTCTTGAGGATTTTGAGGATGGTTTTGTTCATGGCTTCTGCTTGGCCATTGCCTTGGGGATAGTACGGGGTGGAGAAGCGATGCTGGATTTTGAATTTCTCACACAAGTCACGAACCTCCTAGTTCTTGAATGGTGTCCCATTATCTGAGATAATGGCTTGTGGGACACTATAACGACAGATGAGATAGTTCAGGATGAATTTTGAGATTTGCTTCCCAGTGATATACGTCATGGATATGGCTTCCACCCACTTTGTGAAGTACTCTGTTGTATTGATGATGAATTTGTGGCCATTGGACGAGGTGGGTGTGATTTTTCCAATGAGGTTGAGTCCCCATTATGAGAAGGGCCATGGTGTGATAATCCGATGAAGCTCTTGAGCTGGAGCATGGATGAGATCTCCATGCTGCTGACATTGTAAACACCTCTTAGCATGATCATGCGCTTCTCTTTCCATTGTGGGCCAGTAATACCCTAACCTCATCAGTTTCTTGGCGATGGTCATCCCACTTGAGTGTGAGCCACAGATACCATTATGAACCTCGGTTAGAGCGATTAATGCCTCCTCAACAATTAGACAGCGTAGTAAGGTACCTTCTATACTTCTACGGTAGAGGGTGTCACCTAGGATCACAAAATTGGATGCCTTTTTAATAAAGGTTTGTTTTAGGCTCGATGGTAGGTCAGTGGGTAAGACTCCTATTCGAAGATATGTATAGATGTCATGATACCAAGGATCACTAGGACCAACGATTTTGCACACATATTCCAATTCTAGTACCTCGAATGTGGGGATGAGAAGTTGCTCGATCAGAAAATCATATTTCAGTACATTATGAGGGATGTCTAATAGGGACCCAATTGTAGCCATGGTGTCGACTGCTCTATTGTTGGTTCTTGGAATCTACTCAAATGTTATGTCAATGAAAAATTCTTTTAGAGTCTCCACCAATTTCTTATATGGAGTTAGCTTGTCATCCTTAGTCTGATATTCATTATTGACCTAATTTATGATCAATTGAGAGTCTCCATAGACTTTGAGGGTTATGATATTCCATTGCACTACTATCCTGAGACCTATAATCAAAGCCTCATATTCCACAATGTTGTTAGTACAAGGAAATGCTAGTTTGTATGACCTTGGTATGCAGTCCCCCTGTGGGGTGATGAAGAAGATACCAGCTCTTGAGCCATGTTGTGTGTATGAACCATCGAAATATAGTTTCCAATGGTCTGCTACATTAAGGTTAAAAATGGATTCATCTGGAAATTCAGATACAAGAGGATTCTCCGCATAAATTGGTGCTTCTACCAGTTGATCCGCAATAACCTATCCCTTAATGGCTTTGCGCTCCACATACTCAATGTCATACTCTGATAGTATCATTACCCATTTTTCCATTCTACCTATGAGCATTGCTTTTGATAGGAGATACTTGAGGGGATCAATTTTTGCGATGAGCTTTATATTGTGTGCTAGAATGTAATGTCTGATTTTTTGGGATGCAAACACTACTGTGAGGCAAGCTTTCTCGATGAATGAGTAATTTAGCACGTGACTGACCATTGTCCTACTGATATAGTAGATAGCCCTCTCCGTTCTGTTTTCATCATGCTGAGCCAAGAGAGCTCCTAGGGCTGCTACTGTTGCTGACACATATAAGATCAATGGCTTTCTCGGGATAGGTGGCATCAACACTGGTGGTGTCAGTAGGTATTCCTTGATTTTGTTAAATGCCTCTTCACACTTTGTATCCCATTTGTATGCTACCCCCTTGTGGAGTAGGTGAGAATATGGGTTCTGCTTGTCTGCCAATTGTGCTATGAATCATTGGATGGATTGAAGTCGGCCTTGGAGGCCTCTCAATTGTTTTAATGTCTTTGGTGCTTCCATCTCGAGGATTGCTTTGACTTTTTCTGGATCCACCTCGATACCCCTCATGGAGGCTATGTATCCTAGCAATTTACCTAATTGTACACTGAAGACGCACTTCTTGGGATTTAGTCTGACTTTGTATTTCTCCAATCTGTCAAAGATAGCACCTAGGGATGCTATATGATCTTGTCTTTTTCTTGAGAGTGCCTCATCATTTTCGAACGTATCAAGACCTGGTGGTCCTCGTTGGTCATAGTCAATCGATTGGGGGTAGACTAAGTGGATCTCATGATTTGGATGGTCTGGTTCGAAGGATAGGGTGCTAATCATACATAGGGTGGTATCTTCAAATAACCTAGGTAGATTTGTCAAATGATCCTCGTCATCCCTACTACTACAAACATTGGTTACATCAAATGTAAAGTTGTCTATGACACGACCTATAGATACGGGTAGGCGTAATTCTACTACGGTTGGCTGAGGAGGATTGTTAACCATTCTAACTGAAGGACTTTGGCCACATATGGTTATAATTAGAAGGGTACATCCAAGGTCGAGATTTGTTATGGGTCGCATCTCTGGCATGATAGGTACTATGAGCCCATTTTCATTTTGTCCTAGTCGTTGATTTATGTTGTAACCCATGGCAAGCATCATTTGTAGGCCTTTTCTTGTCTCGTCCAATTGGTAATTTAGGTGTTGATCTTTCATCTTGATAGAGCATGTGCGATGGATTTGCCTCAATAACCTCCTGGACAAGGTCTCCCCAGCTTGTGAATTTGGGATAGTCTTCAGGAGATGTTTGAGATGTGGAAGCTTGATTTTCTTGTGGGCATCCCTATGTTCTAGGAGATTGAGGTAACTCTCCTATCACAAAAGCATTGTTAGGGAGTTTATAGCTTCCACAACCGTCCTCTTGGATGATGAGCTTGATATTGGATATGGTGGGGATGGTGGGTGTCTTTGTCGCAAAAGTGGACGCGAGAATGGCAGGGTCGATGTATGGTGTGGATGGGCCTTCATCATTCTTTGGAACTTGGGGGATTTTGTAATACTTGGCCTCAAGATTTTTGCAATATGAAAATGGTTCGGGATCTCCATGAATGGTAACCTCTTGTCCATTATGTGTAAATTTCACACATTGGTGGAAGGTTGATGCTACAGCTTTCATCGCATGGATCCATGGGTGTCCAAGGAGGATGTTGTATGGTAAGTCGAGGTCCAGGACCTGACAGGTGGTTTCCATGAGCGTTGGT
The DNA here is from genome assembly GCA_007258455.2 of Sequoia sempervirens. NCBI lineage: Eukaryota > Viridiplantae > Streptophyta > Pinopsida > Cupressales > Cupressaceae > Sequoia > Sequoia sempervirens. Next base: position 230,745,886 of record VDFB02193867.1, read on the forward strand.
CCTACTTGAATGGGTAGTTTGATTGTTCCCTGAGACACTCTTTCTTGGTCATCATATGCTCTTTTTGTGATGCCCTTACCTTTGTCAATGGAATCATCTGATATTTTCAACTACTTGATGAGGCTAAGAGAACAAATGTTCAAACCTGCACCTCCATCCACCAAGACCCTTTTGATTTTTCTCTTATTTACAATGGATTCCAAGTGAAGCGCGCGGTTGTGAGATGGTTGGGTGGGGAAATATTGGTCAGAGAATGTAAGGAGATTAGGTGTTATGATATTTCCGACCATAGCTTGGAACTATTCTGCATCAAGATTTGCGGGGACGGTGGATGAGGCTAATGCTTCCTCGAGGATCTTTTTGTGTGCTGATGAGATTTTTAACAACTCCATGATGGAGATGTGTGCTGGAATTCTCTTGAGTTGATCTACTACATTGTAACCATTAGGAGCGGATCTAGATGAAGGAACTCTATTTGGTTGGGATGATCTTGCAATGGTGACTTTGCCACCTCTTGTGGTGACTCCACAATCTTCAACATGGGCGCCCTTGATGGTGATGACCATGCAATCTTCATTTAGGGATGCAATGACCATTTCATAAATATGATTTACACTACCCTTCCCTTTATCATTTTTATTCCCTTTGTTGCCATGATTCAACATCGGATTTGTGTAGATTTTTAGATCCTGATTTCCCATCAGCTATTCCACGTTTATGATTCTTTTGTCAATGAGATCTTGGATGATGTTTTTGAGTCTCATGCAATTGTTTGTGGTATGACCTTTGATTTTATGAAATTTGAAAAGTTGATTTTCGTTATACCAAGGGGGTTTGACGTTAGGTTCTTGGTAATTTTCGAATGTAGGAGGCTGGATGAGTTTTTCGGCAATCAACTTTTTCATTATGTCCTCCAATGGTTCCCCCAAGATAGCGTATTTGCGTTTTGGATAACTTTTGCGTTGGGGTCGTCCTCTTTGATCATTGAGGTTATTGATGGTTGGATTATTATTGGGTTTATATGTTGTGTGATGAGTGTTTTGGCATTGATTTTGGATTTGTGGTGTGGGTGTATTTTTGTGTGGACCACTAATGACCACCTTGGCATCTACGACACCATCATTAGTAACGTTCTTGTTCCTTGCCCATGTATGAGGTTTTTCATTGTAATTGGATGATGGGTGGTTGTTTTGCTACTCGTGATATGATGTTGATTCCACGGGTTGAGTCACAAGGGCTCTTTTGATGCTAAGCGCCTTGGAAATCAGTTGATCATATGTGGTGATTCCTTGAACCTTGAGATGAAATGACAAGCGGGTTTCAAGGTTGGCTATGATGGTGCAAAATTTTTGTTCTTTTGGCATGGTCCACTTTCTTCGATTGGCCTTAGATCACCATCATTGAAGGAATGAAGCAAAAGATTCATTCTTCCCTTGTTTTAGAGTGTATAGTTCTTCAAGATCGACATCCATTGCAATATTACATGTGTAGTTCCTAATGAATGCATCCCTAATTTTTTGGAATGTTCTAATGCCTGAAGGTAAGCGAGAGAACCATTCTATAGCGTTGTTTGCCAAGCTCCTAGGGAATAGCCTCATCAGATAAGTATCGTCATATGCAACCTCCATGCAATGAACTTGGAATTCCCTGATATGATCTTCAGGGTTTCCCATCCCTTAATATTTGTCAAATTTGAGGATTTTGAATCCTTTGGGGAATGGTTTCATCTCTAAGCTCCTATCAAATGGATAGGGACACAAGGTGCTTGGTGTTTTGGTTGTTTGTCTTGACTGAAGGTCGAGCACTTGTTGCGATAGCAACCTGAGTTGTGTCATTACATCGCTTTGCAGATCAGGGGGTGGGATGAAAGTATTTTGAGGTGTTTCATTCGTTGGTTGGGTGGATGGATTGGTCGGTGCATTGTTCGATGGTATCAGTATGTTGTGGTGGGTGAAGTAGGCTTCTACTTTCTTTTCGATGAACAATGCTTGTTGTTGATCTTCTTGTTGTTGCGCTAGGTGCTTGTTGTTGTGCTTGTTGCTGCTCTAACAACGCTTGTTGTTGTGCTTGTTGTTGTTCCCACAATGCTTATTGTTGGGCTGCCAATTCTGCTACTTCTTGTTGCTCTTGGTATTGCTTTAGTGCTTGTTGATATGCTTTCACTTGCACTGCTTGTGCAAGAAGTTGTGCTTGAGCTTGTGCTTGCTATGCTTGATATTGAGATTGCACTTGAGCTTGGGCTTGCGCTTGTGTGGCTTGTTGCTGTAATAATAGTTGTGTTTGAGTGACCCTTTGTGCTTGCAATGCTTGCGTAGCTTGGGTGGCTTGTTGTTGTTGTTGTTGCAATAATGCTTGGGCTTGTTGTGTTTGTTGTGCTTGTATTGCAGCTTGTGCAACTTTGGTAGCTTGTGTGGCTTGAGCGACTTGTTGCATGGCTTTTTGTTTTTCAACTTGTTGGTATCCTCTTTGGAAAGTGGCTCGCAATGCTGTGTCGTATTGGTTTGATGTGGTGAACATTGGTGGTGGTGGGGGTGGTGGTGGATTTGGAATGGTGGTGGATGATGATGTTGTGTTGATGTTTTGGGTGTTGGATAATGGTAATGATGTGGTTGGTCCTTGAGAGACCATGCTTTGTGATGTTAGGGGTGTGTTTGATGATGTTGCCATTGCTTGTGTGTTTGTCATTTGTTGTTGCGATATCAATGACAAATTTTGCGTGTTTGGTGCAATGCTTTGATTGATGGTTGGGATGTGGGTTTGATTGATACCTGGTAGGGGAGGAAGCCCTAAACTGAGGAGTGATGCGGATGAAAATGGTAATGGCGGAAGAGGTGGAAAGGTGAGGGGTGTGAGTTGTTGTGAAAACATTGTGGTGTCAAATAAGCCCCCTAGTTTGAACGTATCTCCTTCTTCTTGTGAATTTGTGAGAAGAGGTGTTTGTGGTGCTTCGTGAAAAGATGTTGATGATGGGTCGTAATATAAAGTGAGAGGAACATTTTTGTGTAATGGGTTGTTGAGTATGTTTTGTTCCAAGCTAGTGTTTGCATCTAGATTTTGATCATTAACAAGGGGATGTGATTGAAGAGCATTGAGGAATGTGTTTTCCTTGTTGACATTTGGTTGAGTTGGAGCAAACGATGTCGTGATTTGTGGAATGTTTTGAATGATGTTTTGGGATGGAGGTGTAGATGAGATGGGGATGGTGGATGAGATAGGTGGAAAGGATGTCTCCACTATGGTACTTACATAAAAATTCAAAGGCAACTTGGCCCCTTGTTTTGCTAATTCAAGCATTATAACAAAGGGTTGAGTCTCATCATGACGTTGACGATTCAATGGTTATCCGGATTTTGGAGCATTTCTGTCATTTCCTCACGAGACATTCCAAAAGTAGGGTCCTCTCCTTGGTTTTCTTCTTGCAGATTTTGCGATGATGAGAGGGTCAATGGATTACTTGATTCAGCTAGATTTATTTCTGTGTTTGTTTGGCTAAGATCGCTTGAAGCAGGTGTTTATTTTTTGGCTTCCATACTCTTCTTGTATTGAGATCTCGTTTGAACCATAAAACAAAGATCAATCTTTGAGAATATGAGAGATGAATCTCTTGATTCTTTGGATCAATCGTTATTTTATGTCCCAAAGTATAAAGTTTTAGGATGCTTTTGAGGATCAAAGGTGATGATGATATGATGATGGTGATTTAAGGATGGATGATATGGATGTTTTTGGCTTTTGATCAATCTTTGAATGAGACACTAGGCTTCTAGGACTTTGGATTTTGATTTGTTTGGTTTTTTTGAGATTTTGAGATTTTTGCCCTTGATTTTTATTTGGATTTGGATTTGGATATTTGAACAAAAAGACCCTAAGATGTTGGATGATGATCTAAGGGATAGCTTTGTCCAAAGGATGATAATTTGAATATGTGTGAGGAGAAGGATGCATCTACCCACACCTATTCAAACAAGATGATTGTTTCACTAAGCATATGAAGAAGGATTCATCTACATACACTGAGCTAGACAAGATGACTTTGATAAATTTGACTAAGTATATGCAAAAGGATACATCTACACATACCTAGCCAAATATGTTTTTGCTAATGTTTTCAAGGATTTTGTCTCAATGATTTTGATGATTTTGATTTTTCCATAAAGCCTAGTATCAAGGATGATTTCAAGATTTTTCCAAAAGGTGATGATGAGATGGATTTTGTTTGATGTTTTGATGGATGGATGAAAAATATTTTGATAATGTTTTGATCCTAAGATGAACCTAAAAAGATATACTTCATTTTCCTAGACCTAGGTATTGAAGAGCATGCAAATGCTTCCTAATGACCTTTGCAACCAAAAAATGATTTCATTTGAACATTCATTTTCGGATTTTCAATCAATGATTTGTGCTTTGGGATTTGGAGTCTTCAACACATATGAAAGTTCATTTTGCTTAGCTTTGCTTAATGTCTTTATTTTACCAAAAACACTTTCTTCAATTAGGTTTTCAAATGAGATGTCCAATATCTTAATTTCTTCAAACCCCACAAGATGTATTATGTGGGAATTCAATGAACTTAAGGCAAGGGTTTCCTATTGTTTACTTAAGAAGACAAATTGAGATTTAGTCCAATGTTTAGAAACCACTAAGGATGTGAATCCCAAGGGAAAGCAATAACATATGGATTGAGTCAATGGTATTTGTCTTCAAAAAGGGTTTGAAATTTGGATGATGTTAAATGTTTGTTTCCATGATATTTTCTATCAAGCAATGCATTTTGTAACCCAAGAATAAGTACAATCCTATGGATGTGTAAGACAATATTTGCTGGATTCCCACTTGGACAAGTCCAGCTATGCTTATCTCTAGCGGATGGTTAGATGCTTGACCCCACTGGCTCACCTCCACGACACTCACTTATATGGGGCAGCCAAGCATCAACACCCATGAAACTCCCATGGCATACTTTCCATCTCTACTAGAAGACCGTAAAAGTGTGGGGTGGCTTCAGAATGACTGTTCTTGCACCAAAAAATAGATAAAGGATTTTGGAAAATTCTAGCACATGGGTTTTAGTAAGGACTTTCTGTTCATAGGAGTTGACCCAACGTGGCAACAGTCCCCTTTCTGATCCATCTTGTTGGAGTCAACTGCATGATATTGGCGTTTCTTCCAATATCCACATTTATATCCTGGCTGAAAATACTCTTGGCTTTAGAGTGTTACCGGTTGAGTCATTCCCTTGGGTGATTACTTTTTCCCCAAGGCAGGCCCTCTAGGATAAACAAAAGCGAATGAAGAACAATATTCATAACTCGATCAATCCTTGTTGGGAACAAGGAAAGAGAATGTACGCAACAAAGTCCCCACTCACACTCACACAATAGTTTGTTCAATTTTAAGCCCAAATCAAAGTGTGGAGGTGATTGCTTTGTCTTAAGCCAAAGTCATGGAAAATACCTTTTGATTCTCAAGATCGCTATAAAGTGTGAGAGAAGTGCATACATCCTTTTCCAATGCCTTTAGTCTAAGTAAGCCCTCACAAAAAAAAACTACACTTGTTCTTTTTAGATCCTCAAAGCAATATGTGAGTTCTTTTTAGAGCACCAAATCATAAGTGAAAGAAATTTATTCAATTTGTTAATTCCATAAATGAAATCTAGTAAGTTGTTGGTCCTATTGTTCGTTTTAACCTTTGCAAGAAATGGAATTGAAAGGTTCTTTTTAAGCCCAAATGAAAGCTAGTGTTCTAAGAAAAGAAGATGACAAATTCCTAAGGAAGTGTTAAACAAACACTTAAGTGTTTAAAAACACTTTGATTAGACAAGATATCATCACCATGCTCCTTCTTCCTTTGCTTTTGGCTTCCCACCTACAAAGAAGAAAAACAATTAGATTCTGGAAAAAACATAGAAATTTAAAAAGCAGAAAATAGAGGAAGAAGCAATCATAAATTAAAGCACGTGTTAAAAATTAAATTTCTCCCTTTTACTGTCTTCCAACGCTGCAACTCGTGAAGGCATCGCTAGTTTTTTCTCCCAGCATTGCTCTTACAGTGTTGCTTACTAGTCAGCGGTGCTCTGTGTCAGGATAGAGAGCACAATTGCATGGCTCTTTTCTCCCAGTGTCGAGGTTTAAGATTTTTTTGAAACTGATGCAGATCAACGAGTCCAGCGACGTAGTTTAAAATTTGAAATTTTTGGCAAGATGAGTCTACCAGTGCTAAAACAGCGACGCTGACGAGCCCGCGGTGCTAAAACAGTGATGCTGACGAGCCCGCGGTGCTAAAACAGCGACGCTGATGAGCCCGCAGCACAAAAATAGCGATGCTGATGAGCCCGTGTTGGAATTTCTTGTGTGTGCAAAAAGCGCAGAATTTTTGTGAAAATGTTAGAATTTATGACTTTATGCCCTCCTTCTAGTGCCAAATGTGCGAACCCTTTTCCTAGTACCTACAAAATAACATGAATAAACGAGTTAAACAAGGAAATGCAAGCTAACAAAAGGATTCCCCATGAAATCCATTTGCAAACTCAAAATAGGAAATAAAATAAGTAAGAATAGAATGAAATTGATAAACCAAAGATTAAATCCTAATTTAAATAGCAAACACTTGATCCCATGGGGGAATTGGTGCCAATTTGATGTGAAAATTGGCCCTTTTCCAATTCCTATGATGCAAGATTCGAATAATGAAGAGATTGTTGATCCACTTGTGGTGAAAAGATAAGAACTCCAAGCCAAACCTGCAAAAAGCCTAGCTAAGAATGCAAATGATGGGTGAAATTGGCTAATGATTTGAGCATAGTAAGTTTACTCAAATTGTGGATGATAAAATGAGGAGAGGAGCTCTTCATTTATAGGATTTCAAGATGGATGAATGCCCAAATTTGAGCAATGTGGGACTAACATTCATCCAATGATATGGTGCCACTTGTCAAGCTATGAATGGATGATGGTTGTGCAAGATTTGGGGTTTGTGCCAATAAATGCCAATATTTGAAATTCAAATTTGTTGAAATGACATGTAAGAGGGAAGGGAAAATGCAATAAATGCCACTTGGCTCAAGGAAAAGGACATGTAAGATGAATTTATTGCCTTGTTGGATGTACATGTTGACTTAGAATTTTTGAATTCAAATTGAGAGAATATTCCAAAAGATGTCATGTGAGGGAAAATAGGGATTTAATAAAGGAATTAAATCTATTTTCATGTGCTACTTGCATTATTTAGAGGATGTGACATGAGATTAGATTAAATTAATCAAGGGTTAATTAATTTAATAGGAGATTAGATGATATGACTTATTTGACTTAGATTTATGGATTTATTTAAATCAGATAAGAGAAGAATATGATAAAAGGCTAATTAAATAAAGATTTTGATTTATTTAATTAAAAGGGATGGTGTTAGATTAAATCAAATAAGGTTTTAATTTATTTAATTTAATGGATAGACTTTAGGATTTAATCAAATAAATTGATTATTTAATTAAATAGGGATAATTAGATCAGATGGATTGATTTAATTAACAGGAGAGAGTGATTTAATTAGACAAAATGATTTATTTAATTAAAAGATGAATATTGATGAATTTAATCAGATAGGGAATTTGATTAAATGGTTAGACCGAGGGATGATTTAGAAAGAAATGATGTTAGTAAGTCGGATCAGGTGCACGATGTTAATCAATACATTTTCGATGTCTACAACAATAATAAAGTTTTCCATAATGATATGGAAAGGCATTCAATTGGATTCATATACAAATGCACAAATAAGAATTGGTAATTAAGAATTCTCTAGAACTAAAGTTATAACAACAAATACAATCCTTAGCTTAATCATTTGTTCTTTGTTAGGGTTGGGATAAGAATTTAACGGGGCCAACCGAGACTTAGGAAATAAAACCCTATGGAAGAAATAAAGTATTAAAATCAAAGTTGGGTTTCAAGTTTAATCCGGTGACGTAAGCCTAAGCCATTAACTCCAGTGGTCATGTCACCGATGACTTAGCCAAATCCTTTCATTAAATACTAACCGTGTAATGTGTAGGTTTTCCAGATTTAGAAGATATGGGAGAAGATCTCGATCGTACCCCGCCAACTCGCAGACCTAAGGTGTCGCCCTATTATTTCGCGTGAGGTCAGCAAAAGGTAGATGTGTGTCTTGTATGGAATGTGGGGCCCAATCTCCACTATTGAGCTCATAACCTATGGTTTTAGATCGACAACCAAGATCAAAAGCTAATGTAAATCTCTGTTGTTCCCTGCTAGCTCGCAGGAGGAAGAGGAAGGTTGGTGAAGCATTAATGAATTATTCTTTGCTTGTGTAGTCACATTGATCTCAATCTGTTTGAAGATGTTGTTGTTGGAAATCATGAAGGGTGATCTTTGGATTCTCATGCAACTCTATTTAAATGGTGATAGTACATATGCCACCAAATTTCCATGTTTGCACATGTATATTTACTAACCATTGATGAAGGTTGCCATTACCTCACACAATAAATACAAGAGGAATTAACTGCTAATAGTGTCATTCTTGTAGCAGTTAGATCTGAGCACTTTGTGGGCTGATTCTAATCAAGTTTGAGTGCTTTTCTGAGAAGAGAAAATGAGTAAGTCAGTAAGGAGGTCTGTTCCTTTGAGCTCAAAAAAGCTCGGTCCTGCTATTCAAGAAGGTGCTTTGGTTGACAAGCCCAGACTTGTGCTCACTAGATGCAGTAGAAGGTTGCAATTCCAGGACGTTGATGCTTAACTGGTAGATGACAAAGGCAAGCAGTTGGTGTGCTCTATTACTAGTGTCAGTAGGAAAATAAGCTATGGGCATGGCTCCTCTGGATGCCAACACTCACCAATTGACCTTACGAGCAACACTTCTAATGATGTAACTGAGACCTACTCAGACTACTGTCGGTATTTAAGTTGCTTCAATCACGGTCTACCCTCTGATGAGGAAATGATATCTGTGGGCACATCGATTGTTAAAACCCCAAGCGGATGGACTAGAACCGTATTGGGCAAGGACAAGAAAGAAGAGGAGGCTGAGGGTCTACCGTATTGGGTAAAAACTAGAAGCGGGTATGTATACTGGGGTCTGAGTGTTGGTAAGGGCAGGGTGGCGGGTAAACAAGAAGTTGTTGTGGTGTGCCTTCGTGGCAAGTTGGTTTCTTGGTTTTCTTGCGTGGCCTAGCAACAAGGGGATTTTGATGCCAATTTGTGTTCCCTATTATTTTAGCTTTCCCTAGTTCGTGCACCACTATGTTTTGCAGATTCAACGTGTGGGAAGTTTTTTAATGAAATTCAAATGCAATGGAGATTTTGTTCAAATGAAAATTTGTGGTGAAATTACATTTGAGCCTGAAGCTTATTGATCTCTTGTCATATAGAAGGGAATTCAAGGCTCATTTTTAGGGAGAGAACTGATGAAAGCTCTAGCTAGGTTTTGAGTTGAATATATGTGGTGTAGGAGCACCTAGGAAACACTAGGCAAATAGGAAGTCTAGGATTAGGAAACACTAGGCAAATAGGAAGTCTAGGATGCATTTTTGTTTTCATGTTTACCATGAAGTTCATGTTGACCATTGAGTAGAGGAGATAGCTTAGGGATGTGTTTGATCTCTAGGATTGAAGTTGTGACAGAATGGATGAGTTTAGAAACTCATCTTACTTAGTTTTCTAAAAATTGGAAAAAGTTGAAAACACAGTGCATTTAGCAATTTTTGCCACTTTGTAACTGATATGTCCGACCAAGGGAGCATAACTGATTGGGAAACCATATTTAAGGGTTTCCTCAACCTGAGAACAGGGTTGGGAGTATTGGTATTGTGGGAAAGTTTTATGAATTGAAAGAAAAACAATGTTTTGTGTGATATTGCGGATTTTTGCTTCAAAGTAGAGCTTTAATGGATTGAAATTGTTACTATTTTTTTTTGGAGGATGTAGTTTAGTGTTTTCTCAAGCTTAGTGTTCCATATTTTAGTCTTTTTGATTTGATTTCAATCCTTGTTTGTAAATAGTTCATTTTAACCCGGTTGCTGGTCTGAATCAGATAGTTTTGTAGAAATGAAGTGTTAGTCCACTTTCCCACCGTACAAATTGTATGACCCTTTGGGAACAGTGACTAGACTCCATGTGTGTACATATGGTAGGTTTTAGGGTTTGTGTGAACAAAGGAGTTGTTGGCAAAGTCTTTCCTTAGGCGAGCCAGGAAGAGTCTGGCTAGGGAAGACAAGGAGTGCAAGGCACATAACTTGCAGGGGTGATTGATTCTTGTTGAATTTCCTTTTTGAGAATGCAGGTGGAGGTCCTACCAAGGTTTGGTAAATAGGAGGAGGCTCCACAAACTCATTTGGTTGGTGAAAGACTTGATAGATTGAAGGAAACCTGGAAATGGCTTAAAACCCTAGTTTAAGCTCATTTTCAAGTTAAGGCTTTGTACGGCTAATAAAGGCCCAAGACCTCAAAAATATTTGAGAGGTGTTCAATTTAACCAAGAATTTCAAAGAAAGAATGAGGTGTTCTTTGGAAAGTTTTGAGCAATAACCAGTTCTTTCGGAGAAGGAGACCTAATTAGGGCTCTTAGGGTTAGTAGACTTTTTAACCCTAGATGAGGGTTTGGTGAAAGCGATGGAAAGGTGGAGTTTGGTGAACCTTCAAGAACCCTAGGAGGATGGTTTGAAGCAATTGAAGACATCTCTACACCCCTACAAAGATCTAATTGAGTGTTGAGGATAGGTTATCCTTTAGGGTAGATTAAGGGCTAAGGAAGAGTTGAAGCATTGCACCAAGGTTGGCTTGGTTGGTAGGATTTTACTTGATAGTTGGGTTGGCAAGGTGAACCAAGGGAGCTTGCACAAGCAGTAGGTCCTATAGGTTAAGGTGGTGGAGTGTGACACCATGGGGGTCTTCTCAAACAAGATCCAAAGCATGGAATAGTGATTGTTTCCATCCAACCCCTCCCTATGAGATTGGTATCAGAGAAAGTTAAAGATTTGGGAAGAATCTTGTATTTCAAACCTTGAATCTAGTGGTTCTACCATCATGGTGACAAATGCAGAATTGTCCAAGATGGTTGAAGGATAGGAGGAAGACAATAGGCTATTGAGGGAAAGAATAAAACAACTTGAGAAAGAATTAAATGATGTGCACTTCAAAGGAAGGGTACCAAAGAAAGAAGAGGTTGCAGAGGAAGACAAGATCCCTGATCCTGACCCTGAGTTGAAAGAAGAGCCTTTCTTGAAGGCATTGAAGGCTTTGAGTGGAAAATCACTTGAAGGCATACCACTGTTTAGTGGGAAAATGGAAGATGATCTAGTCATGGATTGGATAGAGGGAATGGAAAACTATTTTGAATGTGATGGAGTCACTGAAGCATAGAGGGTAAAGGTGGCCAAATCAAGATTGAGAGGTTCTGCCTTGACATGGTGGAAATTCATTCAAACAGAGAGGGAAAAGGAAGGCAAGAAGCCTATTTCAACTTGGAAAGGAATGGTTGCAAAAGTGAGAGAAGTGTACATGCCAAATGATTATGAGATTCAGTTACATAAGAAGAGACAAAGCTTGAGGCAAAGAGACCAAGATGTGAACACTTACACAGAGGATTTTCAAAAACTTTGCATGAGATCTAATGTTTCAGAGGATGAGAATCTTAAGGTGGCTAGGTATCTTGATAGCTTGAAGTGGAACATTCAAGAGGAGATGACTCTTCTAAGTCCTAAGACAGTACACCAATGTTACCAACTAGCTATTAAGATAGAGGAAAGAAGCAAGAGGAAACAAGATCAGGCTTCTAAGAGTAGAGGCAATGGCAGAGATCAAAGAGATCAAAGAGGACATAGAGGTGGCTACCAAGGTAGAGGAAATGAACAAAGAAACTAAGGAGAGTCTAAACTCATAGAACATGGAAGTGAAACATCTTCTAGAGGAGGTTATGGAAGAGGTAGAGGATCTCAAGGTCGATCAAATAGAGGAAGAGGAGTAGGTAGAAGTAGTTCATACTTTGCCAATATGAAATGTTATAATTGTGGACAAGTAGGACATCCAACTTATAGGTGCCCAGAGAAAGAATCTTCATCAATCACTGAGAAGAGAGTGGCATATGATCAAGAGGACACCATGAGTACTAAATCACCAGAGGTTAGTCACATAGAATTAGAAATGGGGGAGAATCTGATGTTTAGGAGAGTTTTGATCAGACAACCGGTCAAGGAAGAGCCAAAACAAAGAAGAGCTTTATTTAGAGTGAGATGCAAAATACTTGGGAAAGTATGTAAGGTTATTGTGGATTCAGGTTCAACAGATAACATCATCTCAGAAGAGGCAATAAAGAAACTGAAATTGGGGAAGGTACCCCACACTAACCCCTACAAAGTAACATTGTTGAACAAAGGGCGGAGTGTTCTTGTCAATGAGCAAGTAACAGTGGAATTTACCATTGGAGGGTACAAGGATAAGTTTATTTGTGATGTGTTACCCATGGATGCATGCCATCTTCTATTGGGCAGACCATGGTAGTATGGCAGAAGTGCCATGTATGATGGGAAAGAGAACACCATTTCTTTTAAGAAGGATGGGAAGAAATTTAAGTTGCAGTCACTGTCAGATGAGGAAGAAGGATAGTCAAAGACACCTAGTGTCTTGTTGAGCAGTGGTAAAGAGTTCCTTAACAACCTACATCAAGGGGGTGAAGGATATGTGGTTATGTTGCAACCTAAAGAAGAAGACAAGGTTAAAAAAATAGTCATACTCAGAGCAGTCCAAGAATTGTTAGAGCAGTTCAAGGATATAGTGAGTGATGGGACACCTACCACTTTACCTCCAAAGAGATCCATTAGTCATCAGATTGACTTCATACCATGGGATTCATTACCAAACAAAGCAGCCTACAAGCTTACCCTAGATCAAAACCTAGAGGTAGCTAGACAAGTGCAGGAGTTATTGGATCAAGGATTGATTAGGAAGAGCATCAGCCCATGTGCAGTACCAGTGGTCCTAACAACCAAGAAAGGTGGTAAATGGAGATTATGCACTAATTCTAGGGCAATAAATAGAATCACAATCAGGTATAGGTTCCCTATTCCTAGAATTTAGGACTTGATGGATTGTCTTGGAGGAGCTCAGTATTTCACCAAGTTGGATCTAAAAAGTGGATACCATCATATCAGAATCAAGGATGGAGATGAGTGGAAGACAACCTTTAAGACAATAGATGGGTTGTATGAGTGGAGAGTTATGCCATTTGGCCTCTCTAATGCCCCTAGCACATTCATGAGGCTCATGAATGAAGTGCTCAAAGACTTTACAGGGATATTTGTGGTGGTATATCTTGATGATATACTCATCTTCAGCAAGACAGCAGAGGAACACCTAAAGCATGTGGAGTTGGTTCTTAGAAGATTGCAAGAGGAGAAGTTGGCCATCAACCTAGAGAAATGTGAGTTCTTCAAACAAGAGCTTGTGTATTTGGGGTTTGTAGTATCCCAAGGATCATTGAAAATGGATCCAAGCAAGGTGGAAGCTATCCTAAATTGGCCTACACCAACCATAGGGACAGAGGTAAGAATTTTTCATGGATTAGCCCAATTTTATAGAAAATTCATAAGGAACTTTAGTGGCATATGTGCACCAGTCCTAGACACAATCAAAGGTGGTTTGAAAACTAAGTTTAAGTGGACTCAAGAAGCTAAGAAAGGTTTTGAGAAACTGAAACAAGAAGTGGCAACTCAACCTATTCTCTTATTACCTAGTTTTCATAAGTTGTTCACTGTGGAATGTGATGCTAGTGGAGTTGCAGTAGGAGGAGTGCTAAGCTAAGAAGGCAGGCCTATAGCTTTGTTTAGTGAAAACCTCAATGAAGCTAAGAAGAAGTATTCCACCTATGACCTAGAACTTTATGCTTTGGTTCAGTCACTTAGGAAGTGGAGGCATTAACTTCTACCCAAAGATTTTGTGGTCTCTACTGACAATCAGGAAATTAGCTATATCAACACCCAAGAGAAGTTGAGTAATAGACATTTGAAATGGGTGGAATACATCCAATCTTTTACCTTCACCATCAAGCACAAGAAGGGACAGTTCAACAAGGTAGCAGATGCACTAAGCAGGAGATTGCTGAGAGTGCAAGAGATACAGATCAAGAGCATTGGGATAGAGAGTTTCAAGGATCTCTATGGGGAAGATGAAGACTTCTCAAAGGCTTACAAGGTATGTTCTGACTTTGAGAATCATTTTCATAGCCAATACTCAGAGTATACATAACAAAATGGATTGTTATTCAAGGAAAATCAGTTGTGTGTTCCAAAAGGTTCTATGAGATAGAATCTTATCCAAGAGAAACACAATGGTAGTCTTAGTGGTCATTTTGGTATCAACAAGACAATGGAACTAGTGCAAAGGTTTTACTATTGGCCCAAGTTGCTAAGGGATGTCAGGAGGTATGTGGAGTAGTGTGTAGTTTGTATGAAAGCAAAAGAGGGAGCTAGTAATGCAAGTTTGTATCAACCTCTACCCATTCCCAATAGACCATGGGAGTGTGTTAGCATGGATTTTGTTGTAGGACTCCCTAAGGCTAAGACAGGGTTGGATAGTGTCTATGTGGTGGTAGATAGATTTAGCAAGATGAATCACTTTATCCCTTGCAAGACCACACATGATGCTAGCTACATTGCTCACCTTTTCTTCAAGTAAATTGTAAGGATCCATGGATTGCCATTGAGCATTGTATCAGACAGGGATGTGAAGTTTATGAGTCATTTTTGGAAGACTCTATGGAGCAGATTAGGTACCAACCTATCTTTTAGATCAGCTTACCATCCTCAGAACGATGGGCAAACAGAGGTGGTTAATAGGGTGTTAGGTAACCTTCTAAGGTGCCTAACCAAAGAATATGGATAGACATGGGACATGGTTATCTCACAGGCTGAGTATGCATACAATGACAGTGTGAACCAAACCACAGGGAAGAGTCCTTTCGAAATAGTGTATGGGATGCACCCAAGAAGAATATGTGAGCTCAGGGAACTTGGAGCTATGGAGAATAGGAGTGGGCATGCAGAGGACTTCACTCATACCATGAAAGAGATTCAGGAGCAGGTAAAGAAGACAGTCACCAAGGCTACACAAAAGTTGAAGGATAAGGTAGATTTGTCAAGAAAAGATTTGCAATTTGCAGTAGGAGACTATGCCATGGTCCACCTCAACAAATCCAGGTTGTAGAAGGGTACATCAACCAAATTGCAGATGAAAATAGTGGGACCATGCAAGGTGTTAGCCAAGTATAGGAAAAATGCATATAAGGTGGAGTTACCTGCAGATTTAGGCATCTCTCGAGTGTTTAATGTAGCTGATTTGATCAGGTATAAGGGATTAGTCAATGACTTAGATCAGAACAGTAGGGAGATCTTCAAGGATGTAAGCAACATAGCCTTACCTACTCCAGACAAGCTACAAGCAGAGAGGATCTTGGAGTCAAGAGTGAAGAAATCTACAAGGCATAAGGTGTACATGGAGCATCTGTTCATGTAATTAATTATTAATTACACTTTACATAAGTTTCCTTAGGTAATTATTTATTTTCTAGGTTAATTAGTTATCATCCTTATCTTATTGAGCTAGCTTTTTGCTCAAGCTAAGATTAGGGTTTTGCATGCTTGCTTTTATAAGCAAGCCTCTTCTCTTGTATTATTGTACTTCGAATATATCATTTTGCATGTTTTTATGCAAACTCTCTATCTTTTCTATTTTTATCTTCTGTGGAAGGTTATTTCTTGGTTTGCATTTCAGATCTTGGTTTCTAACATGGTATCAGAGCTTTGATTTGCAGCCCCTTCTCAGATTTTTGAGAAAATCATTGCAGAGTTCATTCGAAGTCCCTCAAGGGTTTTTCTCCTTGAGTATATTTATGCAGCATTTTTGGATCAAATCGAGTTTTTCCATTCAATTCAGAGCACTGGAAAAAATTGAGGTTTGATGAAAGTCATTTTTCATTGGAGCCATTTTTAGTTTTGCTTCATAAATCTAGCTTCGTCTCAGTTGTAGGAAAAATGATTTCTGGGTTTTGTAGCTAGGGTCGAAATCCAATCTGGGTATCTTTTTATTTTTTGATTTCTTTCATGGATCTGAGGAAAATAGCTGCACAAAAACTGTCACGCGTCATTTTTTTCTCTTGGCTAAAGGTTTAAAATTTTTATTTCTTCATCTTCTACTTGCTGGATCAAAAAACGATTTCTGGGTTTTATTTTCAGATTCAAAAAAATTCTGGGTTTCTATTTTTGTGTACTCATTATAAACAATTTTTTTAGAAATCAAATTTGAAGATTTTTCATCATGGAGGCAGATGTGAACCTTGGTTTGTGCATGCACTCTTTTTTGTTTTCATGCACTAGGTTTGCATTTTCTCTATAGTTTATGCATGTTTGTATGCTCTCCTTTTACAATCGTTGGGTTATTGTAATAAACAAATTGAGATAAAGTTTCATTCAGGGGGGTTTTTTGCATAATAAATCTAATTAGAGTGTAGTTTTCACTTTGATCTCCATATTTCATTTTGATTTGTTGGCAACTCACATGGGTTATCTGGTCTCCTTGTTCTTTTGGCCACATTTTTGCTCTTGCTTGACACATATCAGATTCACATCCAGTTCACACTTTAGATTGAAAGCCTATGGTTAATTATCCACATTGGATCCATCTCAGTTTGAGGGCCATATTTTTATGGTTAATGTTCTAGAGTCTTCATGGTACTCCTTCCCATGGAAGATTTTTATTCATAGTTTGGCATCGGCATCGAGATACACGGCTTCTAGATTATGTCTTCATCTCATCTCCTATTGCTTCATAGATTCCAGGGTTGTTCCAGTTTGTGAGCTTTCCAGTGTTTCGTGGCATCGGGTCTGTTGTTGCTTTATCATGATTCCTTGAG
Source organism: Sequoia sempervirens (assembly GCA_007258455.2). NCBI lineage: Eukaryota > Viridiplantae > Streptophyta > Pinopsida > Cupressales > Cupressaceae > Sequoia > Sequoia sempervirens. The sequence goes on from VDFB02193867.1 coordinate 230,762,807, forward strand.
TCAATCAGTGACTCTCATCTGGTTTCAATAGTAAACAGAAGTATCTTTCCTTGCTTGCCAGAATCAGATTCCAGTGTTACTCCACAGTGTTCTTCCAGTGCTTCTTTGCAGCAGCCATCTCATTGTAGGGGGGTTTTGTCCCACTAGGTTTTCCTTCTCTACCTCATCTTTTCATTTGTACATGAGTACCTGATCAAGCCTTATTGCCGAGACTCATCTTTGCTTAATAATTTTGCTTCTCCCTAAGTTGCACTTATGGGGGATGTTGGTGTAATTAATTATTAATTACACTTTACATAAGTTTACTTCGGTAATTATTTATTTCCTAGGTTAATTAGTTATCATCCTTATCTTATTGAGCTAGCTTTTTGCTCAAGTTAAGATTAGGGTTTTGCATGCTTGTTTTATAAGCAAGCCTCTTCTCTTGTATTATTGTACTTTGAATATATCATTTTGCATGTTTTTATGCAAACTCTTTGTCTTTTCTATTTTTATCTTCTGTGGAAGGTTATTTCTTGGTTTGCATTTTAGATCTTGGTTTCTAACAACATCTTATCAAATGGAAGAACAAGCATGAATCTGAGGCTACATGGGTAGATGAAGCTCAATTTACAAAGTAGGGCATTGATGTGTCACTGTTCTCTCCTCACATTCCTTAGTGTTTGTGCAGAGAGGGGGAGAATGGTGCAGGAGCACCTAGGAAACACTAGGCAAATAGGAAGTCTAGGATTAGGAAACACTAGGCAAATAGGAAGTCTAGGATGCATTTTTGTTTTGATGTTTACCATGAAGTTCATGTTGACCATTGAGTAGAGGAGATAGCTTAGGGATGTGTTTGATCTCTAGGATTGAAGTTGTGACAGGATGGATGAGTTTAGAAACTCATCTTACTTAGTTTTCTAAAAATTGGCAAAAGTTGAAAACACAGTGCATTTTGCAATTTTTGCAACTTTGTAACTGATTTGTCTGACCAAGGGAGCATAACTGATTGGGGAACCATATTTAAGGGTTGCCTCGACTTGAGAATAGGGTTGGGAGTATTGGTATTGTGGGAAAATTTTGTGAATTGAAAGAAAAATAGTGTTTTGTGTGATATTACAGATATTTGCTTCAAAGTAGAGCTTTAATGGATTGAAATTGTTACTATTTTTTTTGGAGGATGTAGTTTAGTGTTTTCTCAAGCTTAGTGTGCCATCTTTTAGTCTTTTTGATTTGATTTCAATCCTTGTTTGTAAATAGTTCATTTTAACCCGGTTATTGGTCTGAATCAGACAATTTTGTAGAAATGGAGTGTCATTCCACTTTCCCATTGTACAAATTGTATGGCCCTTTGGGAATAGTGACTAGACTCCATGTGTGTACATATGGTAGGTTTTAGGGTTTTTGTGAGCACAGGAGCTGTTGGAAAATTCTTGCCCTAGGCGAGCCAGGAAGAGTCCGGCTAGGGAAGACAAGGAGTGCTAGGCACATAACTTGCAGGGGTGATTGATTCTTATTGAATTTCCTTTTTGAGAATGTAGGTGGAGGTCCTACCAAGGTCTGGTAAATAGTAGGAGGCTCCACAAACTCATTTGGTTGTTGAAAGACTTGACAGATTGAAGGCAACTTGGAAATGGCTTAAAACCCTAGTTTAAGCTCATTTTCAAGTTAAGGCTTTGTACGGCTGATAAAGACCCAAGACCTCAAAAATCTTTGAGAGGTGTTCAATTGAACCAAGAACCTCAAAGAAAGAACAAGGTGTTCTTTGAAATTTTTTGAGCAATAACCAGTTCTTTCGGAGAAGGAGACCTAATTGGGGCTCTTGGGCTAGTAGACTTTTTAACCCTAGATGAGGGTTTGGTGAAAGCGATGGAAAGGTGGAGTTTGGTGAACCTTCAAGAGCCCTAGGAGGATGGTTTGAAGCGATTGAAGACATCTCTACACCCCTACAAAGATATAATTGAGTGTTGAGGATAGGTTATCCTTTAGGGTAGATTAAGGGCTAAGGAAGAGTTGAAGCATTGCACCAAGGTTGGCTTGGTTGGTAGGATTTGACTTGATAGTTGGGTTGGAAAGGTGAACCAGGGGAGCCTGCACAAGCAGTAGGTCCTATAGGTTAAGGTGGTGGAGTGTGACACCATGGGGGTCTTCCCAAGCAAGATCCAAAGCATGGAACAGTGATTGTTTCCATCCAACCCCTCCCTATCAATATGGGTAGAAAGATAGTTTTGAGTTGAATATATGGGTAGAAAGATATATGTCCTCTGATGAGGAAGTGATATCTATGGTGCCATTGGCTATTAAAACCCTAAGCGGATGGAATAGAATAGATAAACTGTTTTGAGTTTTGGATGAATATATGCAAATTATCTTAAATTGTATGCAAATATGACTTATAAGCATGAATAAACATATAATTCTAATATATTTTCTCTCCTTATGTGGATTTGAGTTAATTTTGAATGAAATGTTAATGATGTTGTCATTCTTCTTTTGAGAATTTGTTCAATTGTGTGTCTATGTTGTAGGTAGAATTCAATTTTAAAATGTTGAGGTTTCATATTTATATGTGTGAGATTGATCTAATATTCCAGAAAATGAATGTTAAAATATCATGAAAAAAAAGGGCATAGAATGAATGTAGAAGTAAAATTATATTTGCATATATTCATAAAATAAGATCTAATAAACAAAAAATATATGCAATTAAAAATAGAGGAAAAATAATTCAACCCAAATTTAGATAAGAGAGATAATTAGATTATATGATAACTTTAAGGCTAGGGTTAGGGTTTGATTAGGATTAGTGTTTGCTTAGGGTTATGATTAGAGTTATGAATCTACAATTAGGGTTCAATTAATGTTCACTTAGGGTTTCTTTCTTGGGAGAAGTTTATTGAATGGTAAGTGTATTTTATAAAATTAATATGTCAAGAATTAATTTTAGATAATACTACATGTGGTTTTTCATATGGTATTAAATTGTAGATTAAAATTGATAATAGATTTCCTTCCTTCTTTTGCATTGTAAGCTACCATAATATATGGCCTTAAATGCTCAAAAGGTTGGGAGTAGTGTTGAGATTGGTGGATCTTTGGGAAGGTCCAATGTCACCTTGTATCTCTCCCTATAGATAGAGGTAGAGATGAATTTAGAAATGAGAGAGGAAAAGGGATAAAAATAGATAGATATATAGAGAGAGATAGAGGGAGAAATAAATATAGATATATATATATATAGAGAGAGAGAGACAAGATAGAGATATAAGGAGATATAGAGAGAGGGGAGAGGAGAGAGAGAGATAAGCAGAGAAAGACAAATAGAGATGGAGAGGAGATAGAAATAGGGGAGATAGAGAGAGAAACAGAGAGGGAGAGATAGATAAATGGGAAGAGAAAGACATATAGAGATATATGGGAAGACAAAGGGACAAATAGGGTTGAGATATGAAGATAAATAGGGGTATAGGGAGGGAGCAAGAGATCAGGGAGAGATGGGGAGAGATAGAGAGAGGGAGGGAGAAAGGGAGAGAGATATGTAGAGGAGGGAGAGATAGAAGATGGGGAAGAGGGAGATATATGTAGAGAGGGGAGAGAGGGAGAGCGAGAGGGGGAGGCTAATTTTTAGTTTAAATTCTATAAAATATTCAATAAATAATAATATAAATATTATAAGAATTATATAATTTGTATTTTAAATTACACACTATATTTTATTTTTTGAAAAATATGTAATTTTTTAACCATTTTCCTATATATTTAGTATTAAGATTTTTACATCTTTTAACAATCAATATATAATACAAATAAAATATAGTTAATAATTAATTAACTAGCATACCTATATTAATTAATAATATATGTAAAACACGCCAAGAGTTATCTTTATCAAGATGCCTATTGACTTGAAAAAATGCATACATTTTCATGAATATGAATTTGGAAAGCAATCAATTTGATTTCATTATTGTTTGTCTCATTGTTTATCTCAATTCCCATATATAAGGGTACACATTGAAATTTGAAATCATACCAACTTGTCTATAACAACAATCAACCAAGAACAAAAAATTTAAAAGCAGAAATGGTCATCAATCATTAGATTTAGTATTGACAGCATCAAAGAAGTATATCATGACAAAATGGAATTAGCTAACTTAGATATATCCACTATTTTTTTTTCAAATGTTTGAATGCATTGTTAACATTATATACATTCAAGCATTTGAATGTTATGAAACCTATAGCTTTTCAATTGAGTCTAATAAAGCTTTTCTCTTAGATGAATAATCAAACTTTGTTATTTTTATGACTGTGCATTTAATCCTTTGTTCAAGTATATAAGTCTCTTTTTTCATTTGAAGTTTAAATATGTATCTGTTGAAAAGGACCTTTTGTATAATGTGTGAAAACTTAACATCATCTTGTTTTTCATGCTTCAAAATGTTCAATTCTTTTGTTGTTACACCCGTAATTTCTTTTGCCACTTCTTCAAAAGTTGTAATCCAAGTGAATGAAGTATGGTTTTGCACTTTGCATTGAAGTATATATTTATAATCACATTCCTAGGGAAAGTTTTATCACATCTTCCACAATACCACTGACCATTTTCATTAGTGTTTACCTTCTTTTTGCAGTGCCTATCTCTAATTTTTCAGGGGCATGTTGTATAACAAAAAATTTCTACCTTAATGAAAGATAAGGTAGCTTTTGGGTAAGTGCACCAAGATGGCTCCCAAAAAGGGGGCTTAAGGGAGGGAGGGAGGGAAGAATAGAGAGAGTGGGAGAGGGTGGCAGAGAATGGGAGAGGGTGGCAAAGAGTGGGAGAGAGTGGGGGAGAGAGGCAGGAAGAGAGGAGGGGAGAGATTGGGAGAGAGGGAGGAGAGAGAAGAGGAGGAGGGAGAGGGTGGTAGAGGGAGAGAGGAGGAAGAAAGGGGAGAGAATGGGAGAGAGTGGGGGAGGGAGGTAGGTGTGTAGAGAGTGGGAGAGAATGGGAGAGGGAGAGGGAGATAGGAGGGAGAGAAGAGAGAGGAGAGGGGTGAGAGAGCAAGAGAGAGGGAGAGTGTGGGAGAGTAAGAGAGGAAAGTGTGGCTACATAGGGTTTCTATATGGTTGTGGCTCAGTGAGAATGGTATCTCTATTTTGAATTATTCTAAACCTTGTTTCTATGTAGTAGTTTTTAAATTCATTTTGTTGTTATACTCTATAATTAATAGTTTATATATTGTACCTCTATACACAGATTTTTAGCAAGATCAGACACCACAGAACTCTTCATTTTTTTTTTTTTAAAAGAGTAAGAAATGTATGAAAATTTGACAACATGAAAACCATGAAAATAAAAGTGAAAATAAAAATTTAACATAGTAAAAATGGCCAATCATGTGCCAAAAATGAAAAGAACCATTTGTTGTTACTCTAATATTTCAACCACATACTAAATTACCAAGTGCATTTTATAAATGTATCATGCAAGGAGCACAATATTGGTAGTCAATGTGAATGATTCTCATCAAGAAATTAGACAAGCTTTGAGATTGAAGGACCCAAGCTCTTTATAGGTTTTTAATGAAGATTTAATTAGCCATTAATAGGAACAATAAGAAAATAGATAAATGTGAAAATAGATCCTAATCTCTGAGTGTTGTGCTAAGAATTACATACACATCTCATAAAATTCAATAAAGACATGAGACACATTTATAGAAATAAAGGAAGAAATAGCTATTTAGATAGTTATTAATCTACAAAAGATTAGGACCTACGTACTTCAAGAGATTAATAAAAATAAGTTTTTATTTATAATTTTTAAATTTGATAATTTTGAAATTATCATAGATGTAAAGTAAAGATAAAATATTTTTCAACAGAACAAATAAAAATGACAAACAAATAATGTGATTAATGAAGAATAACATGATATTATAAAAAATATAATAAATAAAAGAATATGCATAATTGTACATAAGCCATCAAAAGTCTAAATATACCTATCTTTATAAAAAACAAAACAAAATGATTAAAATTATTAAAACTTATTAAGCTCCATGACAAAGTTTACTCACTCCTTCCATATAAAGAGTATACAACATATACTTATAGAAAATAAATTATGAGATACCAAAAATTGTTAAAAAGATAAGATAAGATAAAATTATAAATGAAATTAATCATATTAGTTTCATAGTTAAAAAGATAATTCTATGGATCTTTAAATATACATGATATATAATAATCTTTAAATCTTTATTTAAAAAAATATATATTATATTTTATAAACTTATACATTAATTGTTTTAATATTTAAGTTATACTAAAATCTAAGATCTTGAATATTCATTATTATTTTAAAATTATAATATTGATTAAAGATATATAATTATATTTATAAGATTTAAATTCAATAATGAACTTAGAAAATATTAAATCAATCAAAATTGTTTCTATTATCCAAAATACTATATAAGTAAATTATGTAACCATTATAATATAATATTTAAATTTCTATTTCAAATGTTAACAATTCTAATGTTAAATTTTTTATAATTATAAATCACTCTTTTATTGATGTTAGTGTTTTTAATTGTTCTAGTTTTCATATATTAACATACCTAGATATATTCACCAAAATCTATTATCTATTATTGATTATGTAATTTTGTATGTATAATATATTTTTTTTGTTAAAACATATTTTTGAAAATAAAACATATTTTTGAAAAATAAAATATATTTTGAAAAATATTTAAAAAATTAAACATTATATTTTTAAATTAGAAATATATTAGAACTATTTTGAATGTATTCAACTATCAAAAATATGATTTTTTAATTAATATACCATTAAAATCACTAGCTGCCCTAATTTCTCCACTTTTGCTTATTTTTAATGAATTCCCCCCCGGCCTTGTCAAATATTTCATTTTAAATGTTTTGTTTTGGAAGCAATGAAACATTTAAAATATATCGCACAAAATTTTTTTTGGGCCCCACCTTGTACAGACCACATGGCAGCTGCCCATGATTTCGCAATCAACCAAAGCACCATCGCGGGATGGCAGGGAATGACTCAAATCATAGGACAGTTGATGAACAGTCGCGCAAATTTGATCCCTAGATGGAACCCATGTCGCCCACCCACGATATCGCCATCCTACAATTCCCAATCACAGGATGGCAGGCAACCATTGATCTTGAAGGCATTTTGATTGACCGCAACAAAAATTTCATCCTTCTGAAAAATAAAACATTCATTAAAGGGAAAGGGGACATTACTAGGCGGATGGAAAACAATGACATAAGTTTTTTTAAAACCGTTCAGCACAGGGCCAACCAAGACTTAGGGAGAACTCGCAGAGGAAATAAAATATTAAGACCAAAGGGACCAGGCCTAGATAGAATGATGGGGCATAAGATGTTTTTAAAACTCTTCAAAAAAGGTAACGGCGAAATAGATCCCGACCAAGGAATTAGGTAAACACAAGGGTTTAAGATGAAGACAAAGCTAAAACCCCAGCCCTAAGAAATTTTCCAACACCATGAAAGACCTTTGACATAAGGTAGGGCATGAGTGAAACATTAGGAACACAATTTGAAGTTCCATTAGTACAAGCATTGGATAATTTTATAGTAATAGTTTGTCCTATCACAAATATAAAAGGTGAGCACAATAAATAACATGTATTTTCCCATTAAATGTGAAGGATTTTCAAAAAGTTATAGTGTTCAATCATGGTCCATTTTGTTCAATATAAGTTGTATTTAAATCATTATGTGTTGTTTTTTATAAATAACAAATAGATTTTTGTGTTCAACTATTAGTCCATGTGTGTTGTTTTTATAAAATAGAACACTCAAAACAAACTTTAGTTCCATCACTACCTATAACCCTAAACTC
>VDFB02193867.1:230775924-230862990 GCA_007258455.2 Sequoia sempervirens
ATGCTATGTGTGATACTATCAACAATGTAATTATATATTGATTACTCTTTCTTTTTACATAATCTAATGTATTTCAAACTTTTCATAGGCTTCCTGACACAACGAAGGCAACAAAGGTAAGACTAGAAAAGCATGGGCAACACAAACTTGGCTCTAGTGGTTAGATGAAATTAGCCACACAAATTGTAAGTATCAATAAATGAAATATTGCATCCAAATTATAATAAATTGAAAGCAATTTTGGGTTTATCACACTATAGAAGCAAAATTCATGATCTTCTGCAAATCGTAGGCCTGGAATTCAAAGAAGTTCCCACGTAAGAGGACTGAAGATTGCCTTCCAACAAGGCTATGGAGTCAGTGGCTGAATGCCTAAGAGTCTTGACTGGGAAAACACAATCTTCCATTGCATCCACACACATGTAAATAAACTCAATAAAGTTTATTTAAAATTGAATACTTGTGCAATCTATTCAATATTAATTTCCACCATAAAGTAATTACATGCCTATTTGTTTTAAACATTCAAGCAATGATAATACTGCACATGACATTGGAATGCAGCCTGGTGAGGGTGGAGCAGAACGTGCAGATGAAGGTCATGGTGTGCATCCCAATACTTTAGAGCATGTAGGGCGTGATCAACATGTTGAGCATGATTAGGCTAGAGAAGATCAAGAATATGATGTGGCCCCATCAGGTAAAGAGGACTACTCTAAAGTTCTTTTAAACATATTTAATTGCAATTGGTCTATTAATTAATGTAACTTTTTGTGTTTCAACTTTAGAGCATGTAGAGCATGATCAACGTGTTGAGCATGATCAGGCTAGAGAAGATCAAGAACATGATGTGGCCCCATCAGGTAAAGAGGACCACCCTCATGTTCTCTTAAACATATTTAATTTCAATTGGTGTATTAATTAATGTAACCTTTCATGTTTCAACTATAGATCAAGATTTAGAGGGTGTTCAACATGTTAAGCATGATTCTATAACAAAATTTTAGGAACATGATGTGGACCCATCAGGTAAAGAGAACCACTCTAATGTTCTTTTAATTAATGAAATACTTATAACAATAATAATAAAACATATTAGTTTAACATTTCTTTCTTATTGCAGCAGATCCCCCCTTGAAGCGGCATCCATGTCATGAGCAGACGACTAGGTGTACATTAAGATCACAGCAGAGGGAAGAAAAAACTAGGGGATAGATATTAATTTAGAAAACGATACTCCACTTCACTTTATGTAGCTTTAAAAAGAAACAAAAAAAAAGTGATTGTAATCATATCATGACAACCATATTTTTGATAATATGTAAAAATTGAAAGAATGAATATTATATGTTAATGAATGAATTTGAATATGTTAATTAATGAATGTTATATGTTAATGAATGAATATTATATGTTATTAATGGATGAATGAATGAATGTTATATGTTATTAATGGATGAATGAATGATTAATGTTATATGATTGGGTATGGGGAATTGAGAGTGATGTGAGGGGGGGCCAAATGAGCTTCCACCATCACATGGGGCATATTTTTGATAATATGTAAAAACTTGAAAGAATGAATATTATATGTTAATGAATGAATGTGAATATGTTAATTATTGAATGTTATATGTTAAATGAAATGAATGTTATATGTTATTAATGGATGAATGAATGAATGTTATATGTTATTAATGAATGAATGAATGATTAATGTTATATGATTGGGTATGGGGAATTGAGAGTGATGTGAGGGGGGAGGGGCCAAATGAGCTTCCACCATCACGTGGTTGGCCCTGTTAAGTAGAGAATATTAAACTATTCTCAAAACAAAGAGAAGCTCAATAAGGTAATGCACTTTTCAATATAAGAAATGCATCATTTGAAGCATCAAACCAATATGCAGTCTGTATGTATGATCAGTTGTCAGTCTCTACAATGGTACATTTCCACAAATATTTTAAAAAAAAAAAATTGATGCTTCATCGCAATTTCAACGACAATCACCGACAAATCAACAGAAAGGCTTGACGAAGTTGCTATAGCTGCAACGAAGATTTCATCGTAACTCCTTTCCCATTTCATCACAATTTTGATGAGCTTTCAGCGTTGCTACCACGCCACTCCTTTCCCATTTTGTCGCACTTTCGATGAACTTTTGGTGTTCTTCCAATGCTACTCCTTGCTAATTTCATCACAAAGTTGACGAACTCTTGGTGTTGTTTTGATGCTACTACTTTCCAATTTCATTGAAAATTCGATGAACTTTTGGTGTTGTTTCGATGCTGCTCCTTGCCCATTTCGTTGAAATGGCGATGAGCGTCTGTTGTTGTTTCGAAGCTACTGCTTTCCCATTTCGTCGAACTGGTGACGAACTTCTGGTGTAATTCGTCGGTGGATACACGAAGTTTTCATCGATATTTCGATGAAATTATGAGGCATTTCATGATGCCGTCGACTGACGATTCTTTGCCGTCATTTTGACGTTTAATTCGTCGTCGACCTTTCGACAAAAAAATAACAACGCAAAGATTTTTGCCATTTCGTCACTCTTCCGACAAAGATTTCTCGAACAATCGACAAACGGCTGTCAGAAAATGGTGTCAAATTCAGTAGTGTGTTATACACTTATTTTGGTTAATTTATGTATATTTCTTCTATTTGTGCATTTTAGATTCTATTGTATATATACGGAAGTTAGAGGATTGTATACCAGTGCAAATTTTGATTAGTTTACATGGATAGCACTATTAGGGGGAGTTGCATAGGTTTTTGAAGAAATTTGTTACTCTCATGCATCTATGTATATATCAGTTAGGGGGAGTATTTGAGTAAGTCATGTATATATGAAAGGGGGAGAAGGAAAATAATAGAAAGTATATATGAATGATGTCAAATAGAGAAAAGAATAGGAAATACGTATGCACCCTTTCCCCTTGATGTCAAAGGGGGAGAATAGTTGGGAGATTAGTTTGAAGAAGACATGGAGAAGAGTTGATGCATGTTTCCATCAATGACAAAGGGGGAAATTGTTGGAAGTTTGAGGAGATTGTCATTGGTATGGCTATGGAAAACATGAGCACATGAACATGAGCTTATATAGTGTTGTAATTAATGTCAAGATTATAGTTTTATGTGAAGATTACTGTATAGTTGGTTGATGAATCTTAAGTGATAGAGGTGATGGTATTCTAGCATAGATATGTAGATGTTTTGCTCTAGTGAAGAAAAAATGGATTGATTATTTGGCTAAGTGTCAAAACACAATTTTCAATGTATAGAGCATCAATTCTTTGGTCCCCATTAGTTCATCTTGAGGTATTTTTTGTTGGCCTTTCTGTTGCACCAAAAGGTCAACCTATCAATGACCGATACAAGCATTAGATAAGATCCATATGAAGTGGTTAAACCATTTCATAAACCCAAGCGCTGTGTTGGACAAGGAAGACCAAGGGACACACCATCTTGCAACAATCCCCCCCAGCACAAGGGGTCTAAACCTATGACCTCATCTCTAATACCAATTTTTGGCCTTGTCATTGCACCATAAGGTCAACCTATCAATGCCCGATACAAGTGTCAGATAAGATCTAGAGGAGGTGGTTAAACCATGTCACAAACCCAAGCGCCATGTTGAACAAGGAAGACCAAGGGACACTCCATCTTGCAACATTTTTGTCTATGGTTCTAAGGAAAATTTTCAATTCATTTTAGGACCCTAAATTCAATGTTCCATGCCTTTATTTCCTCTAGTGAAAAATTTATGGTTAGCAGTATATCATGTTTGAAAATGATAGTGTTGCTAGTGCAGAGTATCTGTTTGGAATGGTATGCATTCCAATGTGGAATAATATTTTATTATGTGATCTTCAAGGAGTGTTTACAAGTTTTAATAGAATCTACCATCCAAGTGGTGTGTTTTTTTTAGTTCTAGATGTTAGTTTGTGGATAATTAGTTGGTGAATTAAAGGAAGTGATGATCGGTTATGTGGGATCTATCATAGGTTCATGCTAAACTATCAAAAATTGATGTGTTTATGTAGCTTAATACTTTGTAAAACTTTATGACTGCTGATCTAAATATGTATTCTTTGTTACAGATTCTTTGTGGGTGATTATCTAATTAATTCATTTTATCATTTGTAGAATGAAGATAGAAGGTTGTAGAAGAATTAGATGGGATATTAAAAGATAAATAGCATATACTATGGAGAAACCCTTTCAGGAAAAAAACTCCAAGAATCAATGTATTATTTAATCTTTGAAGTAGATTACAATAACTCCAATTCTTGCTTGAGAATGCTTCTTTTTCCTTCACCAAATATTCTTCACAACCTGCCATAAAATTGATACAAAATCTCTTCAACTTGCTTGAGATAAATAGGAAATAATCAACCTTGTAAACTCCAAAAGAGTTACAATTACAAAGCTCAATCCCTATCTCCTAAAAGGTACGCCTATCTCTTGTAAGTAGAGTTCTACCGTGAAGAACAATGCCAAAACATGCACTTCATCCATTTGGGCGTCCCAAACTAAAGTCACAATTGAACCTTGATTTCATAGATATCTTCAAGGCTTATCCTCAAAGTAGGCGCCTAAGAGTAGGCCCACTTAACTCATCCTTTTGAAATATCTTAGCATGCAAAGGATTTAATTCCAAGAACCCAACTTGGGAGCCCAAGGTGGGTCCAATTCATTCTCCATTCACTGAAACATTTCTCTCCACCATTCATGCAAGAATGGTCATCCCCTGTTAACTGAAGGAAGTCACCTGTTATCTGTCATGCAACTCAAGTCATTAGTCATGTATTCCAAGTTAACTGAAGTCAACTAGCATTCAGCTAAAACTAACTGAAGATAACTAAACCATAACTGAACTGAACTAAACTGAACTGAATTGAACTGAACTGAACTGAACTGAACTAATTATGAACTAAGCTAATCTGAACTGAATTGAACTGAACTTCATGCATGTAAACATCAAACCCTAACTCTTAGGATCTTTACATGCATTACAAAAGTGTTATCTCTTACTCTAAATAGTTAACTTAACTCAAGGTGAGTGTCACCTTCCATGTGGGCACCCCATGTTCCACTATTATTTAGGAACTCATATTGGATGCCCTCACATGCTCCTAACATTTAGAATTAATTACAAATGTCAATTAACATGATTATTTCATTCAATATTAATCTCTTTCTAATCCTAGTGTTGGGGAACACTTTCCAAGGACTTAGGAGATACATGGAATAAATAATGTTTAGGATTGCAATTAAATGGCATCCTATTTCCAACATAAACTACTTTCATCCATTACAATTTTTGAATGAAGGTGTAAATTGGATATGTTTGATCTTGAGCCAAAAATTTATTATTTTGAATGATCCATCTAATTAGGTTGACCTAATTTATGTTGTAGGTGTCTGTGAATGTAATGGGTATAAGTATAAGATAAATTTTATGTTTAAGATTGATGGTTAAGTGATGTGATGTGAATTCCTAATCAAAACATGTGAATATGATGTGAATGAAGAGAAAAGAAAAGTGTTAGAGTAGAGTAATATGAAGTGTGTTGATTCAGTATTTTGAGCTTCAGTGGAACAGTATTTCTTGCATATTGTAGATGCATTTGTAGTAGTTCAAATCTTGGAAGTGAGACACCCCTCTCTTCTATTTATCTTATTCTCTAGACAATGAGTCCACTTGGAAATGAGCCTTTATGTAATATCTTATAACTAGTTATAATATATCATGAGCTAAGCCTCACCATTTTTTTTCCCTTTTGGGGTTTTCCACGTAAAAATTTGATGTTCATGTGTTATGCGCTTTGATGATTTCTTTCATGGTTTCTTTCCTTACTACAATTTGAGTATGCTGTATGGAATGAATACATAAATATTTAAGTGGTTTCAAATAATATTAATTCACCCCCCTCTCAGTATTCCAGGTGTTCAACAAGTTTCCTATTGGCTCACTACTTTTAGCAATTAAGAAGTTATCACTGTTTGCTCACTGCACCTCTAGCAAAAAATTAATCAAACTTCTTCACATGGCTTCTGTCATGGGGATATGATCAAAATAAAACTAGATAGGATCTAGACCACAACTACTCTTTCTCTTTTAGTCACTTACACAATAATCATTACACCTCATATGCCTTGTATACCTTAGTGATCAACTAGGTTTACAATATATACATGATATTACATTGATTACATTTCATATGTCGACCTACAACAAAAACATTACATATGTAAGTCAGCCAAGGATAAAACAAACAACATGAAATGTGAAAAGGGCAAGACCCAAAAGACTACATGCAACACCAATAAGAGGAAAACACCTTATGAATCCAAACACATACTTAACCTGATCCCAAAAGAGTCTCCACATATTTTATCTTCTATTAACATCATCCTAATGCTTTGTAAATACAAATTAGGTCAGCCATAAACAAGAAAATATGTAACATGTAGCATGTCGGCCTTCACATCCATTGGTGGTACACAAGAATGATAAAATATTATTTTCTTTTATCCCAAAGGAGTTGACATGACCCATTCAACACCTTCAATCACTCCTTAAACTCCATCCAATACTGAACTTGTGGCACACACCATCAACATACCTTAGTCAACCTTAGCAAAAGCATAATACAAAAAAAAATCATTCTGAACCATAGGCTATACTAGAGAAGCCAAAAAACACTTTGTAGAGCATCAACAAGCATCACATGATATTCAAGAAAACTCTCATACATCCCTTTCACAAATTTATGCATCAACAAGCTGGTACAAGCCAATAGACATTGAAACCAATCTTCAAAAAACACAGTCATGTACATTGTCACTTCTAACTTTCTCTACGGAAGGATTATTGACATGAAAATTTGGATATAACACCTTCACATCTCAATGAACTTAACTTTTGATCCACATAGGCATATCTTCAAATGTGGAGATATGTAGAGCGAACATTTACACCTCTAAGAACATATCATAGAATCAACATAGTCTTCAATCTACCACTCTCAAACACCTTTCTGGTAACTCAAATGATTTGAAACTTGGATCACACATACCTTGACACAACAAAAACTTATCCTCCAAATTGCAAGATCAAGACTTTGATTGGCGGAGAAATGTGGAGCATTTCTCAGAGACTCTAGCAACCAAACAACCAAACTGCAAAATGCTTCATAGAACTTTGATATCAATGACAACCAAACCACAAAAATCTCCACCTTTTTCATTAATGAAAAAACCAATAGACTCTCCCACTTTGGTGCACAATATCTCCCCCTTTGACATCAAGGAAAAAGTTCAAATAGACTTTTCTCTCCCTCTTGAAATAACATATGCACTAACCACTACTTGCTCCCCCTAAGAGGTAGCTCCCATCAATCCAGGAAATAAGATATGACATGAATTTCTCCCCTGGATAGATGAACCAACTATGAATCTAAAAAGGAGGGGAAATTACCCCTAACTTCTATCTGAGATATTCAAATGTATCCTTTGCAAGTTCCTTTTGTTAGTAAAAGGTGTGTTGTACACCTTGCATAATGTATTTAATATAATTATTCTTGGGGCCACTTTATGTTGCATGTAACATTGGGACATAAGTTAAGATACAAAATGTAATTATTTAATATTGGGGAAAATAAATAAATAAAGTACCCAATATTAAATATGGGGACATGGTTTTGTAATCTCATGGTTTTAGTCACATAGTTTTGTGTAATACCACTTGGTGGTTTTGTGTGAGCTTGCTTCTATAAAAGCAACCACAAAGGTAGTTATTTAAGATGGGTCAATTGGTAGGTTAGCTCTAGTTAGCATGTGTGAGGGTTTGAAGCATGGCATGGGATGTGTGGTTGCATGCTTTTTCACATGGATTGCTTGGAAAGGGCTTGTTGCTTCAATGGTGTTCGTGGAGACTCTGAAGATGTATTGTAATCTTTATTGTTGAATAATACATGCGAGATGGATGCTTTTGGAGGCTGGGTTTTTTCCCTCTTGATGGTTTTCCCAGGGTATATCTTGTGTCATATTTTCATGGGTATGATGTATATTCTCTTGCATGTGGATTCTAAATACTTAGTTGCATAGATTTATCTTTTGGGTTATGAGGAAATTGTCTTTAATGGCTGCTAGTTTCCTACAAGTGGTATCAGAGCTTTGGTTGTGGTTGTATAAACCTTGATTGAGAAAAATATTGTTTAAGTTTGAATCTATGCATTGCATGAGAGAATGAAAGGAATGGAAAGATATGAGGGTTTTGTAGGTTGTTTATTGTAGATCTAAGGGTTTTGGGTTTGTTGTTTTGATGGGTTGTTTGTGGATTTGGGGTGTAAGAAATTTTGGGTGAAATGGATTTCTTGGTTTTGTATTCAAGTGGGGGTTTTGTGGGGGAAAATTTACATAAGACCTCTTGGAACAAAATAAACCTCATAATTGGATTTGGGTTGGCTGAGAGATGAATTTTGATATATAATTTTCCCTATTTTGGTTACTGAAAAAAATGCAAATTTTTTCTATAAAATGCCCTATTTTTTGCAGTCGTACGACCTTCTCAGAAATTAAAAATATTAAAATTCAAAAAAAATATTTTTAGCAAAAAAATTTGAAGCCAGATTGTGAACATATTAAAAATTACCTGTAAGGAAATCAAACAAAAAAAAAAATTAGAAAAAGATGAAAAAACTTTATAGAAAATTTTAAAAACAATATAAAAGTTTTTTTGGTGGGGGTTGAACCCCCCCCTCGCTACACCATACTGTAGGTAGTGGCCTACTAGCTACTGACAATGGTACCTATGGTATCCACTGCCAGTGGTACCAACAGGTATCATTGTTGGTAACAGTCGGCTGACAGGCTAGGTGTATCACGACCCCACCTTGGGGTTTAAATTTTTAAAACAAATTTTTTTATTATAAATTACATTTGCCATTTAAAATACCAATGGAATTTATTCTAAAAGGGGCCCATGCAATTTTTGAATGTAAAATAAATTTAAATGACTTGAATTTTATTTTCGAGTTCGCCACCAGTCTGAGCAGCACCGCCACGGTGGGGCTACCGCTCAACCACTTAAATTTTTTTGCCTTGGGTTTAAACTATTGTTTTACTTCAGAGGGGCCTAAATTTCACCCAAGTGCTCTATTTTTCAACTTCTTGGACTCGTTGCAAAGCTGATTGGATTCTCTACATTGTGGTGCCTATGATTTTTTAATATTTTGCAATTTTGATAGTGTTTTGCATGTTGAAAGTTAGGTGTTTTTTTTAGCTTCAAGAGGTGATATTAGGTGCATACAGAGTCGGATTTTGGACTTCGAACATTCAATGGAAAGCTTGTTTATATCACTACACAGTAGATCAAGTTTGGAGATATTTTGGCATGGTTTATTTTCTATTTTATTTATCTGAGTTGTTTATGGGTTTATTTGACTATGGTGATATTATGAGTGTATGGATGATCAAATCTTGGAGATTTGATGTTGGATTAATTGTATGCTTAGTTGTGCATCTCATATTATTCTCTCATTTGACATGGTTATCAATATATGGTTGAACTTGTATGTTGCATTATTGTATCTACAAGTTGTGCAATGTCGTAGGTGGTCTATACTTACATGTTGTATTTATGACTTGGACATGGGTTGTCTTTTCCCATTGATATTTCAGTGTTTGATGGATGTTCAGTTTTTGGTGGCTTGGTTTATTCACTTGGTTTTCTAGTTTTGTTGTCATGTTGAGGAGGTGAGATGGTATTACTAGGTATAGTCATGATATGAGACCTATGCAGTTGACTATGTTATGCAGATATGTCATACACGATTGGATTGTTAGTTGTTGGTACAGTTGGTGGTGTCTTTGGTTCCTTAACTATGGTACTTGAATATGGACATGTTTGGAAAATTAGATCAGAGGTTGATTTGGTGTTTAATTCATTTGGTCTATATGGTTATTCTCTTAGATATCCCAATTTGTAGTTTATTGATGTGATGATGATTTTGCTTGTTTCAGTGATTGGATTTACAAGTCATGTAGATTGTGGATTATCTACCTATTTACTTGCAGTGGGATGACTTTGTTGTGGATTATCTTTATTCACTAGGTTTGATTCCTTGTTGTTGCAGACTTTGACTGTTGGCCTTGTTCTTGGTCATTTGTACATTGGTATACATGTGCTTAGAGATGAGAGGATGGATGTTTCTTATAGTACCTGGACAATTATTGTTTTGGGACTTGTCGCATGTGGTTTATCATGATGTCATGGATAGCTTGGATACAATTTTCAGTGGGAGATTTTGATAGTGATGGATTGGTGGTGTTGGATATGTTTATGATGGTTTGGCGATTGTAGGTATATTCTTGGCTTGGAGATTTTGGTTCTACTTGTTATGTTACTGACAGTTCAGTTGTATGTGTAGACCTGGATGATCTTCATGGAGAGGATGGTTGTCACGATGCCATGTGTGACTCAGTCTCATAGTTTAGTGGGAGTTGTTGGCAGTGATGTGGATTCACCATTTGATGGTGGATGGTCTTTTACAGTGATTGTTGGTGTCATGGATGGACTCTTGGTTTCTACTTTTATGTAGTGATGGTTCATTGGCATCTTTGGTTTCATTGATTAGGGGATGGTTTTATTCATATTGATTACATATGTTGATTCTTGGTTTATGGTGTTATGTTATTATGACATTGTTTACTCTTGATCACGTGTTAGAGTTTTGGCATGGTACTTTTTCTCTTGAGACCAAGATGTATGCATTGTTGTATGTGATCTCCTAGTAGGAGATGGTTAGATCATGTTGTCATTTTTATCTTCCTGATTCA
The DNA here is from genome assembly GCA_007258455.2 of Sequoia sempervirens. NCBI lineage: Eukaryota > Viridiplantae > Streptophyta > Pinopsida > Cupressales > Cupressaceae > Sequoia > Sequoia sempervirens. Next base: position 230,786,773 of record VDFB02193867.1, read on the forward strand.
TGATTGAAGCTTTGACATTGATCTTGCGTGGTTCTCTTTGTATTGGGTACATTGATCACTTGCTTGATTACTTCATGATGGTGCTATATTGTTTTTGGAGTTTGGCAGGGATTGGTCAGTTATAGGTACTCATGGATACTTGGAGACATAGGTGAGGCTCAAGTTCTATTATGTTTAGAGACATGTGTTGAGATGGTTACTCTTGATGATATTTCAGCAAGAAGTCTAAGGAGCCTACACCTTGGTTGGGCATGAGTTCAACATGGACCTATGAGTAGTTTGTTCTTGGATGAGTCGTGAAGATTTGGATATCTTGGAGGAGCATTCCCATTCCCCACTCTTGGTATTCTTGGCGGTTTCACTTGAGAGGTATTGCTCATTGTTACTTTCAGGTGCTTTATGTTTTATGCTTTATCTTCTCATGCATTTGGATCTTGAGCTATGGATATATGGTTTTCGAGGGTTCATTTGAGGAGTGTTGGCATGTTTATATCCTTATGCATTGTGATTACATTCATTGATGTTGAGTTTAGGAGATGTATTAGGCTTATTTCCTTCATTGGGAATGGATTTAGTTTGATCTTCTTTAGTTATGAGAGGCTTACATCCATGTTGATTACATGATACATATGTTATGTTTGATCTTGGTGATTGAACGATTGGGTGTTGTTATGGCTTTTATTTTGGGGTGTTGTGGAGAAGATCATACTTTTCACAGTTGGAATTTAGAGGTGTATGTAGGAGATTTTTCTACAGGTATAGGATGTTAATTTTAGGATCAGAAATGTAAACAAGCAAAAAATGCAACACATAAACAATGAACACAACAGAATCCCTAGGAAAACCCTCCTACTCAACGGAGAAAAACCCAACAAAAATATATCTCATATATATATATCAGATAGAAGTGCAAAATGTTGCATACAGAGTCTTGCCTTACACAAGGAAGAATAAATACAATGAATAATAGCATCACTCCTTGATGCAAACATACAAGTGAAACTGATATGCTGCTAAGTTTGAACTCCTTGAAAGAATGCCACTTGAATATGAGAATGACTTGATGATTTGATTGAATGGACTCCACCTTGTATATATATAAAACAAAGTGACTCTTCACTTAGGTCAACCTCCATTTAATAAATAATATAATTTGTGATTAAGGCCGACTTTCCTTATTAATTATTTATTATTTAAATTTTGAGAGAAAGATATCTCCCACCGCTATAACATCAACACTCCCTCTTAGCTAGGGAGGTATCTTTTTAGATATCCATGTCATGGAGTCTCTCAACATGACACCCACAATGGCTATACCATTTGTGGAAAAGATTTCATCACAGAGTCTCTCAACATGATATCATCATGGAGTCACTCAACATGATGTCCACCATGGCTACTCCCATGTGTGGAAAGAAACATGTGCACAAGTGCCCATCACAGAGTCTCTCAATGTGATGTCATCATGGAGTCTCTCAACATGATGTCCACCATGGCTACTCCCATGTGTGAAAAAACAAAAGTACAAAGGGTTCATCACAGAGTCTCTCAACGTGATGTCATCATGGAGTCTCTCAACATGACGTCCACCATGGCTACTCCCATGTGTGGAAAGAACCGCATCTCTATCTTAGAGAAATATACACTACAATGGCTTTCACCTCATATTTCTCCATCTCAGAGAAATATACACTACAAGGGCTTTCACCTCATATTTCTCAGAGAAATATACACTACAAGAAATCTTCATGATGATGTGACTCCCTCTAAAGCTCCAAGTACTTGCATCAACCTTCTAACCTCCTCATCCAAGATTTCCTACAATGCTTGCCTTAGAGAAATGGTTTCTAGTGCATGCCTCTGGCACTATTGACTTGCAAGATTTCATAATTGTCCTTCTTGACCTCATCCTGAATCACCTTATTCTAAATAGGTTTGCAGAGCTACCAATGTTAAGTCCAAATTGACTGTCTTATGCAATTTTGTTCTCTATAGCTGAAGAGGTCTTCCAAGAACTTTAGCTCCTAGCCTTGCAACACTACAACCCACTTAGCTAACACCTTCACTTCTTCTCAATGATTCACATAACTCCCTCTTAAACCCTACCTCAGAGATTGCAAAGAAATCCTCTGAAAGTGAACTCCCCTTCATTGACTAATCTCAGAACCTTCATCCTTTTCCCAGACATGCTCTCAGCTCGAGCCTTGAATCCTCAGAATTTAACTCCCTCTAAATTTCATTTCCTCCTCTTTAAAGTAATTGATCACAATGACAATCTATATAGGTTTTTTGTTGTTTAGTGTCTTCATCTTTCTCAATCTTCTTTGTTGATGCAAACTCTCCATTAAAGGCTAACCCAACCTTGTTCCCTCGAGAGATGTCTATAGTTATGTGTCACCAACTTAGTCTCATGGTCGAAAGCTAAGACCTCATGTTTTTTCATTTCTCCAGTCGGCATGACTTCCTCACAGGATGCATCAAGCTCTTCCTCCCTTGAACTCCTTAAGAAATATTAGATAATTAATTCATCATTCATTTGCTTCTCGATCCAACCTGCATTTTAAAGAGATTAATAATAGTTCATGAAATCAAACTACCCTTGATATAAATGAAGCATGTATCAAATATCATTAGATAGATCAATTAAAGAAATAATAGAACTTATCTTTGTTGATTCTAATATGTCTTCCTTTTGTCTTTACTCAATTTTTGCTCTTGGAAATGCTAATCACAGCACAACAAAAGACAATTTGGCCAACTCTAATTTCTCAGACACATTATGTAGCCAACATATTCAATATAGAACTAGGCCTCTCAAGGCACGATCACAATCCATGCACATAAATAATGTTATTGATGTGATCAACCAATCACAACTAAAATTGTAGTCACACTCAGAAATATTCACAACTAGCATGAAACAACTCATAATGAATGAATGGTATTAAAGGATTTTATGCCAGTGATCACCACTCAAAAAAAACCACAACCTTTACTAATCACACAATCCAAATAATTGATGTTAGATCTAAATTTCAGCCTAGAAGAAAGTGATTTCAAAGGTACAAACAAAACACTTATCTCTTTATTGTTGATCAATTCAGCAGTTCCTTTCCAGATTTCAATCTTCATATCTACTATCAGCACCATGGTCTCTTTCACCATATCGATCACCATTATAACAATCCCTACAACCCATACCAGCATGCAAGGATAGCGTGAAGAAGAACTGAAAAGTTGGGAGTTGAACACTATGTGATGGGTGGTGATCATTGAGAATGTGTCACGGCCTTACTGCCAACACTCAAGCTGCCATCATTCAAGAAGCTTGAATCCAAACCAATATTATCACCCAACTCACCACCAATCGTGATCTACCATTGATGTTGTGTTAACCAAAATGCTACCTCTGTGCATATGGGACGACCCACCAGCAATTATGATAGATGACAACATCACAAATATTAGGGATGCTACTGATAAAACTGGACATAGTTTGTGAGGTGGCTGAGGATATGTGTTTGAGTCCTAATCCTTCTCCCTGGAGACTTGACACGATCTTGAATTCCTTCAATGAAACACTACTAACTAAACTTCCAAACTGACTCTACAGATAAGACTCTCGATCATATATGCAAAACCTGATGACAACAACAATAATCAATGTTACCCGAACATATGGAATAAGTCAGATATCAAAAGAATATAAGTGTCATCAAATACATCTTACCCGTATTCACAGATTGCAAGTTATCTCCGCCATGACTCACTTCTGTCTCCTAATTCATTTTTATTTTCCTAAGATTAAGATGGCCCGTTCTTGTGAATTAGCCTCCTTCAAAGCTCTCATGAGGTTTCTCCTAATCGATGACTCTTCTCTATGGAATAGTTTGAATATTCCAAGTTAATAGATCATGAACTTAGATTTAATGGTAATCACCATGTCTTCAATATATCCATGTGTGTAGTACAAACTAAGGGAATTTTCCCATTATGAACAGTCCTAACAATGAATACGTAGTCCTGTGTTCACGCTATTCCCGACAATTTCCAGACACTACCGTTACAATTCTTCAAGGTTCCCGAATGGAAAGCATAGGCCAATGTTGCACGCCCAGGTTTTATGGATGTGAGGCCATAGGTGAAGCACCGGTGAAAATATTTGAATCTGTCTTAGGTGTCTTCAATTCTCATGATTTCTTGAACATGAAGGTTGATCGCTTTTTCTTTCCGGACCCAATGATACTTCACTAGAGATGAATTGAAATGCTCGATATAGTATGAGCCAAGTTCTCAACTATGGAAAATGTGAGTCACCTATTTAATCACACCCTCATAGAAGACCTGATGATCTTGCAAAAGATGAACATAGCTTGACTCTGCAAAGATCGATTCCTAAGAGATATATTGATGCTCTTTTGTCTCCTATACTCAATTAAAGCACTGAGATTTTCTTTTGCAACTTCTAGATTTAATACTGGTGCTGGATCGACCCTTTTTTCCTTTCACGACTTCTATATTGAATAGTTATTCATGCATCGAATAGGCCTTATTTGAGTGGAGGCTTTAATTATTAATTACTATCACTTCCAAGTACTCGATCTCCTTTGACATCGATGGATTCCAAATCCTCTCCACATCACCCCTAAGTGCCATTGAATGACTCCACATCACCATACGAAATGACTTCAATTAAAAAAACACATTCACTGATAATTCTGACTCATGGAGATGAAACAGAGGTGACTATATTCAAATTATTCAAATTGCAATTCCCCCTCACAATATTAATCTTCAATGCCATTACAAAAAAAAATAACTCCAATTATAATCAGCGTCATGAGAAGTTTAGTCCTTCATGACTCCTTATTTGTCACATATGATGCCATTCAAGCAAAAGATTCAACAATGATCTGAAAAAAATCTCAATAAATCCTTCGCTTAGTTTGTGCAAAATTTCAAACCAAGGCGTCCATGGCTTTAATTCAGAAAACTGTCTTCCATAAATATTTTAACAATTTTCTAAGATTGTCAACCTACAATGATTGCTTAGACATATCTAATCAGAATTCCCTAAACCCACTCTGATACCATGTTGGTTTTAGGATCAAAAATGTAAACAAGTAGAAAATGCAACACATAAACAATGAACACAACAGATACCCTAGGAAAACCCTCCTACTCAAGGGAGAAAACCTAGTAAATATATATCTCATATATATATTAGATAGAAGTGCAGAATGTTGCATACAGAGTCTGGCCTTACACAAGGCAGAATAAATACAATGAATAATAGCATCACTACTTGATGCAAAAATACAAGTGAAACTGATCTGCTGCTAAGTCTGAACTCCTCCTTGAAAGAATGCCACTTGAATATGAGAATGACTTGATGATTTGATTGAATGGACTCCACCTTGTATATATACAAAACAAAGTGACTCTTCACTTATGTCGGCCTCCATTTAAGAAATAATATAATTTGTGATTAAGGCCGATTTTCCTTATTAATTATTTATTATTTAAATTTTGATAGAGATATCTCCCACTGCTATAACATCAACATATTATGTGCAAATTTTCTCTCTTTGGTCTTGGTTATCTTCCTAGATGTTTGGTTTCACATTACATTGGTTTGAGGTTTGGCTGGAGCTATTGTGATCACTAGCTTGTGGTCATATGTTTTCACCTATGTTCTTGGATGATGACATGGAGGTTCCTTTATCTTTTTCCTTTGTTGGGTGTGGAGAACTTGGGAGAGCTATGGAGACTTGTGGTGAGAGTTGTTCTTATAGGTTATTAATTTACAGGTTTGCATATCATTGTGGATGATTCCTTGGTTCTACATGATGTTGTTTACACTTTCTATATGATGCTATTGGTAGACTTGGTATGCCTTGATCTTTTTCAGTTTTGCATTACCCATACAGTGGGAGCTCTTGGATGTGTATTTCATTCTTTGATAGGTTTTGCACATGGAGTTTATGATTGTAGTTTAAGGGTGTATATGTTTACATGGCATGAGTTTACTATGTTTTGTACACCTTGGAGGTATGGATAGTTGGATGTATTGGCACTTGTGTGGGTGTTATTTCAGCTATGGGTTTGTGTATATTGACAACTACTGGTGCATATTGTTACCTTTGGATTGAGTGTATGTGTTTGGGATATCAGTTGAGGCAAAGCTTATGCTTCATTGTGATAGATTGTGTGGTTTCTCTTTGGATGACTTCTTATCTTTGTGCATTGGCATGATGGAGGATGAGAGCATTCATGCTTGGGATGGTGGTCACTTTGATTCTTATTGTAAGTATCTTGATGGAGCACATGGAGCACTTTGATTCCATGATGGTATATTTGGCTATATTCTTTGTTCATTTGATTCATGTTTTGAGGTTACTTGTTCCCCTTATGCAATGTATACAAGTGGGAGAATGTTAGGAAAAAGGTGTGTTGTACACCTTGAATAATGTATTTAATATAATTATTCTTGGGGCCACTTTATGTTGCATGTAACATTGGGACATAAGTTAAGTTGAAAAATGTAATTATTTAATATTGGGGAAAATAAATAAATAAAGTACCCAATATTAAATATGGGGACATGGTTTTGTAATGTCATGGTTTTAGGCACATAGTTTTGTGTAATACAACTTGGTGGTTTTGTGGGAGCTTGCTTCTATAAAAGCAACCACAAAGGTAGTTGTTTAAGGTGGGTCAATTGGTAGGTTAGCTCTGGTTAGCATTTGTGAGGGTTTGAAGTATGGCATGGGATGTGTGGTTGCATGCTTGTTTGCATGAATTGCTTGGAGAGGGATTGTTGCTTCAATGGTGTTCATGGAGACTCTAAAGATGTATTGTAATATTTATTGCTGAATGATACATGAGAGATGGATGCTTTTGGAGGCTAGGTTTTTTCCCTCTTGGGGGTTTTCCTAGGGTATATATTATGTCATATTTTCATGGGTATGTTGTCTATTCTCTTGCATGTGGATTCTGAATACATAGTTACATAGATTTTTCTTTTGGTTTATGAGGAAATCATCTTTAATGGCTGCTAGTTTCCTACACCTTTGTGAAGATGTCTGCAACCTGATCCTTTGTTGATACATACTCCAACTTCACTTCTTTATATGCAACCTTCTCTCTCAAAAAGTGATACCTAATTGATATGTCCTTGGTTCTAGAATGCATCATTGAATTCTTTGAAATATTGTTAACACTTGTATTATCACATAGAATAGGAATGGGCTCATCATACTTTATGTTTATATCCTTCAATGTTTTCTTCATCCACAAAACTTGAGTACAACAAGATGTTGCAACAATATACTCTTTTTCTACTGTTGGAAAAGATATTGAATCTTGCTTCTTACAATGCCATGAAATGAACCTGTTTCCTAAAAAGAAAGAACCACCACTATTACTCCTATCATCAACACAACCAGCCCAGTCAGCATCATTGTATGCACTCAGATCAAATTCATTACCTTTTTGGATACCATAATCTATAATCTAGAGTGCTAGATTCAAATATCTAAAGATTCTATTGACTACCTTCACATGATTTTATTTAGGATTAGCTTGAAATATTGCAACCAAACATACCTCATGCATGATATCAGGCCTTGAAGTAGTTAAGTACAATAGGCTTCCAATCATAGATCTATATAGAGTCAAATCAATCAAAGGATACTCATCATCTTTACTCAAATGACAACCAATTACCATAGGAGTGCTCATAGGTTTGCAATATTCCATACCAAACTTCTTCAACATCTCTTTGACATAATTTTATTGATAAATAAAGATATCATCATAGAAATTTCAAATTCCTTCTATATTTCTTTAGCAAGTTCTTCTTGCACATTTCATCATTTCCACCAAAGATTATATCATCAACATATGTAATAACTATCAAAATTCTTTCATCCTCAATCTTGAAGTAAAGATTACTCTACAGTACCTTTCTTGAAACCTTGTTTAATCAAGTACTTCTCCAACCATGCATACCAAGCCCTAGGATCTTGTTTTAGACCATACAATTCCTTTTTGAGTCTACCTACCATGTTTGGATCTTCTAAAAATAGGAATCCATCAGGCTACTCTATGTAGACTTCTTCCAAATATCCATTCAAGAAAGTTGAATTGACATCCATCTGATATACTTTGAAGTCCTTATGGGCTGAAAAGGCAAGAAACATTCAAATTTACTTCTTTCTTGCTACTAGAGCAATTTTTTCCTCAAAATAAATTCCTTCTACCTATGAATAGCCTTTACATACTAGTATTGATCTGTTTCTTACAAATTCTCCTTCACTCAACTTATTCCTAAACACCCACTTTGTTCCTATCGCATTCTTGTATGCAGGCATTGGAACTAGTTCCCAAGTCTAATTCTTCTCAATTTGATTCAATTCTTCTTCCATTGCTTGTATCCATCCTTCATCCTTGCTAGCATCAACAAATTTTTTTGGTTCTATCTTTGATAATAAACAAAATTTTACTTGTTCAATTGTCCTTGCAAGCCTTATCTTGGTTAGTACTCCTTCATTCTTATCTCCAATGATCTAATCTTCTAAATGATTCTTTTGAACATACTTGGCAAGAGTCTTATTGTGCTTTTCTAATGTTTCCTATTTAACTTCTTCTTCTTCTTCTAAATAGGGAGGTGCATCAAATCCACAATCCTCAATTTCATACATAGTCTAATGTAAATCTTCATCAACCTTAACATTTGTACTTTCAACTATATTTCCTAGTATTTTTTTGTAGCACCTGTATGCTTTACTCCAAGTTGAATATCCAAGAAAAATACCTTCATCATCTCTTGAATCAAACTTCCCCTAAACATCTTCATCTCTTCTAATGTAACATCTTCTTCCAAAGACTCTAAAATACTTGAAAATTTCTAATCTTCCATGCCATAACTCATAAGGGGTCTTAATAGTGTTGTTCACCCTTAATAATCCTCTAGTGAGAATATAGACTGTAGTATGAACTACTTCTTTCTAATAAACATCAAGCAGATTTTCTTTCTTCAACATAGTCCTTTCCATCTCTTGAATAGTCCTATTCTTTCTTTCCACTACCCCATTCTTTTGAGGAGTTCTAGCAAAATATATATGCCTCTTTATACCATGTTCTTCAAAAAACTCACTAAACTCATTTGATGTGAACTCACCTCCTCTATTAGACCTCAAACATTTGATTTTATCAATCACTTCAATCTCAACCATTGATTTGAAAATATTGAATCTACTAAAAGCTTTAGATTTATCTTTTAAGAATGTAACCCATGTCATCCTAGAGATTTTATCATCAAATAAATGCATGAAATACCTTTCTCCTTGAAGACTCTTTATTCTGGTAGGTCCACACAAATCAGTATGAACCAAATCCAATGGTCTAGAAGAAGAATGCTCTTTACACTTGAACAAAGTACTTATATTCTTGACTATCTAGGGAATATCTCTTACCACATATGATGAACTAATCTTCACAAGGTTTTCAAAATTGATGTATCCCATTCTCTTATGCCAAATCCAACATTCACTTGTTTGTCCTAGAAGACAACTTCCCCCATTAACATGTCCTTTAGATGTCCTTTAGTCCTAGATCCTTCTACCACCAATTCTCTAGGCTTTCCTTTCTTGATTTCACATCCTCTTTCATTGAATATGAGATTGTATCATTTGTTGCACATATCACTCACACTAAGAAGATTGTTCCTAAGACTTTTAACAAAAAGAACATCTTTTGTCTTGTGCTTTCTATCAATACTTATTGTACCTTTTCCACAAATCCTTATTGAAGTATCATCTCCAAGATTGACTATGCCTCCATTCCACTTCACAAGCTTGATAAACTTGCTCCTATCCCCTATCATGTGGTTGGAAAAACCATTGTAAATCACCCAAGAGTTTGCCTCATCTTTTGCATGAAAAGTAGTCTATACAACCCTTGAATCATTAGTTTCATCTTCAGTATTCTTGGAAACCATGAACATGATTTCATTCTCGTTATTCAGTCCAATAAATTCCTTATCCTTTGAAGAGTAGGAATCTTCCTTAGAGTAGAGACTCTTTTGAACTTATTTCTTCTAGAATCTTAGTTTCTATTTTTAGAATATTTTAGGGGATATTTAGAGGAAAAATGACCAATCTCTCCACACTTAAAGCATTTGAAAGGTAGCTTACCTATGTACTTGTTGGTACCCCTCTTCAACTTCCTTACAAAGTTTGCTTCTCATTCATGAATGTCACCAATCTGATCAGATGCTTCATACTTTTCCTTCTTACTATCTTTGAATGTTGCTTCTTTCTTTGGAGCTTCTTTGTCAAACTCTCTCATTTCATAAGAAATGAGAGCACCATATAATTGATCCATTGAAAATTTTCTAAATCTCTAGCTTCCTCAATAAAAGATACTTTAGGATTATAAGATTTAGGAAGAGATCTCAGTACCTTTTTAACCACCACCTATTCTTCCAGTTCCTCACCAAGTCCTTTGATTGCATTGACCACATCATCTACTTGGAACAAATACCCTACAATATCTTCACCCTCTAACATTATCAGGTTCTTAAACTTGCCTATATATATCTATAACTTGGCTTGTTTTACTTTAATGTCTCATTCATAGATGCCACTAAGCTTTCCCCATATCTCCTTTGCTAACTTGTAGTGCATTAATTTTACAAGTTTAGAGTCTTCCAAACCACTCAAGATAGCATTATTGGCCTACCCATTGTTCTCATATAGACCTTAATATCTATTGGATCAGTTGGAGGAATAGTAGGAATAGTATAACCATCCTTGACTGATTTCTAAACACCAAACCCAAAAGAGGTCAAATAGGTTTCCATCTTGAATCACCAAAAAGTAAAATTTGTTCCATCAAACTTGGGCACCTTGTGAGACCCTTCTTGAGCCATCCCAAATCTTCCTCAAGCTATTAGACTTCTTCTAAGGAACTTGGCTTTGATACCAATTGTTGAACATACCAAAATGTTGAGAGTGAGGGTGAATCGGTATTATATCAAATCACAAACCTTTCAAAACAAATAAATACTTTAAGATCTACTCCATGAAAAATAAAGATGAATACAATGCACAACACAACACTAGATATATGTGGAAAACCCCACGTGGAAAAAATCATGGTGAGGAAAGATGTTAGGAGTTACTATCCTAATCCACCCTCATAAAGTGAACAACATTTACAACTTTTTTTTAGGGCTACAACCCATGGAAGCTACAACTCCTTGATTATAGTTTTAGGATTACACCCAAGTAAGCTACAACTCCTTGATATGAGCACACACTTAGGAATGATTACAAAATGGTAATCCTTCCACTGCCTGAAACTAACAATTAAACTCACTCTTTGTTAATGATTACAATTCTACTTTACAAACTCTCCAAATGTCTTTTCAGTTGCCTATTGGATCACTACTTTTAGTAATTAAGAAGTTATTACCTCCAGGTCACTGCCTCCAAAAAAAAATTAATCACACTTCTTCACATGCCTTATATGTCACATGGATATGATCAAAATGAAACAAGACATGATCTACCATAATTTCTCTTTTTAGCTGCTTACACAATCATCATCACACCTGATATTCCATACATACCCTAGATCAACAAGGTTTACAATACATACATGTTATTACATTGATTATGTTTCACATATTGTCCTACAACAAAAATATTGCATCTGTAAGTTGCCCAAGGATAAAACAAACAACATGAAACGTGTAGAGGGAAAGACCCAAAACACTACATGAAACACCAAGAAGATGAAAACACCTTGCAAATCCCAACACATGATTAACTTGGTCCCAAAATAGTCTATACATATTTTATCTTCTATAAAAATCATCTGCACACTTTGTAAATACAAATTAGGTCGTCCATAAACAAGAAAAAATGTAACAAGTAGCATGTCGTCCTTCACATCCATTGGCAATACACAAGAATGATAAAACATTATTTACTTTTCTCCCAGATGAGTCGACATGACCCATATAACACCTTCAATCACTCTTTACACTCCACTCAATTTTGAACTTGTGGCTCACACCATCAACATACCTTAGTCAGCCTCAGTAAAATCATAAGACAACAAAACATTCATTGTGGACCACAACCTATATTAGAGAAGCCATAAACCACTTTATGAAGCATCAAAAAGCATCACATGATGTTCAAGAACACTCTCATACATCCCTTTCACAACTTTATGAAACAATAAGCTGACGCAAGCCAACGAACATTGAAACCAGTCTTTGGACAACACAATTTGGTACACTATCACTTCTAACTTTCTCTGTAGAAAGATTGTTGACATGAAATTTTGGATATAAAACCTTCACACCTCATTGAACTTAACTTTTGATCCACACAACCATATCTTCAAATGCAAAGATATGTAAAGCCAACCTTTACACCTTTGAGAACATCATCATAGAATGAACATAGTCTTCAATCTGCCACTCTCAGAAACACCTTTTGGTAACTCAAATGATTTGAAACTTGGATCACACATGCCCTGACACAACAAAAAGCTATCCTCCAAACCACATGAGCAAGACATCATTATTGAAGAAATGCAAAGCATTTCTCAAAGACTTTGGCAACCAAACAACCAGATTGCAACATGCTTCATAGAACTTTGACATTAATGACAACCAAACTACAACCTAAAGTGCAAAAGGACAATGAAACAGGCTCTCTCAATTGCATGTCATTTCCCAACAAGATCACATTCACCCTAGAAGACACACTAATCCTTTATATGTTTCCTCTTCCAAAATAATTCTAGAGATTCCACTAAAATTTTCTCCCTTGCTCATTTTTTAACTTTTAACAAATTATTGTTAAACACATATAAAAGAATACATACATAAGACTGCATAATCATAAATGATATCCTTTAACACTAATAATTCAAAAACTCTATTCAAACTTCATTTTGTAAATCTCTTCTTTGAATCTTAAATATGACATTAAAATTGCAAACTAAATAAGAACATAGTAAAACTCTAACAAAATTTGAAAACAAACTACCCATTAAAAATGTTTAATAATATGCTTCTTAATAGTTTTTGTTTATTTGAACTTACTCTCACATCATTTTGTCTATGCAATCCACCTAATTCTTTTTAGTTATGTTACCATCTTTAGTAGTTTGCTTAAGAGTCTACATCTTTATAACTCTAATCTTAAACATGGTAATACAAGGAAGGATGTTAGGTTGGTGATTGCAACTTTCACACACAAACAAAAAAGACATTATCTATTTACTTTAATGTAAGATAGACAGTCACGTCAAAAGGCTACACAACTCCCAAATATAAACGTCAATTCACGTGGCCCATAACTTTCTGTCTATTTTCCAAGAGTTGTAGTGTCGGGAGCACTGATTGGTAGGAAGAGATCATGTGTAACTTTCTTCCCAAGGAAATAACGTTTTCCATTCTAGTCAATGTATATTACTTAGAAAAGAAATTATGTATCTTTCATACGGTGGAAGAAAGCTAAGAAAGAAATAATAGGGAAATAATGAAATAATGTAATAATAAACCTTTTATTAGTGTGTACTAATAAACATATATGGTCATTAACAATTATTGTTTATTAATTAACAAATTTAAAATATTTGTTTGTCATTTTAGAAAAACAATAAATTATGTAATGGTAAGGAGATGCATACTAAAAATTTCAAATTTATTTTTTAAAAATATTTTTAAATAATTTAATTACAATATTATTAATATAATATTATCTTTGACAAACTAGATTTTAAATAGATCTTATAAACATAATATACCCAATAAAACTATTAAGTTTTTTTTCTTCGATATGAATTTAATTTAATATTTTTATATTAAGAGGAGAAGCATCTAATGTTTTGGCTATAAAAGGAATTTCTTAGGCTAACATTATTTTAAGATCTTGTTTTCATTACAAATAAACTACCATATATATCTTAGATAAATTTAAATAAAATACACTGGTAGGTATCATTCTTGAAGTGCTTATTTTTTACTAGATTGGTGCTATAAGTGAAATAAACACTTGATAATGATATCTCTCAACATCTTTTAAATAGATTTGTCTAAGATAGGTATGCTTGTAACATCTATGGGTAAGACATTTTTCTTTAAGATACAATTTATGAAGCATTTCTAAATCATTCAAATGTGTAATATACATAATAGAAAATAAAAAATAAAAAATAAAAAACATTCAATATTCATCAAAATTTGCCATACACATAACATAAAATGTAAAATAATTAATTATTTCATATTCATAGAAAGAAATATGTAATAATTAGATGACATTGTTTATCTTCTAAGAACTTTAGTCTCTCATCCTCAACTTTCAATTTTGCTTCAATTTTTTTCTATATTAAACAAACGTTTTTCTTTGTTAGCAATCAAAGTATGTTTCATTTATCCAAATACATAATTTATGTGATATTAATTGGGCATATAAGAGCTCCAATTATGTGGTGTTGATCATATCATGAGTGTGGACTAAAGGATTGTAGTTTAATGATGAGGTGTTAGGATGAGACTATACTATGATGAAATTTTGTAGGTTACCTTGTTAGTTACTTATTTAGATGACTAGTAGAGAAATGGAAACAACAATGAGAGGAAATCAAGGAAAAAGAAAAGAAAATTATGATCATATGTGATGCTTAAGGTCCAAAAGGTAACACTATAATAAAAAATGCAATTAGATAGTATTAAAAAACTTTATCAAATACATACCCAAGGAGAATATAAAACATTTAATGAGAATATGGATGCTACAATTGTGGGTGCTTGTGAAGAAAATGAACATGAAATATTAAGTGAATATTAGGACGACCATGGAGGACCTCATGATGGACCCAAAGTCGTGACCCTATAAATGTAGAAAGACTAGTCAACTATTCATGGAGAAGATTGAGAGGCATTGTTTGGTATCAAGTTTGTAGCTTTAGAGGAAGATATTTGTTTTAAGAATTGTCAAATTCTTCATATCAAATTTCATGGTGGATAATTGAGGTTTAAATTTTTATTCTTGTAAATCTATTACTAGAAGACAATAAATTTACCCCTTTCATTGGGAGGAGCAATGTATGCTAATACTTTACCCCTTTCCACCATGTAGGTTTAGAAGGGATTTTTCTTTTACAAGAACCTAAAGCTATGGAATATTTTTTATACATTCTCAGAGAAGTATGATTCACAAATTTCTCTTATTAGTTTCAATAAGCTTGGTTAAAGAGGGTTAAAAATCCTCAGAGAGTCATAAGCAAAGTAGATCCATGGCATAAATGACTGGTCACTAAGCTTGGGGAGGGTTGAGATGCAAGGTGCTACTTAAAATATTTAAGGACATACGTAATGTAGTTACATGTGGGAGGAGAAAGATAGTTCTTCATAAGAGAGGTCATGACTCAAGCAACCTTTCCATAATCATGCAAAAGGTCTGACCTAAATTCTTATCTAAAGTATGCATTCACATGAAAAGTGGAGCATTAAAAGTTATTTGAAATAAAAAAAAATGTGTTAATCAAGGCTATTTTATTTATTACATACACTAATGGGCATAATTTTTTTATCTTTATTTAAGATTTTTCTTATTAAATATCTATATTTTTTAACTTGCTTCTTTTTACTTTAAAGAGCTATTTAGGATAGTAGTTGGATGGAAGAAATTTATCTTGATATAAAGAAATTGTCTATCTCCCTTTTCCCAAAGGTTTTCATTTTTATTTATTTTCTTTCAATTTTAGATCATAATTTTGATCAGAATAATGGACCCTAGTTTCATGGTAGATCTATATTATTATTAAGTCCTTGACAAATTTTTTTAATCTTGATCAAATTTTAATTCACTAAATTCTCCTTTTGAATTTAGTTTCATAAATTTCCTCTCATATACCAATTAGACAAAATGGCTAAGTTGTTAGCTACGAAGGTGGAATTTTATGTATTTATATTTTATTTTTATACTTGTGTGTATTATGAAGGGGACTACAAAGTTGGATGGAGAATATTGCGTGTTTGGTCTCCTTCATGTATACTAGGTGTCCAAGCTACACCTAACTTCTTGACTTTGTAATTAATCCTTTTTTAATGATGTAATATTAGGAAGGGAGTATTATATTAGGATGAGTTACAAGTTGAATCCTTAACTACATTAGAAGAGTGGTGTTGCATGAAGAGAGAGATGCATCTAGTAGTTTCATGTCGACCTCTTAACTAGAATCTTATAATTGAGTACCACATTTGGAGGAATGAGATAAAATGAGGAGAATTGGAGTAAATCAAGGTTTGTTTCTTCATTATCTCTAATATTTTTAATATGGAGAATAAGACTTAGAGGCCCCTTATGCCATGTTGAGAAGTTATAGGGTGAATACTATGCCAAATTCCTAATAATAATGTCTATGTTTTAGCTTTATTATAGAGTAATGGCTCTATTGTGATAGTTATTAATATTACATTATTGGTGAAACTTGTAATTTTTTATGTAGATATATTTCATAAGGTTAAATGCTACAAAAAAATCCCCCACAAATCCTAACATAAAGTTATTAAGTTGATAAGTTCCCCCTTATATTGATAAGAACTTGCACAATCACATAGATTAACAATGACGATTAAAAGGAGTATCATCAAATAGATCTTGATTGTACTATAATAACTACCCATGATTGTAGCTAAACTTTTTTAACCATTATGTTTATTACATTTCAACACAATCTTAATTAAATAATCAACCTATTGGATTTTTAACTTGAAATTATTGTGCTTGATGTTTCTATAACTTAATAATTTATTCTAATTTATAAGCACTAGATTCTTAATGTTACAAGCAATTAATTCATACATTATGTGTGTGCATATCACATATAGGCATAGTGACCAACTAGTAAAAATGAAGTGGATATGACCCTATTGCATACATCTTCTCATTACCTAGTTCACTAATAATAAGCCCTTATAATAGGGTAACAATATGAAAAAGAAAAATAAGTGTATCTCATAACACACCATGGTTTAATTCTTATTTTATTCACAACCAAGTATGATGAAGAGGAAAGAATCCCACAACACTTGTTATCATCACTAGAAAAAGCATAAAAGTAACAACACATAACACATGTTTCCATTAATAAGATTTCATAAACACATCAAACCTTTGAGATAATGGATCCTAGCATCCATTGCATTTTTGCTACTGGTGAAAGCTAGTCCAACCTACTATGGGGTAGCTTGTATCATCCATATCCTACATGATATTAGTGAATGATGGCTAATCAAATGAAAGTTCAAAGCTATGTCACCCTTTTATAAAGGAAAAAACCTACACTTATCCAAATCTTTAACATGAATCATTAGAAAGAAGAATATATGTTTTGAATTTTGAAATGATGTAAGCTAATCAAATAAATAATTTTTATTGTATTTAAAAAAACCTTAAGAATTATTTGAATGTAATTTATTTGTTGATAAAATGTTTAAAATATGGTTAAGTATAATATCACTCTTGTTAGAAATATAAAAGAAATGCATAAACAAGATATTTCTATGAGAGAAATAAGCTATAAAACTATAAATGAAATAACATAATTACAAGCTTGTGATTCCAAGAGATGTGCAAGTTTCAAGTTGACAATGTTGTATTAGGAGCTCAAAGAGAATATGTAGAATCTAATGACTGCAAGAATCAATCACAATATATGAATGAATGAAAATAAAAGCTAGGTAGTGATTTTATATAAATCTAGGAAGAGTGTAGAGGTGGAAAATCCAATCAATAGGGAGTGACCATCAAGTGATCTAAAAATAGTAAATACTAAAAGACACACAATATACTGAGAGGGGGGTAAATCAGTAAATCTCAATTTCTACTAAATTTGAACTTCAAGCATGGGCCTTAAAACATAAATGCAACTCTCAACCAATATTCTTAATGATGCAATAATTAAGAGATAAAAGAACATACACATCCACACAGTGAACACTAGATCTACATGGAAACCAAAGATGAGAAAAACCACAATGAGAAAAGTTGCTTGGATCTACTACCCAAATCCAGCCTCACAAAGAAGGAATATAATAAGGAATTTACAATATGATGTAGGTGGGTATGTGCAGGATCATGATGGGCCAAAAAGTGGCAATATGATGGGTATGTGGTTGATGACTATTTTTTAACCCAAAATTGATGAAACGAAAAGGGTTTTTAAAGGATATTCTCATCTTTCCACTAATATAAATTATGCTTTAGTTTGAATTTAATAAGTAATTATTATTAATTTTCTATTAAAATTACCACTAAAGTCCTGATTGATAGGCTGATTGAAAAACATCTATAGCTTTCAAACAATATCACATTTTTTGAATCCAAAACATGCATCACATTCTATGATTTGCATAATATAGGATTAAAAAAAGAAAAAATGAATTTCATGAAGTTTTGACCAAGTTAAGGTGGTTAGACATACAAGTTTTTATATTTTTAAAAAAGTTGTAATAAAAAAATCATAATTAATTATTTACTTGGAAAAAAATTACAAAAAAATATGCATCACATCGGGGCTTGAGTCCTCTACTTATATCTAAAATATTATAAAAAATAATTATCATTTTATTGTGGTTAGGGTGGTCAGACAGACACCTACTTCTTATTTTTTCCCTGAAATTTAAGTACCACTGCATTGAACTTTCAAATTTTCACCAAATAAATTTTTTGTTTTTTAAACAAACCTAGTAGTTTAGAAACTAAATTCAATTTTCTACAGATTCTATTCTTACATATTTTTGAAATAATATAGATAACTTATTCAAATTTTTACGTAAAGTTTCCTAATTCTGATTTTTCTGAATTTTTTGCCACTTAAGGGCCTATTTTTTCCATGATGATCCTGCACATACCCAGGTAGCAACCTACCAGAGACACCAATCCAAAAAGAATTTGCAAGCACCAACCTACAGGAGGCACCAATCCCCTAAACCAAGATTTGAGCACTAACTCAACTGGTGAGACACCAATCCCATTGGAAATACAAAATAAGAATTACAAAACTTTGAGGCTGAATAATCAACTCTCTTCTAATCTAAACAATATTATAACTCTTCCACATAGTGCATATGATCTTATGATAATGGCACATAATGATTGGAATGCAACTCACATTACATCTCTCTAATATTTGCATTAAAATCCTAATCACATAGCATTCCCCCCTAACACTTCATCCTTGGAATGGATCCTAGATAATTATATATGCATTATAATTATAATTACATTTAATAAAGATTATTGCATCTGGAAGTCAGCCACAATATAATCCTTAATCAAACATGTAATAGGCCAAGTCCAATAGCCCACATACTACACTAGAAGATGGAACATGCCTCGTGTTTCCCAATGAGGACCTATTTGGCCCCAACGATCATCCACTTGCTACCTCTCAAGAGCACACGCTATAAACCTCTTGCATCAATCCATAACAACTCACCTAATAACCTTGTACAATGACCCTTTTGTCACTTCAAAAAATAATTTATGCTACACACAAACTCCAAAAACTCTAGATCATGATAAAACATGTGTAGATGTACTCACCATTCAAAATATAGGCCACAACGCATAACTGAGAAGAAATGTGGATCATATCAACCTACCAATGTAAACATAGAACCTTTCTAGATCATTTTGGATCATGCTTCCAAATCACTTTCACCAATAGGAAAGGATATAAGATGATATTACAATCATACTCTAAGTGATATTGACCTATTACTGAATTATCATAACACAAATGCACAAAGAAAATTTCGAACAACCTCCTTCTAAATACCCTGACAATAATAACATAACTGACTAATAACTTTGACATCAATGACAACCTTTTTCAAACAAATACTCCCCTCTTTTAGGATGGTGTCACCTCACCACCTTATCCACTAGTTATTAATTAATTAAACCCACTTTATTAAACTAATAAAGCTTAATAAAAGTGTAGGAAAAACCTAGGACTAAGATAAAATAAAAAACCCACTAGGAAAATAAAACTACTAAATATATCTATTGAGTCTCATTTGAACAAAATCTTCAAGCTCTTAATCAAAGGCACCACCAAGAACAAGGTAAGAAAAGGTTCATAATATTTCTATATGATCTTTGTGATAAAATTTATATCAATTTTTGACACTTTGAAGACTATCAAAATTAGGGGGTAGACTTGTTAGTTGGATTTTCTAGAGATAAAAAGTTCTCTATCCATCACCATCACCTACTCTCTAAGTGCAAAACACATCATCCATGCTATTCTAATATTTTTTATATGGTCCCTTCTCTTAGGAAGTGATGGTGAAATGGAACTAAATTAGGAGAAATGTGTAGGCTTTATACAATTAATAACATACAATACTATTGTTTGAATGCTCAATTTTATTTATTGAGTGTTTGATGCTTAATTTGAGTTAACTCATGTTTTCTTTATTAGAAGTTAAAATTAGATATTTAATGCAATTTAGAAAATACTATTCAATAGCCATAGGTCATAACTTGTGCAATATAGCCAATCATTTTTTCATTAGTATCTTTTAATTGCAAATTGTACAAATGATAGGGACTTTACAACCATGTTCAACCATAGGATTACAATTCAATGAATTAAATGGATAATTTTAAAAAATTCCTTAGAAACTATTTTTAAATAGTTTTTAAGAATGATCATTGATATAAAGTTGATTGCAAATTTTTTTTTTATATCAAATTACAGTGGTACAAAATAATTGGATATAACACACACTCTCTTATTGAATGTCCTTTTAGATATAGAGATTGAATGTTTGTAGTTTAATTGTTGAAAGATGTCTTGGTTCTTAAAAGAGTGACAACCAATAATATCATGTCAAAAAAAGATACACAACATTCATACAAAGACAAATAAGCACATGAGATAAACCTCAAAAGTCTTGAAGGAGAATTTTTTATCATTTCTACAAAGCATTCAAATGCTTAGCTTACTTTGTTCTGAATCTCAATCAAGACAAAATTATGATTCATCAAGAAGAAAGATGTTGCATTCAATTGTATTGCGTAGTATTTTTTTTTTTGTCATTATAGTTGGTTTTTGGTCCATATTATTACATATTCACTAGACATACATTTAATTTGCTTAATTACTATATGATTTATTGTTCATCTAGAAAAAATATATGACTTACAATTTGTTCTATTCTAAACTTATTATGTTCACTTAGTAGAAAAGAAAGTTTCACTAATTGTGATAGATGTGAAAACTTAGATGAATATTATATAACCCAGTGATGTTAGATTTGTTTTCAATTGACTCAAACTCTAGCTACTATGGTCTAATGTCCTTATAATTTATATCATCCTTAACTCATTAAAAATTTGACGCTAAATAAATTACCTCTAACAAAAATTTACTTTAATCACAAAACTATGAGGTGCCCATAAAACTTTTAATTTGAATTGTTGAAACTCAACACTGTCTTCAAATTTCAACATGTTTGCAAGTGAATGAGTTACCACTTTTATTTCTGTTGTAAATCGTTCATTTGGTGGGTAGAGGAGGTTTTATAAGCCTGTAATAAATCAGTAAAATAAGAATTTTGAAATACTACATCGGGTTAAAGGCGCTTGTCGAAGCTCGCGCTTGGTAAATCTGTGCAAACCCTTATGTCGGAAGAGGGATTTTGCTCCCCGTCAAAGCATTCGCCCTGCTGCCAGCGGTGAATTCATCGTTGGAGCGGCAGAGTTTCATCATCTTTACGACGTAAAGCAACATCAGCACTACGACCGCAATGGCTCCTGCTGCTGCGACCCCCGCATTTACCCCGATTCGAATCCGCCTCCTCTTTCCCCCGCCACTTTCGCACCGGCGATAGGATAAGTGGTTGGAGGCGCCAAGGTTGCCTACGTTCTGCAGCAGCTGCGTAACGCAGACATAAGGATTTACAAGATTATCTTTCAAAAAACATCAGAATACAAGAAAACCGTGCAAATTAGAAGATATCTCCCACTTACTTTGCCTCTCTAACGAAATCATCGGCACAAAACTTATGCTTGTCCATTGTTCTGATAATTAGATCAAAAGCCCCTTCTGACAGCATCAAAACAAACTTCTCATTCCATTCCGGATTGCTGCCTTCATCTGCAACTTATTTACCATGTAAACCCCTGAAAAAACATCATTCGCTTTTAACTAAAATAAAGAGATGATATCATATCCTAGCTGAATGCAACTTTAATCTTGTTCTCCTGCCTTAGGCATTCTAGGATGATTTAAGGGTCTATCTTGCCTGCAGATCAAAGCAAATGGAAGGTCAAGCTCATTAATCTCTGATTAAAACCATTCCAGTTGCTTTGCTCAAACGAATATTTTAGATCCGCAGGCCCAGACCTCATCCATAAGAAATGGATCATTACTCATCCAATACAGAAGGGATACTTATATTACAGATAAAAAATAAAAATTCCAAATTTAAAAATTTAAAGCGATGATAAGGAGATAAGATGAACGTATTTATGTAGAAATTCAGTATTATGCAGGCCGCCGGCGTTGACAAGGAGCACCTCCAGAGTTCCCAATGCCGGCATCTATATTCATGATCCCAAGCTCAAAAACCATAAGAAGTTAACAGAGTTGACGAAGGAAAGGGCAGATCCCTTTGACAAACGAAAACATCGCAGCGGCGGCGGCAGTGGTGAAGAAAAGAGGAGGCGGATTCGAATCGGCGTAAGTGCGGGGCTCGCAGCAGTAGCCGCCATTGTGGTCGTAGTGCTTGTTTTGCTTTACGTAGCGTAGATGAAGAAACTCTGCCGCTCTGACAATCTACCGCTGGCAGCAAAGCGAAGGCTTTGACGGGGAGCAAAGCCCTCTTCCGGCGAAGGGTTTGTACAGATTACCAAGCGCGAGGTCCGGCGGGATTCGACCCCGGGCGCGTGCTTTGGATGGTGGTCTTCATTAAAAGGCGAGGTTACATAATTCTCTCAACTTTTCAATACATCATTACTAAGGAGGGAATAATAACTAATCAATAATCAATACATAATGATATTCTAAAAGGTTCAAATATGGGAACGGTCAATTTTAGACCCCAGTTTAGAAAGCATGTCTAAATTCTTTATGCTTGTTGATATATAGGACCATTTCAGCAGCACTTCTTTTACATGTGCCTACCACTCCACTTTGTCTATTAAAATAAAGCTATTAGGGTACAAATTAATTTATTAAAAATAGATCACATTATTATTATAATAGTAAATACTGCTTATGTAAAAAAATTGTTTTGGGCTTATTTTTAATAAGGTTGTTTTTCATGTACTATTAAATGTATAAATAGTTTTTTTTTTTTATAGAAGTTGATTAATAACATGTTTTTAACTTGATTTTAGTACACATCTTTATGGATTGATCCTACTTTCAATTTTATTAGTTCATCATCTTAGGTTGAATCTATGTATTGAAAAATTGACCTAGGTGAGTTCCACAAATAAGGGAAACGATTGGGTTGGACTTTCAAATTTAAAATTCAAATTTGATCATGTTTCCTTCATTTCCAACTAGTCATTACGAGCTAACTAAAATGTGAAATATTTCAAATTGCTCACTAGGGTGTTGTATAAAAGAGCAAGCTCTAATTCACTTTTATCATCTAGAAAATCATTAGGAGGCATCTAACATGCATCTATGGATAACAACACATCAACACTCTAAGTATGTCATATATTTTCTTATTATCTACAATTATTGTTTGGTATTATTGACTTAGTGACAAGAGGTTTGACCAATGAACAATCATTGCCTTGCAAACTCATAAACATTATCTATTGACACAACACCCTTATAAAAAATAAGTTTGAGACATTCAAAATGATGAATTTTACATATGTGATCTAGCTTTAGATTTGCAGTAATGGTTTAAATATACACTCAAAAATGATATAAAAGCATTTGGGGGTTAGATAATCAACATAACCAAAATTGTTAGTTTTATTCAATAATATTTTTCTTCTTCTAACCCTTGTATCTAGGTTCATATGTTAGCTCTAGATCTTCAAACTTGAATTCAAATTGTCTTTCCTTTCAAATTGGAGCATCCACCTTAGAGAGTATCTTCTTATATCTTATATGGAAATTGAAGAGTCACAATTCCATGGGAGTGCTTGGATTGGTGGACCACTTGTATTTTAACTATTCAACTTGATGCGTAATCCTCATTTTTATTCCACTCTAATTTATTTGTGTTCTCATGTGGCGGGGAGTTACTTTGGAAGGAGAATATTGCACGTTTGGTCTTCTTCATGTTGACTAGGTGGAGGTTGTAATTGATTTCTTGGTCCTTTGCAATTAATCCTTGTTGGATGACATCATATTAGGAAGGGTTTATTATTGTTCAAGGAGCTACAAGTTGACTCCTTGAACACCTCAGAAGAGTGGTGTCACATAAAGAGAGAATAATTTGATAGTTACATAGTGACCTCTTAACTATAATCTTCTAGTTGAGAAGGTCACTTTTGGAAGATGCGATAAAATGAGAACTGAACTAAGTCAATGCTAGACTAGATTCATTATTTATTTTAGTTTAAATAATATAGAGAAAGAGACTTGAAGGCTCTGTATGCAAGCTTTTGAAACTATAGGATGAAGACTATGCCAAATTTCCAAACATAGTGTTTTTATCATAGCTTAATTGTTGAGTAGTGGCTCTATTATGTTAGCTTTTAGTCTTGGACCATTTGAGGAAATTAAAATATTTTATGTATTTATTTCATAAAAGGGAATACTACCAAAATTCCCCATGAAATCCTATTATAATCTTCTCAGTCTATTGTAACTAAAATCAACACTTTCTTCACATTGTTGTTCATGAATTGTCTTCAAATTTCAACATGTTTGAGAATGAGTATCTTTTTATTTTTATTGTAAATCATTCATTTGGTGGGTAGTGAAGGTTTTTTCATTTTGCAAAAAAATACTAAACATGAATGCTTAAATACTTCAAACATTTGGTTGAACTCTCATCTTGTGTTCAAGTTCAAAATTGATGACTACTTGTTACAATTTCCACTCTCAAACCAAGACTTGTGAATAGTTCATCTAAATTAGTCTGTATTGGGTCTAATACCTTCAGTGGTCTTATTTTTTATTTATGTAAATTTTATATTACTGTGTCATCATTTCTCTTAGAAGGAAAAGGGATATATCAAAGAGTAGATGTTCCAAGATCTCTAAACTACGATAACTACATTAGAAGTGCAATATATAAAATTTGGTTTAACTCTTGAAAATCTTATATCTTTTCAAATTAAACCATTTTCTCTATATTAATATAGGAAGTTCAATCTATCATTTGAAATAAAATATTTTGTTACAATTTCAAATTTTACAAGAGCAATATCTAGTTTTTTCTAGGATTTTTTAGTTTCAAAATAAATATTTTCTACAAATTGGAATAATGAGAGAAAATAATAAATGATTAAAAATGCTAAATATGGAAAATATTTTCTAAAAGTTAGTACCAAAATAGTAAATGGAATAGAAAATGGAATATAAAACTAGAATTTGGAGCTCACTAACTATGATGCATATACAACACATTAGCATTCATACAAAATGTGTTGATCAAGAGATTTGGTAACTGATGGAAATGCCAAGTTACCATTATATAATTGGATAGCAAGAAACACACACATAATAAAAGATAAGAAAGTAATGATTTATACATTTAAATGATAAAATTATATAGATAAATTTTCACATTTAATAATGAAAAGTGAAATGAAAAATAAGAGGAATATGATACAAAAGATCTATACAATCAATCTCTATCTAAAAATTATTAGCTAGACAAAGAGAAGATTTTTTTTTTATAAGAGCTTGTTAAGAGTATTCAACCCCCTATTTTGGTCTTTCAACCACTACAAGTAGCCAATGATATATAATCAAATATAAATTATGGCTCCTATCCTAATTCTATCTAAGAATTGAAACAATGATAAATAAAATAAAATATGAGTATTTAGCTTTGGTCTTTGGGAATAAATACCCTAGTGTGTATTAATTTCTGAAAATAAAATAGACAAGGTGAGATATCACCTATATGTTTTCAAATGGAATAAGGAATAAATTAGATACTAATATATGTTGGTGTGAATAGGGATATTACCTAACCAATTCACCTCCTCTATCCTACTCACACTTTTTAGTTAAGTTTACTTAGGTTTCACTTAGGATCCTTATCTTTGTCTCATGTTATATGATTATAACACATATCATCATCTTGTGTTCACTTATCCTCTCATCTTTTCTATATAAGCAAGGCCTCATATATAAATTAGGTAGAACCATTTATCTATTTGATCATTGTATCATTATTATATATATATAATCAAGCAATTTATTCTCTTTCTACTCTATTGTGGAAAGCTATTTCTAATTTTGGAAGTGATCCTAGGAGCTTGAGTCCCTTTGTGACTCATACATGTTATGAGTGATTTAGATCTACAAAATCCTTAGATCTAAAAGTGACTCAAGTAGGAGTTTTTTGGGTGTATTTCTAGGAAAAGAGGACCCCACCATTGAGTTCTAAAGGACCAAAAATCCCTATTTTTATATATGACACTCTATATTTTGAAGAACTTAGAAAAATTTCAGCAATTCTTTTTATGGTTTAAAGGTCCAACTATAAAAGAATATCCATATAGTTTTACAAAATTTGTGTAATATAGATTTATATTATTTGTACATTTTTGTACCATACAATGATGTCAACCAAGTAACAATTTATAGTACCATTGATAGAATATTCTTTGTTTGTATCATAAGCTATGATTTATATATATTTTAAATTAAATTAATCAAATGTTAATTAAATATAGAATTGCAATTCTCAATCATAGCTAAGCTCTAGCGATTAGTCGTGTCCATTCATAGGACCTGCTATTCACCCAAGAAACGAGTGCACCTACTCAACTCGTGCTCGATGTCTTGTTTCATCATCTCTACCAATTTCTACCATCTCTTTCCCCCTTGGCTCCTCTAAGGATGCATCACTAATGGGTTGCTAGAAACACCACTAGACTAGTGGTATCAATAGTCCAGTCACTGGGAAACCACTAGTGGCTAGTTTTTCTTTGGTAAGGGAGCTATTTTTTGGGAACCATAAATTTGCACAAGGATATCAGATTTTTAACTTCTTATAGTCATTGGAAAGTTGGTTCTAAGAACTCTATAACGGTATAACTTATTTTTCTAGAATTTGAATCTATAGGTGCCTATTTTTTCTAAATGAACTCCATATTCTTAATTTTGACTTTTGAGCTCATAAATTTCTACTTTTTTATCCAATTTTCATGATTCTTGTAGTATTGGAAAGGTATTGATATGATTCTTTCTTAGAGATTCATCCCCAAGTATATTTTATTCATTTTTTGGATTTTTTACACTTTGGTTGATTGTTGAGACATATCAACATATGGAGGAGTTCTATCTTTTTAGGGGGGCTTCATTTTCAATATTGATTTAGATATGGGAGGTTTTGTATTATATTATTATAGTATATTTTCTATTTTCATCTCTTTGTGCACATTCCCCTCATGAAATATTTAGTTTTGTTTGAGCTACTCACTCATAATTATCATGCATGGAAAATCAAAATGCAATGGTTTATTTGTCATGCCCAATTTTTACACTAGTGAAAAAAACACAACCTTAATTTTTTTGCAAAATAACATGAAATAAGATAACATTAACTAATCTTCTATACACATCAAATGACATGTGTACATGACCATCATAAGAAGTTTGCACAAAAGGTGAGGAGAGGGACAACCCAAATTGGGTGTGAAATAATTCTTCCTCACACCCTAACAGTGGTGGTCACCTAATAGGTTTAGGTTCTGTAATGTCATAGAATTGCACCTAGGGGCAATTCCACATTTTAGCACTTTGCCTAGCATTTATGACACCTAAGAGCATTAATGAAAAAAATCCCATGGGCTAGAATTTCACAAATTATAGCTCCATGAGGACCATTGGCGAAGCAATAGAAGCCTAATGGAACATTCCTCAAAAATTGATGCTTTAGATGCTTGCACGACGCATCTACATCTACACAGCATGCTAGCGTCCTGTCAGTTTTTTGAGTTTGAAATAGGGAATCTTGAATCTTGACTCTTGACATGTTTCTTGATAGTTAGGATTTTGGGTGTAACGGCTATTTTCCACCCTTGCATGCAACAAAACCCCTCATTTTCTCTCATTTTTGGGGTTCATGTCATTAAGTCAAGCTCTCTCTTCATTTTGCACTCTTGATTTATCTTCATTCTTGATAGCAACACTCTCATAAGCAAAGACATGCTAGACTGAGGTCCCTCCAACAACTATAGATCTCAAGCAAGCACTCAATAGTGCATCTGTATAGTGCTCCAGAGAGGGTCTAGGCCCTTGGGTGACACTCTCTCTCTCACTCTTTCCTATCTACTTGTTCATTTACTACTTAGTGGTGCAGGTTCTACCCCTAAAGTGGGTTTTGCTTTCACCAAAAAATTTGTCTATTTCATTTGCACTCCTTTCCTATCTGGTTGTCCATGGAGGTGGGAACACCAAAACAAGGGTCTAACTGAGGCAGACCCCTATATAGCCCCAACCTTTTCCCCTCATTCTTCTATGTGTAGGTCACAAAGTGGAGCTTGGAGTGAATGCTTAAATGTCTGATTGAGGGTAAGTTTTCTCTGAGTTGTCTTTGCACTTTACTTGAAGTTTTAGTTCCCTGTTTCATTTTTCTGTTCAGAAGAGCTTAGATTTGAGTTAGGAAGTGAGACATTATTTTTCCCACCTGAGCACCTATGCTTTCTATTGCTTAGGACACTAGTGCACCATTTGAACGAAATCACTACATTATCATCCTGAATCTGTGATGCCATCCTTTGGCCGAGAAATCCTCTTTCAAAGGCAGAAATCCAAAAGTTTCACTCCCTTGGGTTCTGGAGTAGTTTTCTATGAAATTTAGCATGTGCTTATTTCCCTTGCAATTTCTTTATGCTGAGGTGGATAAGGGCAGTTCGTTCCTTGGTGATCTCTTGAGAACAAAGAGACTTGTGTGTAGTGAATCCCTCTTATCTCACATTTTGGTGAACTCGACATGAAACATGTCGGATCTATTTTTACAATGTTTCCATGTTTATGATAACACTTTCTCTAAGGAATATTTTGATATGTTGGATGACGCTCTAGTTGGCTTCTTAGAAGTTCCCTCCTCTATCCCCAAGCCTTCCGAGAAAACGTCCTCTTTGCAAGATGAGGAGTCAGTAAATGTAGTAGTGTTCTTTGTGGCTCCTTCAAGCCCTAAGAAACTCGTCATTTACGTGACCCTAGCTAGGCCTTCTTCTAGGGAGGATTATTCTATCTATGGTGTTTCATATCTAAATGATTCACTAGATTTGTATTCAAGATTCATAAAAGCTATGGAATCCACTTCCTATAATGTTGTTGGGAACACATATAATACAAGAAGAAGAAAACAAAACTTGGATCAATAACCTTCTATTCCTTTATCTCAACCCACTGAAGTTCCTACTTCTTTACCACCTTCTCAACCAAGCCTTCCTTCAGCACATAAACCTATGATCAAAGCACTAGGAAATTATGATCTTGTCGAGCAACTTCGTGTTGCTTCGACTAAGATCTCACTTTGGGATTTGCTTCAGACCGCTTTGGTTTATCAAGAGATGCTTCAAGAATCCTTGTAGAAGATCCTCTTTCTTGCCTCCACTAGGCCTATGGATGTTAATGCACTATTGAATCATATTTGAGTGGATTCACCAAATATCACATTCCATCTGCAAGAACTCCCGCCTTCGAATGTGTAGAAACAAGCGGACCCCTTGATGATTATGATTAATGTTAATAATATTGGTATTAGGCATACTCTCATTGAAACCAGTTCAACTCTCAACATCTGTGGTATTGACCTGTTACCTAATATTAAAGTTGATTCATCTTCTCTAGTTGCTTCTTCCTTGTACATTCATGAGCTCAATAATGCCAACCGTCAAGCTCTAGGCACAATAATATTACCTTTGCAGCTAGACCCTGTTACCTTGCCTACTTTAGTTTATGTGATTCTTGGCCCTTTACCTTATAATATTCTTTTGGGAGACCCTAGATTCATGCTATGGGTGTCGTAACTTCTACTTTACACCATTCCTTAAAGTTTGTCACAAATAATCGGGTCCAGTCATGGTTAAAGCTGATCTAGAAGTTGTTCACCTTTGTGAGCTAGTGACCGGAGGTCGGGCTTCAGTTGTCCCCACTCTTAAAGAATTGCATTCCATCCTTAACCGTTGACATTATGGTGTGTTCCTCAATGATACCCTCTGTGGAGGTTGTTCCTGAAGCAAACATCGTTAAATTTGAATCACCTAAAGAAGAAAGTCTTAAGTCCTCCCACCTTCTTCTTCCTCCTTCTTCCTCTTCTTTCAAATCAAACACTTTCCTTGGTGATGATTGGGTTTCCTTGGAATTCTCTGAATTATTTATTGCATAATACAAAGCGAGTCCCACTCATCTAAATTTTCTAAATTCCTCTAACATAAAGGTGGATGATGCTCCCGTTGAGGAAGAGAATTGTGATCTTGTCCAAGAGCCCAGTTCTACCCTTACTAAGGAGAGTAGCCCTACTCTTGCAAAAGAGTGTATGTGAATCAAGTAAACAAGATAGTTGTGCTCTCATGGATGCGTTTGATGTTCATTGGTGGAACAAAGTCCTCTATGTAGAGCCATCGCCTTCCAAAGTTTTACAAACTGGCTATGGTTTTGGATATGAACTCACTTCTTGGTATGGCTATGGGTAGAAAGGCCTATGGTTTATTGAGCAAGGAATCCAAGTCCCCATCCATTTTAAGCCGCAAAAGTGCTATCTAGGTTTGGAATGCTCTATTGAACAATCTAATCAAAAACCTTGGTGGAGTGTTAATATGATTTCGGTTGAACCACTGGGTTTGGTCCATCTTGAGTTGATAAAGGATAGGGGGAAAACTGAGAAATTTCCTTTAGATGTCTTCTCTTTAGATGAAGCACTTGAGAAACTCCTAGGTGCCTACTCCCCTTTTCCTCCCTTTCATCACAAAAGACAATTCCCATATCGCTTACATAAACAAGTGTACTTTGGAGAATCTATCTTAAGTATTGATGAGGAAGACCCTCTATCTAACATGGGTGATGATGTTCCAATAACATATCCTAGAGATCATAGTTCTCTCCTTAAGGGAGAAACTACTGAAATCTCTATGGATTCCATGTCTTCTGAAAAGGTGATTAAGGTTGGGAAGTGCCTTTTTTCTGAAAAAGCTGAAGAGCATTTCGACCTCCTACAGTCCCATCTTGATATCTTCGCTTGGACATACGAGGACATGCCCAACATTGATGAGTCTATAGTGGTTCACAATATCATCCTATGTCCTGACACTAAGCCAATTAAGAAAAAAAATTGAAAGATCAATCCTAGGGAGGCATTAATGGTTAAGACTAAGATAGAGAAGCTATTGAAATCAGGCTGTATTCGTCCAATCAACTACTCCCCTTGGATTTCAAACATATTTTCTATTAGTAAACCTGATGGCCGTATTCGTATATGCATTGAATTTCATGATCTTAATATGGCTTCTCTTAAGGATGATTTTTTGTTGCCTAATATAAATATGATTGTGGATTCGAGTGTAGGCCATGCATTGTTATCTTTTATGGATCATGGATTCTTGGGTTACAATTAGATCTGTATTAATCTGGAAGATCAGTACAAGACATCCTTCACTACCCCTTGGGATACCTTCTGTTATGTGGTCATTCCCTTTGGGTTAAAGAATGTAGGAGCAACTTACCAGTGGGTGATGACCCTAATATTTCGCAATTTTATTCATAAGATCTTAGAAGATTATTATGATGCCATCTTGGCGAAATCTATAACTCATCAAGATCATGTGAAGAACCTTCATCTTATTTTTGATAGTCTTTGACTCTATAGGATGAGACTCAATCCTCTTAAGTGTGTCTTCGGTGTAGATGTAGCAAAACTTCTAGGGTTCATAGTCTCTCACTGTGGAATCGAAGTCGACACAAATAAGATCGATGCTATTGTTAACATGCCTCTACCCAAGATTATTCCTGAATTACAAAGCTTACAAGGGAAGATTCAGGAAATTTGTAGATTTATATCTCAATTGGTTGATCATACTCTTCCCTTCACTTGTTTTTTGAAAAAATATGTTAGCTTCATATGGGATGAGGAGTGCCAGAAAGCTTTTGAGTCAATCATTTGAGCCTATTTGGCCAATCCTCCTATATTGATGTTGGCTATGCAAGATAGACCCTTTTTTCTTTACCCCGCAATATCACCATACACTTTGGAAACTTTTTTGGCTTAGTATGATGATGCCAGAAAAGAGAGTGTGGTTTACTACATTAGTCGTGTTCTAGTCAATTATGAAACTCATTATTCCTCCATGGAGAAATAATGCCGTACTCTTGTCTTTGCTACATGCAGAAGTTAAGGCACTATCTTCTTCATGCTGAAACACATGTCATTGTAAAAAGTAACCTTCTAAAGCATTTGTTCTCTAGTAGTGACCTTACTAGGAGGTTAGTGAAATGGGTGATGTTGCTTTATGAGTTCGACATAAAGTTCATTACTCAGAAGTCAATAAAAGTTCAAGCTATTTTTGATCAATTAGTAGATGCTCCTTCATCTCACTCTTTCCCGAGTTTGGACTTATTTCCTCATGAGGACATTTTTGAGATCAATTATGACCTTGAGTGGAAGATGTACTTCGATGGGTCAAGATGTCAAATTGGTTCCAGAGCAAGTGTGGTTCTAATGTCACCAGAAGGTAAACTAGTCCCTCTCTCCTTTTGACTAGACTTTCCTTGTACTAATAATATCATTGAGTACGAAGCTCTCATTGTTGGCTTGCGTGTCGTGATTGCACTAAAGATAAAAAATCTCCACATACTAGGTGATTCTAAGGTCATTGTGAACCAGATTATGGGAACCTATCAAGCTAAGCAAAGTAAGTTGTCTCAATGTTGAGACCTTTCTTTTTCCTTGCTTAATCGGTTCTCTTCCTTGACAATAGATAATGTCCCTAGGAAGGAAAATTGACATGTAGATGCCATGGCGAGTGGTGCCTTCCTGGTCCCTTCAGATGAAGATACAAAAGAATACCACTTCGTGGTTCAAGTTCTTCGAACCCCGGCTATTTCCGACCAACCTGAATCTAACGCCTTTGTGTGTTCTCACATGGACTCGGGACAATGGTTCTCTAATATTTACAACTACCTAAAGATTGGAAACTTTCCCGATGATGCGACGAAGAACAATCACAATCATATATGAAATATTTCAGCCCATTATGTTATTTTATCTGATGTTCTCTATCAAAAATCTTATAACAGATTGCTTCTTTGATGTCTCACTAAAGCGGAAATACCCCTCACCCTTATAGAAGCCCATTCAGGCTCTAAGGGTGGACACTTTGGTGGTAAATCCCTAGTGAGGAAGTTGATACACATGGGGTACTTTTGGAAAATGATGGAACAAGATTCCTTCGATTTTGTTAAAAAATGTCTGCAATGTCAGCAACATAGTTGTCTTATTCACACACCCACACAAGAGTTACAAAATCAGACCTCTCCTTGGTTTTTTGCGAAATTGGGGTTGGATATTATTGGAAAAGTATCACCTCCTTCTTCTAAGGGACATACCTTTATCATTACCACTACAGACTATTTCACGAAGTGGGTCAAAGCCATTCCACTTCCATCCATGAATATTGAAGCTATATGTAGTTTTCTTCTAAGCAATATTATTTCTCATTTTTGATATTGCCTGCTACACTTGTCTCTAACAATGGTACACCATTCAAGAACAAAGAAGTAAAGAAATTATTAGAGAAATTTTACATTCAACATAGATTTTTAACACCTTACTAACTACAATCTAATGGTTAGGCAAAAGCGTCTAATTAGAATCTTGAGCTTATACTTCGTAAAATTGTTAATAAGCACAATAAGGATTGGCATATTTAGTTAACGTACACTTTGTGGGCCTATCACGAGTGTTCATACAGTGACAAGAATGATGCCTTACAACCTCATGTATGGTACCAAAGCTATCATGCCTTTAGAGTTGGAAATACCATCTTTGCAGGTTTCTATTAAAGGGTTAATTGATGATGAAACTTATCAAGCTAATCATTTGCATCAACTAGAGATGCTCAACAAACACTGATTACAAACCATCGATCATCTTAAAGCTTATCAATGATCATTATCAAGACAACATAATCAAAGTGTGCTTCCTAGAAATTTTAAGTTGGGAGACCTGGTTCTTTACTTGAATCAGAGAAATGTAAATGTACAACCTGATCAGAGAAGGAAGTTCAGTCCTAACTAGTTAGGTCCCTACATTGTCATCTCTATGTATGGTTTGGGTACCTATGAATTATTTTCTATGGGTGGAACACCTCTAAAAGAGCCCATTAATGCGATGCATCTCTGTCAATACTATGTGTAGAGTCCAATGTGTCATATGAGTGGGCTTCGTGATGTTGCCTCCTCCTATGGCCTCTCCTCCTCCTTTCCCTACTGTTGCCCTCTCCACCTGTGTTGCGATGCCTATGGTGGCACGTCCCCCTATGGGCTGAGATCTCCTTTGGGAGCACCCTCTACAAATAAAGGATGAGGATGGTGCCTATCCCACCACACTTAAAAATCTACAACAATACCGACGTTATTTGTTGGCACTATTGGTGATAGAGTCTGGTCAGGCCCATCATCATCAGAAGGAACAAAATCCATGATGGATGGGTGGGGAATGTATCTCGGGTCTCACAACACTCCTGATAGCCCATGCATATGTGTGCACGTCGGGAGGGATAGTCTGTACATAGCCATGTTGTCACATGACCCGACTCCAATAGTATGGCATAATAATGTGATCGTGGCGACCAATTAGAAAATAGTGTTGTTGTAGGTTCCTAAGAGACCTGCTATCATCTACCCATCTAAAAAATTGATAGGGTCTCCACCTGACCCGGTATGGAATAAGAGTATCGAACTATAATCTCTAAAACTATAGGTCTTCATGCCTCCACTGTCCTGTGACCTCATACCAATGGGCCATGGGGACATGGTATGGTTGTCATTGGGGGAAATCGAATAGCATTATGCACATATGTGGGTGAATTCCCACACCTACAATAGTGTGCATATTGTGAGGCTACGGTACTCATAATGAACATACCACCCCAACTCCTGGTATAGGTGCACCAGCATGCTGTGCCCCCAAGAAAAAATTATCTGATGCTCCACCATCTCGTGAATGGTATGGACGAGGCCCCCATGTAGATGGGATGCTCACCTATCTATTGTGACCCAAAAGGCCACAGTCACAACCATCACCTGGTGTAGTAGGGGTGTAGTGGTATGTGCCTGGTCATACCAGTGTGTGTAGATATGGCCCGTGTCGTCGTCGTTGTATGTCCACCCTGAATAGTAAAGGACACCCTCTGACTGCTCTAGTTTCAATCGGGTATCGTTGATGGCCAGCCACCGTCTGTGGACAGGTAGTTTAAGAATTTGATACACATCCTCCAAAGTGATCATCATCTCTCCAGTAGACAACTAGAAAGATGATGTGGTGGCATCCCACCACTCCATCAGTTTTGTCAACATACACTCGTGATAACACATCTTTGGCATAGTGAATACATGCCAAAGATCAACCTACTATAGATGTGTGACCTCATCATCACTAAGGTGATCCCTCTACTCCTAGACTAGTTGGTATGATCACCCACTGAGATGCATGCTCACAAATCTCGAGATAGTCTTGCAAGAAGTGAATAAATTTTAAGTTAGAATAGGAAATTTGTATAAACCTGAAAGAAAAATTATAAAGGACTTATGCACGCCATGTAAACGTCTGTGCATCGTGCATAGGTCCTGGTCCACCATTGACAACTCGAGGATGACAGCAGGTACTTGGGATGACAACGCCAAAATTAGATTACAACGTTAAAACTAGACAACATTGCAAATTTGAGACATCTACATGAAAAAAAGATGCCTACATAGCTCGACATGGAGAAAATTTCCTAAAAAATGCTAAAAAATCACTAACAAAGAGGTTTTGAGACCTAGTTGGTCCACCTTGTACCCCTCGGC
The DNA here is from genome assembly GCA_007258455.2 of Sequoia sempervirens. Lineage (NCBI taxonomy): Eukaryota > Viridiplantae > Streptophyta > Pinopsida > Cupressales > Cupressaceae > Sequoia > Sequoia sempervirens. The sequence continues at coordinate 230,823,055 of VDFB02193867.1, forward strand.
GATGTCCTCCCTCAATTGCTCTAGTCTTGGTGCCTCATACTCTCTCCTGCTCAACATTTTTCTGAATTTTCTCTCACAAAATTCAACAATTTCCTTGTAGTGAATAGTGAAAATGACCCTTCTAGGGGCCCACCTAGGTATATATATAGGCCCCTCGAGGCCCATTTTTCCTAGAGTTTGTGGCTCCCTGGTCTCTCCTGAATTTACCCCACCTAGATGGGGGAAAACTCAAGGAGGGGCATATAGTTACCTCTTGATCATATTTTTCTTCTAAATCATCAATTTTTTCTTGACCATTCTTCTCGCTGTTGTAGCTTCTTTTGATTTTTGAAATTGACCTAAAATTTGAGTTTTGTAGGGTATAATTTCATGTGATTTTTTCAACCAATATTGAACTACTTGTTGAGCTCGGTTGTTGGGGGCACCTTTGGTACCGGCTAGCTTGACCTCAATGGCCTCTAAGGCCTCTTTTCTCCTAGCACGTAAACCCGTAAAATTTTAAGTTTGGGTAAAAAAAATTCTTCTCTACTTCAGTGTGGCTGATTTTTCCCAAAATCAAGCCCACTAAAGTGGGGGAAAAATTTAATATCGCAAAACTACACCTAGGGGCAATTCCACATTTTAGCACTTTGCCTAGCATTTATGACACCTAAGATCATTAATGACAAAAATCCCATGGGTTGGAATTTCACAAATTCTAGCTCCATGAGGACCACTGGAGAAGCAATAGAAGCCTAATGACACATTTCCCAAAAATTGATGCTTTGGATGCCTACGTAGCGCATGGATGTCTATGTGGCATGCTAGCATCCTGTCAGTTTTCCAAGTCTGAAATAGGGAATATCAAATCTTGACTCCCAACATGTGTCTTAATAGTTAGGATTTTAGGTGTAACGACTCTTTGTCACCCTTGCATGCAATAAAACCCCTCATTTTCTCTCTTTTTTGGGGTTCATGTCATTCATTCAAGCTCTCTCTTCATTTTTCACTCTTGAGTTCTCTTCATTCTTGATAGCAACACTCTCATAAGCGAAACCATGCTAGACTGAGGTCCCTCCAACAACTACAGCTCTCAAGCAAGCACCCAACGGTGTGTCTGTGTGCTCCAGAGAGGGTCTAGGCCTATGGGTAATGCTCTCTCTCTCACTCACTCTTTTCTATCTACTTGTTCATTTACTACTTAGTGGTACGGGTTCTACCCCTAAAGCGGGCTTTTCTTTCACCACACGCTTTGTCTATTTCGTTTGCACTCCTTTCCTATCTAGCTATCTGTGGAGGTGGGAACACCAAAACGGGGTCTGACTAAGGCAGAACCCTATATAGCTCCAACCTTTTCCCCTCATTCTTCTTGTGTAGGTCACAAAGTGGAGCTTGGAGTGAAGACTCAAACGTCTGATTGAGGGTAAGTTTTCTCCAAGTTCTCTTTGTGCTTTACTTTAAGTTTTTGTTCCTTGTTTGATTATTCTATTTAGAAGACCTTAGATCCAAGTTAGGAAGTGAGACTTTATTCTTCTCACCTGAGCTCCTAAGCTTTCTGTTGTTTAGGATGCCAGCGTGCCATTTGGACGACAACACGTCGTGCTGGTGTCCTAAATCTGTGTTTTCGTCCTTTGGCTGAGAGCTCCTCTGTCAGAGGTAGAAATCTAGAAGATTCACTCCCTCATGATCTAGATTAGTTTTCTACGAAAGTTAATGTGTGCTTATTTCCCTTGCAATTTCTTTATGATGAGGTGGATAAGGGAAATTCGTTCCCTGGCCATCTTTTGAGAATGATGAGACCCATGTGCAGCAAATCCCTCTTATCTCATAGGTTCCTAGCAAGAAACCTTGAAGAGAGATACATTCTTTTGTATAATCTCTAAAGGTTAACTATATGGTGAGATGAGGGTTTAGTCGCCAAGACTGGAACATTGAAGAAAATGTGAGTAGATCCTAATTAATTAATTATCAATATTTTGATAACTAAATTTTATTAAAAAAATGAAAATAATTAGAATGTTAAATAGATTTAATCAATTCAATGAATAATTACAATACTTTTATAAATGAGTAAAAAATAATAAACATGATTTATGCACTATTAAATATAATGGTTAATTTTCAAAAATTAATTAATTATCAAAAATTGAATAATAAAATATTATAAAAGAAATAAATAATAAATATGCTAATAAATTAAACCACATTTAATTTAAAGCATTCATTTTGATTCATAATAGTTATAATTCATATTTTGAGTTAAATAGAACACCAAATCTAACAATTCATTTATTTCTTATTTATTACTCTTATAAGTTCAATTATTAATTTAATTTATTATAGCACCTCTAAAGTTATGGTCTCTTTTTTTTTTCGTAAACCCCTCTAATCATGTACTCGATGCTTTCATTAAAACCTAAATTTTAAACTAATAATAATTTTAAGACTCAGGGAAAATAATTATCAATTTTAACCACAAATAATTTTATTCTTGGCCTTTGATTTCTAGGGTGACTAAATAAGAAACTAACTCAAATAACTATATTCAAATGAACTTTCCTTAAATAATTCTCTTTTTTTTTTATATGAGGACCTACAAGGAAAGAGGTGGAATATGGATCGTTTCTAGGTCCTTTTCAGAGGTGGAAACCATGTTTAACTATAACATGATATTTTCATTGTATTTTTTTTTTGTAGCTTGAAGATAGAGAAAAATAATTTTTAGCATAAAGATTTTCATAGAGAAAAAATAATTTCTCCCTTTAATCATATATATATATATATTGCAACATATTGTATTAAAAAATTCTATCAACAAAAAAGATTTATAAGAAATATTTATGTATTTTGGTTTACAGTAAGGTCTAGCATAAATATTGAACCCATATTTAAAGTTATTAAGATTTTATTTAAGAATGTTCAGGATATAGGTGACACCCATGGAGGGTAATGTCGCGACCCATAAAGGGTCATGGCTCCCATAGAAGTTAACGCTTACATGGTCATGCTCATGGGAAGGAGTGGTATGTGCTTTGCATAGCTAACCCTTAACCATTCCAAAGTTTTTTAATTTGTTTTTATTTAATTATTTTTAATTATTTTTTAAAATCAAGTTTAATATTTAAATTTATATGAAATGTTTATATATATAATATGTATAATATTACATATATATATGTAAATATAATGATTATATTTACATATACACTTTAGGGTAAATACATGTATTTAATTTTAATTTTAATTTTTACACACTATGCATAAGCCTATTTATGCATTGATATTACAAAATAAAAGAATGTTCCATAACCATATTCACAAATGTATAGTTATGTTTTGTTCTAAATATAATACATGAATTGGTAAAATATCATTGTATAAAATTTCATAAATAAATGTATGGACAATAATGTTAACATTGAATGAATTTACCCAAAATAACCTATCTCAATTAAATTAACTTAGGAATTTTACATATCTAATTAAATTTATTCACAAAACACACAAGTATGATATTTAACTCAATGTAGAACAATAGAATAGTAACTTTGTCTACTTAGGGTAATAGTTTATTTATTTTTCTTCCTTGCACATAAGAGAAAAATTACAAATGAAAGTACACTTTTTGTCTTTAAAATTTTTACCCAATACAAGAAAAGTAAAATATAATTCTAATTTAGATTTTTTATTTCCTTCTTCCACCCTTTTAATTTATTGAATCGTTCATTCTTTCCAAAATCAACAATAAACATCATGTTATTTTCTTTTATGAACCATAGTTTGGTGATCCCAAAAATAGTCTTCAAGCATAGTCCTTAGACCTACAATAATAGGTTCAACCAAAAGAAAAAACTTCAATGGAAAATGGGAGATCACCTCTTAACCATAGGATTGAATACAATCCACCCCCAAGCTTGGGGTCACATAGTAATTGAGGGTTGCACACACATTACAATTTTTTTATAACAACATTTAAAAACTTAGATTTTAGCAATGATGCACCACTCCATACTACATAATACAAGGCTACACAAAAAAAAACACAAAAATCTCAATGTAACCCACACAAACAAATAATTCTTACTATAGGATCCTACATAGGGAGAGTGAGGACTCTACCAATAGGTAAAAATACTTCTCCAACACATAATATATATAACACATGCACACTTCCATATCTCCATCATCATTTCATACACAATCTTCCACTCACATTTCCCCTTTTCCTCCTCATTACACTCATATAAGGATACTCATATCTAAAACTTAATATTGTGGGTACTCATACCCAAAACCCCCAAATTTTTATTATTGAATTGTTTTTATTTTGTGTGATTATTATGGAAAATTGTGAATCCTTTTGTGAAATAAAATTATGTCTTGTGGGGGAGAAAATGGTTGTAATGTTTCTTGTAAATGAGGCTTGTGTGGAATAGACCTCCTCTCATGAGAGTTAGATCCTCCATGTGACCCCAAATTTCTTTTGGCACTTCATTTGCACACTTAATACATAGATATTAGAATGTTATAAGAAATTATAATAGCAGAAGCATTAATAACCAATTTTAACATAAAAAAATAATGTCTTAAATTAATTATCTTTCCATTTTCCACAATCCATGCCTATATTATTTATTCACTAAATTACATTGAAATTGCATAGTTTATGAACCTCCACAAATGAAGATTTAATCCATTAACATTTTATCTTGATAATCACATATTTACATTACAAATAAAAGAAATCGTCTAATATCATAGTGTATCTACACCTAGCATTAATAAAACTAAAATCCATTAGTTAATCATGTAAAAATAACCAAACCAATCCATATAATCATAAGAATACCAAATATGTCTATGAAAACAAAAACATCCATAGTACTCATGTAATAATATCCAATCATAGGAAATCATGAAACCATCACAAAAGAGTCATAATAATATCAAAGTGACATAGAATCAAAAAGGGTCATAGAAGGAAGGGCCTCACATTCTCCTTTACATGGGTTTATGGTATACTTTGGGTAAATATCAACCTAATTTCGTTAAGGAGTATAAGGTATTTTCTCACATGAATAAATATCATGAGGCTATAGGCTTGAATTTTATTATATATTATTGACAACCTATTTTTTCATACTGAAGAGGCACTACACCAAAGAAAGTAGACATAAATACAAAGATTTTTTTGGTACAATTAGAAAATTTGTGTATTACAAATAGATTCAAAATTTTCATCTCTTTCTCTTGATACATTTCTTTCCATCAAGTATTATTGGATTAAGTTTAAATCTTTGAGGTCTTTTTTTGACACAAGATTTTATAATTTATTAATTATCAAAAGGATTACATCGAGATGGCTTCAAAATTGTTTCTCCAGACATTTCCAGAAGGCTTTAATCTTCAGCCCATACACCAAGCCCTATCCTGAACCCTACACCCCAAACATACACCATTTTAGGAAAAAATGACCATGCAAGGTCTATGTGGCATTGTGCAGGATATTTTACAAAGACAAACCAAAGGGACCAAATATTATGTGACACTTATGTTAGATGCATAGGACAAATGATATGGGGTGGTGAATATATTGTATACTTAAAAACATTCAAACCCTCAATATCTTTCCAAACCTTTATCAACCATTAAACCCTTATCATGCATTAGTTGAATGGAAACATATGAAACAGTAATGCAAACACATCCAAACACATAAGAACACCAGATTTATGTGGAAAAACCAAGAAAGGAAAAACCATGGTGAGGATTAGCTCACATATAAATGAATTGCAACACTAAATATAATTAGGCTAACTATAGGTGGCTCATTGCAAAGAATAAAGAAGATAGAAGACTATTACAAAAAGATTCACTATCTCAAGCAGATAGGAGAAATCCACCATTGAAACTTTATGCCATCTGCAACCTTTGGCTCACTGCCTCCGGCAACTTCAAACACACTAAAAATGTAGACCCTTCTGCTCACTCCATTGGAGTCATAGGAATTAAGCTTGCAATCAGATCACCACACTTAATCAAATTTGCATCTTTCACACTCCTACTAATCCACACTCATCTCCAACAATTCACATTATATTTATACTATCCATGACCTAAACAATCTCAATTAGGTTGGTCATAATGAAATGCATGCACCTAAAATATGCAACACCAAAATAGATTGGAACCAAACACCTCTGGGGTGGAAAGAAGTGAAGGACAACAACACTAAGGGTTAACTAGGACCCAAATACACATCAACACACTACACAATACATTCTCAAACCACAAGGTACCTTCACAAATAGCACTAGCATGTTGGGTTGGCTAAACCTAAACTAACACTACAAGCGACCACATACACACTTCTCCAAGTCCTGCAGACCACACAAAAACACTTCAGAACATCAACACAACATCTCATAATATTCTAGCATCATCAAAATATTCTACAACTTTTCCACAACCACTTGAACTAAGAACATTGTCATTCTATGCAACCAAACATACTACCAGAGAACAAAACTTACTAACCAACCTTGCAGAATACATCAACACCCAAAACCTCAAGGGAAGGAAGTTATAGAAAATATAAGCTCATTCCAAAATCTGCAAGACAAGAAACCTCACTACAGAGAGCAGAGCAGTCTCATTTCTTCCAGACAACCTTCTTCCCAGACAAACTATCAAACACAACTTTCATTGTAGAATGATCCAGAACCTAAAAATATGGATATAAAGATTCTGAACACCTCTGATCATCATATCCAAACTACACAAGCATTTCTTCAACCATGAAGAAATGTGGAGTGCAACGCTGAACACACCTCTGTTATACTTCTCAATATTTTATTTAAATTTTCTCAAAAGCATTTGGAAACCAAGCGAACCAACTGCAACCACACCACTTACTCATTAATAAAAACAATGATGACAATGACAAAAATCTTCCTAAGAAACTCAAGCTTCAATTTATGCAGGAGCATCCGGGTGCACAAACAATCTTGCATATCAAAACATATATTAATTTTAATTTTTGAGTTTTTTCTTGGTTTTTTTCTTGTAGGCACAATTTAATTAAATCTTCAACTCCTCCAACACAGTAAGGTTTGATGTTGGGATTGTAAAATAAAATCAATTGATCAATTGATTCAATTGTTAGTTGATTTAAAAATGTTTGAAAACTGTAATTTTTCAAAAGGAAAAATCCCACATCTAGCCTGTGAGTGGGCATTTATTGTAAATTATAACTCTATTCAAAAATTTAAATTTGTATTTGTTGAAAAAAGGAGATGTGATGCATGGAGGAAGTGGAGAGAGTGGGTTGAGAGGTGAGAAGATAATTTTTGAATGGATATTGAATGCATATTCCAAGAAGAGAAAAAATCATGCCAAGAAAAGAGTCAGGGGAATTCAGAAGGTTTGACTGGGAGAGAGAGATTACCAGAGTCGTACCTGAGAGGACCAATTTCAGTAAAAATAGCATAACTTTCTCATATAGAATTGAAATCAAGAATTTCAAAAATGATCTAGAAACCTGAGAACGAGGCGCAAAAAACCCATTTTTTTGTTTTAAAAGATTCATGATAATCAAGGAGAAATGATGGACAAAAGTGATGGGTTTTCTTGTTGCAATACAAAAAGAAGCTTTTGAATAGGAAAATGGATGCATAGAAGCTATGAAAATGAACATTGTTCTAGAGAGGAGAGTAGTTGATGTCAAATAAAGTGTGTTGTTGTTGCCTTTTGTTGCTCATAGAGATCAATAAATTTTCTTTTGGTTTTTCTATAGTATTTCTTAGAGAATATGAAGTTTGTATATGTTTTCCTATAGGTGGGTGTTGTTGGAATGATACAGTTGGAGAATGTGGAAGATTTTGTAAGAAATTATTATTGCAAATGTTCAAGAATGAATAATATTTCAGATTTCATATTTCTTGTTTTCTCCATTTATGTGTTTTTAAAAATAGAGAAGTGAACTTGCTGCAACAATTGACAATCCCATGGATTCTCAATTGTTGAATGCATCATCAATAGATTCCACAACTATACTATAGGTTAACAACAATGCAGTTCATCGACAACATTATGTTGACATCAATGACAACACCGAAACAACTCAAGCTTCCAACAATCTCCCCCTTTATCATTGATGGAAACACCAACTCTCTAAAAAAACATTAAGCAACACTCCCCTAGATTGGGGCATCTTTCACTCTTCATGCTCTCATTCTCTTTCTCCTGAACGCTCTCTCCCCCTATGGTCTTTAGATCATATTCTCTTCTGCACTATGGTAAATTCAATCAACTTTCTCCCAAACGACTCTAGCTCTCTCCTACAATACTCCTCTGAACTATGGTTTTTTAGTAAACTCTCTCCCCCTTTGAAATCAATGGTAAATGGACATAAATCCATCCAACTCTCTTCCCTGCATACTTCACATTTTTTATTTTTCTCTCTCTTTTTTGTATTGTACTCTTTTTCTCTCCCTCTTTAACAACATTCAAAGGGAAAAACCTGCACCTTTCATACATCATTTGCATAGAATTTTTCTTTTTATTTTACCCTTTTGACATCTGCATACACCATTTTTACACCACTTGCAACACTAGAAATAAAATTATTTCTCTCCACTACTCTCACTTTTTTGCACTCTCCCCCTTAGGGGCATAACATATGCTCCAACTAATAGAACTACTACCTACTCCCCTTGAGAGGTAGCCTTCAACATTAGTTTAGGACCAAGAATGTATCTTAAATTCTTTTTAGATAGATGCACACACTTATGCATCTAGTTGAAAGGAGGGGAAATAACCCCTAACTTCTACTGGAGATACTCAAAATTATCTTTTGGAAGAGTGTTTGTAAAGATATCTACAACTTGATCCTTTGTAGGCACATATTCTAGCTTCACCTCATCCTCTGCAACTTTATCTCTTAGAAAGTGATACTAGATAGAGATATATTTTGTTCTTGAATGCATTACCATGTTCTTTGAGATATTGATAGCCTGTGTATTATCACATAAGATAGAAATAGGTTCATCATATGATACTTTGATATCCTTACATTTTTTCTTCATCCACAACACTTGTGTGTAGTATGATGCTACTACAATATATTCTTCCTCTGTAGTAGATAATGATATTGAATCTTGCTTCTTACTCAACCAAGAAACCAATATGCTTCCAAGAAAGAAAGTAACACCACTTGTACTTCTTTTTTCATTAGTACAACTTTCCCAATCTAAATCTGTATATGCACTCAAGGAGAAATGAATATCCCTAAGATACTACAAACCAAAGTTCAGAGTTCCCTTCAAGTATCTAAATATCCTCTTCATAGCTGCAACATGATATTCTCTGGGATCTTCTTAATATATTTCCACAAGAAAAATTATATGCATGATGTTCAATCTATTAGTAGTTAGATGTAGAAATCCACCAATCATTGATCTATAATTTCTCTAATCGGTCTTAGGATATTCATCATTTTTATTCAACTTGCAACCAATAACCATAGGATTACACATTCCAAAATTCTTCAAAATTTTCTTGACATATTTTGATTGTGAAATGAAAATACCTTTTTCTGATTGATTGATTTGTAATCCAAGAAATTCATCCCCCCACACATTGACATCTCAAATCCTTTTTGCATCTCATCTAAAAACTTCTTGCACATACCTTTATTTCCTCCAAAGACAATGTCATCCACATACACTACCATAATTAGGATTTGTTCTCCTTCAACCTTGAAGTATAGGTTACTATTTGTAGTACCTTTTCTAAATCCTTGCTGCAACAAATACTTATCTAACCTTGCATACCAAGCTTTAGGAGCTTGTTTGAGTCCATATAATTCCTTCTTCAACCTATAGGCTATATCAACATTATTTGATAGTTGATATCCTTATAGTTGTTCAATGTATACCTCTTCTTCCAACTCACCATTCAAGAATGCAAAATTTACATCCATTTGATATACTTTGAAGTCTTTATGTGCTGCAAAAGCCAAAAACATTCTAGTGGCTTCCATCCTTTCCATTAGAGTAAATGTCTCCTCAAAATACATTTCTACTACTTATGAGTAGCCCTTACACACAATTCTAGCCTTGTTTCTGATAACCTTTCCATCCTCATACAGTTTGTCTTGAAAGCCCATTTATTTTCTATCACATTCTTATTTGCAAGTCTAGGGGGAAATTCCCATGTTTGATTCTTCTCAATCTTTTCCAATTCCTCTTTCATAGCTTTGATCTAATTCTCATATTTACATGCCTCAGTCACTGTTTTAGGTTCCACCTCTGAAAGTAAATAGAAATTTACTTGTTGCTCTATCATAGCTTATTTCATCCTTGTCAAGACACATTTTCTCTTATCTCCAATTATATGATATTTAGAATGGTTCTTTTTCACATACTTAGGAGTCTTAGGGATCCTTTTTGGAGCTTCTTCCTCTTCAAATATATCTATTTTTCCTTATTTTCTTCTTCATTGCAAGTGGATTCATTAGATTCATATACTTCTATCAGTACTAAACTTTGTAGTGTTTATTCATCCACCATAACACTTGTGCTTTCAACAATATTATTCAACCTTTTATTATAGGACTGATAGGCTTTGCTTCTTATAGAGTATCCAAGGAAGATTCCTTCATAAAATCTTGTATCAAACAAGTTCCTAAGTTTTATTCATCTCTTATGATATAGCATTTGCTTCCAAAAACTTTGAAATAATTTATAATATGAGGTTTACCAACCATAACTCATAGGAAAATGTTCTCTTGTTTGAGCTCTGTTGAGAATGTATACTGCAATATGAATTGCTTCTCTCCAATAGACGTCCAACATATTTTCTTCCTTCATCATTTTCCTAGCTACTTCTTGAACTATTCTATTCTTCCTCTCCACAACTCCATTTTGTTGAGGAGTCCTAGGACCTAACAAATGCCTCTTTATTACATGATCTTCACAAAAGTTGTTAAACTCATTGTAGGTGAACTCACCACCTCTGTCAAACCTTAATCATTTTATTTTTCTTTAAGAAATGTAACCCAAGTCATTCTAGAATAATCATCAATCAATATCATGAAATACCTTTCACCATATGAACTTCTTATTTTGGTAGGTCCATATAGGTCTATATGCGCCAACTCCAAAGGACCTGTGGTGGAATATTCTTTAGTCTTGAACCTCTTCTTAGTCTTCTTTCCAAAATGAAATTCCTTGCATGTTGAGTTGACATGCTTTATAATCTTTGGCAGATCTCTCACAACACTAGTAGAACTGATCTTCAATAGGCTATCAAAATTTATGTGACCCGTCCTTCTATGCCATAGCCAACTTTCATTGATTTGAGACATAAAGCACTTTGCACCATTAACTTTGAGCTGATAAATAGTACCTTTTTTTTTTGTCCCTACAATGACCAGAGTATAGTTAGAGCTTCCTTTTCTAATTTCACAACCACCATCTTGAAACACAAGATTATATCCTCTGCTACACATTTTTCCTACACTTAGAAGATTATGTTGGAGACCCTTGACATAAAGAACATCATATTTTTTATGCTTGGAATCAAAATTAATTGAACCTTTTCCACAAATCTTAGCAAATGTATCAGCACCAAACTTAACAAGACCACCATCACACTTTTGAAGTTTAACAAATTTACTCTTATCACCTGTCATATGACTTGAGTATCTACTATCTATTATCCAATATTTTCTTTCTTCTCTTGCATGAAAATAAACCACCATAGTTCCTTCAATGTTAAGATCTATTATCAGAGCACTTTCCTTCACACATCTTTCAGGATTAGAAAAATTAGTTCCAACTTTTAGAGCCATGAACAAGAATTCATCACTGTCCTCATCAGGATAGTTAGATTCTTCATCATCAAATACACCATTGTCTCTTTCAACATAATAAATATTCTTTACATATTTTCCTTTATGATCCTTAGGTTTTTCATTTACAACTTTGATTGGAAATTTAGAAGCATAATGACCTATCTTTCCATAATTGAAACATTTAAAGGGTAACTTACCTCTACATTTACTAGTGCCCTTTCTCAATCTCCTTACAAAATTTGTTTCCACCTCATCAAGAACATCCAAATCTGATTCATTTTCCTTCTCTACTTTGCATACTTTAAAGGAAATTTCTTTCTTTGTAGCATCTTGACTAGACTCTCTCAATTCACAAGAAATTAAAGCACCAAACATCTAATCTCTAGAATAATTATCCAAATTTTGATCTTCCTCAATAGAAAAAACTTTAGAGCTATAAGTTTTAGGAAGAGTTCTTAATACCTTTTTCACAACTTCACTTTCTTCTAGCTTACAACCAAGACCATTGATGGAATTGACAAGTTCATCCACTCTGAGCATGTAGGCAGTAATATCTCCATCTTCAGACATCCTTAGGGTTTCAAATTTTTCTTTGTAATTTTTATCTTTGCTTGTTTGACCTTATCATATCCTTCATAAATCCTCTCCAACTTTGTCTAAGCATCTTTAGAAAATTTTGGAATTATCACCTTTCCAAGTTTGGAATTAGAGAGGCCACTCAGAATAACATTTCTTGCTTCACCATTGCTCTCATATTCCTTGATATCATCACTTGTAATACCAACATCAGGCATAATATATCCTTTTTCAGTTGAATGTCAGACACCGAATCTAGGAGAGACCAAAAAGAACTCCATCCTAGCTTTCTAATAAGTATAATTTTTTCCATCAAACATAAGGGATTTGACACCCTTCTTGTGTTCCATTTGGATCTACCTCAAGTGGTTAAGCTTTCTCCAAGGAACTACAACTCTGATACTAATTGTTAGATGCACAGGACAACTGAGAGGAAGGGATGAATCAATTGTATACTTAAAAACATTCAAACCCTCAATATCTTTTCAAACCCTTATTAACCATTAAACTCTTATCATGCATTAGAAGAATGTAAACATATGAAACAATAATGCAAATACATTCAAACACATAAGAACACCAAATTTACATGGAAAACACAAGAATGGAAAGACTAGCATCAGGCATAGTATATCCTTTTTCAATTGAATGTTAGACACTTAATCCAAGAGATACTGAAAAGGACTCCATCCTAGCTTTCCAATAAGTATAATTTTTTCCATCGAACATAGGAGCTTTGACACTCTTCATGTGTGCCATCTGAATCTACCTCAAGTGGTTAAGATTTCTCTAAGGAACCACAACTTTGATACCAATTGTTAGATGCACAAGACAACTGAGAGGATGCGGGTGAATCAATTGTATACTTAAAAACATTCAAACCCTCAATATCTTTTTAAAACCTTATTAACCATTAAACCCTTATCATGCATTAGCAGAATGTAAAAAAAAGAAATAGTAAGGTGTACTTGGGTGAGGATTCTTATTTAAATATTGTTGGATATGGTAAAGTTAGAATCAAGTTTCTTGATGGTAGAATAAAAAAGATTAATGGTGTGTTGCATATCCCCATATTAGCACAAAATTTGTTATCTGTAAGCAAACTAATAGATGAAAACTTGTGCAAGTAGTATTTTCTAATGTAGATTGCAAGATGGTTAGAGGTGTTATGGTGATTACTAGAGGTGTCAAATATGACACATTGTATAAGCTTTATGCATGCATTGTTGAGTACAATAGTACTTCTATGAAAGAAAGTATGTGGAAGAGGTGGTGTTTTCATATTCAACAAATGGTCATGGCTTCTAGGTACCTAAGGGTGCTCTTTCTTCTAAATCAAAGTTACCTATAGAGAAAATTATGTTATGGCACTAGAGACTTGGCCATATTGGAGAAAAGGGTCTAAGGACCTTGAAAAATAAAAAACCTTATTGACGGTTAATACACCAATTTGTGACATAAAAAAGGTGCCACATTGTACAAAAAACCCAAAATAGAGAATTTAGCGAGCGCCAAACAACTTAAGCATTTGGCGAGTGCCAAATTTGGCACTCACCAAATGGAAAAGTTGTTTTAAAGAAAAAAAGGCATTAAAACCTCATTTTTCTGTAAACCCGCGACCCTAGCTCTCATTTTCTTCCCTTCCAACTCATGCTTTCCAAAAGGAGATCAAATTTTTCTTGTGATTCTCTATGAGGATGCCACCAAGACATCAAAGAGGTCAAAGAGAGATTGAAGAGGTATGTATTTCTATTTTTTTAATTTTTAATTTGAATTAGAATATAGATTGAAATAGGATTTTAAAAAAACTTTGTTTTACTTTCTAGGAAATCAATCTCCACCTCCAAACATTGAAAATTTACAATCCCCCCCTCACGAAGATCCTCCCAAACAAGAACAACCTCAAAATTCTCCATTAATCCATAGGCATCCAAAAGGAACCCAAGAAAATATCTTAAATCAAACTGAAAAAAAACAAAAGAGAAATTGAAAAATTGATTGGAAGATTAACTGAGTATGTTGAAACCCTCCCTTATAGGAGAGGGATTGTCAAATCAGTGAAGTTCATTGTATCACATGTAGGAGAGATGAGTGAGAAAATTAATTTTTGGTCGAATAAGAGGGATGAATTAAAACAATTTTATGGTAGTGGGATTTCATATGCAGATGTGAAAAAAGAAAAAAAATAGCAAAGCTGACTTGTGGGCCCTTTTTGTAGACCCAAGAACCAACACACTTTTATCACATGCATGAAGGAGGTTCCCCATCCATTAATGCCACCATGAATTAGTTAAAATTAAGTTTTAGGAGTGGTGGTGGATGGTTTTTGACCAACTAAAAGGTACCACTATATTTTTTAAGGAAACTCTATTGTGTGTTTGTCCTCAATAAGGTGCCAAATTATTTTGACATTTTAGACTTTTAGGGTAGAGGTGGGGGCTCCACACATGATAGACTAGGTGCATGACATAATCCATAGTTGGTACTAAGACCCTTGGCTAAAACCATGGTGGATCATGCCACCGTTCCTTTTGTTGTGAATGACAGTGTCGAGGTGGACACGTTGGAGTTGATTAGCTCACTCACTCAGAGAATTGTACAGTGTGTGAGGCCTCTAGTAGAGCCTGATCTGGACAAGACTTCTAGGCCTAGAGTTCCACCCCACCATTGTCTCTCTTGCAGTGCTATTTGCATGTATGATTATTATAGTTCTCGGGATGTATCTAAACAATATGCATTAGCTACAAAGCAAATGGTTATGACAGATGCATTGTTGAATGAAACATTCAACATTGATACTCAGGTAAAATTCAACAAGTTCATTTAATTTTGTTTATTAAATTCTATTTTGAAATGTAATAATGACTAAATTAGTATAATCAATATGATGAAAATTCAAGGTCAGAGTGTTCATGATACATGCACCATTCTTGTAGACCCTTATTTGTTTTCAACATTGAGTCCATAGGTATGCAACTAGTATTAAAGAAATAAGTATTGCATGTGAATAGTTAAATGTTATTTGAATGATTTCTCATAACAAACTTTGGATGTCAAAAAACTTGTTGGTGGACCTTCGACCTCAACACCTTGCTATTCATGTCCTTAAACAACTTTCACTCAGACAACATTTATTTATTAATGGTGTTGTAAAATAGTGTTAGCTAGTTTTTGTAATTTTGCGGGTACAAATTTAAAATAATGCTTGAAACTACATGAACTTAGATGTATAGGAGTGAATTTGAATCCCTTGTGTAAATTCCCCTTTTGCATCCCCTCACCTTGGAAAATCAAACTCGAAGGTGAAATTCTGCATCATCCACCTGCCTTCCATCCACTTGGCATGTGTTATGTGTGTCGATGGGGGAATTTTTGTTAGGGACAAGAGCATGGCACGTGAATGTCTGCATGGTGCACTATCGTCCCTGACAGATTCCTACCTCTGGAGTTTGTAGGGATGTTACACTCCTCATTGGGGATGAATTGTAATGCCTTTGTGCGACCAACCAACCTGAAAATGACCCCTTCTCTTCCATTTTGGTCTTCAAAGGCATCCATTTCACAATCACTTCATCCTCTACACACCCATTCATTCATTATTCCAAGATCTTCTAGCAATCTAACAAATTCTCTCAAGAATTTTTTACAACTCCATTGAGCATTGCAGTAAGCAAGCTTGTTACTCCATCAATTCCATCCTTGTACATGTGGTGCTACCATAGAAGCTACGAGTTTGGAGTCTTACGAGACCTCCCTTCGTCACTACTATGAATGTGTCAACTTTTCCAAGCCTGTTGCTTGCATTCTCTGTGTGAACCCGAATCCTAATACCTGCAAAACAATAAGAACAAACACATTAGTGTATACACCTAAAAATGGTCACATCACAATAGTCTAGTAATTAATTAAATATTTTTAATATTTAATTAAATCTCTGAATTCAATCTGCGTATAAATAAATCCAAATAATTTATTTATATTGTTCATTCTTTCATTTCGATTAAATAAATAAGTTTATGTAATCACTTTTCTTAACCATTTCTTAATTAATTAAATAAACATTATGATTTATTTATATTAATTATCATATAATCTTGGCTTGAATATTTTATTCAAATAAAGATTAAATATTCTTCTCTTCTAAATTTCATTCACAATTAAATATTCTAAATATTTAATTAATTCTTCTAAATTCTATTCGCAATTAAATATTCCAAATATTTAATTAAATCTTCTAATGTCTATTCACATCAAATATTTCAAAATTGTTTTAAACCCACATAACTCACATAAAATTAAATAAATTTATTTATTTAATTTGGATTATCTGCAACAACCGTGAAACAACTTCAAAACAGAAAATCAATAAATTTCTCTGTTTCTAAGAAAATTTGTTCCCGTGGGTTGAAGAAAAACCTCCATTCTTCTCTCCAACCTCCCAACCTCTTCCATCTTCCTCTCAACCTCTCAATCTTTCACCATTCAAAATTACCAGACAATCTCATAACCATTGATCTTTGCCAGCCAAGCTCTTGCCTGAAAAATCTATAAAAAGGACTACAGGGTCTTCAAAAAAAAAAGGAGAAGCTTTCATACAGGAAAACTATAGTCAATCAGCCTTCTAGCATCCATAGCCTTTAGAATCATAGCATAGCATAGCTTAGCATATTAGCAATCCATATCATGGCCTATCATCCTCATATCATAGCTTCAATAACATCCACAATCCATAGCCCCTGTGCATAATCTACAGCCCCTGTGCATATCCGTATATCAACATTTCACTCCACCAGCATATAGGATAGAGAAGTACTCTCCCTTTGCATACTCGTTCTACAGGTTTCCATTCTAAGAAGCTTTACTTATACAATCTGAGAGCAGTAGCTTCAAGCAAATCACTGGAGATAGAGGACAATGGAACGATTTTGAAGAAGCTTTGTTTGATTTCCTTGATTTCATTTTATTTAGCTTTCTTTAGTTTAATGTTGCATTGGTGTGTTTTTGTTATCTTATTTTGATACTAACATTTCCCACACACATTTTTGGCGCCCACCATGGGGCTCTTGCCCCAATTTTAACATCTTTTTGCAAATTTTTCTAACAGGTTACGACCAAAAGAGCGTATTAGCTCATTAAACACCCTTCAGCGCATATCATACCCAATTTAGCGCTCTTTAACTCTATTACAATGCCCTTTAAGCATTCTATAACACCCTTTAAGCATTCTATAGCACCCGTTAAGGATTCTTCAGTGCCCTTTAAGGATTCCATAGCGCTATTTACTAATTTTGTAGTGCCTTTGAAGGATTCTATAGTGCCCTTAACTAATTCTATAGCGCTATTTACTGTTTTCATAGAGCATTTATGTTTTAGCGCCCTTGATGTCTGTTTTAACACATTTTTCTATTTTAGCATAAAACTTGTAAGTCTGCAACTGAAATCTATAACTTAAGTAGGATTTGACTGGATCCAACGCGACCAAAGCCAGTAAGAGCTTTAAAAAATGAAGCAATCCTAGGATAGTCACTTAATTCAAAAATTAAGCAATCCTAGAATAGTCACCTCATTTTCTATTTTGGATCAAAAAGAACTCCATGTCTTTGTGAAGCAATATCTTCACCTAGCATAGAAAACTGTTTATTTGGGCTTAAAATTGAACTCTTGGTTGTTGTGATTAAACAATGATAGGCCTATGCTCTCCCCTTAACTGGGTGATCAAAATGCTAGACTCATCTATTCTATTTCATGCAATTTTAAGCTTTGTTAAAACCTTTTAGAAGGCCTTCCGTAGTGGGAAAAAGTACTCACCCTACGGGAACGACCTAAGTGGGAACAACTAAAGCCAAGTTTTCCAACCCACTTTAATCAAATGCGGATGGTTGATGAAAATATCATTCGATGGTAGTGTGCAAGATAATCATCCCCAAAGCCTTTGTTCTAAAAGTTGGGAGGTCTCCTAAGGGAGTTTATTATTGCCACACCGAATGGAAACCCTTACTATGAACTTAGTGTAGTATCTAGCCGAAGTCAGTTTCCAAACATCATAATAATCACAGTGCAGGGGAGGGAAGAATCTACCCCCAAGATACTCACCATATAACTGCCAAGCACCATTTGCTCAGGCGATCTAGTATCCACTTCTGTCACTCTGAGTATGTGCCTGGAAAAGACAAAACACGGGCACCCCTTCGGGGGTGACACGGCTGTGTGAGTCGACACAGTTCTAAGATGTGGGTTGTTGATTATTATGGTGACCTACTTGAGTACTAAGAGTGAGTCTGCTTGAACTATCTGTCATGTGTAAAAACCTGTGAAAACAATTTTTGAAAAACATTTTGATCATACACTTAATGTTTAGCATAGGACTTAAAAACAACTATTCTACAACTTGCTTGATGTGTTTTCAAAACATTAATTCAGTAAAGATCATCCAAAAATCATAATTACATTGATTACTCTCATGTTAAGAGATTGGAAATCCACAACCTTTGTTAAGAAATCCATTCCCAAATGAATCAAAAATCCAAAGAAATCACTTAGCTACAAGAAACTATTGAAGAAAAGATGATTCTTGTACCAAAGTCAAAAGGTTTTACTTAAACATAGAACCTTTCTCCATCGATATCATGACTTTGTTAGAGGTTTCACTGATGCTTATGTTGTAGAACCGTTATACTCACGAGCTTTCTTTCAAAGAAGAGCCCTTTCTCAAAGGCACAACCACAGTCAGCGTATTCATTCTTCTTATATTCCCCAACCTGCAATTGAATATTCTACTCGTCCAAATCAATTTCTGCAATAGAGAACTCAATCACATTAGGCATTTATCACAAATCCATCTTTTTACGAAGCTATGATCAAACTCCATAAAGTGCAAAATCATTTTTTCTTGATCTTTTGTTTAATTTCCCTCAAATAGGATTTTCATCCTTTCAATTAGGGAAAACGTGAGCTAAAGACTAGAAATCTTTTAAGTCATAGAATCTTCATTCTATCCTAACTTTCATAACCATTAAAAATTGCACTATTTTATTCTTTTGATCAAAATTTAGTAGAATTTGGGGCAAACCTTATGCCTGTTGTCACGAGATCTCACAAGCACATAGAAAAAGATGAAAGAGAAAGTACCACAAGCAAAATGGGTGATAATAGTGAGAAGGAAGAAAATCCATTTCATATTGAAGAGATAACAGAAGAAAAACTTCAAGAAGTAGAGCAAGATCCACAATTCCATACTTTTATGGAAAGGATTTTAGAACGAAACAAAGAAAGATATTTTCTTTCATTAGCTAATCAAGGAGCTAAGTTACCTTCCAATTTTGATATAGAAGGAATTAAAGAGAATCCTGAAACTCCTCCTAATGATTTTAGTGCCTTTACTCAACAGATACAAGAATTACAAGGGAAAATAAAGGAAATGGAAGGGGGTGCAACAAACAAGTATGTTTTGGATGATATATGTCCTTATCCATTTGATAGGAGTCTTCAAATGATCCCTTTTCCAAAACATTGCGAAATCCCTAAATTTGATAGGTACAATGGGAAAACTGACCCTATTGAACATGTGAGATTTTTGAAATATGAGTCTAGAATTCGCTTATGAAGATACCTACTTAATGCGATTGTTTCCACAAAGTCTGGGTGGACAATCCATGGAGTGGCTTTCAAAGATCACTCCCCCCATCAAAACCTTTGAGGAGTTAATAAATCAGTTTATATCACAATACGCCTAAAACATCCAACACCAGATAACCATGCTTGATCTTTGTAAAGTGAAACAAAAAGTAGGGGAATCTTTCACTATGTTTTTGCAAAGATGGAGAAGATTGTTTGCACGATATTCTCATCCTATTCCTGAAAAAGAAAGGATGGATATCTTCATAAATAGCCTAGATCAAGAATTAAGCTACATGCTTAATCTTCATTGTCCTCATAACTTTGAAAAATTGATTGAAAACGCAATCACCATTGAAGGGGCCTTGGTCAAAAGAGGAGTGATAAAACTTGATAATCCAAGTTCATCCAACCATAACAACAATGATAAAACAAGGTTTTGGAACATAAATAAAAATGTTGTCAATGATGGTATAGAGGATGCAAACAATCTACGAACAAGACCATCTATCTTCAACCTATCAAGTGCTCCATGAACCAACCAACAAGGAAATACCCACCAACAAGGAAACAACAATCAACAAGGACAAAACTCCAATCAAGAAAGCATGACCAATCAAAACACCAAGGATAATCATGGTAATTTCAATAACAATCTTGGCAATACCCAAACATCAAATCTACCAAGACCTCCATTCTTTTCAAATCGATAGAATTTTACCACTTTGGGTCAATCTCTTGAGTCTGCTCTCAAGGAGCTTCTCGATAGTAAAATTATCACCTTACCACCACAAAGAGATTATGATCCACGAGTCAAACCACCATTATGGAATGACTCATATTATTGCAATTATCATCAATGTAAAGGTCATAGAACAAATAACTATCAAGCTTTGTGAAATCTAGTACAAGATTTAATTGACAATGGTACCATCACAATTGAAGGACATCATACCAATGATGATCATCAAGCATTAAAAGATCTGTTACCGAACTATCAAAAGGGGGAAACATCAGATACCAAAGCGAAAAACATAAATAATGTTGAAGACAACATAATCCGCCACATCTATGCAGATGATCAGTGGGTTAATGTTATCAAAATCAAGGAAAAACAAGAATATCAACAAGTTAATGTGACTACGAGAGGACAAGAAAAATTTGTCTTAAAAGGAATTTCATCTAAGGCAGCTATTCCTCCTCCAAGGCATTATAATCTAGTTGATCAATTGAGAAAAACATCAGCTCAAATTTCCATCCTTGAACTTCTCAAAATATCCCTCGTACACAAGAATATTTTAGAAGAAGATCTTGTAAACACA
Organism: Sequoia sempervirens; assembly: GCA_007258455.2. Lineage (NCBI taxonomy): Eukaryota > Viridiplantae > Streptophyta > Pinopsida > Cupressales > Cupressaceae > Sequoia > Sequoia sempervirens. The sequence continues at coordinate 230,844,403 of VDFB02193867.1, forward strand.
ACCGTAGACACTGATCTGGATGTAGATAAATTTCAAGCCATGGTGGGACATTTGTCTTCCCCCACTTGTCTTTCATTCTCCGAAAAAGATGATTCCTCCATGACACATCCGCATAATTCATCGCTTTATCTTGAAGTCATGATCCATAAACACCGAATCAAACATGTCTTGATAGATGGAGGAGTCGGTTTAAACATTTGTACCTTAAAGCTAATACATGCCTTAGGAATATTAGAAAATTCTATTGATCCATGAAGGAAAATAACTATCAAGGCATATGATGATGAAGAAGGAGCTTCTAAAGGACTAATAATGCTACCTATCAAAGTGGGACCTGTTGTGAAAAATACCTTTTATCAGGTTCTAGATCATGATCTTTCCTATAACATACTTTTGGGTCGCCCATGGATTCATGATATGTAGGCAGTACCATCAATGTATCATCAATGCCTCGAGTTTATGTATGATGGACATGAAATAACTATACAAGCTTAAAATAATAGCACCCAAACTTGTTCAAATCTCTGACCAACTCAAGACACCTTTGTGCCACACAATAGGGAGGCTCTTACTACTTCTTCTTCAAATCTAGAAGGCCAATTGCAAGAATTGACAAAGAATTTTGACACCGAGCTACATTTAAAAGACAAAGGAGTAGGCGAATATTCGCTATCTGTTTCTAGCTTACCTCTTTCTCCAAGGTCACATGGTTAGCCGACCCTATTAAATCAAAAGATTGCAACAGCCTCTACATCCCAAGCTTCTGTGCCAATCACAAAGTTTGATGGACAATTCATTAAAGCTAACACCACCGATGAAGAAGCCAAAGATAGGGACATCCTAAGTTGGCTATAGAAAGATGAAGATGAATCTCTCTTGCACATCAAGTGACCTACCGAACAATATGGAAAAGGGTATACCATCATGCAAAGAATGGGCTATGAAGGAAATGGTAGGACTATAGGAAAAAGAAAAGAAGGAATCATTGAGCCAATTCAACCTATTTCAATACATCCAAGAGATAAAACAAGAATTCGATATGGTAAGGATACAGAAGAGTCAACTTCACAGCGAGCACAACAAACTCATGAAGGAGAATCAATTTTAGATAAATCCCATGAAAATGTCACTCTACAAAAAATTTATGGATCAGTTTTCCAATTGCAGAACAGTTCAGACACTGATTCCAATGAATATGAATGGGATGATGTCTCTGATGATACATTCTTAACAGAGAAAAGGGTGGATGTCATACATAAATTCGCACCCACGTTCTTACAAGGGGAGGGCTCAAGGCCTCCACTTGATTATGTTTTACAAAGCGATCATGACTTAAGTAAAGATGATTCAAATTTTAACGAGATTGATAATCGACAAGAGAATACCATCATAGACCTTGTCCATTATGAAAATGACAACCATATCATGACTTTGACAGCTCAAGACCTTACCCAACCTAATGATCCCATACCTTTAGTCTATCTGGAACTTATTGATTGGGACAACGATGCACCTATCCATATCCCTACATTCCATGATGATGAGGATATTCTAAATTTTCTTTGTTCATCTAATCAAGAAAACAAGTGTTCCATCGAAGAATCTCATAATCAAGATTTTGATAGGGAGGGTGTCAAGTCTCTTAGCTACAAAATAAATGAAATAAAAGATGGATCTATCGGTGAAAACCGAAAAATGGCAGTGGTAGATCACAACAAGAGAAAAATAAAGAATGAATCCGACAATGAAAACCTTTTTGAGGCACTGAAGGATGAGAAACTTGAAACTTCCAAAACATTATCAAGAAAGATCTTCTATTTTGATTGAGCCAACATAATCAATCAACATAGGTACAATAGAGCAGCCAAAAATCTTGCAACATGCAGCATCATTAACAGTGGAAGAAGTACTGAAATTCACAGAGTTCTTGAAGGAGAATAAAATAAATTTCGCTTGGTCATATGTTGATATGCCAGGGTTAGATCCTAATATGATAATGCATCATCTATCTATAAACATAGAGGCAAAACCTGTGAAGCAAAAACTCAGAAAAATGCATCCACATGTTGCATTATTAGTTAAAGAAGAATTAAAGAAGCTTTTAGATGTTAGATTCATTCGGTCTATTGACTATGCAGAATGGATCTCCAATATTGTACCTATTTCAAAGTTGGACGGAAGGATTAGAATTTGTACAGATTTTAGAGATTTGAACAAAGCATCTCCCAAAGATGATTTTCCTTTGCCAAACATAGATGTGATTGTTGATTTAACTGCTGGCCATGCAATGTATTCATTAATGGATGGATTTTCAGGATACAACCAGATAAAGATTGCACCAGAGGATCAAGATAAAACAACGTTTATAGGCCCTTGGGGTACCTATTGCTGGAACGTAATGCCATTTGGGTTAAATAATGCAGGAGCTACATACCAATAGCCAATGACAACAATTTTTCATGATATGATGCACACATTCATGGAAGATTACGTCGATGATCTCCTTGCCAGATCTAACACAAGAGAAGGACATATAGAAATCTTGTCAAAGATCTTTATCAGAATGGAGAAGTTCAATGTTCGACTCAATCCAAAGAAATGTGTCTTCGACATTAAATCTAGAAAGCTCCTAGGATACATTGTTTTAGAAAAGGACATAGAGGTTGATCCAAAAAAAGTACAAGGTATAATGGACATGTCGCCACCATGAAATATCAGTCAGCTCTGGTCACTGCAAGGACGACTACAATCCATTAGGAGATTTATAGCTCAACTGGCAGACAAAAGCTTACCATTTACACATCTATTGCATAAAAATGTCCCATTCAAATGGGAGGAAAAGTGTGAAGCAACATTTAATCAGATCAAGCAATACCTCATAAATCCACCAGTCCTAATTCCACCAATTCCAGGAAAGTCGCTCATACTTTATATTTCAGCAACAAAAGTATCTTTGGGAGCGTTACTAGCACATGAGGATTCTACAAGAAAAGAAAGGGCCATATACTTTATCAACAGAACTTTAACAAGTCATGAATTAGACTACACTTTCATTGAAAAAGCTTGCCTAGCAGTAGTGTTTGCTTCCCAAAAGTTGTGCCACTATATGTTGGCTCATATAGTTAAGTTGATAACCAAAATCGATCCACTAAAATACCTCTTAAGCAAAGCTACTTTAACAGGAAGACTTGCAAAATGGGTAATTATCTTAAGTGAGTTTGACATTCACTATGTAGATCGAAGAGCTATAAAAGGATAGATCATCGCAGATCAGTTGGCCGAAGCACCTTTACAAGAAGAAAACCCAATGCACATTGAATTTCCAAATGCAGATGTCTTCACAGCAACAACTAAGAAATCATGGACATTATACTTTGATGGATCTTACACGCAACATGGCTCGGGGGCAAGTATTCTTTTTGTCACACCTGAAGGACATACCATCCCAAAATCATATCGATTGATGTTTCCTTGCACAAATAACATAGCTGAATATGAAGCATTGCTCATAGGGATGTAGATAGCATTGGAATGGAAGATTACAGAGCTGCAAGTCTACGGTGATTCACAACTTGTCATTAATCAAATCAATGATGATTATCAGACTAAAGATGATAAGCTGCTACCTTACAAGAACATGGTGGATGATTTTAAAAAGTATTTTATCGAAATCAAGTTTTCACAAATCCCAAGGATTGATAATAAAGTTGCAGATGCAATGGATACAATTGCTTCCTTGTTGCAATTATCAGAAAATAAAAAATGGTATGAATTCTTGGTGGAACAATTGTTTTCTCCCGCTTATGATAATCCTAAGACCCAAGTCATATGCCATTTAACCGGTTTTGATTCACCTTTATATGGTAAGATTTATACCTATCTAAAAAATAACATCTTACCTCCAAACTTATCCCAAAACCAAAAAAGGAATTTCATATGCCAATCATCCCGCTATACCTTGATCGCTGATATCCTTTACCGATGTGGTCTTGATGGTACGCTTCTTCGATGTCTTGAACATGACAAATCTGAACAAGCCTTACAAGAGGTTCATGGTGGTATTTGTGGAACTCATTCAAGTGGTTTAATCTTAGCTAAGAAACTTGTTAGAATGGGATATTATTAGCCTACCATGGAGAGAGAATCTTTTACTTTTGTCAAGAAATGTTCTAAATGCCAGATCCATGGGAATCTTATTCATGCACTTGCACAGGAACTACAGTCTTTCACTCCGGCATGGCTATTTTCTCAGTGGGAACTAGATCTTGTTGGAAAAAATTCATCCTTCATCATCAAATGGGCATAAATTCATCATCACTGCTACAAAATATTTTACAAAATGGAACGAAGTTGTTCCTTTGACGACCGTGACCGGTAAACCAATCACTTCATTTATCCTGAATTACATCATCTATCGATATGGAATTCCTAATTCTATCATCACTGATAATGGGAGGCCTTTCAAGAATCAGGAAGTTGATGAACTTTGTGAAAGATTTCACATCCAACACAGGTTCTCTACACCTTACTATCCACAAGGAAATGGCCAAGTAGAAGCTTCAAATAAAACAATCTTGAAGATCTTGAAGAAAACGGTAAATGATGCCAATCGTGATTGGCATGTCTAGTTAAATCCAGCTTTGTGGGCATACAAAACCAACATTCGCACACCAACAGGAGCTACCCCATATGCCTTGGTATATGGAGTAGAAGCGATCTTACCATTAGAGGTTGAAATACCTTCGCTTAGGGTCTCACTCAAAGGATTGATAAATGATGAAGACTATTGAGTATCTCATCTGCAAGAGCTAGAATTGTTAGATGAAAGACATCAACATGCAACTGATCATTTGAAAGGGTTATCAAAAAGTTATGTCCCGTAGCTATAATCATAGAGTTAAATCATGAAAATTTCAAGTAGGTGACTTAGTCTTGAAAGAAAATCAACGCAATCAACAAGACAGAGAAAAGAAAGGAAATTTTGAACCAAATTGGCTTGGTCTATTTGTCATCATTGCAGCATACGGTTCTAGAGCATATCAGTTATCTACGTCAGAAGGGGACCTGTTTGAAGAACCGATCAATAGCATTCATTTGAAGAAGTTCTATGTCTGAATCATCAAAACTGAAAAAGTTCTAAAAAAATACATAAAAATCAGAAAAAGTCCTAAAAAAATACAAACAAATCAGAAAAAGACCTGAAAAAAATACAAAAAAATCAGAAAAGGTTTTGAAGAAATTCACATGATCTAAAAAAGTGCAATAAAAACAAGTGGTGAAAACCTGGAAAATAGGGGCTACTTGTGATCAAAATGGGCTCCTCTATCTATTAGATTATGTCTTGCATTATGGCATCATCTATCCATATCTATCATTTGTACATATTTGTCATATCCATATCATGCAATGGGAATCCTTGTGTTTCATCATGGCTTGATGAAATTTGTACATATCCATAACAATTAGGTTGTGTTTACACTGGGGGAAAAAACACAGACTAAATAAGAGAGGGGCAACGAGTTTTTAGAACATCACAAACAGACAAATGACGGTTTTCCAAAACACAACATACATTGACGCATCAAATCAAACACAACACCAAAAAAATCACTCAATTCCAATGAAATTGAAACAATGTTAATCAAAACAAAAACATCAATGTTGATAACCAAGTTGGATGATCTTAATCTGAATAATGTTTGGAATACTTTAGGAAAAATTTGAATTGTTGGTTGATTTTCTATCATATGTCTGGAGCAATTTGATGATGTACTGAACTAGAAAAGTAAGGAAGGAGTATGATTTTTCTTTGTCTGTTGTTTGTGAGTGAATCATTAGTACTATGAAAATTGGTCGTGAGACATAAGTATCATTGATGATATTTCATAATTTGCATGGGAAACAGGTTAACTCTTTTTTGTTTATGCAAGCGATATTTAGGTCATCTTGGTTCAATTATACCTAGATGCTTGTATTATCTTGCTATATCAAAAATCATGAAAGCAATACTCAGGTCATCACTAGTGCTAATATACCCTTTGATGCTTGTATTATCTTTCAACATTTCAAAGCTCTATGATGACACAAAAAGCACAAATAAGCTCTCAAAATGGTAATGTTGCACGGATAAATCTGCATGATTACATTCAAATTACATTCTGCATTTTGCATTTCATAGATTTTTCCCAAAAGCTGGCAAAGTATCAAACGTTTCATGTCTTCTAGAATTTCTCCCATCACTGCAAGACTCTCAATCTCTCCTATTGAATAGGAAGAATCATCAAGTCAAAGAAAAATCAATATCAAATCATCACGACAAATCAGTCAAATCTGAATATCAAATTTATCAAAATCTTGTTTGTTTTTAACAACTTTAAAAGCAAAATTTTCAACAACCTATTTGTTTTTCATCATCATGAAAAGAAAATTTATCAAAATCTTGTTTGTTTTTAACAACTTTAAAAGAAAACTTATCAACAACCTATTTGTTTTTCATCATCATGAAAGAAAATTTATCAAATCCCGTTTGTTTTTAACAACCTTAGAAGCAAACTTATCAACAACCTATTTGTTTTTCATCATCTTGAAAAGCAAATTTATCAAAATCTTGTTTGTTTTTAACAACTTTAGAAGAAACTTATCAACAATTATTTTTTTTTCATCATGAAAGAAAATTTATCAAAATCTTGTTTGTTTTTAACAACTTTAAAAGAAAACTTATCAACAAATTATTTGTTTTTCACCATCATGGACAACAAATTTATCAAAATCCTTTTTTTTTTAACAACTTTAGAAGCAAACTTATCAACCAAAAAGAAAATTTCTCAAAATTTTGTTCGCTTTTAACAACTTTAGAAGCAAACTTATCAACCAATAAGAAAATTTATCAAAATCATGTTTGTTTTTAACAACTTTAGAAGCAAACTTATCAACAAACTATTTGTTTTTCATCATCATGGAAAGCAAATTTCTCAAAATCATGTTTGTTTTTAACAACTTTAAAAGCAAACTTATCAACAAACTATTTGTTTTTCATCATCATGGAAATCAAATTTATCAAAATCCTGTTTGTTTTTAACAACTTTAGAAGCAAACTTATCAAACAACTATTTGTTTTTCATTAACTTGAAAGCAAATATATCAGCTACTATTTGTTTTCCAACAACCTTGGGAACAAATTTATCAGACAAACATCATCAAATCAGGGGCAATTTAAGTCAACAATTTTTCATCTCACGTTTTTCCACGTCAATTTCTTCACATCATCATTTTCGAACGATGAATCGACATCTTAAAAATCATAAAAATTGAAACATTTCAAAAAAATCTAAAAATTCAAAAAAAATCACAAAAATCAAAATCTTATCGCTTCATCGTCTGAGGGGGCATATACCTATCAACATTTGACAATCAACATCTAGGGAAAATTTCAAATTCTTTGAAGCAATGCGTAAAACACATCACTTCAAAGAGGGGAAAAATGTATACACCTAAAAATGGTCACATCACAATAGTCAGTAATTAATTAAATATTTTTAATATTTAATTAAATCTCTGAATTCAATCTGCGTATAAATAAATCTAAATAATTTATTTATATTGTTCATTCTTTCATTTCGATTAAATAAATAAGTTTATTTAATCACTTTTCTTAACCATTTCTTAGTTAATTAAATAAACATTATGATTTATTTATATTAATTATCATATAATCTTGGCTTGAATATTTTATTCAAATAAAGATTAAATATTCTTCTCTTCTAAATTTCATTCACAATTAAATATTCTAAATATCTAATTAATTCTTCTAAAGTCTATTCGCAATTAAATATTCCAAATATTTAATTAAATCTTCTAATGTCTATTCACATCAAATATTTCAAAATTGTTTTATACCCACATAACTCACATAAAATTAAATAAATTTATTTATTTAATTTGGATTATCTGCAACAACCATGAAACAACTTCAAAATAGAAAATCAATAAATTTCTCTGTTTCTGAGCAAAGTTGTTCCCGTGGGTTGAAGAAAAACCTCCATTTTTCTCTCCAACCTCCCAACATCTTCCATCTTCCTCTCAACCTCTCAATCTTTCACCATTCAAAATTACCAGACAATCTCACAGCCATTGATCTTTGCCAGCCAGTCTCTTGCCTGTAAAAATCTATAAAAAGGACTGTCGGGTCTTCAAAAAAAAGAGAAGCTTTCATACAGGAAAACTATAGTCAATAAGCCTTCCAGCATCCATAGCCTTTAGAATCATAGCATAGCATAGCTTAGCATATTAGCAATCCATATCATGGCCTATCATCCTCATATCATAGCTTCAATAACATCCACAACCCCTGTGCATAATCTACAGCCCCTATACATATCCGTATATCAACATTTCACTCCACCAGGATATAGGATAGAGAAGTACTCTCCCTTTGCATACTCGTTCTGCAGGTTGCCATTCTAAGAAGCTTTGCTTATACAATCTGAGAGCAAAAACTTCAAGAAAATCACTAGAGATAGAGGGCAATGGAACAATTCTAAAGAAGCTCTGTTTGATTTCTTTGATTTCATTTTATTTAGCTTTCTTTAGTTTAATGTTGCATTGGTGTGTTTTTGTTATCTTATTTTGATACTAACATTTCCCACACACAATAAGATTAGAGATTGCAAGTAAGAACAAGGATTCCCCATGAAATCCATTCACAAAACTTAAATTAGGAAAAAATCAATGAAGAACACAACAAGAAAACAACAAAATAGATTGAATCCTAATTAAGCTAGCAAACTCATGATCCCATGGGGGAATTGAAGCCAATTTGGTGTGAAAATTGGCCCTTTCCCAACTCCTATGATGCAAGCTTGATGTGTTGATGATAGTTGATCCACTTTGATGAAGGATGGTGAATGCTCCAAGCTAAAAACCTGCATAACCTAGCTAAGATTCAATGATGATAGATGGAATTTGATAGATATTTGAGCATGGTAACTTTGCATAATTTATGGATGATCAAATAAGGAATGAAGCCTCTTATTTATAGATGAGATTGAAGGATGAATGTCTAAAATTGGGAAATGTGGGACTAACATTCATCCAATGGAAAGATGCCACTTGTCAATCTATGAGTGGATGGAGGATGTGCAAGTTTTGAGGATTGTGCCAATAAATGCCTATTTTTGAATTTTGAATTTTGTTGAGATGAAATGCAAGAGGGAAGAAAGAATGCATTGAATGCCACTTGGCTCAAGGCAAAGGACATGTAAGATGGAGTAAATGTCGTGTTGGATGTACATGTCAACTTAGATTTTTGAATTCAAACTTGAAGAATATTCCAAAAAGATGCCTTGTGAGGAAAATGGAGATTTAATAAATGAATTAAATCTATTTTCATGTGCAAGTGGGAAAAGCTAGAGGATGGGACATGAAAAGAGATTAAATTAATCAAGGTTAATTAATTTAATGAGAGATTAGTTGATGTGACAAATTTTACTTAGATTTGTGGATTTATTTAAATCAAATATGAGAGGAATGTGATAAGAGATTGATTAAATGAGATTGATTAAATAAAGATTTTGATTTATTTAATTAAAATAGATGATGTTAGATTAAACTAAATAAGGTTTTAATTTATTTAATTTAATAGATAGAATTTAGAGATTTAATTAAATAAAATTAATTATTTAATTAAACATGGATAATTAGATCAGATTGATTGATTTAATTATCAAGAAGAGGTGACTTAATTAGATAACTGGTTTATTTAATTAAGAGAGGAATATTGATGAATTTAATCAAATAGGGGGATTTGATTAAATGGTTAGACTGAAGGATGATTCAGGATGAAACGATGTTAGTAGTCGGGATCAGATGCACAATGTTAGTTGGTACATTTTATGTGTCTACATTCTTCATTCATTGGCCTTGAGAGCCTTTGGGTGGAGGTGGTATTGCATCACTCTCTTTTCCCTTTTGTGGTTTTATAGAGTAGTGTAGCATCTATTGTAGTGTTCAAATAATTTCCTTTGTATTTCCTTTATCATACTTTCTACTTCATGGCTTTTATGGTTGTCCATTGAGGTGAAAACACCAAAGCGGGGGTTTGAGTGAGGCAAACCCCTATACAGCCCAACATTTTTCCCTCTTTCTTGTGTGTAGGTGAATGTGAGCATGGAGCTCACTGGAAAATTATAGCTTTAGTGAGTTGATATTCATCACCCCTTTCTTTATCTACTTGCTTTATCATTTATGCGGTTACTTTTCATACTTCATAATTCTATTTATTTCATTAAAACTAGTTAGCTAGGAAGTTAGTATGTTTTCTAGTTTTTTATACTATACTTTATTTTTTCTGGCCATACAAATGTTAGCACACCAAAGAGACACCAACATGCCACATTGTTGTCCCAAACCCATATTGTCAACCTTGGAAAGACCTGAGAGAGAGGGATATTTTGAGGGAGAGACCTAAGAGAGAGGGAGAGAGAGAGGGAGTGGGAGACACCTAAGATAGAGACCTAAGAGAGAGATACTTGAGAGAGAGAGATGAGAGGGAGAGAGAAAGATACATACCTAAGAGAGAGGGAGTTTGAGAGAGGGGGTTGGAGTGAGAAAGATTAGCCTAGGTAAGGTGGGAGGGAGTGGGACCTGAGAGAGAGAGTTGAGAGGGAGAGAGAGAGAGAGAGAGAGTTATCTAGTTAGGGTGGGGGGAGAGACCTGAGAGAGGGAGAGACTTGAGAGAGAGATACCTGAGAGAGAGAGATGAGAGGGAGAGAGAAAGATAAAGACATAAGAGACAGAGTTGGAGTGAGAGAGAGAGAGGGAGCATGAGAGAGGGGGTTGTAGTGAGAGATTTATCTAGGTAGGGTGGGAGGGAGTGAGATCTAAGAGAGAGAGAGACACTACTACATCAGTGAAATAGGGTTATCTAGTTAGGATGGGAGGGAGAGACCTGAGAGAGGGAGAGGGGTGGGAGGGATATTTTGAGGGAGAGACTTGAGAGAGAGGGAGTGTGAGAGAGGGGGTTGGAGTGAGAGAGAGTAGTCTAGGTAGGGTGGTAGGGAGTGAGACCTAAGAGAGAGATACTTGAGAGGGAGAAAGAGTTATCTAGTTAGGGTGGGGGGAGAGACTTGAGAGAGGGAGAGGGGTTGGGAGGGATATTTTGAGGGAGAGATAGGTCAAAGAGAGGGAGTGGGAGACACCTGAGAGAGAGACCTAAGAGAGAGATACCTGAGAGAGAGATGAGAGGGAGAGATAAAGATAAAGACTTTAGAGAGGGAGATGGAGTGAGAGAGATAGAGAGAGAAAGAGTTGAGGAGAGAGAGTGAATGTGAGAGAGGAGGTTGGAGTGAGACCTCAGAGAGAGAGACTTGAGAGGGAGAGATAGAGAGAGAAAGTTATCTAGTTAGGGTGGGGGGAGAGACCTAAGAGAGGGAGAGGGGGTAGGAGGGATATTTTAAGGGAGATACCTGAGATAGAGAAAGAGGGAGTTTGAGAGAATGGGTTGGAGTGAGAGAAGAGATTGAGAGGGAGAGACTTGAGAGATAGAGACTTGAGAGAGAAATACCTAAAATGGAGAGAGAGGAGGTTGGAGTGAGATATTTTTATAGGTAGGGTGGGAGGGAGTGATACCTAGGAGAGAGAGAGAGAGAGCACTACATCAGAGAAAGAGAGTTATCTAGTTAGGATGGGAGGAAGAGACTTGAGAGAGGGAGAGCGGGTGGGAGGGATATTTTGAGGGAGATACCTAAGAGAGAGGGAGTGAGAGAGGGGGTTGGAGTGAGAGAGAGTAGTCTAGGTAGGGTGGGAGGGAATGAGACCTTGTTAGGATTAAGGAAAATCAGAGAAATAAACATTAACAATTATATGTAGATTAAATAATCCAAACATAAAAATGAAGAATAACATAAAAGAGATCAACACAAAATTTTAACGTGGTTCACCCAATATGGGCTACATCCATAGAAACTCAGACATCCAATGATTTTATTATCTAGTGCAAAAAAAATTATAATCTTGTGAATACCATATCACAACTTACATCCTAGCCGCGTATAACAAGCTTTTTGAAAGCTTATAGAATTAGGGTTTTATGGGAAAAAAGGGTAAACAAATTCGAGGACTATTACCCCCAAACCCTCGCTCGAGGCCTAGCCTGGCCCCAAACCCCGGTGAGGATACACAAAGAGTATAGTATTTGCATGATCATTCACCATATACCAACAATCTCCCACTTAGAGACTAATCAAGCTCCACACCAAACAATCTTCGACTTGGAGACTAATCCTAGACAACACTACTACAGTTGCAACTCCCACTAGATTATAGGTCTGGCTAGTTTCTTAAGTCCACCATTATCAGCCATGAAGGCCAACAAAAATTGATGAGGAAATTAGTTTCTACCATGTAACTTCCTTTGTGAACATATCTATAGGATTCTCACTTATGTGAACTTTCTCCAACTTCAACTGTCCATCCTCCAAAACTGACTAGATAAAGTGGTATTTGAGTTGTATGTTCTTAGTTTTCTAATACAGAGTTGAATTATTAGCAAGATGAATGGCACTCTAGCTATCAGTGTACAAAGGTATATCTTCTTGTCATTGTCCCAATTCCTCCAAAAAACTTTATAACCAAATCATCTCCTTGCTATATTTTGTTACAACAACATACTCAACTTCAGTGCTTGAAATTGCAACAACCTTTTGTAGCCTTGAAATCCAACTGACTGTAGTACCTCCTAGAGTAAAAACATACCCTATAGTACTCCTATTATCAATATTACCCATCATATTATACTCAATATATCTTGTTAGAGCAGAATTTGTTCCTCCAAAACATAATTTCTTTGAAGTAGTACCTCTTAAATATCAAAGAATCCATTTTACCACATTCCAATATTCCATTCCTAGTTTGCTCATATACCTGCTCACAACTCCCACTGCATGTGCAACATCTGGCCTTGTTCATACCATTTCATACATCAAGCTACCAACTACTAATGCATATGATATCTTACACATTTTCTCTTCCCCCTCTTGTGTCTTTGGACACATCTCCTTAGTCAACTTAAAATGACTAGGCAAAGGTGTACTAACTATTTTTTCATTCTACATGTTAAACCTTTTCAATACCTTCTCTACATACTCACTTTGAGACAAAAATATTTTTTTGCTTGTCCTATCCCATGTGATCTTCATAGCAAGGATTTTTTTTTATGGACCCAAATCCTTCATAGCAAATGAATTTTCTAATTTCTACTTAAGTTCATTAATATGCTACATGTTAGACCCAACAACAAGCATGCCATCAACATAAAGCAATAGGATAATATAGCTTCCATTACCCAATTTCTTAAAATAAACACAATAATCAGAATGACATTTTTTGTAACCTTGTTCAACCATAAAACTATCAAATTTCAAATACCAAATTTCTGAGGTGCTTGCTTGAATCCATAAAAACTCTTCTTTAACCTGCACACAAATCCCTCCTTACCCTTGACCTCATATCCCTATGGTTGTTGCATGTATATTTCCTCTTCCAAATCCCCATGGAAAAATGTTGTTTTCACATCTAGTTGCTCAAGATGCAAGTCTTCCATATCCACAAGACTTAGAATAGTTCTAATAGAAGTCACTTTACAACCAGAGAAAATATTTCATCAAAATCCATGCCTTTTTTATGTGCAAAACCTTTTACCATGAATCCAACCTTATATCTTTTCTTGCCTCCATCTTCTTCTTTCAACCTGCAAACCCATTTATTTGGCAATGCTCTTTTACCAGTAGGAAATTGGGATAAGTCTCAAGTCTGATTTTGTAGCAAGGAATCCATTTCCTCTTTCATGCTTAGCTCCCACTACTTTTTGGTATCTACCTGCATTCCTTCATAACCTTCAAGTTCACTAGAATCAGTTAAGAATATAGACTATAATGATGCAGAAAATATTTTTGGAGGTCTATCTATCCTTCTAGAACATCTAACACTTGCAGGAGTCTGTGGGATAACTTGTTGTTGCTGAGCATTAGGTACCACTAGTATTTTATTTTTTGGAATCTCATCCAACACCACATATTCCTTTTTGGCCTGTTCATGCTTCTTTTCTTTCATCTGATCCATATACAAGACCTTTTCATTGAATATAACATCTCTGCTCCTAATAATTTTATGATTTTTATAATCCCATTATCGATAACCAAATTCATCTACTCCATATCCAATGAAGTTAAAAATTTTAGACTTAGCCTCAAGATTGGTTCTATTATCAATATCAACATGGACAAAATCTTCACAACCAAAGGTTTATAGAAATGAATAGTTTACCTTTTTACCCATCCATGCATCCTCTTGAATGCCACCATCCAAAGGACTTGAAGGTGTTGTGTTTATTAAATAAATAGTGGTATGTACAACATCTTCCCAAATGTATAAGGGTAGTCCAACATGCAATCTCATTCTCCTTGCATGCTCCATAATGGTCATATTCATCCACTAAGACAAACCATTTTCTTGTGGGGTTCCAAGAACTGTTTTCTTCCTATGGATTCTATTGTATGAACAATAATTTTTAAACTTTCTGCTAAAATAATCGCCTCCATTATCAGATCTGAGACACTTCAACTTTTTTTCAGTCTCAATCTCAACCAAAGCTTTCCACTTTTTAAAAATTTCAAATACTTCTAATTTTTTTTTTAGGAAATACACCCATGTTTTCCTAGTTGCATCATCAATAAAAGTAACATAATATCAAGAGCCTCCAAGAGAAGATACCTAAGTTGGTCCCCATACATCTGAATGCACAAGATCTAATTTCTCACTCTTCTTCTCTTTCCCAACTTTGAGAAATGAGACTCTTTTCTTTTTTCCATAAACACATTTTTTGCAAAATTCTAAGTTAATCTCCTTCAGACCTGGTAGCAGCTTTCTAGAGTGAAGGATCTTCATCCATTTCTCACTCATGTACCCAAGTCTTTGGTGCCACAATTTTGTTTTTGTTCATGTAGCAAGTGTTATAATTGTCTCAATAGCAATTGTTTTTGTAGCAGCTAAGGTAGAATAAGTATTACCAATACACAACGATATGTGCAGGATCATGATGGGCCAAAAAGTGGCAATATTATGGGTATTTGTAGGGTATGTGGCTGATGACTTTTTTTCTACCCAAAATTGATGAAACAAAAAGGGTTTTTAGAGGAGATTCTCATCTTTCCACCAATATAAATTATTCTTTAATTTGAATTTAATAAATAATTATTATTAATTTTCTATTAGAATTACAACTAAAGTCCTGATTGATAGGCTGATTGAAAAACATTTATAACTTTCAAACGGTATCATATTTTTATAATATGAAACATGCATCACATTCTATGCTTCACATACTATAGGATTAAAAAAAGAAAAATTAAATTTCATGAAGTTTTGACCAAATTAAGGTGGTCAGACATACGAGTTTTTATATTTTTTAAAAGTTGTAATAAAAAATTCATAATTAATTATTTACTTAGAAACAAATTACAAAAAATATGCATCACATCCGGACATGAGTCCTCTACTTATATATAAAATATTATAAAAAAATATTATCATTTTATTATGGTTAGGGTGGTTAGACAGACACCTACTTCTTATTTTTTCCCTAAAATTTAAGTACTACTGCATTGAAATTTCAAATTTTCACAAAATAGATTTTATTTATTTTTAAATAAACCTAGTAGTTTAGAAACTACATTCAAGTTTCTACAAATTCTATCCTTACATATTTTTGAAATAATATAGATAACTTATTCAAATTTTTACGTCAAGTTGCCTAACACTGATTTTTCTAAATTTTTTGCCACTTAAGGGCCTGTTTTTTCCATGATGATCTTGCACATACCCACAAATACAAAGTGCTTACCTTTTCACCTTTAGCTACTACTAATGCACCTTTAGTGACCTTCTAGAATTTTTCTAAAAAGGTAACTATGTAGCCTTCACTACCCAATTGTCTTGCAGAAATTAAATTCCTTCTGAAATTTAGAACATGCCTTACCTCCTATAGAAACCATTCATTTCCATTTTGCAACTTAATTTTTATGTTTCCTTTTCCAACAATTTGACAGGGTTCATCATCACCCAAATATTTGTGTCCAAAATCACCTTGAACATAATCTATAAAATATTTCCTATGGGGTACGACATGAAATGAAGACCTTGAATCTATTACCTAGGAATCATTAACATTATCTAAACATAGAATTAAAGAATCTTGCAATTTATTACTTGCAACATTAGCTTCCTTACTATCATCATGTTGTATGTCTCCTTGTTTTCCCTTTCGAGACCAACAATCCTTCTTCAAGTGTCTTGTATTTCCATAGTGCCAACAATCTATTCTTCCTCTAGATTTGGATCTTCCTTTCTTCGACATCCCTTGTGACTCCCCATGATTTGTTGGGTTTTTTCCTCTCTCCTTTGTTATTCCCCTATTCTCTACAGTCAAAGCATTACCCGATGTTGAACTCTCACTTATGCTTTCTTGTCACATTTTCTCACCAAGGATAACACCAACATCATCAAATTTCAATGTATTTGAACTAGAGATAGAGTTACTTACAACCATTACCAAGCTATTCCAACTTTCTGGTAAATAACATAGAACCAAAATATCCCTCGCCTCTTCATCAAAATTCACTTTTATAGAAGTTAATTGACTAGTAATTATATTAAACTCATTTAAACGATCTATCACAGATCCACCTTCAATCATTTTCAAATTAAACAAATGCTTCATGAGAAATACCTTATTTGAGGCTAAGGGTTTTTTATATAATTTATCCAGAGCTTCCATTAGATCCTCTATTGTCTTTTCTTATGTTATATTCAACACCACAGAAGGTGTCAAGCATAGCCAAATGGTTCTGAATGCCTTTCAATCCTAAATATCCATTTCTTCATCGGACGTTGTAGCATATTTCTTTGCTTTTCCTTGCAATGTCCACCATAGATCCTTTTGATACAAATAATCTTCCATCTGCATCTTCCATAATTGATAATTCTGGTCGATAAACTTTTGAACCTTGAATTTTCCTTCTACCATTGCTCCCACTCAAATCTAGAGGTTTCCTGCCAAACAACCAAAATACACACAACTCTAATACCGATTGGTAGGATTTAGGAAGATTGGAGCAATAAAAATTAACAAGTATACAAAAATTAAATAACTGAGAAATAACAATGAATAATAACACAAAAGAGATCAACATAAATTTTTAATGTGGTTCACCCTAGGGGCTACATCCACAAAAACTCAACCATCCAATTATTTTATTATCTAGTGAAAATAGATTACAATCTCATGAATAACATACCACAACTTACATCCTAGGCGCCTATAACAAGCTTTTTGGAAGTTTCTAGAATTATGGTTTTATGGGCCAAAATAAGGGGGGAAATTTTGGGGGCTACACCCCCAAACCTTGACAAGGATACGTAAAGATTGTATAGTATTTAGATGATTAGCCACAACATACCAATAGACTTGAGAGAGAGAGACTTGAGAGGGAGAGAGAAAGAGTTATCTAGTTAGGGTGGGGGGGAGAGACTTGAGAGAGGGAGAGGAGTTGGGAGGGATATTTTGAGGGGAGACTTGAGAGAGAGAGAGAGGAGGAGCCACCTAAGAGAGAGAGAGATGAGAGGGAGAGAGAAATATAAAGACTTGAGAGAGGGAGTTGGAGTGAGAGAGAGAGGGAATGCAAGAGAGGGAGTTGGAGAGACAAATTTGTCTAGGTAGGGTGGGAGAGAGTGAGACCTGAGAGAGAGCTGAGAGAGAGCTGAGAGAGAGAGAGAGTGTGTTGTATTGTCGAAGAAAGAGACTTATCTAGTCTTATCTAGTTAGGATGGGAGGGATATTTTGAGGGAGAGACCTAAGAGAGAGGGAGTGTGAGAGAGGGGGTTAGAGTGAGAGAGAGAGTAGTCTAGGTAGGATGGGAGGGAGTGAGACCTGAGAGAGAGTCATCTAGTTAGGGTGGGTGGAGAGACCTGAGAGAGGGAGAGAGGTTGGGAGGGATATTTTGATGGAGATACTTGAGAGAGAGAGATATGAGAGGGATAGAGAAAGATAAAGACCTAGGAGAGGGAGATGGAGTGAGAGATAGAGAGAGAGAAAGAACTGAGAGAGAGAGAGAGAGAGAGAGGGAGAGAGTGTGAGAGAGATGGTTGGAATGAGAGATATTTTTCTATTTATGGTGGGAGGGAGTGATACTTGAGAGAGAGAGAATAATGTCAAAGAAAGAGAGTTATCCAATTAGGAAGGGAAGGAGAGACCTGAGAGAGGGAGAGGAGGTGGGAGGGATATATTGAGGGAGAGAATTGAGAGAGAGGGAGTGTGAGAGATGGGGTTGGAGTGAGAGAGATTAGTCTAGGTAGGGTGGGATGGAGTGAGACCTAAGATAGACTTGAAAGGGAGAGAGAGAGTTATCTAGTTAGGGTGGGGGGAAGACCTAAGAGAGGGAGAGGGGTGGCAGAGATATTTTGAGGGAGAGACCTGAGAGAGAGGAAGAAAGAGAGGGAGTGGGAGACACTTGAGAGAGATACCTAAGAGAGAGAGAG
>VDFB02193867.1:230872967-230910125 GCA_007258455.2 Sequoia sempervirens
AGGCCATATATTATGGTAGCTTACAATGCAAAAGAAGGAAGGAAATCTATTATCAATTTTAATATACAATTTAATACCATATGAAAAACCACATGTAGTATTATCTAAAATTAATTCTTGACATATTAATTTTATAAAATACACTTACCATTCAATAAACTTCTCCCAATAAAGAAACCCTAAGTGAACATTAATTGAACCCTAATTGTAGATTCATAACTCTAATCATAACCCCTGTTTAAACCCTAACCCCAGTCTTTAAAAGCTATCATATAATTCCAATTATCTCTCTTATTCTAAATTTGGGTTGAATTATTATTTCTTCCTACTTTTAATTGCATATGGTTTATTAGATCTTATTTTATGAATATATGCAATATATTTTACTTCTACATTCATTCTATGCCCATTTTTTTCATGATATTTTAACATTCATTTTTTGGAATATTAGATCAATCTCACACATATAAATATGAAACCTCAACATTTTAAAATTGAATTCTACCCAAAACATAGACACACAATTGAAAAAAATCTCAAAAGAAGAATGACAACATCATTAACATTTCATTCAAAATTCACTCAAATCCACATAAGGAGAGAAAATATATTAGAATTATATGTTTATTTATGCTTCTAAGTCATATCTGCATACAATTTAAGATAATTTGCATATATTATCCAAAAATCAAAACAGTCTATCTATTTTATTCCATCCACTTGGGGTTTTAACAGCCAATGGCACCACAGATATCACTTCCTCATCAGAGGACATATATCTTTCTACCCATCTATTCAACTCAAAACTATCTTTCTATCCATATTGATAGGGACGGGTTGGATGGAAAAAATCACTATTCCATGCTTTGGATCTTTCTTGGGAAGGACCCCCATGGTGTCACACTCCACCACCTTAACCTATATGACCTACTTCTTGTGTAGGCTCCCCTAGTTCACCTTGCCAACCCAACTATCAAGTCAAATCCTACCAACCAAGCCAACCTTGGTGCAATGCTTCAACTCTTCCTTAGCCCTTAATCTACCCTAAAGGCTAACCTATCCTCAACACTCAATTAGATCTTTGCAGGGGTGTAGAGATGTCTTCAATCACTTCAAACCATCCTCATAGGGTTCTTGAAGGTTCACCAAACTCCACCTTTCCATCGCTTTCACCAAACCCTCATCTAGGGTTAAAAAGTCTACTAGCCCTAAGAGCCCCAATTAGGTCTCCTTCTCCGAAAGAACTGGTTATTGCTCAAAAATTTCCAAAGAACACCTTGTTCTTTCTTTGAGGTTCTTGGTTCAATTGAACACCTCTCAAATATTTTTGAGGTCTTGGGCCTTTATCAGCCATACAAAGCCTTAACTTGAAAATGAGCTTAAATTAGGGTTTTAAGCCATTTGCAGGTTGCCTTCAATCTGTCAAGTCTTTCACCAACCAAATGAGTTTTTGGAGCCTCCTCCTATTTACCATACCTTGGTAGGACCTCCACCTGCATTCTCAAAAAGGAAATTCAACAAGAATCAATCACCCCTGCAAGTTATGTGCCTTGCACTCCTTGTCTTCCCTAGCCGGACTCTTCCTGGCTCGCCTAGGGCAAGACTTTTCCAACAGCTCCTGTACTCACAAAAACCCTAAAACCTACCATATGTACACACATGGAGTCTAGTCACTATTCCCAAAGGGCCATACAATTTGTACAGTGGGAAAGTGGACTAACACTCCATTTCTACAAAACTGTCTGATTCTGACCAGCAACCGAGTTAAAATGAACTATTTACAAACAAGGATTGAAATCAAATCAAAAAGACTAAAAGATGGCACAATAAGCTTGAGAAAACACTAAACTACATCCTCCACAAAACACAGTAACAATTTCAATCCATTAAAGCTCTACTTTGAAGGAAAAATCCACAATATCACACAAAACATTGTTTTTCTTTCAATTCACAAAATTTTCCCACAATACCAATACTCCCAACCCTATTCTCAGGTTGAGGAAACCCTTAAATATGGTTAACTACATCCTCCACAAAACACAGTAACAATTTCAATCCATTAAAGCTCTACTTTGAAGGAAAAATCCGCAATATCACACAAAACACTGTTTTTCTTTCAATTCACAAAATTTTCCCACAATACCAATACTCCCAACCCTGTTCTCAGGTTGAGGAAACCCTTGAATATGGCTCCCCAATCAGTTATGCTCCCTTGGTTAGACATATCAGTTACAAAGTGGCAAAAATTGTAAAATGCACTGTGTTTTCAACTTTTGCCAATTTTTAGAAAACTGAGTAAGATGAGTTTCTAAACTCATCCATCCTGTCACAACTTCAATCCTAGAGATAAAACACATCCCTAAGCTATCTCCTCTACTCAATGGTCAACATGAACTTCATGGTAAACATCAAAACAAAATGCATCCTAGAATTCCTATTTGCCTAGTGTTTCCTAGGTGCTCCTGCACCATTCTCCTCCTCTCTGCACAAACACTAAGGAATGTGAGGAGAGAACAGTGACACATCAATGCCCTACTTTGTAAACTAAGCTTCATCTACCCATGTAGCCTTAGATTCATGTTTGTTCTTCCATTTGATAAGATGTTGTTAGAAACCAAGATCTAAAATGCAAACCAAGAAATAACCTTCCACAGAAGATAAAAATAGAAAAGACAGAGAGTTCGCATAAAAACATGCAAAATGATATATTCAAAGTACAATAATACAAGAGAAGAGGCTTGCTTATAAAAGCAAGCATGCAAAACCCTAATCTTAGCTTGAGCAAAAAGCTAGCTCAATAAGATAAGGATGATAACTAATTAACCTAGGAAATAAATAATTACCTAAGTAAACTTATGTAAAGTGTAATTAATAATTAATTACACCAACACCCCCCATAAGTACAGCTTAGGGAGAAGCAAAATTATTATGCAAAGATGAGTCTTAGCAATAAGGCCTGATTAGGTACTCATGTACAAATGCAAAGATGAGGTAGAGGAGGAAAACCCAGTGGAACAAAACCCCCCTACAATGAGATGACTGCTGCAAAGAAGCACTGGAAGAACACTGGAACCTGATTCTGGCAAGCAAGGAAAGATACTTCTATTTACTACTAAAACCAGATGAGAGTCACTGATTGACTCAAGGAATCATGATAAAGCAACAGCAGACCCGATGCCACGGAACACTGGAAATCTCACAAACTAGAACAACCCTAGAATCTATGAAGCAATAGGAGATGAGATGAAGACATAATCTGGAAGTCGTGTATCTCGATGCCGATGCCAAACTATGAATAAAACTCTTCCATGGGAAGGAGTACTATGAAGACTCTAGAACATTAACCATAAAAACATGGCCCTCAAACTGAGATGGATCCAATGTGGATAATTAACCATAGGCTTTCAATCTAAAGTGTGAACCGGATGTGAATCTGATATGTGTCAAGCAAGAGCAAAAATGTGGCCAAAAGAACAAGGAGACCAGATAACCCATGTGAGTTGCCAAAAAATCAAAATGAAATATGGAGATCAAAGTGAAAACTACACTCTAATCAGATTTATTATGCAAGAAACCCCCCTGAATGAAACTTTATCTCAGTTCGTTTATTACAATAAACGAACGATTGTAAAAGGAGAGCATACAAACATGCATAAACTACAGAGAAAATGCAAACCTAGTGCATGAAAACAAAAAAGAGTGCATGCACAAACCAAGGTTCACATCTGCCTCCATGATGAAAAATCTTCAAATTTGATTTCTAAAAAAATTGTTTATAATGAGTAGACAAAAATAGAAACCCATAAATTTTTTGAATCTGAAAATAAAACCCAGAAATCATTTTTTGATCCAGCAAGTAGAAGATGAAATAAAAAATTTAAACCTTTAGCCAAGAGAAAAAAATGACGCGTGATAGTTTTTGTGCAGTTGTTTTCCTCAGATCCGTGAAAGAAATAAAAAAAAAAGATACCCAGATCGAATTTCAACCCTAGCTACAAAACCCATAAATCATTTTTCCTACAACTGAGAGGAAGCTAGATTTATGAAGCAAAACTAAAAACGGCTCCAATGAAAAATGACTTTCATCAAACCTCAATTTTTTCCAGTGCTCTGAATCGAATGGAAAAACTCGATTTGATCCAAAAACATTGCATAAATATACTCAAGGAAAAAAACCCTTGAGGGACTTCGAACGAACTCTGCAATGATTTTCTCAAAAATCTGAGAAGGGGCTGCAAATCAAGGCTCTGATACCATGTTAGAAACCAAGATTTGAAATGCAAACCAAGAAATAACCTTCCACAGAAAATAAAAATAGAAAAGATAGAGAGTTTGCATAAAAAGATGCAAAATGATATATTCGAAGTACAATAATACAAGAGAAGAGGCTTGCTTATAAAAGCAAGCATGCAAAACCCTAATCTTAGCTTGAGCAAAAAGCTAGCTCAATAAGATAAGGATGATAACTAATTAACCTAGGAAATAAATAATTACCTATGTAAACTTATGTAAAGTGTAATTAATAATTAATTACACCAATAGATGCTCCATGTACACCTTATGCCTTGTAGATTTCTTCACTCTTGACTCGAAGATCCTCTCTGCTTGTAGTTTGTCTAGAGTAGGTAAGGCTATGTTGCTTACATCCTTGAAGATCTCCCTACTGTTCTGATCTAAGTCATTGACTAATCCCTTATACCTGATCAAATCAGCTACATTGAACACTGGAGAGATGCCTAAATCTGCAGGTAACTCCACCTTGTATGCATTTTTCCCATACTTGGCTAACACCTTGCATGGTCCCACTCTTTTCATCTGCAATTTGGTTGATGTACCCTTCTGCAACCTGGATTTGTTGAGGTGGACCATGACATAGTCTCCTACTACAAATTGCATTTCTTTTCTTGACAAATCTACCTTATCCTTCAAATTTTGTGTAGCGTTGGTGACTGTCTTCTTTACCTGCTCCTGAATCTCTTTCATGGTCTGAGTGAAGTCCTCTACATGTCCACTCCTATTCTCCATAGCTCCAAGTTCCCTGAGCTCACATATTCCTCTTGGGTGCATCCCATACACTATTTCGAAAGGACTCTTCCGTGTGGTCTAGTTCACACTGTCATTGTATGCATACTCATCCTGTGAGATAACCATGTCCCATGTCTATCCATATTCTTTGGTTAGGCACCTTAGAAGGTTACCTAACACCCTATTAACCACCTCTATTTGGCCATCGGTCTGAGGATGGTAAGCTGATCCAAAAGACAGGTTGGTACCTAATCTGCTCCATAGAGTCTTCCAAAAATGACTCATAAACTTCACATCCCTGTCCGATACAATGCTCAATGGAAATCCATGAATCCTTACAATTTCCTTGAAGAAAAGGTGAGCAATGTAGCTAGCATCATGTGTGGTCTTGCAAGGGATAAATTGATTCATCTTGCTGAATCTATCTACCACCACATAGACACTATCCAACCCTGTCTTAGTCTTAGGGAGTCCTACAACAAAATCCATGCTAACACACTCCCATGGTCTATTGGGAATGGGTAGAGGTTGATACAAACCTGCATTACTAGCTCACCCTTTTTCTTTCATACAAACTACACACTACTCCACATAACTCCTGACATCCCTTAGCAACTTGGGCCAATAGTAAAACCTTTGCACTAGTTCCATTGTCTTGTTGATACCAAAATGACCACTAAGACTACCATTGTGTTTCTCTTGGATAAGATTCTCTCTCATAGAACCTTTTGGAACACACAACTGATTTCCCTTGAATAACAATCCATTTTGTAATGTATACTCTAAGTATTGGCTATGAAAATGATTCTCAAAGTCAGAACATACCTTGTAAGCCTCTGAGAAGTCTTCATCTTCCCCATAGAGATCCTTGAAACTCTCTATCTCAATGCTCTTGATCTGTATCTCTTGCACTCTCAACAATCTCCTGCTTAGTGCATCTGCCACCTTGTTCAACTGTCCCTTCTTGTGCTTGATGGTGAAGGTAAAAGCTTGGATGTATTCCATCCATTTCAAATGTCTATTACTCAACTTCTCTTGGGTGTTGATATAGCTAAGTGCCTGATTGTCAGTAAAGACCACAAACTCTTTAGGTAGAAGGTAATGCCTCCACTTCCTAAGTGACTGAACCAAAGCATAAATTTCTAGGTCATAGGTAGAATACTTCTTCTTAGCTTCATTGAGCTTTTCACTAAAGAAAGCTATAGGCCTGCCTTCTTAGCTTAGCACTCCTCCTACTGCAACTCCACTAGCATCACATTCCACAGTGAACAACTTATCAAAACTAGGTAATAAGAGAATAGGTTGAGTTGCCACTTCTTGTTTCAGTTTCTCAAAACCTTTCTCAGCTTCTTGAGTCCACTTAAACTTAGTTTTCAAACCACCTTTGATTGTGTCTAGGACTGGTGCACATATGCCACTAAAGTTCCTTATGAATTTTCTATAAAATTGGGCTAATCCATGAAAAATTCTTACCTTTGTCCCTATGGTTGGTGTAGGACAATTTAGGATAGCTTCCACCTTGCTTGGATCCATTTTCAATGATCCTTGGGATACTACAAACCCCAAATACACAAGCTCTTGTTTGAAGAACTCACATTTCTCTAGGTTGATGGCCAACTTCTCCTCTTGCAATCTTCTAAGAACCAACTCCACATGCTTTAGGTGTTCCTCTACTGTCTTGCTGAAGATGAGTATATCATCAAGATATACCACCACAAATATCCCTGTAAAGTCTTTGAGCACTTCATTCATGAGCCTCATGAATGTGCTAGGGGCATTAGAGAGGCCAAATGGCATAACTCTCCACTCATACAACCCATCTGTTGTCTTAAAGGCTGTCTTCCACTCATCTCCATCCTTGATTTTGATCTGATGGTATCCACTTTTTAGACCCAACTTGGTGAAATACTGAGCTCCTCCAAGACAATCCATCAAGTCCTCAATTCTAGGAATAGGGAACCTATACCTGATTGTGATTCTATTTATTGCCCTAGAATCAGTGCATAATCTCCACTTACCACCTTTCTTGGTTGCTAGGACCACTGGTACTGCACATGGGCTGATGCTCTTCCTAATCAATCCTTGATCCAATAACTCCTGCACTTGTCTAGCTACCTCTAGGTTTTGATCCAGGGTAAGCTTGTAGGCTACTTTGTTTGGTAATGAAGCCCCTGGTATGAAGTCAATCTGATGACTAATGGATCTCTTTGGAGGTAAAGTGGCAGGTGTCCCATCACTCACTATATCTTTGAACTACTCTAACAATTCTTGGACTGCTCCGGGTATGACTATTTTTTTAACCTTGTCTTCTTCTTTAGGCTGCAACATAACCACATATCCTTCACCCCCTTGATGTAGGTTGTTAAGGAACTCTTTACCACTGCTCAACAAGACACTAGGTGTCTTTGACTATCCTTCTTCCTCATCTGACAGTGACTGCAACTTAAATTTCTTCCCATCCTTCTTGAAAGAAATGGTGTTCTCTTTCCCATCATAGATGGCACTTCTGTCATACTGCCATGGTCTGCCCAATAGAAGATGGCATGCATCCATGGGTAACACATCACAAATCAACTTATCCTTGTACCCTCCAATGGAAAATTCCACTGTTACTTGCTCATTGACAAGAACACTCTGCCCTTTGTTCAACCATGTTACTTTGTAGGGGTTAGTGTGGGGTACCTTCTCCAATTTCAGTTTCTTTACTGCCTCTTCTGAGATGATGTTATTTGTTGAACTTGAATCCACAATAACCTTACATACTTTCCCAAGTATTTTGCATCTCACTCTAAATAAATCTTTTCTTTGTTTTGGCTCTTCCTTGACCGGTTGTCTGATCAAAAGTCTCCTAAACATCAGATTCTCCCCCATTTCTAATTCTATGTGACTGACCTCTAGTGATTTAGTACTCATGGTGTCCTCTTGAGCATATGCCACTCTCTTCTCACTGCTTGATGAAGATTCTTTCTCTGGGAACCTATAAGTTGGATGTCCTACTTGTCCACAATTATAACATTTCATATTGGCAAAGTATGAACTACTTCTGCCTGCTCCTCTTCCTCTATTTGATCCACCTTGAGATCCTCTACCTCTTCCATAACCTCCTCTAGAAGATGTTTCACTTCCATGTTCTGTGAGTTTAGACTCTCCTTGGTTTCTTTGTTCATTTCCTCTACCTTGGTAGCCACCTCTATGTCCTCTTTGATCTCTTTGATCTCTACCTTTGCCTCTACTCTTAGAAGCCTGATCTTGTTTCCTCTTGCTTCTTTCCTCTATCTTAATAGCCAGTTGGTAGCATTGGTGTACTGTCTTAGGACTTAGAAGAGTCATCTCCTCTTGAATGTTCCACTTCAAGCTGTTAAGATACCTAGCCACCATAAGATTCTCATCCTCTGAAACATTAGATCTCATGCAAAGTTTTTGAAACTCCTCTGTGTAATTGTTCACATCTTGGTCTCTTTGCCTCAAGCTTTGTCTCTTCTTATGTAACTAAATCTCATAATCATTTGGCATGTACGCTTCTCTCACTTTTGCAACCATACCTTTCCAAGTTGAAATAGGCTTCTTGCCTTCCTTTTCCCTCTCTGTTTGAATGAATTTCCACCATGTCAAGGCAGAACCTCTCAATCTTGATTTGGCCACCTTTACCCTCTGTGCTTCAGTGACTCCATCACATTCAAAATGGTTTTCCATTCCCTCTATCCAATCCATGACTAGATCAGCTTCCATTTTCCCACTAAACAGTGGTATGCCTTCAAGTGATTTTCCACTCAAAGCCTTCAATGCCTTCAAGAAAGGCTCTTCTTTCAAATCAGGGTTAGGATCAGGGATCTTGTCTTCCTCTGCAACCTCTTCTTTCTTTGGTACCCTTCCTTCGAACTGCACATCATTTAATGCTTTCTCAAGTTGTTTTATTCTTTCCCTCAATAACCTATTGTCTTCCTCCTATCCTTCAACCATCTTGGACAATTCTGCATTTGTCACCATGATGGTAGAACCACTAGATTCAAGGTTTAACATACAAGATTCTTCCCAAATCTTTAACTTCCTCTGATACCAATCTGATAAGGAGGGGTTGGATGGAAACAATCATTGTTCCATGCTTTGGATCTTGCTTGAGAAGACCCCCATGGTGTCACACTCCACCACCTTAACCTATATGACCTACTACTTGTGCAGGCTCCCTTGGTTCACCTTGCCAACCCAACTATCAAGTCAAATCCTACCAACCAAGCCAACCTTGGTGCAATGCTTCAACTCTTCCTTAGCCCTTAATCTACCCTAAAGGCTAACCTATCCTCAACACTCAATTAGATCTTTGCAGGGGTGTAGAGATGTCTTCAATTGCTTCAAACGATCCTCCTAGGGTTCTTGAAGGTTCACCAAACTCCACCTTTCCATCGCTTTCACCAAACCCTCATCTAGGGTTAAAAAGTCTACTAGCCCTAAGAGCCCCAATTAGGTCTCCTTCTCCGAAAGAACTGGTTATTGCTCAAAACTTTCCAAAGAACACCTTGTTCTTTCTTTGAGGTTCTTGGTTCAATTGAACACCTCTCAAATATTTTTGAGGTCTTGGGCCTTTATTAGCCATACAAAGCCTTAACTTGAAAATGAGCTTTAACTAGGGTTTTAAGCCATTTGCAGGTTGCCTTCAATCTGTCAAGTCTTTCACCAACCAAATGAGTTTTTGGAGCCTCCTCCTATTTACCAAACCTTGGTAGGACCTCCACCTACATTCTCAAAAAGGAAATTCAACAAGAATCAATCACCCCTGCAAGTTATGTGCCTTGCACTCCTTGTCTTCCCTAGCCGGACTCTTCCTGGCTCGCCTAGGGAAATACTTTTCCAACAGCTCCTGTGTTCACACAAACCCTAAAACCTACCATATGTACACACATGGAGTCTAGTCACTGTTCCCAAAGGGTCGTACAATTTGTAGGGTGGGAAAGTGGACTAACACTCCATTTCTACAAAACTATCTGATTCAGACCAACAACCGGGTTAAAATGAACTATTTACAAACAAGGATTGAAATCGAATCAAAAAGACTAAAAGATGGCACACTAAGCTTGAGAAAACACTAAACTACATCCTCCACAAAACACAGTAACAATTTCAATCCATTAAAGCTCTACTTTGAAGCAAAAATCCGCAATATCACACAAAACATTGTTTTTCTTTCAATTCATAAAACTTTCCCACAATACCAATACTCCCAACCTTGTTCTCAGGTCGAGGAAACCCTTAAATATGGTTGCCCAATCAGTTATGCTCCCTTGGTCAGACATATCAGTTACAAAGTGGCAAAAATTGCAAAATGTACTGTGTTTTCAACTTTTGCCAATTTTTAGAAAACTAAGTAAGATGAGTTTCTAAACTCATCCATCCTGACACAACTTCAATCCTAGAGATCAAACACATCCCTAAGCTATCTCCTCTACTCAATGGTCAACATGAACTTCATGGTAAACATGAAAACAAAAATGCATCCTAGACTTCCTATTTGCCTAGTGTTTCCTAGGTGCTCCTACACCACATATATTCAACTCAAAACCTAGCTAGAGCTTTCATCAGTTCTCTCCCTAAAAATGAGCCTTGAATTCCCTTTTATATGACAAGAGAGCAACAAGCTTCGGGCTCAAATGTAATTTCACCACAAATTTTCATTTGAAAAAAATCTCCATTGCATTTGACTTTCATTTCAAAACTTCCCACATGTTGAATCTGTAAAACATAGTGGTGCACGAACTGGGGAAAGCTAAAATAATAGGGAACACAAATTGGCATCAAAATCCCCTTGTTTCTAGGCCACGCAAAAAATCCAAGAAACCAACTTGCCACGAAGGCACACCACAACAACTTCTTGTTTACTTGCCACCCTGCCCTTACCAACACTCAGACCCCAGTATACATGCCCGCTTCTAGTTGTTGCCCAATACGGTAGATCCTCAGCCTCCTCTTCTTTCTTGTCCTTACCCAATACGATCCTAGTCCGTCTGCTTGGGGTTTTAACAGTCGATGTGCCCACAGATATCATTTCCTCATTAGAGGGCAGACCGTGATTGAAGTGACTTAAATACCGACAGTAGTCTGAGTCGGTCTCGGTTACATCATCATAAGTGTTGGTCGTAAGGTCAATTAGCAAGTGTTGGCATCTAGAGGAGCCATGCCCATACCTTATTTTCCTATCGACACTAGTAATAGAGCACACCAACTGCTTTCCTTTGTCATCTACCAGTTGAGCATCAACATCTTGGAATTGCAACCTTCTACTGCATCTAGTGAGCACAAGCCTAGGCTTGTCAACCAAAGCACCTTCCTGAATAGTAGGACTGAGATTTTGTGAGCTCAAACGAACATACCTCCTTACCTCCTTACTCATTTTCTCTTCTCAAAAAAGCACTCAAACTTTATTAGAATCAGCCCACAAAGTGCTCAGATCTAACTGCTACAAGAATGACACTATTAGTAGTTAATTCCTCTTGTATTTATTGTGCGAGGTAAGGGCAACCTTCATCAATGCTTAGTAAATATACATGTGCAAACATGGAAATTTGGCGGCATATGTATTGTCACCATTTAACTAGAGATGCATGAGAATCCAAAGATCACCCTTCATGATTGCCAACAACATCTTCACACAGATTGAGATCGATGTGACTACACAAGCAAGGAATAATTCATTAATGCTTCACCAACCTTCCTCTTCCTTCTGCGAGCTAGCAGGGAACAACAAAGATTTACATTAGCTTTTGATCTTGGTTGTTGATCTAAAACCATAGGTTATGAGCCCAATAGTGGATATTGGGCCCCACATTCCATACAGGACACACATCTGCCTTTTGCTGACCTCGCGCCAAATAACAGGGCGACACCTTAGGTCTGCGAGTTGGCGGGGTATAATCGAGATCTTCTCCCATATCTTCTAAATCTAGAAAACCTACACATTGCATGGTTAGTATTTAATGAAAGGATTTGGCTAAGTCATCGGTGACATGACCACTAGAGTTAATGGCTTAGGCTTACGTCACCGGATTAAAATTAAAACCCACTTTGATTTTAATACTTTATTTCCTCCAGAGGGTTTTATTTCCTAAGTCTCAGTTGGCCCTGTTAAATTCTTATCCCAACCCTAACAAAGAAAAAATGATTAAGCTAAGGATTGTATTTGTTGTTATAACTTTAGTTCTAGAGAATTCTTAATTACCAATTCTTATTTGTGCATTTGTATATGAATCCAATTGAATGCCTTTCCATATCATTATGGAAAATTTTATTATTGTTGTAGACATCAAAAATTTATTGATTAACATCGTGCACCTGATCCCGACTTACTAACATCATTTCTTTCTAAATCATCCCTCGGTCTAACCATTTAATCAAATTCCCATATCTGATTAAATTCATCAATATTCATCTTTTAATTAAATAAATCATTTTGTCTAATTAAATCACTCTCTCCTGTTAATTAAATCAATCCATCTAATCTAATTATCCCTATTTAATTAAATAATCAATTTATTTGATTAAATCCCTAAAGTCTATCCATTAAATTAAATAAATTAAAACCTTATTTGATTTAATCTAACACCATCCCTTTTAATTAAATAAATCAAAATCTTTATTTAACTAGCCTTTTATCATATTCTTCTCTTATTTGATTTAAATAAATCCATAAATCTAAGTCAAATAAGTCATATCATCTAATCTCCTATTAAATTAATTAACCCTTGATTAATTTAATCTAATCTCATGTCACATCCTCTAAATAATGCAAGTGCACATGAAAATAGATTTAATTCATTTATTAAATCCCTATTTTCCCTCACATGGCATCTTTTGGAATATTCTCTCAATTTGAATTCAAAAATTCCAAGTCAACATGTACATCCAACAAGGCAATAAATTCATCTTACATGTCCTTTTCCTTGAGCCAAGTGGCATTTATTGCATTTTCCCTTCCTCTTACATGTCATTTCAACAAATTTGAATTTCAAATATTGACATTTATTGGCACAAACCCCAAATCTTGCACAACCATCATCCATTCATAGCTTGACAAGTGGCACCATATCATTGGATGAATGTTAGTCCCACATTGCTCAAATTTGGGCATTCATCCATCTTGAAATCCTATAAATGAAGAGCTTCTCTCCTCATTTTATCATCCACAATTTGAGTAAACTTACTATGCTCAAATCATTAGCCAATTTCACCCATCATTTGCATTCTTAGCTAGGCTTTTTGCAGGTTTGGCTTGGAGTTCTTATCTTTTCACCACAAGTGGATCAACAATATCTTCAACATTCAAATCTTGCATCATAGGAATTGGAAAAGGGCCAATTTTCACATCAAATTGGCACCAATTCCCCCATGGGATCAAGTGTTTGCTATTTAAATTAGGATTTAATCTTTGGTTTATCAATTTCATTCTATTCTTACTTATTTTATTTCCTATTTTGAGTTTGCAAATGGATTTCATGGGGAATCCTTTTGTTAGCTTGCATTTCCTTGTTTAACTTGTTTATTCATGTTATTTTGTAGGTACTAGGAAAAGGGTTCGCACATTTGGCGCTAGGAGGGCATAAAGTCATAAATTCTAACATTTTCACGAAAAATTCTGCGCTTTTTTGCACACACAGGAAATTCCAACGTGGGCTCATCAACGTCACTATTTTTGTGACGTGGGCTCATCAGTGTCACTATTTTAGCACCGCGGGCTCGTCAGTGTCACTGTTTTAGCACCGCGGGCTCGTCAGCATCGCTGTTTTAGCACCGCTAGACTCATCCCGCTAAAAATTTCAAATTTTAAACTACATCACTGGACTTGCCGATCTGCATTAGTTTCAAAAATATCTTAAACTCTGATGCTTTCAAAAACCTCGACGCTGGGAGAAATGAGCGATGCAATCGTGTTCTCTGTCCCGACACAGAGCGCTGCTGATTGGTAAGCGGCATTGTAAGGGCAATGCTGGGAGAAAAAAATAGCGATGCCTTCACGAGTTGCAGTGTTGGAAGATAGTAAAAGGGAGGAATTTAATTTTTAGCAAGTGCTTTAATTTATGATTGCTTCTTCCTCTATTTTCTGCTTTTTAAATTTCTGTGTTTTTCTAGAATCTAACTATTTTTCTTCTTTGTAGGTGGGAAGCCAAAAGCAAAGGAAGAAGGAGCATGGTGATGATATCTTGTCTAATCAAAGTGTTTTTAAACACTTAAGTGTTTGTTTAACACTTCCTTAGGAATTTGTCATCTTCTTTTCTTAGAACACTAGCTTTCATTTGGGCTTAAAAAGAACCTTTCAATTCCATTTCTTGCAAAGGTTAAAACGGACAATAGGACCAACAACTTACTAGTTTTCGTTTATGGAATTAACAAATTGAACAAGTTTCTTTCACTTATGATTTGGTGCTCTAAAAAGAACTCACATATTGCTTTGAGAATCTAAAAAGAACAAGTATAGTTGTGTTTTTTGTGAGGGCTTACTTAGACTAAAGGAATTGGAAAAGGATGTATGCACTTCTCTCACACTTTATAGCGATCTTGAGAATCAAAAGGTATTTTCCATGACTTTGGCTTAAGACAAAGCAATCACCTCCACACTTTGATTTGGGCTTAAAATTGAACAAACTATTGTGCGAGTGTGAGTGGGGACTTTGTTGCGTACATTCTCTTTCCTTGTTCCCAACAAGGATTGATTGAGTTATGAATATTGTTCTTCATTCGCTTTTGTTTATCCTAGAGGGCCTGCCTTGGGGAAAAAGTAATCACCCAATGGAATGACTCAACCGGTAACACTCTAAAGCCAAGAGTATTTTCAGCCGGGATATAAATGTGGATATTGGAAGAAACGCCAATATCACGCGGTTGACTCCAACAAGATGGATTAGAAAGGGGACTCTTGCCACGTTGGGTCAAATCCTATGAACGGAAAGTCCTTACTAAAACCCATGTGCTAGAATTTTCCAAAATCCTTTATCTATTTGTTGGTGCAAGAACAGTCATTCTGAAGCCACCCCACACTTTTACAGTCTTCTAGTAGAGATGGAAAGCATGCCATGGGAGTTTCATGGGTGTTGATGCTTGGCTGCCCCATATAAGTGAGTGTCGTGGAGGTGAGCCGGTGGGGTCAAGCATCTAACCATCCGCTAGAGATAAGCGTAGCTGGACTTGTCCAAGTGGGAATCCAACAAATATTGTCTTACACATCCATAGGATTGTACTTATTCTTGGGTTACAAAATGCATTGCTTGATAGAAAACATCATGGAAACAAACATTTAACATCATCCAAATTTCAAACCCTTTTTGAAGACAAATACCATTGACTCAATCCATATGTTATTGCTTTCCCTTGGGATTCACATCCTTAGTGGTTTCTAAACATTGGACTAAATCTCAATTTGTCTTCTTAAGTAAACAATAGGAAACCCTTGCCTTAAGTTCATTGAATTCCAACATAATACATCTTGTGGGGTTTGAAGAAATTAAGATATTAGACATCTTAGTTTGAAAACCTAATTGAAGAAAGTGTTTTTGGTAAAATAAAGACATTAAGCAAAGCTAAGCAAAATGAACTTTCATATGTGTTGAAGACTCCAAATCCCAAAGCACAAATCATTGATTCAAAATCCAAAAATGAATGTTCAAATGAAATCATTTTTTGGTTGCAAAGGTCATTAGGAAGCATTTGCATGCTCTTCAATACCTAGGTCTAGGCAAACAAAGTATATCTTTTTAGGTTCATCTTAGGATCAAAACATTATCAAAATCTTTTTCATCCATCCATCAAAACATCGAAACAAAATCCATCTCATCATCACCTTTTGGAAAAATCTTGAAATCATCCTTGATACTAGGCTTTATGGAAAAATCAAAATTATCAAAATCATTGAGACAAAATCCTTGAAAACATTAGCAAAAACATATTTGGCTAGGTATGTGTAGATGTATCCTTTTGCATATACTTAGTCAAATTTATCAAAGTCATCTTGTTTAGCTCAGTGTATGTAGATGAATCCTTCTTCATATGCTTAGTGAAACAATCATCTTGTTTGAATAGGTGTGGGTAGGTGCATCCTTCTCCTCACACATATTCAAATTATCATCCTTTGGACAAAGCTATCCCTTAGATCATCATCCAACATCTTAGGGTCTTTTTGTTCAAATATCCAAATCAAAATCCAAATCAAAATCAAGGGCAAAAATCTAAAAATCTCAAAAAACCCAAACAACTCAAAATCCAAAGTCCTAGAAGCCTAGTGTTTCATTCAAAGATTGATCAAAAGCCAAAAACATCCATATCATCCATCCTTAAATCACCATCATCATATCATCATCACCTTTGATCCTCAAAAGCATCCTAAAACTTTATACTTTGGGACATAAAATAACGATTGATCCAAAGAATCAAGAGATTCATCTCTCATATTCTCAAAGATTGATCTTTGTTTTATGGTTCAAACGAGATCTCAATACAAGAAGAGTATGGAAGCCAAAAAATAAACACCTGCTTCAAGCGATCTTAGCCAAACAAACACAGAAATAAATCTAGCTGAATCAAGTAATCCATTGACCCTCTCATCATCGCAAAATCTGCAAGAAGAAAACCAAGGAGAGGACCCTACTTTTGGAATGTCTCGTGAGGAAATGACAGAAATGCTCCAAAATCCGGATAACCATTGAATCATCAACGTCATGATGAGACTTAACCCTTCATTATAATGCTTGAATTAGCAAAACAAGGGGCCAAGTTGCCTTTGAATTTTGATGTAAGTACCATAGTGGAGACATCCTTTCCACCTATCTCATCCACCATCCCCATCTCATCTACACCTCCATCCCAAAACATCACGCAAAAAATTCCACAAATCACGACATCGTTTGCTCCAACTCAACCAAATGTCAACAAGGAAAACACATTCCTCAATGCTCTTCAATCACATCCCCTTGTTAATAATCAAAATCTAAACACAAACACCACCTTGGAACAAAACATACTCAACAACCCATTACACAAAAATGTTCCTCTCACTTTACATTACGACCAATCATCAACTTCTTTTCACGGAGCACCACAAACACCTCTTCTCACAAATTCACAAGAAGAAGGAGATACATTCAGACTAGGAGGTTTATTCGACACCACAATGTTTTCACAACAATTCACACCCCTCACCTTTCCACCTCTTCCGTGATTACCATTTTCATCTGCATCACTCCTCAGTTTAGGGCTTCCTCCCCTACCAGGTATCAATCAAACCCACATCCCAACCATCAATCAAAGCATTGCACCAAACACGTAAAATTTGTCATTGATATTGCAACAACAAACGACAAACACACAAGCAATGGTAACATCATCAAACACACCCCTAACA
This sequence comes from Sequoia sempervirens, assembly GCA_007258455.2. NCBI lineage: Eukaryota > Viridiplantae > Streptophyta > Pinopsida > Cupressales > Cupressaceae > Sequoia > Sequoia sempervirens. The sequence continues at coordinate 230,890,369 of VDFB02193867.1, forward strand.
TCACAAAGCATGGTCTCTGAAGAACCAACCACATCATTACCATTATCCAACACCCAAAACATCAACACAACATCATCATCATCCACCATTCCAAATCCACCACCACCCCCACCACCACCAATGTTCACCACATCAAACCAATACGACACAACATTGTGAGCCACTTTCCAAAGAGGATACCAACAAGTTCAAAAACAAAAAGCCATGCAACAAGTCGCTCAAGCTGCACAAGTTGCCAAAGCTGCACAAGCCGCAATACAAGTGCAACAAACACAAGCCCAAGCATTATTGCAACAACAACAACAAGCCGCCCAAGCTACGCAAGCATTGCAAGCACAAAGGGTTGCTCAAACACAACTATTATTACAGACACAAGCTGCACAAGCGCAAGCAATGCAAGTGCAAGCCCAAGCTCAAGTGCAATCTCAATATCAAGCATAGCAAGCACAAGCTCAAGCACAACTTCTTGCACAAGCAGCGCAAGTGCAAGCATATCAACAAGCACTAAAGAAATACCAAGAGCAACAAGAAGTAGCATAATTGGCAGCCCAACAACAAGCGTTGTGGGAACAACAACAAGCACAACAACAAGCATTGTTAGAGCAGCAACAAGTGCAACAACAAGCACCTAGCGCAACAACAAGAAGATCAACAACAGGCATTGTTCATCAAAAAGCAAGTAGAAGCCTACTTCACCCACCACAACATACTAATACCATCAAACAATGCACCGACCAACCCATCCACCCAACCAACAATTGAAACACCTCAAAATACTTTCATCCCACCCCCTGATCCGCAAAGCGATGTAACGACACAACTCAGGTTGCTATCGCAACAAGTGCTTGACCTTTAGTCAGGACGAACAACCAAAACACCAAGAAACTTGTATCCCTATCCATTTGATAGGAGCTTAGAGATGAAACCATTCCCCAAAGGATTCAAAATACTCAAATTTGACAAATATTGAGGGATGGGAAACCCTGAAGATCATATCAGGGAATTCCAGGTTCATTGCATGGAGGTCGCATATGACGATACTTATCTAATGCGGCTATTCCCTAGGAGCTTGGAAGACAATGCTATAGAATGGTTCTCTCACTTACCTTCAGGCATTAGAACATTCCAAGAAATCAGGGATGCATTCATTAGGAACTACGCATGTAATATTGCAATGGATGTCAGTCTTGAAGAACTATACGCTCTAAAACAAGGGAAGAATGAATCTTTTGCTTCATTCCTTCAACGATGGCGATCCAAGGCCAATCGGAGCAAGTGGACCATGCTAGAAGAACAACAAGTTTGCACCATCATAGCCAACCTTGAAAGCCGCTTGTCATTTCATCTCAAGGATCAGGAAATCACCACATATGATCAACTGATTTCCAAGGCGCTTAGCATCAAAAGAGCCCTTGTGACTCATCCCTTGCAATCAACATCATATCACGAGTAGCAAAACAACTGCCCATCATCCAATTACAATGACAAACCTCGTACATGGGCAAGGAACAAGAACGTTACTAATGATGGTGTTGTAGATGCCAAGGTTGTCATTAGTGGTCCACGCAAAAATACACCCACACCACAAATCCAAAATCAACGCCAAAACACTCATCACACAACATATAAACCCAATAATATTCCAACCATCAATAACCTCAATGATCAAAGAGGACCACCCCAACACAAAAGTTATCCAAAATGCAAATACGCTATATTGGGGGAACCATTGGAGGACATAATGAAAAAGTTGATTGCCGAAAAACTCATCCAGCCTCCTACATTCGAAAATTACCAAGAACCTGATGTCAAACCCCCTTGGTATAATGAAAATCAACTTTGCAAATTTCATAAAATCAAAGGTCATACCACAAACAATTGCATGAGACTCAAAAACATCATCCAAGATCTCATTGACAAAAGAATCATAAATGTGGAATAGCCGACGGGAAATCAGGATCTAAAAATCTACATGAATCTGATGTTGAATCATGGCAAAAAAGGGAATAAAAATGATAAAGGGAAGGGCAGTGTAAATCATATTTATGAAATGGTCATTGCGTCTCTAAATGAAGATTGCATGGTCATCACCATCAAGGGCGCCCATGCTGAAGATCAAGTGGAGTCACCACAAGAGGCGGCAAAGTCACCATTGCAAGATCATCCCAACCAAATAGAGTTCCTTCATCTAGATCCACTCCTAATGGTTACAATGTAGTAGATCAACTCAAGAGAATGCCAGCACACATCTCCATTATGGAGTTGTTAAAAATCTCATCAGCACACAAAAAGATCCTCAAGGAAGCATTAGCCTCATCCACCGTCCCCGCAGATCTTGATGCAGAACAATTCCAAGCTATGGTTGGAAATATCATAACACCTAATCTCCTTACATTCTTTGACCAAGATTTCCCCGCCCAACCATCTCACAACCACGCGCTTCACTTGGAAGCCATTGTAAACAAGAGAAAAATCAAAAGGGTCTTGGTGGATGGAGGTGCAGGCTTGAACATTTGTTCTCTTAGCCTCATCAAGTAGTTGAAAATATCAGATGATTGCATTGACAAAGGTAAGGGCATCACAATAAGAGCATATGATGACCAAGAAAGAGTGTCTCAGGGCACAATCAAACTACCCATTCAAGTAGGACCAATGCTCATGGAAACCACCTGTCAGGTCCTGGACCTCGACTTACCATACAACATCCTCCTCGGACCCCCATGGATCCATGCGATGAAAGTCGTAGCATCAACCTTCCACCAATGTGTGAAATTTACACATAATGGACAAGAGGTTACTGTTCATGGAGATCCCGAACCATTTTCATATTGCAAAAATCTTGAGGCCAAGTATTACAAAATCCCCCAAGTTCCAAAGAATGATGAAGGCCCATCCACACCATACATCGACGCCGCCATTCTCACTTCCACTTTTGCAACAAAGACACCCACCATCCCCACCATCTCCGATATCAAGCTCATCATCCAAGAGGATGGTTGTGGAAGCTATAAACTCCCTAACAATGCTTTTGTGATAGGAGAGTTACCTCAATCTCCTAGAACACAGGGACGCCCACAAGAAAATCAAGCTTCCACATCTCAAACATCTCCTGAAGACTATCCCTAATTCACAAGCTGGGGAGACCTTGTCCGAGAGGTTATTGAGGCAGATCCATCACACATGCTATATCAAGATGAAAGATCAACACTTGAATTACCAATGGACGAGACAAGCAAAGGCCTACAAATGATGCTTTCCATGGGTTACAACATAAATCAACGACTGGGACAAAATGACAATGGGCTCATAGTACCTATCATGCCAAAGATGCGACCCATAACAAATCTTGGCCTTGGATGTACCCTTCCGAGTATAACCATACATGGCCAAAGTCCTTCAGTTAGAATGGTTAACAATCCTCCTCAGCCAACTGTAGCAGAATTACGCCTACCCGTATCTACAGGTCGTGTCATAGACAACTTTACATTTGATGTAACCAATGTTTGTAGTAGTAGGGATGACGAGGATCATTTGACCAATCTACCTAGGTTATTCGAAGATACCACCCTATGTATGATTAGTACCCTATCCTTCGAACCAGACCATCCAAATCATGAGATCCGCTTAGTCTACCCCCAATTGATTGACTATGACCAACGAGGACCACCAGGTCTTGATACGTTCAAAAACGATGAGGCACTCTCAAGAAAAAGACAAGATCATATAGCAACCCTAGGTGCTATCTTTGATAGATTGGAGGAATACAAAGTTAGACTAAATCCCAAGAAGTGCATCTTCAGCGTACAATCAGGTAAATTGCTAGGATACATAGCCTCCATGACGGGTATCGAGGTGGATCCAGAAAAAGTCAAAGCAATCCTCGAGATGGAAGCACCAAAGACATTAAAACAATTGAGAGGCCTCCAAGGCCGACTTCAATCCATCCGACGATTCATAGCACAACTGGCAGACAAGCAGAACCCATATTCTCACCTACTCCACAAGGGGGTAGCATACAAATGGGATACAAAGTGTGAAGAGGCATTTAACAAAATCAAGGAATACCTACTGACACCACCAGTGTTGATGCCACCTATCCCGAGAAAGCGATTGATCTTATATGTGTCAGCAACAACAGCAGCCGTAGGAGCTCTCTTGGCTCAGCATGATGAAAACAAAATGGAGAGGGCTATCTACTATATCAGCAGGACAATGGTCGATCACGTGCTAAATTACTCATTCATCGAGAAAGCTTGCCTCGCAGTAGTGTTTGCATCCCAAAAATTCAGACATTACATTCTAGCATACAATATAAAGCTCATTACGAAAATTGATCCCCTCAAGTATCTCCTATCAAAAGCAATGCTCACAGGTAGAATGGAAAAATGGGTAATGATACTATCAGAGTATGACATCGAGTATGTGGAGCGCAAAGCCATTAAGGGATAGGTTATTGCGGATCAACTGGTAGAAGCACCAATTTATGCGGAAAATCCTCTTGTATTTGAATTTCCAGATGAATCCATTTTTAACCTCAATGTGGCGGACCATTGGAAACTATATTTTGATGGTTCATACACACAACATGGCTCAGGAGCTGATATCTTCTTCATCACCCCACAGGGGGACTGCATACCAAGGTCATACAAACTAGCATTTCCTTGTACTAACAACATTGTGGAATACGAGGCTTTGATTATAGGTCTCAGGATAGTAGTGCAATGGAATATCATAACCCTCAAAGTCTATGGAGACTCTCAGTTGATCATAAATCAGGTCAATAATGAATATCAGACTAAGGATGTCAAGCTAACTCCATATAAGAAATTGGTGGAGACTCTAAAGGAATCTTTCATTGACATAACATTTGAGCAAATTCCAAGAACCAACAATAGAGCAGCCGACACCATGGCTACAATTGGGTCCCTATTAGACATCCCTCATAATGTACCGAAATATGAATTTCTGATCGAGCAGCTTCTCGTCCCCACATTCGAGGTACTAGAATTGGAATATGCGTGCAAAATCGTTGGTCCTAGTGATCCTTGGTATCATGACATCTATACATATCTTTGAATAGGAGTCTTACCTGCTGACCTACCATCGAGCCTAAAACGAACCTTTATTAAAAAGGCATCCAAATTTGTGATCCTAGGTGACACCCTCTACCGTAGAAGTATAGAAGGTACCTTACTACGCTGTCTAATTGTTGAGGAGGCATTAACTGCTCTAACTGAGGTTCATAACGGTATCTGTGGCTCACACTCAAGTGGGATGACCATCGCCAAGAAACTACTGAGGCTGGGGTATTACTGGCCCACAATGGAAAGAGAAGCGCATGATCATGCTAAGAGGTGTTTACAATGTCAGTAACATGGAGATCTCATCCATGCTCCAGCTCAAGAGCTTCATCCGATTATCACACCATGGCCCTTCTCACAATGGGGACTCAACCTCATTGGCAAAATCACACCCACCTCGTCCAATGGCCACAAATTCATCATCACTGCAATAGAGTACTTCACAAAGTGGGTGGAAGCCATATCCATGACGTATATCACTAGGAAGCAAATCTCAAAATTCATCCTAAACTATCTCATCTGTCGTTACGGTGTCCCACAAGCCATTATCTCAGATAATGGGACACCATTCAAGAAATAGGAGGTTCGCGACTTGTGCGAGAAATTCAAAATCCAGCATCACTTCTCCACCCCGTACTATCCCCAAGGCAATGGCCAAGCAGAAGCCACAAACAAAACCATCCTCAAAATCCTCAAGAAAATAGTGAATGATGCAGGTCGTGACTAGCATCTGTAGCTTAATCTCGCCCTCTGGGCTTATCGAACTGGCATCCGCACACCCACTGGCATCACCCCCTTCTCCCTGGTCTACGGATTAGAAGCTATCCTCCCCATTGAGATCGAGCTCCCATCCCTCAGAATATCATTGCAAAATATCATCACTGATGAAGACTATCGGGTGTCAAGATTAAACGAGCTGGAACTACTGGATGAGAGATGAATAGATGCTTTGAATCATCTACAAGTCTATCAGAATAGACTCAAATGAAGCTATAACAAGAAGATCAGAAGCAAGAATTTCCAAGTCAGAGAATTGGTCTTAAAAGAAAATCAGAAGAATGTCCTGAATCCTAGCAGCAAAGGCAAGTTCAAACCTAATTGGTTAGGACCTTTCATCATAACAGCAAGTTATAAATCAGGGGCATATCAGCTATCGACACCCGAAGGGGAACCCTGCAGGAGCCAATAAATAGCTCCCATCTCAAAAAGTTTTATGCCTAATTCTTTCAAGGTATAGAACCAAAAAATCCAAAAAAATAATCAAAAGAAGTCCTAAAAAAATGGTTACTTCAACGAAAACTTGGAAAACAGGTGTCTTGGTAACAAGCAAAAAAATCAAAAAAGCAAAAAAATCCAGAAAAATCAGAAAAAGGATAAAAAAAATCGTCCTATAGTGAAAACCACTTTGGTGGAACTTTGGGAAAGTACCTCGGTGAAAACCTGGCAAACAGGTGCCTTGTATAAATAAGAACTTTCCATCCTCCAGGACCTTTATGGCTTGTTCGTCATCATCCCTCCATTTCGCTTCCATCATCCATCACATTCAGGTCTCCATCCATCACACATCCACTCGCATTCGCACCATAGCTTGGTCTTACGTTCGTATCATGATCCCTCCTAGTACTACTCGGCCCATCCTCAAGGTCAGTTTGTCCTGCCTTTGGCAGAGTAGTCTATTGCATCACGCTGGGGGCACGTTCTCATTGGATCGGATTCGTGTATGAACTTAAAGTCCTCAAAATTAGAAAATCCAAAAACATTGGAAAAAATCAAAAAATCCAAAAACAAGGTCATCTTGTCGAACTACGTCATCTCTGAGCTTGAACGTAGGCAAGATTGATCTTTGATCATCCCCCGAGACATTTAGGTCAGTCCTATAGGAGTCCATTATAATAAACTGACATTCATCATGTAAAGCTTCATCTGTAAATTGGTCAAGTCGTCAGTCGAACTACGTGGTCTCTGCGTATATAACGTACGCAAGGCTCATCTTTCAATCAGCCCTTGAGACCACTAGGATAGATCTTTAGGTTAGTCTCTTGGTCAAAATCTCAGAAAATCCCAAAAACATTTTAAAAAAAAAATCAAAACATTTGCAAAATCTCGAAAATACCAAAAATAGCCTCAAAACATTCCAAAAAAATAAAAAACATCCAAATATTTGGAAAATCCACCCACCTCATCTCGCTTGCACCCGGAATAACACCATCCATAATAAAATGATCGTCATCATCAACCTTTGGTGAAACAGTCATAAACAAGCCTAGCAAATGCAAGAAAACTCCACAACGTCAAGTCTAAAGTATAAGATAGTGCGTAAGCTAGTTGGTTATCTCTTCGTATTGGTAACACATTGTCTAAATGGTCCCATATCAATCATCCCTTATAAATGAAATGACGTGCCGCCATCCACTAACATGTCCTAGGATGAATCTTTCCTACAATGGGAATTATCTTTTGGCAATAAGTTTTGTTTATCATCTTAGAAAACACATCCTCTTTCTGTTAGCAGTATTGAAGAGCATCATTTTGTCTGTTTACTTGGTCTTTATCTTTTGACTTATCTCATTATGCGCTCATTCCAAAGATGTCTCGATGATATCCCAAAATAGTGGATTTAGAGAAGTAGGAATGGGGCAATGATCATTATTCTTTTGTCTGATGTGCTTGTTGGACGATCTTGTAATATAACCTTGGCAAATACTTGCTTTGTTAGGTATGTATGGAAGAGGTCTAGGGCAACTTGTTGATTATTATAGGGATAGGTTTAGCTTTCCGTGTTTTGGTCTGAGGTGTCTGAAACTTCCGAAGTACATCCTAGCAAGGTTTCCGTATGTCGGGTGTGAACAAGAATACTCCTATCTAATTGTCGAGTCAAATTCCATCACACTAAGTACCACACCATCCTGGTTTGCTATACCTTGATGCATCGTACCACGTGTGTGATCAAACATAAGAAAATTTGGCCCTTTGAAAATCCTAATTCCTCGGCAAGTAATCATTATCATTATCATCATCATCATCTGCATTTGTGTCATCTTGTGTCTTGTTAAAATTATTCCTTCTTTTCTTACTAACCACACTAACAAGGTACTATGATAGTTGATCAGCATCACCATCATCATCATCGATCCTGCATCCACAAATCATTAGCATATTGCATAAGCATATCATATAGAAATCATCAGCACATCGCATAACCATATCGTATAGGAAACACATGCATTGCACTTTAATCATCATATAAATAGGTTATCATAAACATTTTTCATAGATAGGTGCATACATGTCATCACATTTCACCCATTGCATTGCATCGCATAGCATTCATTTACATTTCATAACCATTTCATATTACCGTCTAAATCACCACATAGCATCTATAAAAGCATTCCATAATACGAGGCATATCACTTTGCATTAACATATCGTTGCATCACATACATCATCATTTAGGTTAATAAATATTTGTTATTTCTAAATCATCTCATAAAACCATTTGCATCATATCACGACCATCCCATCATATCACATTCATCCATAAAACACCTCATATATAAGCATATTTTACACATCATTGTATAAATCAAATCAGTTCACATATTGCATTAGCATAAAATAAGTCATCATATAGTTAAACATCATTGTACATCATATCATAGGTCATAATAATTTGCATAAATGTCATTCGAAATAAATGCATCCATCACATATAGAAAGAAGAAGCATACATGCATAAATAAAAGTACACGGTACATCTCATCAAAATCGGCTCATATATCATATCATCAACTGTCATAGTACAAATAATAATCGGATCACTATACATGTGTGTCAATCAGTACGAAAATGCCCATTGGGCTATCAAAAATGAGCCCATAAAGCACAAAAGGTACATCATAAAATCTGAATCATGGCTGATCTTCGTGGATGCTGCCCTCGCCCCTGTCACCGTGACCCTCTGGTGGTCTCTGACTAGCCCACTCTGAGTACTCGGGAACCCAATCTGCTCTAGGTACATGGTCATGATAGGCCTAGTGGTAGTACTCTATCTCTCAGATGGCCTCCCTATAGGATCGTACTGGCATTGTACCCTGCAAGGATGAGGCGGCTGTCATACTCTCAATTTGTTGTCTGCGGCATAGCTTTGTAGCTGCCTATAGCTCTGCGACCTGTCGCTGCTGTACAGCCTGATCTCTCTCCACTATAAGCTGCTCCCTCTTAGCCCGTGCCTGGTCTCTCTCGACCGTCACTGCCTGTACCTATTCCTGTAACTACAAAATCAAGGCATCTTGTACATCTGCCTTCCCTACTGGCTGTACCCGTGGCTGCGCATGAACCTGACCCTCGCCCTCGGCTCGTGGTGGTGGGACTAGTGGATCTTGTTGCTGGTCCTACATGGGAACATCCTCATGGCCTGGTGGAATTGGGAGCACTAATGGTGGATCCTACCAGATCTCGATCCACGATCCTCGCCCTCGTGCTCGTTCTCTACCCCTGCCTCTGACCCTGTATGCCTCTGGATCCTCTCCTGGGATAGTCAACCGAAGAGGAGGTATGAACCAGTCTCTGTAGGCCTGCATGGTCCCTAGATCTACCAAACCCTGATCATAAGCCCATGGTCAGGCTACTAGCTGCCGAAAGCTATCAACTGCCTCTGCGGTAGGAATGTTAGGCCCCCATGATGTCTGTGTCAAGCTCCGTGCAAAGATGGCCACATAACCATCATCGGGCCGATCCTATGGCTCCCCAAACTGATACTACACGCGCCTTGGTAGGTATCTCTCTATCATCGTGTGCTCTCGGCCCTGCATGTATCGATCCTAACGGCAGTAGAAGAGTTGATCTGCATCATTAGCCCATCCAGGCTGACCGAGGTACGGTCTCCAAGTGAACACAAGCATCTCATCTATGACCCGCCTCCAGTAGGGGATCCCGTGCTTGCTGGTGTGTGTGAAGGACACACCACCTCTATATCGTGTCACCAGGGCATCCTTTGCCCCTATCAGAACTGGAACAACCTGTGGACGTAGCACAAAAATGTGCTCCCACGCCCAAATGTGCAAAAGTGTCACGCCAGCCCCCAGTGCTCTGCCATCCACATATGCATACTCATGCAAATCCTTGTAGAGTGAGGCCAGAAGGATGGGTCACCATGAAAATCGAACCGGCCTGTCCTGGACCATCCTCTCCCAGTAATATCCCCAACCTGGACTAAAATACTGTCCTCGTCAGTCTGGGGCAACCAAACCCAAAATGATCGCCACAATCGCCCAGCGAAAGGGAGGTGCTATAACTCTGTACCTCTCCAGCTCGATCTGCCCCTCGCAATAGATGATATCTCAAATGGCGAGGACTCAGGTGCAGCAATCGCATCCCTCCTCCATGTCGTAGATCACCCAACGGCCATGAATGGGCAATCGTAGTATGCGCTATATGTCCTCCAATGTGACGGTCGCCTCACCAGTGGGAAGATGAAATGAAGAGGTCTTGCTGTGCCACCTCTCGGCCAGCGCCGACAACATCTCGAGGTGTGTGTGCATGGGCGTCGCGTACGCAATGTGCCATAGTCATGCGGCTCCCAATCGGTCCTGATCTTTGTCGGTCAAGTCCCGTAGGATGCTTGCCAAATCCCGTGACTGGTGCTCCCATGAATAAAGCTCCTTGGGCCCGTCCTGCATCACGCAAAGTCGACATGTTAAATTTTTTGGAAAATTCCTGACCTAACACTCCAAACTTGTTCCTAGCGGCGCAGTTTGTGAAGGCGTCACAGTTTGAGTTTTCTCAAACTCCAACGTTGGACTAGGAATTTAGCCAAATAGAGCTGCCGCGACACACTTTAGCTCCTAGCATCACATATTTCATGAAAAGGGCGCCATCGCGGCGTACTTTTCCAAACTGGCCCACCGAGTTCGAGCTGAGCCTGAGCCTAGCGATGGAGTTTTTAAACTCTAAATTGCACCACTGTGGCGCTAAACAACGCCGCTGCGGCACAAAAAGACTAAAAGTGGTGCACTTTAAACACCGAGTGGCACTATAATAGCGCCACTAGAGGTGAGCTCTCCTTAAAATCAGTAATAAATGCATTAAAAATGAAAAAACGAAGCTTTAGTTGGGGTCACATATCGGGGCACCGATGCCAGGTGGCCGCTGGTAGGTCCGAACTCAGTTTGAAATGTGTAGAGGGAGCTATCATTGTGCCATATCGTCAGGAGGTCGGAGCTCAAATCTCAAGGTTTGCTAGCAGAGGTGTGTGAAAATGACTTGAAAGTGACCCCTCGGGCCCCTTTTAAGCCTAAAAAGTAGGGTTTTTTACCCTCTAGGGCTGTCCTGCTAGGGTTTTGGACCCCCGAACCTATTTTTGTCCTTTTGAAGCTTGTTTTTCATCGTTTTATTGCATTTAAACACGTTTTTAGCCTCCCAGACCCCTTTCAAACTTGTCGGGCACTTTATCACTTTTTTCGCGAGATCACCCAAAAAATTGAAATTTTCATCCGATCTCTCGAGGGGGCATTATAATGGCATGTTTTCTCTCACCATGCGGCAGTGGGGAAAGTTTTTAAATATTGAAGTTTTTTTATTTTGATTGAGATCGTGTATTCTTTGAACCAACACAACGAGTGCATTTCTTCAAAGAGGGGCAAAATGTAGACATAAAAAATGTACTGATTAACATTGTGCACCTAATCCCGACTTACTAACATAGTTTCTTTCTAAATCATCCCTCGGTCTAACCATTTAATTAAATTCCCTTATCTGATTAAATTCATCAACATTCATCTTTTAATTAAATAAATCATTTTGTCTAATTAAATCACTCTCTCCTGTTAATTAAATCAATCCATCTGATCTAATTATCCCTATTTAATTAAATAATCAATTTATTTGATTAAATCCCTAAAGTCTATCCATTAAATTAAATAAATTAAAACCTTATTTGATTTAATCTAACACCATCCCTTTTAATTAAATAAATCAAAATCTTTATTTAATTAGCTTTTTATCATATTCTTCTCTTATATGATTTAAATAAATCCATAAATTTAAGTCAAATAAGTCATATCATCTAATCTCCTATTAAATTAATTAACCCTTGATTAATTTAATCTAATCTCATGTCACATCCTCTAGATAATGCAAGTAGCACATGAAAATAGATTTAATTCATTTATTAAATCCCTATTTTCCCTCACATGGCATCTTTTGGAATATTCTCTCAATTTGAATTCAAAAATTTCAAGTCAACATGTACATCCAACAAGGCAATAAATTCATCTTACATGTCCTTTGCCTTGAGCCAAGTGGCATTTATTGCATTTTCCCTTCCCTCTTACATGTCATTTCAACAAATTTGAATTTCAAATATTGACATTTATTGGCACAAACCCCAAATCTTGCACAACCATCATCCATTCATAGCTTGACAAGTGGCACCATATCATTGGATGAATGTTAGTCCCACATTGCTCAAATTTGGGCATTCATACATCTTGAAATCTTATAAATGAAGAGCTCCTCTCCTCATTTTATCATCCACAATTTGAGTAAACTTACTATGCTCAAATCATTAGCCAATTTCACCCATCATTTGCATTCTTAGCTAGGCTTTTTGCAGGTTTGGCTTGGAGTTCTTATCTTTTCACCACAAGTGGATCAACAATCTCTTCAACATTTGAATCTTGCATCATAGGAATTGGGAAAGGGCCAATTTTCACATCAAATTGGCACCAATTCCCCCATGGGATCAAGTGTTTGCTATTTAAATTAGGATTTAATATTTGGTTTATCAATTTCATTCTGTTCTTACTTATTTTATTTCCTATTTTGAGTTTGCAAATGGATTTCACGGGGAATCCTTCTTTTAGCTTGCATTTCCTTGTTTAACTTGTTTATTCATGTTGTTTTGTAGGTACTAGGAAAAGGGTTCGCACAATTGCAACCCTAACTCTAACACTAATTAAACCTTGACCCTAACCTGATTGAACTCGTATTATGACCCTGACTCTAACACTAATTGAACTGTAATCGTAACCCTAGGTATTGTTGAAACCTAACCCTAATTGTATCAAAGCCCTAGAGAACTCTAATTGAACCCTAACCCTAAAATAGACAATAACCCTTACCTTAATTGAACCCTAACTCCAATCCTAGCCCCTGACCTTAATTAAACCCTTATTGAATTATAACCCTAATTGATCCCTAACCCAAATTGAATACTAATTGAACCTTAACCCTAAGTGAATAGCAACCTTAATTAAACTCCAACCATAATCCTATTTGAATTTTGACCCTAATCATAACCATAATTCAACCCTAACCTTAATTGAACCCTAACCCTAAACATGAATTCAATTAAGTTTAAGGTTCAAATAGGGTTAGACTTTAATTAAAATTAGGTATAGGATTCAATTAGGATTAGGGTTGGGGTTGGGGGTAAAGATTAGGTTCTATGATAGAGCTTGGGGTTAGTGTTAGGGTTCAATTGGGGCAAGGGTTAGTATTAGGGTTAGGGTTATGGTTCAATTAGGGTTTCATTAATGTTAGTTTTAGAATCATAGTTATGTTTAGGGTTGGATATAAAATTAGAGTTAGGTTTGAAGTTAATTAGTGTTAGTTTTAGGGTTGGGGTTATGGTTAGAATTATAATTAATGTTAGTATTGGGATTAGATTCTACCACTTTAATAAAAATAATCTTCTATAAATTCATTCAATTTTTTTTTGAAATTATATAATTTAAAATATTTTCAAATTTACCTATGTTGATATATGAGATATATAGCAAATCTAAACTCTATACAATTTATAGTTAACTTGACATTGTGTATAAAAAGGTTTAAGTTATGAATGTTATAATATAAAAAATAAATGTGTTTTCAATGTTTATTTGTCGCTTTAAAAGATGTGCAATAATGTTGCAATCACTAATGATTAATTTTTTCTTGATGGTTAAAATAGATTGGTAAGTAAATTTATCTATAATAAGTAAATTTATCATTGATTTTTCTTGATAAGTAAATCAATATTTCATAAATTTATCTATAATTCTTATTTATTTTTTTCTTAATTATATTAAGTTATATTTTATTAAATTGTTAAAAATTTAAGTTGCTTATAAATAATTTTATGTGTTTTTTATAATTAACTTGATATTGTGTATAAAAGGTTTAAGTTATGAATGTTATAATATAAAAAGATAAATTTGTTTTCAATGTTTATTTGTTAGTTTGATGTGAGAATAATGTTTCATAGTAATGATTAAATTTTTCTTGATTGGTTAAGTGATATTGTGAAATTATTCTATGTTAATTTAATGTTATGAATGCTTATAATATAAAGAAAAATATTTCTAATATATTTTTAATGCATCTTTATATATTATAAACAAACATCTAAAATAAAAATGTGATTGTAAAAAAAATACAACTTAATGAGTGAACATACATTTAAAGTTAAAAGTGAAATTATAAAACAAATTGTAAATTTATTTTATTTTTCTTCTATAAATATAATTTTTTTATTTGTCGTCCGCCTAGTAATGCCCACTTCTCCTTTTAATGAATGTTTTATTTTGCAAGGGTTGATTTAGTGCTGCCGTTGATTTATTTCCTGTAAATATCAACAGTGCCCACCATCTCGTGATCGAGAATTGAAGGATCACGAAATGACGGGCAGGCGCCACGTGTCCTATCCGGGGGATCAAATTTGAGCTATCGTTAACCAACTACCATTTGATCTGAGTCGTTCCCCACCATCCCACGATGGTGTTTGGGTTGATTGCAAAATCACAGGCAGGCACCACGTGTCTCTTCTGATGAAGCCTAAAGAGTAAAGGAAACACTAGCCAACTTTAAATGTATTAAGGGGCGGATTACTAAAGTTTTCTCGAGACGCACATGTTCTAAATCGACAGATATGTTATAATCTCACTGAAAAAGTTGCTTGAAGGTTAACGACATGGCTAGTGACTGTGTTAAAGGAACAAGATCAACGACCCCCGCTATCCCGCGATCAGGGATTACAGGGATCGCGATATCACGGGCGGGTGCCACGTGCCCTTCCTAAAGGATGAAATTTGCATCACCATTGATGAGCTGTCTCTTCAAGATTGATGGTGCCCGCCATCCCGCGATTAAGAATTTTGGGATTGTGATGTCGCGGGTACCTGCCACGTGTCTCATCCAATGAAGCCTAAGGAGTGAAGAAAGCATTCGCTGGTTTTAAATGTATTACGAGGCGGATTACTAATGCACTTGTAAGATGCACATGTTTTATTTCAATGCAGATATTATGATTTTAAGGGAAAAGCTGCTCGATAGTTAAAGGAAATGACGATGACCATTTTTGAAGGAGCAAGATTTATAGTAAAAATATCAACGGTGCCCGCCATCCTACAATGGTAAATCAAAGGATTGCGATATCGCGGGCAACCACCACGTGGCATTCCTTCGAGGCGTATGACATAGTGGGCCCCTTTATTGCCATGTTGGCGATTATGTTAGCCTTTTTTGAAGATGGCCATCGATGATTTGATCAAACTGAAGGATCAACGACTCAAATTTAAATATGTATCAAATTATGGTTGGAGCCCTTTGTGTAGCTTGTGAATGGGCTTTAATGGCAGATGAGACATCTACTATCAGGATTTGATTGACATAAAATCAATTTACTTGTCTCATTTGTATCACAAAGTATCCAAGTATTACGTGAAAATAGTTTCAGAGCCAAAGGTGAAATTGTGAGCAACTACAGCCAGAAATTAGAGTTTGTGTGAAAAAAGCCATGAGTTAATTTTCTCTATTTCCCAGTCATTCTGCACCTAAATTTGTGAAAGGGGGGGTCTGCTATGCTTGTCACTGAGTTCATTAAAATCTTTTGTTAGGGCTATTGTTTAATCATAAATTGTGAGGAATTGCGGTATTTTTACTTTGTAATTTCCTATCTCTGCTTAGTCATAGCCACTTGAAGTGTAACATTGTAGTGAGGCCCTAGTTTGTCAAAAATGGTGCCAAACAAGCAACACTTTGGCCACATTGAGTATTTGAAAAGAAACTTGTACAATGATTTCCTAGATCAATTTCCATTATCAACAAATAAGAGAAGGAAATGTTTGGTGTTGATGCGAGGGAAAATCCTAGGGGAGGGGTTGGTGTGTAATAATTCCAACATTGCTAATGCTAGGGTTCCACTCACAGGCTTAGAAATGTTCAGACTATGGTATGGACAGAGGAATTTTCCTCATCCTTTTCAAATGGATGGATGTACGACATGGGAAAAGCTGGTTGTTCCAAATGTGTTCCCTGATGTGGAATTATTTAGAGCGTGGCCAAAAGATATGACCCTATCACACGGGTAATCAGAGATAATGATGGAGGGGTTCTATTAGAAATTAACAGAGATGTTATCCAACAGACTTTTGATTTGAGTGAGCCAAGTGATGACTTGGTTACTATTAATCTTGAAAAAATGAAGCAGAAGTATACAAAATTGCAATCTTTTTTTAGGGTTAAGATGCTTCCACCTCATCTGGTTAAGGCAGAGGGTTCACAATTTCACATCAGCCCTAGTGACCAGGAACCCTTCAGATTGAATTGTTTTGGAAAGCTTTTCCTAGCTACTTTCTATTCACTATGTCATATTTTGGGTTTCAACCCTGGTGCAGTAATGCTAATTGCATATATGTTCATGGGGGTGCAAATACAACACCCTAACTTCTCTATAACATATGACTTTGCTTCTTTTTTGGTGGAGAGGATAGATGAAGGACTGTTGAAGCTGCAAAATGGTGATATTGGTACTCAATTATTTTTGTATTCCATGTTGATGCATATGTTCTTGTTTAGGAATGTTGATTTCTTTGCTGAGAAGATGAACTTAAGACAATCAGTTAATAGGCTGCAGATTTGTCCTGTAATAAGGAAAGCACTAGTTATGTGCAATTTGATAATTGTTTTGCTGCAAGATTGAGGGCTAGATTGATGGTAAATGTACCTAGAATCCCTCAGGAAGTGCATGATTTCTTTAGGCCAAAGGAGAGGAAACCAAAATTGAGGGTTTTACATAACTGGGGTGACATTATCCCATATCTAATCAGCACTGTCCTGAGAATATATGGATTTCAAGGAACCCCTCACATGCTGCCATATAATGTGCCACCAAGACTAGGGTTTGCAGAAGTTATGTGGAAGATGGGGTGTATTCATGAAGATAACCTAACTGGAAAGGGGAAGGAAACATTATTCCCTGATTATACAGTAGTGTCTAACTTTACATTTTCAAAGGGAGGCTAGACACATTTTGACAAATTCTTTGTTGATTACCATTTAAGATTTGGTCCAAGGTGACAACATGATCTTGAAGGTTTCTTTTCTCTTTTCAGACAAAGAATAAAAAGTGGAAAATTTGCACATGAGTTCAATTTCCTTGAGGACCTGATCAGGAATGAATTTGATTTAAATAGATAGGAATTGAACAAGGAAAAGTGGATAGCTTATAGTAAGCTATTGGATATTGTGCATGAAATGGATCCGACGTATGATCCATTGATGGAATTCACTCCATACCACAAGAGAATTAATTTTTTAATGAATAATTTCAAGGAGATAATAGAAACCTTGACAACCAAAAAGTTTAATTCAAGGCTAAGTCTGGATATGCAAGGACAAAGTGATATTCCAATTGAAACAAGGTTAGTATGTCAGCCTATAAAAAGGTAGCCCATCTATAGGAGGAAAAGGGATACTGGCAGTAATGAGGAAGAAGTAGATAGAAAAGAGAAGAAAATAATGAAGGCGCCTTCACGACTAGACCTAAAATTCAAAGTACCTGGGGCTATCAAAATCATTGAATTAAAATCTTCACCAGAGCGTAGTCCCCCATCACCACCACCTGAGCCAAGCCCTAAGAGGCAAAGAACTGATCACCTACATGAGGATCTCATAGATGAAATTATTGTTACTGATCAAGACATGCAGGTTGGTATGTCATCCCCTCCTAGGTCAGCTGAATTGGTTCTATTTGATTTGGATATGAAGGGTAAGAGTGTGCAAGATGCAAGAATGGAGGCTTGCAAGGAGTTCTTAGATGACAATGCATTTGTAAAGACTCCTATATTCTTGCAATTGGCATGGAGGATTAAATTTGAGGAATATCAAAATAAATGCAAGGAGAGAAAAGAACTAAGGCCTGACAGGTCAGATCAGGAGACTGATGAAGAAGTGAAAGCTGAACTAATGGAAGAGTTCAAAAAAATCACTCGTGAAGAAGGAAGACAACTAGTGAATCAGGCTGGTGTTTTGATTTTTCCTGAATGGGACATAGCAAATGCAGTGGCTTTCAATGCCATTATGAAGTCCAAGAATCCTTTTCAGGATTCTGAAGAAGAAGTTAAGGCAGCATTACAAAACTTTGCCTTCAATGAAGAATATGAGACCTTGGCAATTTGGGCATTGGCTCCACAAGGAAGAAAGCCAGACATTGTTGATATTAATCCAAATTTCAAAGGAGGATTAATAATAAAGAGGTCTTCAGAGACTACAACAACTGAAGCCACTAGTTTAACTATGAATGTGGCCAAGTTGGCCCAAAAGACTGCTGAAAGGGAGGAGGCTGAAAGAAAGAGCCTAATGGAGAAGTATAACATTTTAATTGAAGAATGTAGTAAAATGCAACAGAGGAATGTTGAGCTGCAAACTAAAGTAGAAAGGTTCAAGTATAGACATATTGGGGAAACATCCAATGCTCTAGGAACCAACACATCACCTCCCACAGCAGGGTCAATGCCTCATGCTTCTCCAAATGTTTCTACACCAGGGTCTCCCATTCAAAATCCTGCTCTTACTCCTCCTCTAGAACCAGTTGATGAACAAACAAAGTGCTCTATTGATCCAACAAAAACACATCTCATGTAGAAAATTGATCAATTACAAACATCACTAAGGGTAAAAGATTAGGGTTTTCTTTCAAAAGAAAAAGAAATTGTTACTCTTGTTTTGGAGCATTTAAATGAAAAGGTGGATAATAAACTACCCTATATAGATTCTTTGTATTCTTTTCTATTTGAAGCAATAAATAATATTGATAGGGATCAGGGGATAGTGATTCAAATAATTCAAAATTGGATCCCTAGGGAAAATAATCTAGATGTTATGAATAAGGCCTCAAGGTTTGATGTAAATAATAGGCCCCAAACATTGAAGCCTACTTATATATTAGTTAAATCATTGCAAGGTTTTCAGACCTTACCAGATGATCTAAGTAGGAAGATTAGGGAATTGGTAAAGAACTTCAATGATTGGGGTAACACACTGTTACCTGATATAACTGATGAGTAGGGGGAAATCAGAACACTCCAACAATGACAGGATCAAGCAAGTAAAGTCATCAATAATCAAATTAAAATAATTTGTGATGACTCATATTATGATTTGTTGGTAAATTGTATGGATAAGATTATTGGTACCGGCTCATTTTTAGAATCTTTTGAAAGAGATGCTAATCAGGAAGCGGTAAAGTATTTTCTTTATAGTACAAAGGTAAAAGAGGTGATTAATTTTGACTGGCCAACTGATGAAGAATACCAGAGGTGGGTGGCTAAGTATTTGAATAATGATGAGTAAAAAGAGTGGGCTACCGACAAGTGGAAAATCAGATGTTGTGGTTACAATGTTTCCAATTTT
>VDFB02193867.1:230910225-230949851 GCA_007258455.2 Sequoia sempervirens
CAAGAGATATGTATTAGAGTATTCACAAGGAGTATTAATCACACATGACAATCATATTACACTCCATAGTGAGAACTTTTATGAAATAATATTTATGTATCTAATATAATGATGAGCTTTATTTTGTCCAATAATTTAGGAAATGGAATATCTATATAATAGAAAAGGATATTTTCATTCACATAGAGCATAAACCTCCATGGTTCATGTACAATTATGGTAGGTTGTAGAATAATTAACATCAAAGGTGGTAGACACATATATCTTATAATTTCGTCTTAATATTTGACAAAAGAAATGGAATACCAATGTAATTGCAGCATTAAATATTATTCTAGATCTTTAAGTAATGATACGTCAAATTTTAATCAAATGTGAATTAGGTATCCTAATTTTTTGACATGTATTAGATACCTTGAATAGGTAGCATAAGGAAACCCAAATCCTATTGAAAATGGGGTATATTCTAGTTCATAGTGAGGAGCTTTAGAAAAATATTTTGTAAACTCTTAGGTGGAAAATAACTTTGTGATATTGATGGTAGTGGTATTTTTACAAAATAACTCATACTATCCATGATAAGATCATGATGTTGTATAATTACATCTTGTACAACCTATGCTATTGCAAATTTGACCAATAAGTCTACAAATACCATTATTGATTTTTAACAAGCCTTGGCAACCTATTTCCATGGATTTTATGTTAGATCTCCTTGTGAGTAAACATGATTATGACTATATATTTTTTGGTTGAAAGTTTATTGAATATGGTTGTTTTTATGTCTTGAAAGAATGGGGTTTCTACAAAATATACTACTTGAGATGTTATTTGATATGTATGGATCTATTTTGGAAATTTTTGGTATTCATTATGGTTGATGATGAGGCACAAAGTTAAAAAATATAAATAATTACATTCAAAAAATATTAGAAGACATATATTAGCAACTATATGAGAGTACACATTATATAAATGCATTAAAAGTAAATAATTCACACACATGTGATAGGAAATTTCCATATATCCAACATAACTATAATTAATATGTATTCATGTATCTAAAAGGTGTAATACATTCAAATTTTACCTCAAGTTCCAACCATTTCTAAACATTGATTTAGTACTCTCTATTTTATTAGATGAGGAATAAACACATGTGATGAGTCGAATTAATGGCTCAATTTTGATGGGGTTTATCATATATTTTTTGTTGTTACTATAGACTTTGGTACTTGGTTGTTGACATTTTCCATGTTATTTCCTTAAATCCGTAAACCTTGGGCATAAACTTATCCTTGTGACTTTTTATGGCATTAACATGCTATGTGAATTGTCTATGTTAATTTTACATGTAGTTGAATGGATGTTACTTTAAGGTAATTATGGATATGCAATTGTTTATGTGTGCTAATGTCATTATGCAGGTTCACATTAAGATGCTGATGTAAACGAAGCTTGAAAAGTGGAAGAAACTCCTGCCAGTTGGTCGGTTGCTAAGGAAGTCAAAAAGATGGTCATTAAGAGGTCAAAGGAGGGAAAAATTCCAATGGAGGGAAATTCCTAGCTTGAATGAAAGATTGTAACTACCTTTTAATGGTCATGTTTGTTAGTAGAGAAAATCTAGGGAGCGTGCTATGTTGGATCCTCATTGGGGAAAGTCTGCTTTGACCAAATCTGGCGCATGCATAACTTCCTCCCTCTCTTTTTTATGCTTTCAATAAATGGCATCCTCCTATTTTGTTGGAGTCGACTGCCTAGGTAGTTAGGGTTAATTAAAAGTTTTTTCCTCTATAAATAATGGTTAGATGCTCCTTTTCATAAGGTTGGATGTTCTAAGATTGTACTTGCATTTTTTAGTTTTTGTAATACAGTCATATTGCTGATATGTTTTTGATTAGAGGTAAACAAAAGGTTTTGATGGGGCCCAAAACCCAATACAAAGAAAGGAAGGCTATAATTAAGAAACATCATAAACCATTAGCAACCCCATAACAGCCACAAAAGATAAGCAAGACTACATATGCTACAAATTACAAACAAGCAAGGGCCTGAGACCCTTAAACATCCTGGTTTTAACCAGGACTAGAAACCCTTAAGATACACATAAAACCCTCCTGCATCCGCTAGACATCAGCAAACTAGCTGCTCATGGAAAACACCACTGAGCCAAAAAAGATAAACTACATAATGGTGTAAGACACCATCAAACCCCTAATCAAAAACTTGAGCAAATCCAAACACCCCACCTCAATAGGGGAGATGGAGAGCACAAAAAACCATTGGGCATAAAGCCGCTTCTCGAACTAGGAATGCAGTTTTGAATAAAACCACCCATCTTGCAGCACAACAAGAAAAGCCAAGGAGTCCAAAACATCCAAGGATAGCTCCAACAACACCAACTTCTTAGAAAAATTCATGCCCCAGGAAACCAACTCTAGAAACACCTCAAAAGGAGAGAGATCCTCTCTAATGGAGAGGAAGCTACAAGCAACAAGACCAACACAACAAGAGATCACCAACAGCCTCCACCTCCACCTCCATAGGAGCACTGTACACCTCAATAAGAACAAATGAGGTGGGTCCACCTCCATAGGACCAGAGGAGAAAAATAACACAATATTCAAGCAAAAAAATATAGCATCCATTGGTAACCACCACTTCAGAGCTATCAAAAAAGGCCACAACAACTGAGCAAATGAAAGAAGCAACTTAGCCCAAGAGAAGACCTCACAACCCAACAACAACCACCCATAAAAAAAAAAGAACCCCAAGCCAAAAGACCATCAAAAGCAAGGTCTAAGTCTCAGAAAGAAAGAGAACACCCAATCCCCAAGAGGAGCAAAGGATCCCAAACAGGAAGGATAACAGGAGAAGAGCCAACAAGAAAGACCACCAAGCAACCCCAACATGCCAGTTAGAGCTAGAGATAAGCTAAGACTCCCACCATCCAACCAAAAGGAAAGACCACCACACCTCAAAGAGGGGACAAGAAGAACCCAAAATATTCCAAGAGCATAAACCCCCGAGGGAGAACCACCAATCAAGCAGCAAGCAAAAGCAAGGGACGACCAAGAAGAGACCAAAAGAATAAAAAACCAACAAGAAAAACCACCAAGCCTTCCTATTACACCGAATAGGAACAAAAAGAGGCCCCTTCTGCAACTGAACATCCTCAGAGAAACCCACACTCACCAACTGCTTATAAGGCAACAAAAAAACCCAGCCCTTAGCCATCACATAAGGAGCCAAACCAAAAGACATGGGAAGCTTAAACACCAAAGCCCAACTTGATCCAAAAGCCCCACACCAAACCCCCAAAAAAGGAAAGTCTCGAGGAATGAACATCCAAACATGAAGGACCATTCCCCAACCAACCAAAAGGGGAGTCCATAGCCAAAGCCAATAACTTCCACAGGAGCAAAGCCCGCCACAAACAAAAAAACTCCCATCTAAAGCACATACCGCCATCATAGGAGATCCAGTTGCGCTAAGCAAGCCACACATGACCATTCACAACTTCTATCAGGTCAACAACACCAAAAATAAATCCATCTTTAGGTAGGTCAAAAGCACCCATAAGATTAGGTGGAAAAGAGGGAACAAACCACACCGCCAAAGAGCCAAAAAAATCAGCTCTGAACACAACACCATTCCCATCTAGGGAAATGTGAAAGGCATAAAAACCACAGAGAAGGGTAGAAGAAATTCCCACCATCACTGAAGGAACTCCCCCCCACACACCCAGAGAACCAAGTGAAAGAAGCCCAGCCAGGGAACGCCAACCATCCGCCTCTCCATCTTCCTCTGACTGCTCCTCGCCATCAAAGAATTGAAATGCTCTGTTCCCGCGTATTCCTGCTCCGCTCCACTCCATATTATCCAATGTCATATTGCTGATATATTGTAATCATGTTTTCAAGGAATAAAATGATATTCTAATTTGTTGCATATGAGTTAGCTTAAGGAAGACTCCCTCAAGGGGGGCCACTTGGTGAGAATTCCACCCATTTTGTTTCAAAGTTATTTTTCTGTTCAGTAACTAGTTTCAGTTCCAGCAATTGTCTATTCCTATAGCCATTGGAACTCTGTTCTGTGACTATTCCTGCAGCCAAGGAAAACAAAGTAGTTTCCTATCTGTTTGTTGGGATTTCTATTTCTATCATCCATTTCTAGCTCAGTTTTTGATGCTCAATATAGTTATTGATTCATGCTCAGTGCTTATGTTAATTTCTTTCCAACATTTTATTTCCAATAATGTTTCTTTTCTAGTTTATGGATGACTATAGTGGAGTCCTAGTGCACATACAGTGCTGGCCCATTTCAAGTTTACATCCCTGGGTTGACAATGAAATGCACCCTCATGATGAGTAAGATAACTACTTAGTGAAGATGTCTAATCTCTAAGTCACAACTCAAAGGGATTAGTTATTGAACCATTAGAGGAGGCCAACATTTTTGGCATCGTTGTCGGGGATGGTGTCAAACTAGGAAGTTCTTTGGATTCATTTATAGTTTCTTTCTTGCTTTAGTAGCTCTGAAGTTTGTTCTTAGCATACCCTTAATTTAGACAAGTAATGATCTGCTATTCTTTCACCAATTCTTTGTGTGAGTTGGTTGATACTGAGTTAATACCACATGCATAGAGGTAGGGGAAGAGATGCTTATGGGAGATTCCTTCCTAATGACCCTAATCTTGATAATCAGCTGACGAAGAAGAAGAAGAGGCACATCCTTTTGCGAATGCATTTCCCAATTTGACTAGTTCTAAAAATTCCTTTGAATACCAAGCTTCCCAAGATCTGATTGAGAATCCATTTGCTTTGGCACTCCATCAAGCAAGCATGGCTAATGCAAATCAGAACAGACCCAACCAACCATCTTTTCCATTTCCTATCACTCAACATAATGAAGTTGATAACCTCAAAAAAATCCCTGCTTTAGTCCTTCCTAAGTTCTATGGGCATGTCATAGGAGACCTTGACACTTTCTTGTTTGAGTTTGATATCCTCTGCAAAAGTTATGACTATACTACTAATGCTCATAGGCTTAATTTGTTTCATACCACCTTGAAAGAAGTTGCATTAAAATGGTTTATGAGCATAGGTAGGAATACTATAGAGACTTGGGATGATATGAATTTTTTTTTTCTTGAGAAGTATAAAGAATATTGTAGGGGAAGTGATATGAGAGGAGATGATATCTTCAGGATGCAACAAAAGGAAGATGAGAGTTTAGAGGACTATATTTCAAGGTTATTGTTCTACCTACAAAAATCTCCACATCATACACTCAATGAAGAGTCTCAAAAGCTACTCTTCCTTAGAGGTATCAATGAAAACTTCAATGATGCTCTAGAATTGATGGGAGGAGGAGATATCACCCAAGTTCCCTAGGATGATATTAAAAATATATGTTAGAATTATTCTAGGGCAGCTCTAAAGAAAAGAAGAGGTTACCAATCCTCCATGGGTAAATCCTCCACCAATGGAGTTTCAAGGATGGAGATTACTCACGTGTTGGAAGATTTCAATAAAGACATCACAAACAATCTGGCTACTTAGTGAGATACACTTCAATCAAAGAAGAAACATGGGGAGGAAGAGGAAATGTTGGCAGAATATTGCCCTCATTATAGAAAAAAGAAGGACTACAAATGCAAAATGGTAGCCAACATTAACAACAAGCAGATCCCGCCTAAGTTCAAGCCAATCTAGGGTGATGATGATCAAGTCTACTACATTACACAAAGGATACCATGGGCCCCAACACAAGGTATGCCACCAGATCCATTATCTTTTACTAGGCCTTATTTCAATTCTTATGCATTTGGTAATCAACGGAAACCCCCATACCCATCCAACTATGGAGGATATCCACCTCATCCTTGGAACAACCCTCCAGAAACCTGGCCTAATCACCAAAACTCTCCACCCCAATGGTAGTAATCCCAGGGGAATTGGCAGCCAACTCCAAGAAATTGGTAACAAACATTCCAATGGAGGGGAGGACAACAATGGCCAAACCAAACAACTAGTTACAGGAAACCACCTCCACAGCCTCAGCATCCTACCATAATTCCTCCTCCTACTAGCTCAAGTTCTAGCACACCTAGACCTACTTAGTTACTAGCTCAACCCACACCTAACCCAATTAACAAACCATAACATCAGCCAGTATACTCTATAGATCCTAACAAATTTCCTGCATATGTTGTGGGTGTGAGTGCTATCCATCTATGTTCAAGAACCACTTTTCTAGCTCCTTCCACTCCTATCATAACTGAACTTCTTGTGGAAGAAGAGGAGCATTAGAATGTCCCTATTTAGCCAAGTGTGCCTAAAAATCCTGAACTAGTTCAACAGTCTAATCAAGACCCACCATTCCCTCAAAGGTTAGAAGTTGTTGAACAAAAGGAAGAGAAGGAGGAAACAACCTTTGAAATTATGGATCAGTTGAAACACATATGTGTTAAGATACCTTTGTTCCAGGCCATAAAAGATGTTCCCATATGTAGCAAAGAAATCAAGGAAGCATGCCTCAAAAAGGCAAGGAAAAAGAAAGACCCCACTACTGTTCATGTGGTGAAACAATTGGCAAATATCATGCTTGGGAAAGTTATTGTTCCTAAATACACTGACCCAGGTAGTCCTGTGGTAGGAGTTATAAATGGAATCCAAGTAAAGAATGCTCTAATTGACTTGGGAGCAACAATAAATATGATGACTAAGGATATCCTACAACAACTAAATGTTACAAACATGAGGCCTACTCCTACTGCCCTATAGCTTGATGATAGTTCCACTGTCAAACAAGATGGTATAGTAGAACTTGTTGTAACTCTAGACTCTTGGGAGTACCCAACAGATTTCATGATCCTCTCCCCTAAAGCTACACTAGGAGGGTATCTCATTATTCTAGGTAGGTCATGGTTAGCCACAACAGATGCTTACATTGGATGTCGGTCAGGGGACATGAATATTTCTAATGGGAAAAACACTAAAAAGCTTATTCTCTACCCTCTTGCTCAACCATCCCATGATATGGATAGCCCCATATGGCCACATGTTGGAGAAGAGGCCGAGGAAGTCAATTCAATGGCACAACTCATGATGATAGGAAGAAGTCCTTTTATGCAGCTTCAGGAAGAAGATGAAGTATTGTCCCACATAATTCAGAACCATTGTGAGGTGCATGAAGAATCATACACTCATGAATCTGGTTTTGCAAGTCCAGTGAAGACACTTATGTCTTCTCCTCCTTCAATTGAACTTCCTACAACAACATATATGCTTCATACATTGTTACCACATAAGTTAAAATGCCAAAAATTAGTGAAAAAGCCATGATTGAGTTAACCACACAAGTGAAAGTGTTAGAAGGGAAGCATCTGAATATTAATAGCAATTTGAGTCATGAGCAACAATTGTCCCTGACAAACCTATTGAAGACCCATCAAATTGCTTTTGCATGGGATTAACATGACATGAAAGGATTGGATCCCAGGATCTGTACCCATAAGATATATATCAAAGATGACTACACACCAGTAAGGCATCCACAAAGGATAATCAACCCTGCATTGAGGGAGATTGTAAAACGGGAATTACAAAAATAGTTGGATGCAAGATTTATCTACCCTATCTCAGACAGCCAATGGGTGTCCCCATTGGGAATTATGCTTAAAAATGGAGGTAAATGGAGAGTTTGTGTTGACTATAGAGAACTCAACTCTTCCACCAAAAAGGATCATTTTCCCCTTCCTTTCATAGACTAAGTACTAGATTCATTTGCAGGTAAGCAGTATTTTTCTTTTCTAGATGGATTCAGTGGTTATAATGAAATACAAATTGTACCTGAGGATCGAGAGAAGACAACCTTTACCTATTCTTGGGGGAGTTATGCATACTCAGTACTCCCATTTGGTTTATGTAATGCACCTACAACCTTTTAAAGAGTAGTCATTAGTATATTTTTAGATATCTCATATGATTGTATGGAGATCTACATGGATGATTTTACTACCTATGGTGTTGATTTTGTAGAATCGTTAGAAAATATTAGAAAATTTTTGTAGAGATGTGAAGACCATAATCTATCCCTGAACAATGAGAAATGCTTCATGATGATGCAATAAGGAGTATTCCTTGGTCACTACATCTCTCAAAAAGGAATTCAAGTGGACCCAACCAAGATTGAGGTGATTACCAATCTTCCTATTCCTGCCAAGCAAAAAGATGTTAGAAGTTTCCTAGGACATGCATGATACTATATGCACTTCATCAAAGATTTTAGTAAGATGCCAGCACCATTGTACAATCTTCTAACTAAAGATACTGAGTTCCAGTGGACAAAGGAGTGTGACAAAGTATTCTCTAATTTAAAAGCAGCCTTAACCCATGCTCTTGTACTCAAAGGCCCTAATTGGGAACTCCCTTTTCATATTCACACAGATGCATTTGATTATGCTATAGGAGCTATCTTGGGACAAAAATAGGGAGCAATTGAGAATGCAATCTACTTTGTCAGCAAAAACCTACAAGGATCCGAGTTTAATTACACAGTTTTAGAAAAGGAAATGTTGGTAGTGATATATGCCCTTAACAAGTTCAAACATTACATAATAGGATATCAAATATTTTTTCATACAGACCATGCAACCATAAGATACCTCATGAATAAGCCCTTGATTTCAGGTAGGCTAGCAAGGTGGTTGTTGTTGATGCATGAATTTGACATCACTGTTGTAAAACTAGGAAAGGAAAATGTTGTAGTAGACTTTCTCGCTAGATTGACTACATCAAATGACACTTAAGTAATTGATGAATCTTTCCATGATGAATATTTGTTTTCCATCAGTGTGCACACACCTTGGTATGCAGATATAGCCAATTATCTAGTTATAGGGATAGTTCCTCCTCATTTCTCTCCAAAAGAGAGAAGGGTGATTATTGAGAAAAAGTTTCCTTTCTCATGGATTGCAAGATGTTTATTCTACACTGGACTAGATCATGTAATGAGGAGATGTGTAAGGGAGGATGAAACATATGATATGCTGCATGCATGTCACAATGAACCCTATGGAGGGATTTTTGCAGCTAAGAGGACAATAATGAAGATTCTTAATACATGATATTACTGATCCACTCTTCATAAGGATGTAGGCAAGTATACTAGAAAGTGTGATAGATGTCAGAGGATGGGCAGACCAACTAAATCTGATGAGATGTCTCTATACCCCCAGGTAGTCATCACTCCATTTGATAAATGGGGTCTTGATTTTGTAGGTCCAATTGATCCACCATCAAATGGAAAATCCTACATCTTGGTTTGCACTAACTATGTGACCAATTGGGTTGATGTTAAAGCTATGAAACATGCCAAAGATAATAATGTTGTAAAATTACTCTATGAAGAAATATTCACATGTTATGGGGATCCTAGGGAGATAGTTATAGATCAAGGGGCTCAGTTTACATGAACCCTTATCATAGCATTGGTCAATGAATATAATGTAAGGCATATGAAATCTACCCCCTATCATCATCATGCCAATGGCCATTCTGAGGTGACCAATAGGGAAATAGAGGCTATCTTGACAAAAATAGTGGCTATTCATAGGAAAGATTGGGAAAATAGGTTGCCAAAAGTTGTCTGGGCTTATAAGACCACTTAGAACACAACCACTAGTTTTACACCTTTTGAATTACTGTATGGGAAGACAACCATGATGCCTATAGAGTTTTAGCATAAAACTCTTAGAACTACACTAGATCTTGGGATAGACATATCTGAGGCACAAAAGGACAAAATCATGCAGCTAAATTTCTTGGATGAGATGAGAAATTTAACCCTTCATCATACTAAGATAGTGCAAAATTAGAGAATCAACTGGCATATGATAGATACATAAAGGAAAAAAAGTTCCAGCCAGGTGACTAGGCCCTCCTTTATGATTCAAGGTATCAAGATAATGTAGGAAAACTGCAAACCAGGTGGTTGGGACCATATGAATTTGTAGAAGTATTCTGCAATGGTGTTGTTCAACTCAAAACCATTGACCCTATTAGATTCAAGCTCTTGGTCAACGGTCACCATCTCAGGTTATATCATAAACCAGCTTCCAAATAAGAATTCATGCATCAATTTATTCAACACCAAACCTTCGAACTTCTTGTAGACAAAGGAAGTGGACCTAGTGTCCCTCCTTCTGACTAGTCAAGGTATGCATGCAATCACATCACAATAAATATTTCCACTTTTGTGGGAATCTACTTCTTCATCAATAAATCCATCTGCCCATCCATCTCCATCCTTTCTCTCTCCTCCATAATTGTTGATATTTAACATAGCATATATCTATACTCTGCCCTGTCACATCAAAATTACCACCCAACCTATGCAGAGAAATGCTCTAATTTATGTTGGGGGGGAATGAAAACCCACATGTCCACGTGTCATGCATGCCAACAAATTTAAAATGATCCAATTTGAATGATATAGTTGAAATGATGACTTGCATGTGTGATGACACTGAACCGCCACCATTTATCTTTATGATATCCCTCATTTATGTTTCTTTATTGCCTTAGTCATAATCTTGAACATTTTCAAAAAGGGAAATTTCATATGACATTAGCATTAGCACTACAGAAAAGTTGCAGGAAGAAGAAGAAATTGGGTTTTTAGAGAAAGATTGCAGAAAGAAAATTTTGCAGAAGTGTTTCCTTGATTGTGGGAAAAAATAATGAGAGGTTAGTTGATTAGAAATGAACCTACAGTTCATGATGTGATACTGCAGGATGTACTCTCTTTCACCGAATTCAAGAATTGTGGATGGTTTGATTACTTCCTAAAACTAGATAGTTTCAATGAGAACATTGCTCTGAAATTTTCATAGACACTCTTTGACAAGAAGAAAATGGTAAAAGGGCTAGAAGTTATAGCCACTAAGGAGAGAATTGCTGAAGTAACGGGTTTTCCTACTAAAGGAGAGCCATACCTTGCTTCTAGGGATGCAAGGTCACATAGGGAAGAATTCACTGAACCTAGTGATCCTTTGCTAGTTGTAGATAAGCAAGGAACAAGGAAAACTTCTCTAACAAAAAAGTGGAAACAAGTTGCTGTCTACATTATTAGATATATCACCTATGAGGGCCGCTAGTCATGCCTCCATTTTGTTCATTTTAAGCTCCTGAACCATATGAGACATGGAAGAAGGATGAATTTGTCTAATGTGCTATACAACCTCCTTGCAATCATGGTAGCTAAAACATAAAAAGGTAGGGACAATTTTGTCTCCCATCACTGTTTGATAAAATTGTTGATAGAAAAATATTTACAAGAAGTGTCTGGAATGTCATGGGAATAATTTGTGAACATTGATAAGTTTAGACTAGAAAATGTGCATCCTAGAGGCCAGCCTCAAGCTCGTAGGGTTAGTAGGGGCGAGAGGATTGCTAAAACTACTCCTGGAGCTTCAAATTTTGGTACAAACCCTAGCACAAACCCTCCTGCAGCTAAATCATCTATAGAAATTGGATCCTCTGAATCAAAGTATTTAGATGAAGAAAGTGCATCCTTAGACCCTTATGTTAATGTTCTTCCCAAAAACCCAATTCAAACTAGGGCTACCATTAGGAAAGAGGAAGCACACATGAGAGGTAGAAATTAGAAAAGGGAAGGCCAAGAAGCAAATGACAGAAAAAGTGAAACCAAGCCCTAGGAAATAGAAAGTTGATGACACTGGTCTTCCTGCAGCCAAAGTAAAACATAAAATCCCTCCAAAGAAATCAAAACTAGTTGGGCCAGCTGCTGATATGCCTCCAAAAAGAAGCCCTAGATTTAGAAGAACACCTAGGAAAGAGATAGAAACTCATATAGGGCAGGTAAATGTTGAAGTGAAAGAAATTTTTGAGGAACAAGCAAACATAAGATTAGTAAAGCTTGATGCTATTGCATAGTACGTTGAAAATCAAGAACCACTACAATTTGAGCAAGATGAACAACAAGAACCATTGCAATTGGTGCTATTTGAAAAACAAGAACTAGTGCGAGGAAAATTTTTGGTAGGGAAACATAAACCTCCCACTTTTTCATGGGATATTGTAGCTTTGAACTTGTGGAATGAAAAACAAAGGAAAGAGAAGGATTGGAAAAAGGAAAGATGCAAGCTACTGGAAGAAGTCAAAAAGAAAAATGCAAAAATTGAAGAAAAGAATGTAGAGATTTCTTCCTTGAAGGATAAGGTAGATAATATGGTAGCTTCAGTACCCCAGATGATGGCATATATAACTCCTACCAGAGAATATGCACTACATTTGAAGGAGCAACATCTTTCCTTCAAGCTGTCAAGAGTTATTTCAGGTTTAAGCCCTTCTATTGAAACTCCACATGAGTTTCTCTAGGCCTACTGATCTTCCCCTCTTGAAGTTAAATTTTTTTTGTGTGAAGTATACTTGCATAAATATGTTGTGCCGAATGATCATGATTGGAACCCATTACTATACATGGGATATATCTATTTGAGGGAATTCATGTCATGCATCTTGTTGATGGTGCCAAGTTGACCCTCAACATGTAAGTAAGATAAAAGTGAAATATCTCACCTTTCCTAAAAAAGACAATCAACAATCAAACTGATCACCTCCCAAGGTCTTTGATGTTGGTTTACAACGTTGCTATTTCACAAAGTGGTCAATATGGCTGTAATGTTCAAGGGGCCTGCTGGTTTTGAGCTTTTGGATTGTTATAAGATCAAACATATATTTAAACCTACTTTAACTAGTGGTTTTAAAGAAACAAAAAAAGATAGATTAAAGCTTTTAAACTAAAGAGAATTTTGATTCATCCAACTAATCAGACTTGTTACCTTCCAAGGAATTCCTAAACTAAAACTGTAGAATAAAGTTAACTTGTAATTAATACAAAGTTTCATTCATTCACAGTGCAAATTTTAACAGTAGATTGCAAATCATCATTTAAACAAAACATAAGATAAAATTTCATTCCTTGAAAGCTTTCCAAATCAAATAATTAACCCAAGATAAATACCATTCTGGAGCACAATATGAAGTAGATTTAAATATGGTTGCTTCTATTGTTGGTGAAACAAAGAAACAACATTTACAAGTTTGGCAAGATCGCCAGTGTACAGAAAATCCATTTCTTCGAATTATCTCCATCTATACTAAGAAAAATTGGAATTACATTACACCTCACTCACTAAACTTAACTCCTACTCTACTTCTACTCTGGTTTATCTATCTTCTAACCTAACTCACTAATCCTTAACCAAAGAAGAAGATGAAAAGAAGATCCTATTACAAAAGAATGTCTCTCTAATAAACGTCTATGTACGGATACATACTCTGTCCTCAAATTATTTTACAAAGAGGTGAAAATTCCATGCCCGTCCAAAGTGGTTGGCCCCATTTTGGGGTTTATTATAAGTTAGTTTGTAGAAGGGACTTCGGCGGCCGGAGGTTTGAAACAAATTCAATCTTTGCATCGATACATGCACTCCATTTGCTCGGCCCGAAAGATCTCTCCCGAGAATGGTTTCCAAATCTTTACGACCACCATCATTAACTCACCCCAGCCAGTGCGCCATTTAAGACTGCGCATTTCACCCTCGACCTCGAAGAAAATGCTCCTTAGAGTGGCAGATGTTCGAGGGGTATTGTTTTCATGTCCACCTACTTTCTTGCCGGTGAATGCGGTAGTCATTGGGCTGCACGACCTTCTCCCTTTCGCCTTCACAATGGGGCCTGGGAGCAACCGATGGTGGTGGATTCGCGGAGTTGGAAAACGTAGCGAAAAACACACGAAAGCGGTAACAAAGAAGGATGAAAAGGAGGAAAAGGAAAACGACTAAGCGATCCGAGACAAAAGGAAAAATAAAGAGCGAGTTCCAGTGGGCTGATACAGACGGAACGAACTGGAACGGAAAAGTTCTAGAGTTCGGTTTTAGTCCGTCGCTGCAAAACAAACAAAGCGGCAGACGAGAACGGATATAGCGAAAACATGAACTTGGTGAAATTCAAAGTTGGTTTGATCGGTCTATGTCTGCCGAGGCTCGCTCAAGGACGAAAGCGAACTGGAACTTAGAAAAAGTTCTGAAGTTTAGTTTCATTCTGCATTTTATGCCTACCAGAACAAAAGATGACAAATAGAAAACAAAGGAAACTGACGAAATCAGAACCAGAACGGAATGGAAGCCAGAACTTGGAAGAAATTCCAAAGTTCAGTTTCGGTCCTAGTTTCGCATCTGCCAGAACAAAAAAAAATGCCTAAGGAAAAAAACAAAAGACCAAAGGAAACAGAATAGAAGAGAGGGGGACCTATTTTAAACAAGTTTAAAATGGGGTGGTTATGCAAGGCATAACAATTGGTGACTTGGCTAGGAAAAATGGTTTAACCATTTTCAAGAAATTGAAGGATTTAGCTACCCAGAACTCCTAGTTTATGGACATCACAACTCCAGTTAGGTTAGTTTTAACAACCAAGGTTGAGCTAGAATCTCAAATGTAAATCAACATTGGCTACCCCTGAATCTATGTGTGTGCTTGATGGTGTATCACGCTTTTACAAAGTTTTCCTAATCTTTTGAACAATAATGTGCAAGATTTGAATTACATGAGTTGATTTCCTTTAGCTGTTGTGCAATGATATCCTGGGCATAGCTCCGTTGCCAGTCAGGCATTCATAGCCTCGACGGAGATACCTCTAGTTTTCTCACAGCATTTCTCTACTGCCAGCTAGGCATCCATAGCCCCAGTAGAGATACTGGAATCACCTATTCATATTTAGTTTTATTTTCTTAGATAGTTCTCTCTTCTTTTTTTTCTCTTGGAGTTTCAAATATTTCATTCAATTCTTTCTCAATATGTTAGATTTTTGACATCTATCCTGGGTTGAAAACTACCATGAACCTCATAATAGCATCTAGGGAATCAAAATTCTCAAATATTACAACACCGTCGCCCTAAGACAAATATACCATTACAAAAGGAGATGCTTTATTGATTTGTGACAAATTCATCCATAGTTAATGAATATTGCTTACTTGGCACCTTGTTTTAAAAAATTTCCACAACCCTTATTGATAATGGACATAAAACAATGAATCTAGGACAAAATCATCCAATCAAAAAACCTAAAAATATCTAAACCAACTTCTCTCCTAATAACCAAAGTATACTTCAGATAACAACCCCTTCATCAACTACATAAAATGAAGGTCCCCACAAAGAAAAATAAAGGAACAACAAGCAAAGGAAAACAACAAATGAAAAACAAGAAAAACAAAAAATTACTTACATATATGTACAATCCAACAAAATACAAGATCTTTCATGGCCCAAAATAATGTTTAAGAAACTATCCATTGACAGGCAATGGAACAGGTTCTCCTGTTAAAATGCTTAGTCGGAAAGCATTTTCTCCTAGGATTTCGGCAATTTGATAGGGACCCAACTAGAGCTTATAAAATTTCTGGTGATTTCCCTTCTTTTCATTAGCTTTATCCCACAACAGCACAAGGTCTGATATTCTGAAAGCCTTGATTTTGGCTTTTTTGTCAAACCAACGTTTGAAAACAACCTGGTGTCTAAAGAATTGCTACAAGGCAACATCTCTTTGCTCTTCTAATTTCAACAAGCCAACTAACCTTACTTCAATCCTATCATCACTAGAGTAAAATTCTTGCATAAAATTAAGGATAGGTATTTGTAAGTGAATGGGGAACACAGGCTCTTGGCCATATACTAGCTTAAACCGTGATGTTTTTAAAGCAGCCTTGATCCTAGTCCTATCTTCCCATAAAGCAAATCTTAACTGGGTATGCCAGTCCCTAGGATTGTTCTCTAACAGTTTTTAATTACTCCTAAGATATTCTTATTAGTTGATTCTACAACTCCATTTCCTTGTGGGTAATAGTTTGAAGAATACTTTAAAACAATCTTATGATCATAAGCCCATGAAATGAATTCAATAGAAGAAAAGGAAGAGCCATTGTCGCATACTAGTGCAAAGGGTACTCCAAACCTAGTTGTGATGCATTCGGTGAGGAACTTGATTACTACCTCCATTGTGCTATTCTTGCAAAGTATAGCTTATGTCCATCTTGTGCAGTAATCCATGGCAGTCAAAATGAATTTATGTCTTGTAGAAGAATTTGGGTTAATTACCCCAATAAAATCTAGTGCCCATTGGGCAAATGGTCTTACCTCCTAAACAGGCTGCAATGGCATGGCTGAATGGTGCTCTCTTGATGCAAAAATTTGACATATGTGACATGTTCTTACATGTTGGTGGGAATCCTTGAACACACATGACCAATAATAACCAGATATGAGGATCTGATGTGCTAACGAATCTGTAGAACCATGACCTATGCAATGTTTCCCATGAAATTCAACAATTGCATGCTTAGCCTCTTGCTGATCAAGGCATCGTAGGTAAACTCCCTCAAAATTATTCCTGTATAACAATCCTCCTTTGAGCATATAATGGGAGCTTTTCATTCTTAGTGCTCTCCTTTGAGTTGTATTCATTCCCTCTAGGCACCGATTATTGAGCATGAAATAAATAATATCGGCATACCAAGGGTCATTGGAAAAGGACTGTGTTGTGTATTACTGGCAAATAATGTTCTCACTAGCATTCGCCATTGATTTAGATAGGCCTTGACCTCATACAAGTTTCATAGGGAGAATCTCTAGATCGAACTCCTACAAAATAGGCATCCATTTCCCCCTTCATTCCCCCAACTCGCTCTGCATAAGTAGAGACTTCATAGTAGCATCATGAACTGCAACAATAATTTGACTTCGGAGGATATAATGTCTGAACTTCTTGACAACTCTAACTAGCGAAAATTCTTGTTTCTCAAGAGGTGGGTACTTGACTTCAACATTCTTAAATGGAGAACTCATGAAGGAAATTGGCCTTTCATCCCCCTCCCCTCTTCGTTGTGTCAGGACAGCTGCACATGAGTGTTCAAAGACAAAAGAATAAACATAAAATGGCTTCAAGTAGTCAGGACTGGTGAGGACTGGCACTTCTGAAATGGATTGCTTAACTTGAGAAAAAGCAGCCTTTGCCTCATTACTCCATTCTATTCTAGCATCTTTCTTCATCATTTCATTCAATGGCTTAACAATTTCTGCAAATCCTGTGAAAAAATTCCTCACAAAGTTGATATTTCCAAAGAAATATCTCATCTCCTTTTTACTTCCTGGCATAGTTAACTTTAAAATAGACTCAACTCGGTCTGGATCTATTGATATCCCTCTTTCCGAGATTATGTGTCCCAAAATTTTCCCTTCAAAAACCCCGAACACACACTTTTTAGGATTCAGAGAGACACCATATCGGATACATCTTTCAAGAACTTTAGCCAAGTCTGTAACATGGTTTAGTCTATCTTTGGAGAATACTATCAGGTCATCCATATAAACGATGATGCATTTACCAATCAAATCTTTGAACGCTACGTCCATGGCACGTTGAAAGGTTGCTCCAGTGTTTATCAGACCAAATGGCATCCTCCTATAAGAAAATGTTCCCCACTTAGTGAGGTTTGTGGCGCTACATTTTGTCTTCATAATTAGATGCGTTGTATCCCGAATAACAAATCTGGGAATGGGCATCATCTAGGGCCATTTGACAATTTACGCTGACTTCATCCGAGGTGAATTGGTTGTGCGCTAGAAGCTCTATTCAGATTCCTAAAATCTACACATAGCCTGATCTCTCCATTCTTCTTACAAATTGGAACCAAGTTAGCCTCCCATGTTGAATGTCGTACAGGGAAGATTATTCTTGCATAAAGTAATTTCTGAACTTCCTTAAAGATCAGTGGTTGAATCAAGGCATTGACAAGACATTTTTTCCGAAATGGTCTAGCTTTAGGCTTAAGAGGGATAGTATGAGTTATCATAGAAGTGTCAAATGTTTTTAGATCTTCATACCCCCAAGCTATTGCAGCAATATCCTTCTTCAGTTCCCTCATTATATCTTTTCTAATTGCTCCAGGGTAGGCTTTCCCTATGTAAACATTTCTTTCAGGTCCAAAATTAGCTAGGTTAAGATTTTCATATTCACCTCCTTTATCTTCGGTTGATACCTTTTCCCGATCCCTTGGGTCTGAATCAAAAATTCTTTCTAAGGCCACCATTCCCTTGGGAATTCTATTACTTTTTAAATTGAGGACCCCCTCTGTATCACAGTCTTCGGGGTTGCAGCCTCCTTGATCCCTTTCGAACTCATCGATGATTTGTCCTTCAAAAACATCTGAGCTTGCTAGAAAAGCAAGGATATGTTGATCATCGTCAAAGACTTAAAAGTTCCTGACATTATCGGGAACAGTTGGGGTGGATATCAATTCTACTGAGAATATCTTAAGCTTGGAGCCTTGCATGGGTTCCAGGGTACTTGCGGCAACAATTAATGAACCAGCTATTTGATTCTCCTCTCTAGGAATTAAACTAATCCCAAAAGCATCAAAGTCTTCAATCAGGTTCTATACCTGATTTCTATAAGTTGCCAGCATTTTATTATGACATGTGTACTGGCTGCATACTTTCCTAATAATCCCTTCTGAATCTCCTTTAACTACCAAGGCAGTAACTTTCTTCTGATGTGCAAACATCAGTCCTCAAATTAATGCTTCATATTCTGCTATATTGTTAGTGCATCCAAACTGCAACCTGTAAGAAGCAAAAAATGTTTTCCCTTTTGGGCTGGTTAATTCAATACCAACGCCACACCCTTTATTTGGATTTGGATCCATCAAACATGAGGGTCCATAGCTGATCATGAGCTGGGGTTGATCCCTTTGAGGTTGTTGTGGGTGCTTGGATAAGATGAACCATAGGTGTAATATCCAATTTCTGCTTAGATATATCATGTAATCTTAGGATATCTTTTCGAAGGTCACTTGTATCTTTGATTAATCCCTTTGGTTTTGGTATATGTGTGAGTGCATGGGTATCAAACAAACCTTGGGGTTGTTCATCGTAACTACGTTGGTCTGGTATTATGACCGAGGTAGGTTCAGTTTGAGGAGGGACTTCCTCTAAAGGTGTATTATCTTGGTTAACATTATTGCATTTTTGGCTTCAAATGAGAAGTGATCTAAAATGGCTTCAACATGAATTGGGCGGGTCTTTTTGGTTTTGGAAACATGATTCAAAACACCAATGTAGGGCTGGTAGGTCAATTCCAAATGATCTTGGTAGTGTACCCTGCACCAATTAGGGAGTAGAAGACTCCGCAAATTGATATCTTCCCCTAAGACCGGTTGATCCTGTTGCAGCTTCCTGATCAATACCTGTTGGTTTACATTAATCATGGGATCATGGGTTTTTTTCACTGATAAATATTTAGAATAAAGAGCTGAAAAGGTTAGAATTTCCTCTCTTTTATAAACCCCCATCTCGGTTTCAAAATAATCTACCTCATTGGGACAGTCATACTTAGTGATGATATGTTTGAGGCGAGGTTCACTCTCAATCCTAATCTGGGTAGGCATTCCCCTCCATGGTAGCCACATATGTGAAAAGTTGAGGGAGAGATATCCCCCTATACTTTTCATTAAATCTCTACTCAATAGCATACCATAAGTCTCAGGAATGTCTGCTACTTGAATATCCATATTGGTTAAAATCCTAGGGTCAGACCCTACTTGCACACGTATATTTCTCAATTCTCCAACTACATTAACCTTCCTTTTATTGAGTTGGATGACCTTCTTGTTTGTTTGGGGAGGGTTCAATCCCAATTTCTTGCATATAGAAAATGGCATCACATTGCCAGAAGCCCCTAAATCTAGCAGATAATTATGTAGATTCTTCCCACAGATTCTCAAACTTAAAAGAAATGGTGGGGTACCTACCTTGCTTCTGTACAAAGTTGCGTTCATGTCTGCAGCAGGTTCCACCTTGGTTTTCCCTTTTTATTTATTAGCTTCTTCCAAAGCTTTCAGCACTATCTCTCGTTGGGTAGGGCACCACTTTAGGATGTTAAAATATGATAAAGAGGTTTTCTATTTCTGCATCTCATAAACAATATCAAATTCTACATCTCAGAAACAATATCAAATTATGTGTTATAGCTTGGATTACATTTGAAAACACTAGATGAATTACCTTTGTTATGGAAGTCATGCGGACCTTTTGGCGAAGGAGGGTTGTTATCAGCACTCTAATTTAGAGGTACCATATGGTTAGGTGGTGCTGATGTAGTGAATGAACCCTTATTCTAATTTCTTAGGAAGTTTCCTCCCTTTGTCTGAAAGGCTTGGGCATCATACATATCTTCCTCTAGTTCATTCTCATTCTGCATTGGGAATGAAGGTTCTTCAAAGAGGTCATAAGTCATAGCTGTATCCACTGAGCCATCTCCTTTGTTTGAATTCCCTTGGAATGTTTGGGCATCTACTTGTTCCATCTTCACGACCTTCTCCATTTTAGGGAAGTTTACCTCAGAATGAGTTGCAGTATCATGCAACCTGCACTAGTTAGTCATAAGATTGAGGTCAGCCACATTCGCAACATGTGGCATGCCCTCATTAGCTTGATAATTGTGAGGAACCCCACTGTTATTTGGCCCTGTATTCCATTGTCGGTTGTTATTTGGCCTCTGGTTATATCCTCTATTTTGATTTTGATAGCCTTGGTTAAGGGAGTTTTGGCCTTGATAATTCCTCTGGCTATGATTGTAGTTGTTCAAATAATTACCCTGATTGTTATTACTCTGATTAGGATAATTACCTTGGTTCTGAGAGGGGTTCAATTTAAGCTAAGCCATATCATTTGTGACTTGAGATAGAGTTTTCTGTAAGGTTTCCACCTCATTTGTGAGTTGAAATGTCTTTTCACTTTTAGCACTCTTAGCAACAGGTGGCTAACTGATGAGATTTGGTATTCTAGTTTGGTTATGATGACCATGTAGACTGTGATGAGCCTGTGATTGTTGAAAGAAGTTAGGAGTTCCGTTGGCAAAGAATGGAATAGGAGATTGAGTCTGCAACTCAGATATAGGTCCATAATGGGAAGGATACATCCCTAAGATAGCATTGAATAAAGGGGTTGGATTAGGAATTTGATACCCCATTGAAGGAAAACCTCCTCCCAAGTTTTCTTGTTGAGAGCTAGTTTGTTGTTGCAGCTTGATGGCTAGATGATAAACTTTAGACAAGGAATCAATATCTATCAGCTGATATGTCCTTTGTAGGAACAGGCTAAGCAAAGGGTTTATAACTCTAAAATATGCCTGAATGGCACTATTCTCAGCAACTAGATAGGGGTCCTATAGTCTCCTATACATTCATTGAAACCTAGTATTAAACAAGGGCAAGGATTCACATGGCTCCTTCCTAATGGTAGCAAATTGGTGGAACAAAATGGTTGGATCCACATAAACTCTGAACTAATTGATGAAAGCATTCTCCAGGTCTATCCAGCTCAGAATAGAACCTTGTGGAATATTTAGGTACCAGTTGTATGCCATATCCCCTAAGGAATAAGGGAATAACCTACAAACTACATCATGGTGAGCTATCTGGGCTTTGGTACAAGCGTCGTTAAAAGCTTGTATGTGCTCTTCAACACTCCTTGATTCACCATGAATGTATTTGGGACAAAATCTCCCATGATTCTTAGGAATATCATGAAAGCCTCCAGGAATAGTTCCCAATGGAGAGGGATTATTCATAAAAAATTACATTGGTGGCAGTGGTGGGGGTTGAACCAGCTATAATGGCACTTGAGATGGATTTCGTGGTGGATTGACAGGTATCCACCGGGGTATTGGTGAAAAGCCTGGTGGAGTGAGTGGAGCTGACAAGGGTGGTATAATGGTTTCCCCAGTCTTGTGAATTTTGTGTCTTGTTGTGTTCTTGAATTCTATCAAACGTGGTGGGTTCTCAGTTGATCAAAGAACTCTATGGGACCTTTCTAGTGAGAAAAACCCATTATTATCTAGTTTGCTCTTCTGGGCCCTCCTTCGACCGCCAGATCTGTTGATGGTGTCAAGTTGACCCATAACATGTAGGTAAGATAAAAGTGAAATATCTCACCTCTCCTGAAAAAGACAATCAACAATCAAACTGATCACCTCCCAAGGTCTTTGATGTTGGTCAACAACGTTGCTGTTTCATGAAGTGGTCAATAAGGTTGTAATATTCAAGGGGCCTGCTGGTTTTGAGCTTCTAGATTGTTATAAGATCAAACATATATTTAAACCTACATTAACTAGTGGTTTTAAAGAAACAGAAAAAGATAGATTAAAGCTTTTAAATTGAAGAGAATGTTGATTCATCCAACTAATCAGACTTGTTACCTTCCAAGGAATTCCTAAACTGAAACTGTAGAATAAAGTTAACTTGTAAGTAATACAAAATTTCATTCATTCACAGTGCAAATTTTAATAGTAGATTGCAAATCATCATTTAAACAAAACATAAGATAAAATTTCATTCCTTGAAAGCTTTCCAAATCAAATAATTAACCCAAGATAAATACCATTCTGGAGCACAATATGAAGTAGATTTAAATCTGGTTGCTTCTACTGTTGGTGAAACAGATAAACAACATTTACAGATCTGACAAGATCACCAGTGTACAAAAAACCCATGTCTTCGAATTATCTCCATCTATACTAAGAAAATTTGGAAGATACATCACCTCCTCCTGCTAAACTTAACTCCTACTCTACTTCTACTCTCGAGTTTATCTATCTTCTAACCCTAACTCGCTAATCCTTAACCCAAAAGAAGAAGATGAAAAAGAAGATCCTATTACAAAAAGAGATGTCTCTATCCTTCGTATCTCTATCTTGATATATCTGTCCTCAAATTATTTTACAAAGAGGCAAAAATGCCATATATACATGCGCATCCAAAATGAGCATTGGCCCCATTTTAGGGTTTACAATATAAGTTGGTTTGTAGAAGGAGTCAGCGACGAAGGAGTTTGAAACAAATTTAACATTGCATCCAATGCGTGCACTCCATTTACGTCGGCAAAAGATCTCCCAGGAATGGTTTCCAGATCTTTTACAACCACCATCATTAACTCACAGCCTTCGAGTCCACCATTAAGACTTCACGCGTTTCTCCCTCGAACTCAAAAACTACTCCGCAGGGTGGCGTGAATGTTCCAGGGGTATTGTCATTCATGTCCACCTACTCTTTCCAGCGAATGTACCGTTCGTTATTAAGACTCGCGACCTTCTCCCTTTACGCCTTCCTCTCAGTCTAGAACCTTTCCATGGGTTGACTTCCTTGAGAAACAACATCAAATGTTCTCGACATACTTTAACCTTGCAAAAAAATGCCTTCATTAGTCCTCTAAAGCATAGAAAATATCATCATTCATCTTACCTTTCATATATCGTTCATTCAATTATAGTTAGCAAAAAGAGACTCAACTCTGGCAAAGGCGGAACCAAATTTGAACCAAAAACATACTTACCCTTAACACTGGCGGGGGTGAAGCCAAAATGAAACCAAACCAGGACCGGAGTCGAGACTAGAAAAAACATGGAAATAACCAACATTTCCAAGTTCAAACCTCATTCCGGCTCCGCATCAGCAAAAAGCAAAGTAACCAGGGACCGCAGCAGGGTGGGGGTGGAGTCGGAACGGGAAGGGGAAACTGAAATTGGAAACAACTCCATATCCCAATGTAGACATCCAAATTTGGACACTTAATTTATCCAAATTTATCACTTATCATCTAAACATCCTCTTATCCAAGTTAATTAAGTAATATTACTATTATTTAATTAATATCCTTAATTCTACCAAATCCCTAAGGTATTTAATTAATAATTAAATACCTTACCCTCCTTAATCCCCTTTTCATCAAATGAAAGATTGAAATAAATATACATTTTATTTAATTCCTCATAATCATTTTCATCTAATCTAATCCATTTCCTGTCTCTTCGGTAGGTGTGCACATGCTAATCCTTGATTGGGATGTGTGTCCACATCCTCCAACTTTTGCAGGATTGGCTTCCTGAAAATCCCACATATTAACCTAATTTATCACTCTAATTTACTGAATTAGTCAAACCACACAGAGTAGTACTTTTGGTCAACTCTCCC
This sequence comes from Sequoia sempervirens, assembly GCA_007258455.2. NCBI lineage: Eukaryota > Viridiplantae > Streptophyta > Pinopsida > Cupressales > Cupressaceae > Sequoia > Sequoia sempervirens. The sequence goes on from VDFB02193867.1 coordinate 230,934,344, forward strand.
CATCCCCCAAGGAATTTTTAATTCCTTTTTATTCACCCTAGGCTCCTCTCTTCCCCATGTGAATTTTTAATTCACATTTTATTCCTTCTAGAATCCCCTTTTCCCATGCACCTTCTAGAATATTTGACTTGTCACATCAAGTCACATGTGACAAACTCCCACCTTTTGGGAACATTGTCTTATCCACCAGATTCTTCCAATCATTGTGAATTTTTAATTCACTTTTATTCACCCAAGATTCTTCCCATCTCCCAATGTACTTGCAAGGTACTTGTCCTTCCTCCACCTCATGTACCTCTCTTCCACCTCACCTCCACATCATCCCACCTTTATTCACTTCATAATCCACATGTCAAAATGTGAGGGCTTGTGAATCCTCAACTCACTTTAGCCCTTCATCTTGACCTTGTTGGATCAATCTCAACCATTGAATTCTCTAGAGAATTCAAGATCCTCTATAAATACCCCCTCCTCAAGGGCATTAGGGGGGGACTTTTGATTTGAGCAACTATATGCTGCCCATTTGCTTTCTCATCTAATTTTCAATTACATCCACTTGCACTTGCATCCAAACACATAGTAAAATCCTCCATTTTAGCAACATCAAGAGCCATCAAGGAGCACACATCCCGTCTTAAGCAAGGGCCAATCAAAGGAGTATCAACAACAAAGGAAGGTAAAACTATTTGTCTTATGCTATCTACTTTCCTTATTATTTTATCACTCTCTTTTGGATAATCTTGAGGTGTCCTTGGTTATTTTATCATTCATATTTTGAGTTATTTTATGCACTAGGATGGGATAAATTCCAAGGTTCACACCTAAATCCTTCTGAACCCGGCCCCGCAAAAGAGACCAAACACAAGGAACAAACATGGAAACAAATGCAAGCAGGATCAGAGCAAAAATGGATCTCAGGCAAACCACAACGGGGGCGAAAGCGGAACAAAAACCCGACCCTAAACTTTCTCCAAATTTCAGGTTCGGTGTCCATCCCAGCTCCGCCTCCGACAACACACAAAGAAATGACAAAGAAGGAAGAAAAAGGAAAAATAAAGGGAAGAAAACACCCCACGACCAAATGATCAGAACAAAAGGAAAAACAAACGAGTTTGGCAGAACTGGGACCAGAACGGAACCGGAACCTGGAACTTCAGAAAAGTTCTAGAGTTCAGTCTTGGTTCGCTTCCCAACTTTTCCAAAACAAATAAAGAACTGGCAGAATCAGAACTAGGAACGGAATGGAAACTAGAACTTGGAAGAAATTTCAAAGTTTGGTTTCGGTCCCAGTTCCGCATCCGCTAGAACAAGGAAACAAACGCAGAAAACTGGCGGAATCAGAACTGGGACCAAAACTGAACTTTCAAACTTAGAAAAAGTTCTGAAGTTCAGTTTTGTTCCACGTTCCGTGCCCGCCATAACAAAAGAAGACAAGCAAAAACAAAGGAAACAGGAGAAACCAGAACCGGAACGGAATGGAAACTAGAACTTGGAAGAAATTCCAAGGTTCAGTTTTGGTCCCGGTTCTGCGTTCGCTAGAACAAAACAGAAAACACCTAAGGCATAAAACAAAAGGCCAAAGGAAACAAAACAGAAGAGAGGGGGACCTATTTTAAACAAGTTTAAAATGGGGTGGTTATGCAAGGCATAACAGATCTAGATTGAAATCAGCTAGGGGTAGCAGTTTAAAATTTATAGGGAAAGATAACTTCATACCCCCTTGTCTCTCAGAGCTGAATCTAGTAACCCTTTTGACATTTATTATACATGGCACATGATTCTTTATCGCCTGAGATACAAAAATAGAATCATTCCTATTAGAGAAGAAGCATATCAGGAATATGAGCAGGTAGTTGATACTACAAGGAAATCAATAATGGGGTACCTATCATAGAGGTCGAGTAGTTTGATAGATTAGCTGAAATAGGGTAAACCCCATTCTTTGCAAAATTATGCTACAACATGTAAACGATGTACTATGTACATACAAATTGAAAGGATGGGGCAATAGTATTGGCTTCCATTAACATTTCAACCACCTACTCTTTTGTGGCTTGTACCAGATTATAGATACTAACATTATGACATAGCTACAAAAAGTAAAAGATGGAGAAAATTGGAAAACAAGCAAGGATTCTACTAGGATCCCAATTCAGATACCGCGGAGACTAATCTGGTACAGTTGGTAGTTGGTGACTTCAGAGCTTTGACTAGGCAAAGGAATAGAGTTCCCTCTGTTGGAGGACCAAAAAAACATTAGGTTGGGGGGAGATGATGAGTCCAATTAATGGCTCAATTTTGATGGGGTTTATCATATATTCGCTATTGTTACTATAGACTTTGACACCTGGTTGTTGAAATTTTCCATGTTCTTTCCTTAAACCCATAAACCTTGGACATAAACTTATCCTTATGACTTTTGATGATATTAATATGCTATGTGAATTATCTATGTTAATTTCAAATGTGGTTGAATGGATGTTACTTTAAGGTAATTATGGATATGCAATTGTTTGTACGTGTTAATGTCATTATGTAGGTTCACATTAAGATGCTAATGTAAACGAAGCTTGCAAAGTGGAAGAAACTCTTGCTAGCTGGTCGGTTTCTAAGGAAGTCAAAAAGATGGTCATTAAGAGGTAAAAGGAGGGAAAACTTCCAATGGAGGGAAATTCCTAGCTTGAATGAAAGATTGTAACTACCTTTTAATGGTCATGTTTGTTAGTTGGGAAAATCTAGAGAGTGTGCTGTGTTGGATCCTCGTTGGGGCAGTTCTACTTTGACCAAATTTGGTGCATGCATAACTTCCTCCCTCTCTTTTCTATGCTTTCAATAAATGGAATCCTCCTATTTTGTTGGAGTCAACTACCTTGGTAGTTAGGGTTAATTAGAAGTTTTTTCCTCTATAAATAATGGTTAGATCCCCCTTTTCATAAGGTTGGATGTTCTGAGATTGTACTTGCTTTTTTTCAGCTTTAGTAATACAATTATATTGCTGATATGTTGTAATCATGTTTTCAAGGAATAAAATGATATTCTAATTTGATGCATTTGAGTTAAGTTAAGACTCACTCAAGAGGGCCTAGTTGGTGAGAATTCCACCCATTTAGTTTCAAAGTTATTTTTTTGTCCAGTAACTAGTTTCGGTTCCAGTAGTTGTCTTTTTCTGCAGCCATTGGAACTCTATTCTATGACTGTTCCTGCAACCAAGGTAGATAGAGTAGTTTCCTATTTGTTTGTTGGGATTTCTATTTTTGTCATCCATTTATAGCTCAATTGTTGATGCTCAATATAGTTGTTGATCATGCTCAATGCTAAAGTTAATTTCTTTCCAACATTTTATTTCCAGTACCGTTTCTTTTCTAGTTGATGGATGACTACAGTGGAGTCCTAGTGCACATATAGTGCTGACCCATTTCAAGTTTACATCCCTAGTTTGAAAATGAAATGCACCTTGATGATGAGTAAGATAGCTACTTAGTGCAGATGTCTAATCTCTAAGTCACAACTCTAAGGTCTTAGTTATTGAACCATTAGAGGAGGCCAACAACATGCACACAGATTAATTTATATGACTACTAGATTTATTATTAAAAATATTTTCCAAATTCAATAGTAGGTTCATGAGATCTTGTAGAGAACTAGCGGAAAGTATAAGGATTAACATGATCAACTCAAGTCCCAAATACTAACCTTGAATCTTTGTGATGTAGTTTATATACCATTACTAAGAAGGTGAGTGAGAATTTATTTTAATTTATTTTTTATATATTTTCTATGGTTGCATCTAGTGTTCAATGTCAAATTAGCCCAACCATACTTTCCACTACTAATAAATAATAAATTGGCAATTCAAAATTTGAACCTTAATTATTTTTTGGTTTAACCTATATTTATTATTTGATTATCTAAATTTTTAAACACTTATAATCTTAAAATTCAAGTAATAAGCTAGCAGTTATAATCTCAAAAGGTAGTAGTACCAAAATTCCATAACTCCAACAAAATCTATTAGTTTCCTAATAGGTTTATAGTTGTAGCCTATCTATTCATTTAAAAATCAAAGGCATACATGAATCACTACCATACATGATGATTATTTAGTTCTCACTAAGAACACTAATTTACTATTTTAGCAAGTTCTTAGTTTCTTATATAGAAAATATATTATACAATGGGTTGATGCAAATAATTTAATTTGAGTAGAAGACATACACCTCTCTTAAATATTTTCCCATTTTATACTCACAATTGAAATAATAATATACTTTCTTTGATTATTTAATAATTATCAAGTTGATTTTGTTTAATTTTTGTGCAATTTTTTCTTATGACACATAAAAATAGGTTAGAGTTCAAAACACATATGGTTTTATACTAAATTTAGATTGTTTCACCAAACTTACTATAAATAGAAAGGGAAAAATAAGGTGTAATTAACCTATAACCTATTTTCTATTTCATTCAGGAAATGGGACCCTCTAGGAGAGAATCAAGTTTCAACCCTTAGGTGAGTCAATTCTATGGAAGATCCACAAATTTCCTTTGTGTGTGGACGGGGTAAATATGACTGAACAACACTTTTGGGAGAGGAAAATAAGATTGCAAATGACCTCAAATATGCAACCTAAGACCTGATTCATGTATATGTATCATAACTCTAATAGAAAAAATCAACTTTATGCAAATTGGATGAGTTGAAGACACGTAAAACCTACCTCAAAATCAATTGCAGTGTCTTTTGATAGAAACAGTGAAAAAACTGATTGAACAAGGGTTTTGGGAGAAAGATTAAGAATGCCAAATATAATCATTTATGACATGTAAAAGTTGAATTTGATAGATGAAACATAGGGCTATTAGAAAAAATAAAGCTTATGGAAAATATGGGAATGGAAAATGTTGTGTACCAGTCACAAAACACTGTTTTTGAAAGTTGTCCTAGAACTCATTCGCCCATAGGTGAATGGGTCTTTCTTCACCTTTCCAAAATTGATTTCTAGGTCCTCTTCTCCTATGTCTACACTTCTAGACCCTTCTGGTTTCACATTTGGAAAATTGGAAATAAATTCATGGTCCGAGTTTCTATGAGATGTCAACAAAGGTGACAACAAATGCAACTTTTGAATTTTTCACTTTTAAGATCCTCAACTTTTCTTCAATGTATGTACCTACAATCTGCAACACACAAAGAGAGGGATTTTTTTTTGTTTTTGGGTGAATGGGGGTTTTCCTTGGTCAAACCCTATTTTGGTAACTAAACCTTGAAATGAAATGAAATAGCATGAAAGGAATAGTGAATGGACAACTCAATGTTGTAACTCAACAAACCATTGAATAAATATTTGAAGGACTAAAATGTTGATGTTGATCTTGCATGAAATGGATTCAATGGATTTGGATCTTGATGCTTTAATCTTTCTTTGAATCTTTGAATTGAATGCTTGGATTAGATCTTGAAACATGCATCACAATGTTAGCTCCAAAAATATGCATGAATGAACATAGATTTGACATGATACTTGAGATCTTGAATGCTACAAAAAATGATGAAATATTCTCTTGAATTCTCTTGAAAATAATATTTTCTCACATGACAGTTTCCCTTTTTCTAGATGTTTTGAATTGATGAAATAACCTTGTATTTATAGTCATTTATCCTTAATTTCCTGAAATTCAAACATTACAAGCCAACCTTTGAAATTTGAATTTGGGATGATAAAAATATTGCCAAAACATGATTTAAAAATGGGTTCAAGATCTTAGGGAGGACCCATTCGCCCATGGGTGAATGGGTCCCAAGCCCTAATTCCTAGAACACACATTGCTTAATGTATTTAGTGTTATGTATTAGCATTAATTATTGTCGGGTTTCCCCTTCAAAAAATGTAATTTAATGGGAATGTAAATGAATTATAGGACTTATTAAGGCCTAATTAAGCTCAATTAATTAAGGGAGCCATAAATAAGTGTGTAAGTGTAAAGGGATACACTTTACAACACTAAATTAAGGCACAATTAAGTCCAATTTTAAATAGGAGGGCCCAAACAAGTGAGAAAATGTAAAGGGTTACATTTTTGTACACTACATTTAGCCCCCAGTTTAGTGAGAAGATGACCCTACATCAAACTCACACTAAAGTAAATAAATATGCATCAAGAGGGATCCATGTGCACCAATGTTTATGAGATAGGATGAAAAATATCAAGGAGGTGGCCAAGCCCCTATGATCAAGATCCTATGGCAAACTGTGCCATAGAAAAATGGCCCTTTGACATTTTCATGGTCTTTTAGGTCTTTATTCATGATGCTTGGTCCATTTTTCTTTGATTTAATGTTGTAATGTGGCTTATGCATTCACATTAGGTCCGTAAAATTTAAATTATGGCATCTTGTGCAGGTGTTATGAAGTGTTGTAAAGCATTTCTACACTTTTCTAGACTCTTTTCATTACAATTCACCTAAAAATCACCTTTTCATCCCTTATCAAGTCATATTTTGAAGTGTTGTATAGTATTGTAACAAGATTCCACACTTTTCTAGGATTGATTTCACTATTTACACCTTTCTTATGCTTTATTTGACCCCTTCATGCCCTTATAAGGCTTAATTAAGTGTATTTTTGAATGTAAACCTGACAAACAACATTAAATGTGACTTAATTTCTGACACCTACTTTCAAGTCCAAGGTGGGACTCATTCACCATGGATAGCGAATGAGTCCCTCTTAGCTCCGAATTCAAAATATTTCAAATTTTATTTTAGGTTTTTATTCAAAATGCCTTATGTTGGCCTGTGATGAGGTATCATTGGGTTACTAAGGAACAAGTGTGTATAAATAAGTGTTTTTCTCCTGATTTCGCATCTCCTAATTCATTCAAGCAATCTCTTCATTCACTAAGCATTCAATTAGCATTTGAGCACTTTGCATCATCCAGTCAAGCATTAATCAAGTATCTTGGAGCAGCCACTGACATAACTTCAGATTTCTTCAACAAGGTTGGTGAGTTTAGGGCATTTGCATGTTGTTTATTCATCTTTCCTTTTTAATTTCATTCCATTTCTTCATTAAGGGTTTGATTACCAAAGTGGTATTTGACCAAGGAAAATCCCTATAACCTAACCCTTAACCATTTTTCCCCTTTTGCATGTGTGTTTGCAGACTTGTATATGCATAATTATCAAGCAATTAGGTGTTGAAAAGTGGAAAACAATTCAACAAAGTTTTTCAAGTCAAATCAAACCTATTTCAAGCTTGGAGACAACTTACAATCTATTTTCTGCAGATTTGACTCCATCAACCTAAGAAGAAGACAAGCTCAGATCTGGTGTTGCAGAATTGGTCCCTGATTTCACAGAATTTTTGGAGAGGACTGATTCGCCATCAGTGGCGAATGAGTCCCACCTCAAGGCTGGAAAGTTAGATTTTGTCAGATTTCGGATCCTGACACTCATAAACCTATTTTTAGAAGTTTTCATCAGAAGCAGGACTGATTCACCATCAGTGGTGAATGAGTCCCACTGGTGATTTTCACTGATTTCTGCTAGCATTCAGGACTCTCCAAATTCATCATTCATTTCCTAGGTGCACTTTGATTCAACCTTCTTAATTTTAGTTTTGTATTTGTTCATCTTTTAGTTCATGCTTGCATATCACATTTTGTTTTCAAACATTGCTTATATCTTAGGTTTTACAATCATAATCAGTCAATTTTATAGCTTAGTTTCATTTCGATAATCTCATTTAGTCTTAATAACATCATACATTTCCTAATTTGAGTGAACTACATTAATTTTTCATGAGGTTTATCTCTCTCCTTTTAGGTGAAACATCCTAAGAGTGTAAGAGTAGCCTATAAACATCATGCCCAAAAATCTATGGTTCATTTTGATGAACCCGCACAATGAGCACTTTATCTTTATGATTTCAATTGCATCTTGCATCCTAGGATTCATTTGCATCAACATTCAATTAGGTTATTGTTTTATTTTTGCATCCTAGGGTAACTTCTCAAAATGCATTAGTGAAAGACTCACTTAGACTTCATTTTTGCATATCATATCATTGAAAAACTAAAAATCTACATTTGCATCCTTAGTTTGCATCTAAAAAGCATTAAAATCACTTTTGATTTTCTAAAAAAAAATAAAAAATATCATACCTGGACTCATTCGCACCTTGGATGAATTAGTCCACTTGCACATTTTATACTGCATTTTCAGGCATATTCTGGCTATTTCCTGCATTATAGTTTTCTGTAGTTGCTTTCTGTTTTACTTTCAAATTCTCTATTTTCTGCTATTTCTTGCAGCTTACTTTACTTTCATACATTGTCATCATGGTATTGTCCTTTAATAAGTTTTAGAATTCATTGAAATCCTTAGTAGACATGTCCAATTGTTCCTTTGGTTGTGATCCTAATGACCTTGAGCTTCCTCATGCTCCTTCAACTCCTCATGATTTTTCTCCTCATGATGTAGACATCATAAGAGAAGAGGATGATAGCATGGAGTTCTTAAACGAATTTCTTGATAACCTTGAAGCCAATGTAGCCTTTTACCCATCCATAAAACCACCAAATCTTCCTATTGTTGCACCTCCTGATCACTTTGGATACCTACATCTCAAAACTCAAGTAGGACCTAAAATCCCTCCATCAAGTGGACCTAGTTCCTCTCAACAAACACATCCTCAACCATTTTATGATCACAAAGTCACAAACACTCCCATCAACCTTGAAGAAACATATGGAAAATGCTTTACTATCCTAAGTAAACAAGGTTGTGACACAACACATGAGTATAACACTCACCAACTTCTTGAACAAAAACCAACAAAAGAAAACACAATAGGATTAGGATATTAAGATCCTCCTCATACTGATAAACCTCCTTTTGAATATTGGAGACTTTGAGATGATGTTATAGTGATCTTTGATTCTCCTCCCAACTTAAACATTCTCCTTCCACGTGAACGACCATTACCTGATTCTAATGACAAGGATGCTAGGATCTTATTCCTCCTTCCATTCATGAAAAAAGAGAATCTAGCAAATGAAAACAACCTCACAAATTGAAAAAGCTCAAGTTTCCTACTGATCCTCCACCTGAATGTGAAAGGAGACTTCAACTTCTTTTAAACAAAGTCCTTATACTCTTACCACCTATGCATAGGTTTGTCATCCATCCTAAAGATTCTAACATACCATATTGTAAATATCATCATGTTCTTTGACATTGAACTGAAGAATGTTAGACATTGAATGACATATTGAACAAGTATCACTTCATTGATACTGACTACTTTCCAATCATCCCTTAAAAAAAAATCCTTTTATCATGCCATAGTTGTAGAATTTTTCATTCTCACTATTGCATGATCCCTCCCATCACCTACCTTGGCTCATTCTTGTCTTACACTCTATGGAGGCAAGAAGTTGTTAGCCTTTCCCTCGTAATGCATTTGTCCTTTGCCTCTTAACTATGTTATTCACCTTCCGCTTATACTACTTGAGATTGAGAAGCCAATAACTCTGTTAATGGTTGACTTACATTTGCATTACTAGCTCCTTTTCATTTTTTTCTTTTATGTGCATATCATGTTCCCCTATAATGTGTGTTTGATGCTCCTCTCTTGTGCACTTCCTTTATTTGTACCTCTATTATTCTATATGTCATCCATTTCCTTTTGTTTTGTATTCTCCTTTGGGGATGACACAAAAGTGTTGAGACCTAAAATGTTCTTCCATGTTGACCCAAAAGGTCCTTTTCTTTTTCCTTTTGATTGTATTATCTTTTTGTGGGATGACAATAAAAGTGTTGAGATGCTCTATTCTCTCTTCCAACACCCAAATGGTCCCTTTTCCTTTTTACTTTTATATTTTTCTTGTGTTTTTCCTTTTGGGGATGACACAAGGCATTGAAACTCAAGTAATGTCTCCTTCATGTTGACCCAAAAGCCTACCTTTTATTTTTCCTTTTATTTTTATTTTTTTTTTGTTTTCCTTTTGGGGACGATAAAAAATTGAGACCTAAATGTCTCTTCCATGTTGGACCCAAAATAACTTTGTTTTCCTTTTGTTTTTACTTTTGTAAGCCATTCTTCCAGCCTATGTGCTTTTGGGGAATGATGAAAATTCTTTTGAGCTCTTTCATAAAGTATTGCAGCAAATAAATATACTAACCCAAATCCATAGATCCCTTTTATGTGTTTGGTGCATGTTCCCTTTCCTCGGAAGGAAAACTCCTTTCTTATGTTCTCTTTTGTTTACATGATGTAGCCTAACTTGAAAAACATATGACTTTGGCATAGGAGCCTTCTAAGCAGGCTCCTCATGTCTTGTTTTCTTTGTGCATTTATTCGCTACTTTAAAGTAATTTCACATAACGGTGTGTAGAAATTCCTTTAAAGTGGGGGGAATACATTGGCATCATTCGATTTGCATTCTTGGTTCTTAGTGTAGCCTTGTTACTTTATACAATGCATTTGTCACTTTGTGGATGACATTGGGTTTGATGTCCTTCATAAGTTTGATCTATCTTAGCATATTGCATTCCTCTTAGTGACCTGATGCAACACACTATATCCCCTAAGTTGTCAATATTTTATTCTTTGATTGGTCCTCTCTCGAGATATTAGGAAAAAATGTCTCCCTAAGGACAAACCCTTGCATGAACTTAATGTATCACTTTGAACATCTTTTACATTTTACATTTTTCATTTTACATTTTACATTTTGCTCACCATGTAACAGCTTTTCAAATTTCATAGCTTGTGGTACCCTTTGCTCTTTTATTCATGGGTTCTAAGCAATGCAAGCATTCTGTTCCATGAAGCAAGAACTAAGATTTTCCTTTGTATAACCTTGTTGTGCTATCATGAGGTATGAACTATTTGGTTGAGCTGGAAGCCCATTCAGCTGCAGTCACCTTCCTCATGAAGCTACTTATGTTTGTGGAGTGCATACCAACTACAATTTCTCACCCTTTTTGGGCCTTCTCACCCAATAGATTTCCATGAGTTCTGTCACCCTAGAGTGAGTATACATTCTCTTTTAGCCTACATCTAATCCACAACTAGTTGGACATATGATCACAGCTTCATCCGCTTCTCAACATTTGTGTGTTCCTTTGTTCTTATGATTAGTTTTCCATGGATCTTCATCTGGGGGGATTGATCATCCTTTCTTGACTCATTGCCACCCATCTTGCTAACATATGCATTGATCCTCACGCATGGCTACTTTTAGTGTGAGTTTGAAGCAAGTTCATCCTCACTAAAGTGGGGGCTAAATGTTCTATATAAAAATGGCCCTTTGACATTTTCATTGTATTTTAGGTCTTTCTTCATGATGCTTGGTCCATTTTTCTCTAATTTAATGTTGTAATGTGGCTTATGCATTCACATTAGGTCCTTAAAATTTAAATTATGGTATCTTGTGAAGGTGTTATGAAGTGTTGTAAAGCATTTCTACACTTTTCTAGACTCTTTTCATTACAATTCACCTAAAAATCACCTTTTCATCCCTTATCAAGTCCTATTTTCAAGTGTTGTAAAGTCTTCTAACAAGATTTCATGCTTTTCTAGGTTTAATTTCACTATTTACACATTTCTTATGCTTTATTTGACCCCTTTATGCCCCTATAAGGCTTAATTAAGCGTATTTTTGAATGTAAGCCTGACAAATAACATTAAATGCAAGATAATTCCCGACACCCACTTTCAAGTTCAAGAAGGGACCCATTCGCCATGGGTGGTGAATGAGTCCCTCTTGGCTCCAAATTCAAAAATATTTCAAATTCCTTTTCTAGTTTTGATTCAAAAATGCCTTATGTCAGCCTCCATGATGTGAGGTATCATTGTTACCATAACAAGTGTGTATAAATAAGTTTTTTTCTCCCTCATTTTACATCTCCTAATCTCCTAATTCATTCAAACAATATTTTCATTCACTAAGCATTCATTCAAGCATTTAAGCACTTTGCATCATTCAATCAAGCATCATTCAAGTATCTTGGAGCAGCCATTGAGATATCTTCATATTTCTTCAACAAGGTTGGTGATTTTAGGAAATTTGCATGTTGTTTATTCATCTTCTTGTTCATTTCATTCCATTTCTTCATTAAGAGCTTGATTACCAAGGTGGACAATCTAGAAAACCCTAATAACCTAACACTTAACCATTTTTGCATGTGTCTTGTAGTACTGGTATATACAAATTTATCAAGCAATTAGGTGTTGAAAAAGGGACAAGAAGGTAAAAAAAGGTTTCAGTCAAATCAAACCTATTTCATGCTTGGAGACAACCTACAGCCTGTTTTCTACAAATTTGACTTCGTGAACTCGACAAGAAGACAAGCTCAGATCTAGTGCTACAAAATTGGTCCCTAATTTCATAGAATTTTGGGAGAGGACTGATTCACCATTAGTGGTGAATGAGTCCCACCTTAAGGTTGGAAAGTTAGATTTTTTCAGATTTTGGATCCCAACAATCAGAAACTAGTTTTCAGGACTTTTTTCCACTAGTTGGACTGATTTGCCATCAGTGGCAAATGAGTCCCACTGGTGATTTTCACTAATTTCTTCCAACATTTAGGACACTTCATATTCATCACTCAATTACCAAGTGCACTTTGATTCAGTCTTCTTAATTTTTTATTTGCATTTGTTCATCTTTTAGTTCAAGCTTACATATCACATTGTGTTTTCAAACATTGCATATATCTTAGGTTTTGCATTCATAATCAATCAATTTATTAGCTTATTTTCATTTGGATCATCTCATTTAGCCTCAATTACATCCTACACATCTTAATTTGAGTGAACCACATTGATTTTTTGTGAGGTTTATCTCTCTCCTTTTAGGTGAAACATCCTAAGAGTGCAAGAGTAGCCTATAAGCCTCATGCCCAAAAATATATGGTTTAGAAACTAACATAAGCATAAAGGAACACCCACAATATGTATGATATGCAGTAGCAAGGAAAGATACAAAAACATACAATGTTAAAGTTAAAGCGAAGAGAAAATAAATATGGACTAGCAAGTTGTATTATGCCACATCCATCCAACACACTCACAAGGATGAAAAATCACTTATGAAACACATGGTTCCATAGGCAAGCAATTTTGTTATGCTAGGTTACCATGAAAATGAAAAGGCTCCATAGGAAAGCAAGTTGTGTTATGCAAGGTGGCCTTTGGAAAAATTCTCTCACAAGTGCTAGTGAAATCCACCATCCACTAGGTGAGCCCCTAAAAGAAGCTAAGTGGAGAAGGGGAATTGTTCTCAGATAGCCTCGGCCCATACAATGAGAAAGTCATGCCAGGTCTATAGGCTCCCATTATACTAACCATACCAAAGTTATACCTCTTGATAAATTTGATAAGGTGCCACAAAAAATGATCAATATGCTCTTCTAAACAAGAAATATCAAAATTCAAAAATGAAATAATTCCAATGTAAAGATCACACTTCCTAGGAGATATATGACATCATCACTTAAGAAGGGGAACACATAATAAATGAATGGGGAAATATGCCCCCACTTTAAAAATTTCAACATACTTGCTATGTTGGTATTTTAAGTGGAGAGGAATATGCGATCCTTGAAAAGAATGCACACCTCAAAAAATTAGTTATCCTTGCCCCCTAATCATAGAGAAAAATACAACCACCAATAACTATCATGTTGCTTCCAAGATATGGTTGCACTTGAGATTGTACCACCATGAATGGAAATGAGCAAGACACATAAAGCTACTAATTCCACATAGTGATGGGAAACAAGATAGGAGGAAAATCAATATCATTTAGAGGATATAGGTGCATTGACACAATGAAGATCACCACAATCCTTAAGATGCTAAATTTTATCACTCAAATCCTTACATTCATTAGTAGAATGACCATGAACTCTATGATATGCACAAAAATGAACTCTTGTTGTAAAATTTATTTCATGTTTTTGGAGGAAGAATAATCAAGTGGGCTTTGAGAAGCCTTGAAAATATAGTATCTTAATCAATAGTAGGGGACATTTCTTTCTCATCACAAGATTTCATACACACAATAGATGATAAGGCCTTAGATGAAGATGGAGATAAAGGTGGTAAACCTAGATCTTTCTTGAAAAGGTGTAGTATATAATTCACTTGTTCTCTATCATTTTGCTCCATGTTTTCATTATATCCATGTTTAGTGTAGTGACAAAAAATGTAACCCTTTACATTTTCTCACTTGTTTGGGCCCTCCTAATTTAAATTGGACTAAATAATGCCTTAATTTAGTGTTGTTAAATGTAACCCTTTACATTTACACACTTATTTGGGACCTCTTAATTAAATTGTTCTTAATTATATCTTAATTGGCCCTTCATTTCATTTACAAGCCTAATTAAATACATTTTCCAAAGAGAAAACCTGACATTAACACCAATACATAAGGCTTTACATTGAGAAATGTGTGTTCCAGGAATTAGGGCATGAGACCCATTCACCCATGGGTGAGTGGGTCATCCCTAAGACTCAAAACCCATTTTTAAATCATGTTTTGGTGGTATTTTATGATTATAAATTCAAATTTCAAAGGCCAACTTGTAATGTTTGAATTTTAAGAAATTAAGGATAAATGTCTATAAATACAAGGTTATTTCATCAATTCAAGTAATCTAGAAAGAGAGAAACTTTCATGTTAGCAAAGACTATTGTCAAGAGAATTCAAGAGTAGATTTCTTCATCATTTGTTGCAGCATTAAAGATCTCAAGCATCATGTCAAAGCTATGTTCAATCATGCATATTTTTGGAGCTAACATTATGATGTAGGTTTCAAGATCTAATCCAAGCATTCAAGTCAAAGATTCAAAGCAAGATTCAAGTATCAAGATACACATCCATTGAATCCATTTAATGCAAGATAAACATCAAGATTTTAGTCCTTTAAAGGATTATTCAAGGGTTTGATGAGTTGCAATATTGCATTTGTTCATTCATCATATCTTCATGTCTCATTATTTCATTTCAATATTACCAAAATGAGGTTTAACCAAGGAAAACCCCCATTCACCCAAAAATAAACACTTTTCCCCTCTCTTTGTGTGTTACAAATTTGCAAGTTGAAAAGTTGAAGATCTCAAAAATGCAAAATTGTAAAGTTGCATTTGTTGTCACCTTTGTTGTCATCTCATGGAAACTTAGATCCCAAATTTATTTCCGACTATCTGAATATGAAACTCAGAGGATCTGGAAGTGCAAAAATAGGAGTAGAGGACCTAGAAACCAATTTTAGAAAGCTCAACACTAGGACTCATTCGCCAATGGGGGAATGATTCCTCAGACAACATCCAAAAACACATTTTGTAATAGGTGCACAAGATTTTCCCTTTACCTGATTTGCATGAAATAAATTGTTTCTATTAGTATTTTATTTCATATATCAAATCCAAATTTACATTTCATAAATGAGTGCATTTGGTATTTTTAATCTCTCTCCCAAAACCCTTGTTCA
>VDFB02193867.1:230949951-231127338 GCA_007258455.2 Sequoia sempervirens
TAACCATCTACAAGCATTTGAAGAATGTCATCTCACACTTCTATTTAGGTGCATGGTAATCCATCAATTGTGCTAGCTTTCACACCTAAATAATTGTTGCATAGGTGGAATAATGAGAATATACTTGAAGAATCTTAGAGATACCTTTTTGTTAGTTGATCTGTTCGATATCTACTGATATGACATTATGGGCATTCTGTTGCAAATTCATGTTGTTTATGATATATAATATGATCATTGGGGCATGCATCTATTATTTGATACTCCATTCCATTATCTTTCATAATGTACACATGGAAATCTCGATGAGTGAATTAAAATATTTGATGGTGGTAAAGCAAAATTCACCAATCCAATCTACAACAAAAAAAAATGCTTATTCATATAAAGAATATTAATGGGTACATATTTCATCCTTTATTTACTAGTGATGAACTAACAACAATTAAAATAGATGAAAAAAGATGACATATATGACATACCTTAACATCTGTGAGATTTCTATGTTTGATAAACCATTCATAACCTTCAAGTTCAACAACAACAATACAACAGAGAGAAGAGTTGTTTCAAAGCCTTCATAAAGGGGCTCGTATGCCTTGTCAAGTACAGGTAAATCATGAACATCATCAAAGTCATCTTGATCATCAATGTCAGCTCTGCCACTAAATGTGGCATGGATCAATGTATTCATATCATCTTTTACTATGTTTTATGGTGCATGATCATCTTCTTCCATAGAATCATTAACTTCATCTTTGATATTCACAGCTCCATGTTCATCTGCTTGCAAAACCACATTCTCTGGGCCATGATAATCCATATTATTTACCCTAGGGCACCCCACCTTTATAATAATGATAGACACAAATAAACCATGATCATGATCAAGTGATTATATATATATAAAATGTTAAAACAATATAAACATTTACAAATTCAATCAATATAAACACATATAATGAAAAACTTACCAATGGACAATAATCATGCCCCCCTTCAACGTGACCATGCTGCCTACGATGTTTCTCAACTGTTGTGATTAAAATTCATCTCTTCTTTAAGCCCTTGCAATTATTGCAAGGACAATAACATTTCCCATCACCCTTTCTTTTCAATCTAACCCACAATCTATAAGGTGTCTCTTCATTTGTTCTGGACTAATATTATTTGACATGATTTTTCTTTACCAAGCTTGACTATTTAGATCTTCAAAAAATATCAAACTCACACTCCAATAATTTTTATTCATAGACAGGTAACAAAATCTAATTATGATATTTTACCAAAAATTTGGCATGCAACCACCCCTACAAAGAGATAGTTTGGGGATTAATGACCCTAAAACACTTTACAATGCTAATTTGAAAACTTATTAAATTTTGATTTTACTATGATTTCCAACCGTTAAGACTCCTAAAATCAAAATATTGAACTTGATCATAAAATTTCTACAACAATGGAGGTAGTGAGCTAGTAAGAGCAAGTGACCCATTCTAAGAGAATGTAGTCGAATCATCATTGCTAATGTAATGGATTTACATCCTTTTTTAGTTAAAGATGCAATGTGTCACTTCCTTATAGCCGAGCTTTATCCCTAGAGACCCTCAACATTGAGAGAGCCTAATAAAAAACAACAAAAGCATTAAGAGCATGATTAGGGTACAAACCCTAGGCCTCCATAGAAACATATAATAACTATGGTGGTTAGTGAGGTTGCAATACTAGAAAGATTGGAGACATTGTAGGTAATAACAAAATCTTGCAATCCTAAAGATTGTAGCCAATAACAAGCACACTATGTAGCTTAGTGGAATTTGTAAATGCAATCTATGGTAAGAATAATGATAGTCACTTGAGATGTGACAGTCAAAAAGAGGCTGAGCAGTGACAAGATAATAAAGCTCAAACCTTGCATAGTAAAGTGGAGATTTTAACAGTGAGTTTCCTTACCCCCTTGCTGACCTTAAGGGTTTTTCAAATGCTTTTGGTAGTGTTAGACAAGGCAAATGCAATCAGGGAATGACTGTCCAAATGAAGTAACAGTGGTAATCATAGGTTCAATGTTTCTTCTTAGTCATTAATATTGTATAATGGAGGTAGTGGATTGCATGTTTGAGCAGTGTTTTGAGACTCACCAAAGATGGGAAAATAGTGAATAATACCTTGTGGACTGTGAAGTAGTGTCAATAAGGTTGAAGGATCTTAAGAACTACACTACCATGAAACAATGAGTCCCCTATAGTAAGTAGGCAGTCTATAAGGAATAGTTTGATTTTATAGAAAGATGCTCATGAAAGGAATCTTCAAGTGATAGTGAGTGAGTTGTTTGAGATTGCAGCTGA
The DNA here is from genome assembly GCA_007258455.2 of Sequoia sempervirens. Taxonomy (NCBI): domain Eukaryota; kingdom Viridiplantae; phylum Streptophyta; class Pinopsida; order Cupressales; family Cupressaceae; genus Sequoia; species Sequoia sempervirens. Next base: position 230,952,297 of record VDFB02193867.1, read on the forward strand.
GGGTGCAATACCAGTCTTAAAGGAAGTTAGCAAAGCAGTAAATGTGCAAGAAAATTGAATCATACACAATAAACAATTCACACAACAAAAATTCATGTTATCCATAATGCCTTGAGTTTGAAGACAAAAATCTCATTGTATCTTCATGATGAAAGTGGTGACCTTAATGGTCAATCATTGGAAACCATGATTTTAAAACATGCTATTGTGCTTATGGAGGCAACATTTTAAGCAAGGGTGAGTGGTGGTTTGGAACAATGGCAGGTATGAAGGACTTGCTTTATATGCATACTATGCAGTCTAGCTTAAGACAATGTTCTTAGAAGAGATTGAAGGTGGATTATGGAACTCAAGGGTTACCATGAAAAGGATTAAAGCAAAGACTGAGATCTATTTAAAAGCCACGCTCATGAAGATATAAAGATGTCACATGCAAAAACCTAGTAGCTAGAGTAATGAATACAGTGCCAAAGAGGATAGTGTCTGGGGCAGATTTAGGAGATCTCCACATTATCTAATTACAGGGAAATACATCATTTATTTATTTTTTTAATTAAAAGAAATCATTCTAAACCCTATATAGGATACATTGATACTTCAAAAGCCTCTGAAGGAATTTGAGATTATGCAAATCTATGTCAAGTAACATTCATAAGGTTTAGAAAATCTTGATCACTCTCTAGAATAGCCCATTAAACATGGGTTGTGCTTGAATGCACTACATAATTGATATAACACAACCACTCTGCATATCAACCAGAGTTATAGGCTCTTTATTACAGCAAGAGGTAATCACTCTTCGATCATGCTATAATTACATCCTAACCTGTTAAACTTGAGACAACCTGAATGCACCCAATGATGATTGACACCTACATTATACAACCTGAATTAACTACATTATATGAGTGCCTCCATTTCTATCACAACATAGCCACATTAAACTTGGGTCACACATGAATGCATCCTGTATTTGTTATAGCACAACTGTGCCACATGACCAATAGAGTTATGGATCACATAATTACAGTCACAAGAATCTATTCCTTGGTTGTGATCTTATGGTGATTCCACACAACAAAATCTGGACATGAAATTCTCAAAACCCTTAACCTCTAAAAATGAAATATGATGAGATGTTGCTTTAAAATATGATTTTCAAACCTGAAACTACAAATCTGACTTCACAACTGAATTCTGCAAAAAGACAATGACTACCCTCAACCTGGCGATATCTTCTTGAATTTTTTCTAATTTTTCCCAAGAAAATCATCCTTAGTTCTCCACAAACTATCTCAAGTAGAGAAAACACTATCGCAATAAATCAGGCATGAACTCACTTTTCTTTATGTCGGCCACAATTTGAGTTTTTTAATTTTTCATGTTTGTCGAAAATTCGACGAAACTGATAGCCGACATTTCGACGAACCCCAAGTTCGTCGAAATTTTGACGAACGTCGGGGATAAACTTTCAAAAAATTGTAAATTACACATCAAATTTTACAAGCACCCAATGAACATTGAATTTTACATATTTCGTCAGACAGTTTTGTCGTATTTTGCAGTCAAATGTATTAGTGACACCTAAAATTTTGCAAGGTGTGCATGCCAGTCCTTCTTACCATTCTCCCAATGTGTCATGGCTATCCCAACCATGTTGTTCACACTCTCAAACTCCATGAGGAGATCTCATTCATTCAAAGTACTAGGTACTAGATTTATATTTTTTTCTTTCTTTGTACTAGTCAGAGCACTGGATATAGGTGTCAACGAACGTGCATTCACCAAGTCTCTGAGCTATCCAAACTATACTATGATTTTTTCTCTTTGCTCTTGTAGAGCTAAAAGAATTGTTTATGTAGATTTTTAATTGTTGCTCTTATGGATCCATCTACATCATTCACTAGATCATAGGCACCAGATGCGTTATCGATTTGGGAATTAATGGATTCCATCTCAACCTTTATGTTCTTTGTTGAACTAGGCCACTTAAAGAAAAACTAAAATAGATCCTTGGCCTCAACAACACAATTATGAACATATTTTAGGTTGTTCTATATTTTTCCATATGTGGTGACATATTTATTTGTTATGTCTTCCAACCTTCTATCATTCATCTTCTTATTGATCTCCTTGTCCAAATTCTCTTCAAGAACAAAAAATATTATTTGAAAGAATCAAGTAAAAGCTTCAAATTTTGCACATTGGATAAAGAATTGTCAATACTTACATCAAGAATACTCTCCTATAGCACCTTCACTAATTCATCTAGCAGCTTCACACTCTACTGATGTGTTTACAATATCTCCTTTCTAGCAGAGGCGTGGAATGCATCACCAAGCTATAACTTGTGTAAAGGGGACATCTTTTCCATACCAACTTTCCCATGCTGCATTGGAATTTGTAATAATTGAGTAGAAAAAATAGGTTGGAATTGTAATTGCATGCTCAATAAACTCTTCAATGAATCTCCAAAGGTTCCAAAAGATTCTCCAACCATTTTACACTACCTTCATCCTTCTTTTCCTTTGCATTTTCCTTGTCACCAATGTTGTCTTCTACTTTTTCTTCATTCTTCTTAATATTTCCAAAATCTTTTTCATCCTTCTTTTCATCATCAATTGGTTTTTATTGTTATCTAGAGGAGGCATATTTTCTATATGTTGTGCCTCATTGATCTTTGAGTTGTCTTGTAAAACCTCATCTTCATCATTATTCTTTGTTTCTGGAGGAGGAGAGTTATGTCCTATTTAAGTATCCTCCTTCTGCAAATCTCCAACAATGTTTTCTCCTACCGAAGGAGTGTTACCAGTAACATTTCCTTCTTCCATAGCCACATTCTCCACTATCAAAGGGGAATATTCTTGCTCATTATCCTTCTCTACATCATTCTCCAGTTGAGCATTCTCCTATTGTGCATCTTTTGGAATATTAACATCTAGAACATAAGTATTATTGTTTATTTCTTCTTCACTATCTGCTTACCTCTTTTTCCAATTTGAAAAATTTCTCCATAGTCTCATTTTGGAGCCTTTCAAAATAATCTTTGTCTCTTCTCATAAGATTAGTGACCCTTTTCTTAGTTATAAACTCTTTATTGTACAATTGAGCTAATTTTTCTCTACCCTCATTTGAAAGGTTAGCACAAATTCTCTCTAAGGAAAATGATATTAGCTTTACATCATCATTTATTGCCTCTTCTATTCTTGCATAAAAAACACTTTTCAAATATTCAGGAAATTGGCCTTCAATATTCTTCATGCTAACATCAAATGTAACTATATATTTGACTATTTCTTATATTGTTAGCTTATCAGTGTCATCCACAGGGGTATATAGTGCAGTAGTTTGTTTTGAAACATTTCATGCTCAATTATATCATTAAATAATACATCTAATTTCATGGGGCTATGTTTACTTACCAGGGGAGACTTATCCTTCTTCTTTGCTTTCAAAGATTTTTCTCTTTTACTAGATTAGGCTTTCTTTTCCCTCACATAAATTTTGAATTCATTTTTCTATCTCTCCACCTCTACTTCACTATCAATATCTACCATGTCAACTTTTTCCTTCTTTGTACTGTCTCTACTTGATAGACTCCAGATTTATTTTTCTTACAAGAGGTTCTTCTTCTATGATGTAGAGGAAGGAAAAATCTTAGCAAACTTGACTAACTCAAGGCATTCCCTCAAGGATTTCATAGGCAGCAACAAAAGGGACATCTTAGTACACCTTGGCACAATTGATGATGGTTTATTTTAGAGCCCTCATATGAAGGAAAACACACCAATGCAAGGTGGGGCAACAAAAAATCATGGGAAAGTACTATTACAATACCTTTCAGCACATTAGCTAACTCCATGCATCAAGACACAATGGAAACACCCTAACAATGTAACCAATCTTGAGATTTACAATCTTGTATTGCTCAACCTAGATGAGATGATTTTCATGAAATAAGGAAGACCATTAAGGAGTATTCAAATCATCAACATAGACTTGGATACTTCCTTCCAACATCCTAAATTTTATTCCACTAAGTCTTCAACGCTTAGACTCAAAGGCAGATCTTAATATGCTTGGAAACCAACACATTTCTTATGACTGTTTAACTAGATATTTTGGGAAAATCACAATGTGACTTGTATAATCCTTCAAGAATGTTACAAAACCATTTGTATAGGTCTATGAGACCACTTATACTCCCATAATGCTTTCAATGACAAACCAATAAGATTCAAGCCTTAAATTCATGAATTATCTCTTCAATACTATCACACAATTTGATATATGCACATATCAAATTGACTGTCACTCCAAAGAATGTGCTAACTCCTCCTTGGGCCCCTGCAAGATTCAGAAAAATTAAAATACATGCATGTAGACCTCTCCACCCATTTTGGTGATTTTCCACCAGTGGAGAGGTGAATTACATATTTATTTTTGCTCACTGCTTACCCTAGGTAGGGTTTTAGGTAGTTTTAGAAAAAATGCAATAACTTTCTCTAAACTAGACCAAAATTAATGAAATCAAAACCAAAATAAAGTATATTCATGACTTGATAAAATCCAACAACTTTCATACCATTACATAGGCCGTACAGGCCATACAATAAAGTAGAATAGACTGGAACGTTCAAAAATCACAAGAAAAAGCTTTCTTTCATTAACTAAGAACTTCAAAATCAGTTTTTCACTTCTTTTTTCAACTCTTCTAGGTTTATTCATCCATTACAATTGATCTCAATCATTGGGAATGGTTTCGTTTCTTTTTTATAACTATTTCTTTCTTTTTGCAACTTGGACAACTTTCTTTCTTTTTGAATGACAACTTTTTTTGCACATTTGGCAACTTTTTAACAACTTTAAATCAATGACCCTATAAGCACTCCAAAATGGATTACATGATCACACATGGTCATAAATGACCTTAGGAAACTTTAAAACACACAAAACAACCTAAAACCAAAAATTACACAAAATATGCATATAAGGTCCTGGTGACCCTGCACCATACACCCAAGGGGAAGAAAACTCAAGTCCCACTTGAGTGTAGGTCAGCAACTATATATCCATGTTTGATGATATCAAACTCAGACATCCAAGTATCATATTCCATAGGAAGACCGCTCCATTTGACCAAGTATTGAAAATATGTGGTGTTTCTTGTCTTCTTGATTTTCTTGGTATCAAGGATGCACTCCAACTCTAAAAGTTTGTTGGGAGGAAGGTTCTAGATCCATTATTTATCCTTAAGTGCTTGGGAACCTACTTCATTACCTACAACAACATCCCCCTTGAAAGGGTACATGTTAGATACATTAAATATAGGTGAAATGCCAATCCCACTTGGTAACTCAATTTCATATGCATTAGAACTAAACTTGTGAACAACTCTGCAAGGTCCAATTTTCTTCATTTGCAGCTTGGAGTACTATCCCTTAGGAAATATCTTCTTTCTTAGGTGAGGTAGAACCAAATCTCTAGCCTTGAAATTGACTTCTCTCTTCTTCATATCAACTTGTTGTTTATATTTATCCACACTTCTTTGTAAATGATCTCCTTGACCTATTGGTGAATCTCCTTCATAGCCAAAGAAAATTTCTCACCCTCAGCACTCATCCTATCCATTCAATTAATATCCCTTAACTCAAATACTCCTCTAGGATGCAAACCATAAACAACTTCAAAAGGACTCTTACCCACGCTTCTATTCACTGAATCATTAAATGCAAATTTTGTTTGAGGAAAATTAGATCCCATTGAGTAGAATGCTCTTTTGTAAGACATCTTAAGAGATTACCAAGACTCCCATTAACTCCTCAGTTTTCCCATAAGTTTGGGGGTGATAGGTAGAGTTGAAACTAAGATTAGTGCCAAGTTTCTTCCACAAAGTTATCCAAAAATTCCCAAAAAACTTACTATCTCTATCTAAAACAATATTCAAAGGAAAAAAATGAATCCTTACCACTTCCTTGAAGAAAAAACTTGCAATGTAGGATGCATCATTAGTGCTCTTGCATGGGATGAAATGTGCCATCTTGGAGAACCGGTCTACTACAACATAGATGGAATCAAAACCTCTAGATATTTTTGGTAAACCCATTACAAAATCCATGCTTATAGACTCCCAAGACATATTTGGAATGGGAAGAGGTTGATACAAGCCTACATTTGTACTGCTCCCCTTTTCCTTTTGAAAAATAACACATTTTTCAACAAAATTTCTTACATCACTTTTCATTCTAGGGAAAAACTAGTGCCTTCTCAGCTGCTCCAAGGTCTTATCAAGACCAAAATGACCTGCAAGACTGTCACTATGCTTTTCTTTTATCAAATTATCCCTCATAGAACATTTAGGCACACAAAGTTGAGACTCCTTAAATAGAAAACCCTCTTGAATCAGAAAATCAAAACTTATCTTATGTAGAACAACATTAGACTGGCTGCAAGATGCATAAATTTCCTTGAAATCAACATCATCTACATACATATCTTTTAGTTCTTCAACACCTACACTTTGCAATTAGATTTCTTACACCATGAGTGTCCTCCTACTTAATGCATCAACTACTTTGTTTGATTGCCTCTTCTTATGCTTGATGGTGAAGGTCTAACCTTGCAAGTATTCCACCCATTTGATATGCCTATGATTGAGTTTCTCTTGATTGTTTAATAATTGGAGAGCATGGTTATCAATAAAGACTATGAAATCCTTTGGAAGTAGATAATGCCTCCATTTCTTCAAGGATTGAACCAAAGCATATATCTCTAGGGCATATAAAGAATATTTCTTCTTAGCCTCATTGAGTTTCTCACTAAAAAAGGCAATGGGTCTTCCCTCTTGACTCAACACCGCCCCTATGGCATAGCCACTTGCATCACACTAAATAGTAAACACCTTATTAAAATTTGGTAAGGATAATATGGGTTGATGTGCTACCCTCTTTTTCAAATATTTAAAAATCTTTTTTGCTTCACTAGTCCAAACAATATTCTTTCTTTTATCCCCATTTATAGTATCAATCATTGGAGCACAAACATGACTGAAACCCTTAATAAAATTTCTATAAAAACTAGCCAAACCATGGAAACTACTTACCTCAACAACTAAATTGGGTGTAGGCCAACTTAGAATAGCTTCAACCTTGTTGGGATCCATTTTTAAGGTTCCATTTGTAACCACAAAACCAAGATACACCAACTTTTTTTTCATAAACTCACATTTCTTCAAATTAATCATTAGTTTATCTTCATGCAATATTCTCAAAACCAAATCCAAATGGTCTAAATGCTCTTCCTTAGTTTTACTAAAAACAAGAATGTCATCAAGGTAAACCACAACAAACTTACCAATAAAAGACTTGAGAACTTCATTCATCAACCTCATGAAAGTGTTGTGTGCATTTGAGAGACCAAAAGGCATTACAAGCCATTCATAAAGCCCTTCATTTATCTTAAATTTTTTCTTCCATTCATCCCTTGGTCTGATCCTGATTTGGTGATACCCACTCTTGAGGTCTATTTTGGAAAAGTAGCATGCTCCACCTAGACAATCCATCAAGTCTTCAATGCATGGAATGAGGTATCTATATTTGATTGTAATCTTATTAATGGCCCTAGAATCAGTGCACATCCTCCATTCAACTCCCTTATTTGGTTCTAGGAAAGTGGGAACCAAACAAGGACTAAGGATTTCTTTGATTAGGCCCTTATCAAGCAATTCTTGAACTTGTCTCTTAATCTCCTCATTCTGTTGTGGTGTCATTTTATATGCTGCCCTATTAGGAAAACTATCCCTTGGTATGAAATAAATGTGGTGACTAATATCTCTCATAGGATGCAAGGTGCTTGGGAGTTCATCCACTACTCTATTAGCATACCTCTATAGCAATTTTTGAATGTCCAAAGGCAACTCTTCTTTCTTTGCTATTGTCACACCAAACTTAGGCTTGACTATGATGGAAAAACCCATTTTCTCCTCTTCTACAACCTTTATGAATTCCTTTTCTCCTACCAACATCACATTGGATTCTACTTGTGATGTTTTATCTTCATCTTTCAATGGTGTTAGAGTATATGAGACTCCATCTTTCTCTATAACATATGTATTTTTATACCATCATGCTTGGAATTTCTATCATACTACCATGGTCTACCAAGAAGGAAATGAAAAACATCCATGGGAATGATGTCACACAAGACCTTTTCCTTATAACCTCCTATATGGAATTCTACCCAAGTTTGTTCATTCACTAATACTGGTCACCCTTTTTTTAACCAAGAAAATTTGTATGGTGTGGCATGAGGAAATCTTTGCAACTTTAACTTATCTACCATTTCAATTGAAACCAAATTATCAGTACTTCTAGAATCAACAACTCTATAATATTTACCTTGGATTTTGCATATAGTCCTAAAAAGTGACTTTATTTGAGGTGGTTCTTTCTCCATGGGCACTTTAATAAAGGTTCTTCTCATTAATAAGGACTCTCCAACTTCTGGTTCTATATTTTGTGATGGTGAATTAACACTTTTAGCATCATCTCCACCTTGTCCAATCTGATTTCTTCTCTCTCCTTTAAGAGAAGTAGATGGTTTCTCCTCAATACACTACCATGCTTGATGGCCTGCACATTTATTGCATTTTTAATACTTTCCAGTGAATCCACTTGAGCATTCTCTATTGCTAAATCTGCCTCTAAAATTTGGTCTTCTTCCTCTAAAGCTGCCCCTTGAATTTGATGTTTTTTCTTGTGAGTTACTTGTCTCTCCTTGAGACCTTTGGGACTGTCCTCTACCAGAAAAAGTTCCTCTTCCTCTAAAATTTGTCCTTCCCCTACCTCTACTTTGCTTTTCTTGTCTCCTTTTCAACTTTTCTTTAGCCTTTATGGCCAACTAATAACATTCTTCTACAATTCTTGGACTTGTGAGACTGAGTTCATCTTGTAGGCTATACTTTAGCCCATTCAAATGCCTTGCAACCTTGTCAACATATTCTTCCATGTGGCTTGATCTTAGGCTTATTTTGTAGAACTCTTTTGTGTAGGACTTCACATCCATGTCCTTTTGCTTCAAATTTTGCAACCTTCTTTTTAACTATATGGAATAATCACTAGGCAGAAATTTAGCCTTCAATTTTGCAACCATTTTATCCCAAGATGTGATCTTTTCTTTACCATTCTTTTTCCTCTCTTCTTTCACATAATCCCACCAAATAATTTCATGCCATTTTATCTTTGTTCTTGCTAATTTCACTTGTTACCCCTCAGGTATCTCTTCAAGCTCAAAATACTTGTATAATTCTCCTTCCAATCTAAGAGTTCTTCTCCATTGAATATATACTAGAAGCTCTACTTTTACGTTAGAACCATCATTCTTAACTTCCTTTAGCAATCTCGTCAACCTCTTCTCTTTAACATCTCTTTCTTCTTCCTATTATTCTTCTTCTCCCACTTCTTCTTCTTCTTGGTCACTCAAATATCCTGTGACCACTCCTGTTCTCTAGTTGGTCTGAAATGTTGTGAGTATTGCATCAAGACTTTCCTTTATCACTCTCAATTCTGGGGCAAGAGAATCTTTCACCTCTTTGATTATTCTTTCCACATTCAAATTAGGTGTCATCTTGGCTTGAATTTAAATTAACTTATTTATCACCTCTTTATGATCTTCCTTGCTTTGATACCAATTTGATGTAGAGAAAGGATAAAGCTTAGAAAACTTGATTAATTCAAGGCATTCCCTCAAGGATTTCATAGGCAACAAGAAAAGGGGCATCTTAGTATGTGCCTTATCACAATTGATGACTTAGTTTATTTTAAAGAACTCATATGAAGGAAAACACACCAATTCAAGGTGAGGCAACACAAAATCATGGGACAACACTATTACAACACCTTTCAACACATTAGCTAACTCCATGCATCAAGACACAATGACAACACCCTAACAATGCAACCAATCTTGAGACTTACAATCTTGTATTGCTCAACCTAGATGAGATGATTTTCATAAACTAAGGAAGATCATTAAGGAGTGTTCAAATCATCAACACAGAATTGGAGACTTCCTTCCAACATCCTAAATGTGATTCCACTAAGTCTTCAACACTTAGACTCAAAGGCAGATCTTAATATGCTTTGAAACCAACACATTTCTTATGACTGTTTAACCAGATCTTTTGGGACATTCACAATGTGACTTGTATAACCCTTTGAAAATGTCTATGAGACCTCTTAATATACTCCCATAATTCTACCAATGACAAACCAATAAGATTCAAGCCGTAAATTAGTTATCTCTTCAATATTGTCACACAATTTGATACATGCACATATCAAACTAACTGTCACTCCAAGGCATGTGCTAACTCCTCCTTGGGCCCTTGCAAGCTTGAGACAAATTAAAATACATGCATGTAGACCTCTCTACCCATTTTGGTGATTTTCCACTGGTGGAGAGGTGAGTTACATATTTATTTTTGCTCACTGCTTACCGTAGGTAGGGTTTCAAGCATTTTTAGAAAAAATAAAATAAATTTCTCTAAAATAGACCAAAATTGATGAAATAAAACCCAAAAATAAAGTAGATTCATGACTTGATAAAATATAACAACTTTTAGACCATTACATAGGCCGTACAGGGTGTACAATAAACCAGAACAAACTGGAGCGTTAAAAAATCACAGGAAAAAGATTTCTTTCATTAACCAAGAACTTCAAAATCAAATTTTCACTTCTTTTTTCAAATATTCTAGGTGTATTCATCCATTACAACTAATATCAATCATTGGGGATGGTTTTTTTTTTTTTTTGGTAACTATTTCTTGCTTTTTACGACTTGGACAACTTTATTGCTTTTTGCATGACAACTTTTTTTGTATATTTGGCAATTTTTCTGGAACTTTAAATAAACAATCCCATAAGCACTCCAAAATGGATTGCATGATCACACATGGTCATAAATGACCTTAGGAAGCTTTAAAACATAGAAAACAACCTAAAACCAAAATTTACACAAAATATGCATATAAGGTCCTAATGACCCTGCACCATTCTACCTCTTCCTCTTCATCATCCACACTTAGATTCTTTTCCCTTGTAGTCTTAGACTTCATTCTTCTTTGTTGTGAGGCACCTTTATGCTTTTCCAAAGGATCATTTTCTTTCACTAGAACACTTTTCTATTTTATTAGAGTACAAATTAGCTCCTTTCTCTTTGTTCTACTGGCAGAGGGAAAATTCCTCGAGAACTTGGGGGAAATCAGAGATGGGGTAGATGTTCTACAAAATATTCTTATAATGGATGCACCTCCTAGAGAGCCAGACATGCTTTTAGCTTTCTCCACTTTCTCCTTTGATAGGCCCATCACCTCTACAACTTGTGCAGTCATCTTCTCAATAGTTTTCTTTATCTATTTTTTCCTCTGCTCCATGTGCATCTCCATAGACTTCTCCTGATATGTTTGATATCCTTTCTTAGAGGTGTCTCTAGGATTTCTAAAATATGGTCATCTAGAACAAAAATTACATCCTTTGCAACTTCATATCCCATTTCTAGGATCCACATAGTTCTAGGCTCAACAACCTCCATTATGCAACAATCCTTACTTACCATTAAGATGATGTAATTCTTATATTTCTCTACTACTTTCTTTGGTATTCTTTCTCTAGATTGAATATTATTTTGGAATGTTTTAAAGAATCCCAATAGTGCTTTCTTTTGTGTGTCCTCATCACCTAATCTCATCATGTGGGCTCTAATTTGATGTGCCACTAGTCTTTCCTTTAACCACACTATGTTCTTGGTTCCAAGAACCTCATTAAGAAAGTAGAAAAGAAAACAAATAATCAAGGTACCAAATTTGAAGGTGTACCGAGAGTCCTTAGTATTTTGTAAATTATCTTGCAGTTTTTCCCTCAACAACTCACACAAATCATAATTTTCTCCCTTCTTTACCATCTCATATGCAGTGTTGATGGAAATTGCAGAAATAAAGTTATCTCTATTTATAAAATATATCATGTACCCTATTACTATTGTTGCATATTTTTTTGTAGGGTCTCTAATGTATTTGACTGTCATGGCTCTTTTGTCATATCTTGCACCTGTAACTGGGTATGTGCAGGATCATCATGGAAAAAATAGGCCCTTAAGTGGCAAAAAATTTAGAAAAATCAAAGTTAGGCAACTTGACATAAAATTTGAATAAGTTATCTATATTATTTCAAAAATATGTAAGAATAGAATCTGTAGAAAATTGAATTTAGTTTCTAAAGTACTAGGTTTATTTAAAAAAATAAAATCTATTTGGTGAAAATTTGAAATTTCAATGTAGTAGTACTTAAATTTCAGGGAAAAAATAAGAAGTAGGTGTCTGTCTGACCACCTTAACCACAATAAAATGAAAATATTTTTTTATAAGAGTTTAGACATAAGTAGAGGACTCATGTCAATGTGATGCATATTTTTTGTAATTTTTTTCCAAGTAAATAATTAATTATGATTTTTTTATTACAACTTTTAAAAATATAAAAACTTCATATGTCGACCACCTTAACTTGGTGAAAACTTCATGAAATTCAATTTTTCTTTTTTTAATCCTATAGTATACGAACCATAGAATGTGATGCATGTTTTGGATTCAAAAAATGTGATACCGTTTGAAAGCTATAGATGTTTTTCAATCAGCCTATCAATCAGGACTTTAGTCGTAATTCAAATAGAAAATGAATGATAATTATTTATTAAATACAAAGTAAAGCATAATTTATATTGGTGGAAAGCTGAGAATCTCCTTTAAAAACCCTTTTCATTTCATCAATTTTGGGTAAAAAAAATTTGTCAGCCACATAGCCTACAAATACCCATCATATCGCCACTTTTTGGCCCATCATGATCCTGCACATACCCAACTCCATCACCATTTCATTTTTCATTGACTTAAGCACTGAAACTAGTTTGGTTGAGAATAATCCTATAACAACCCTTATCACCTCCTATTCATTATATGTGGAATATCTAGCCACATAAACCTGTCATGAATTCTGCTCAAGGTATATCTAACTCACTCATCCACGTAGCAAAAGATGGGGAAAGTGTTCCAGGTGTTGAGCTTCTTCTCTTTCAAACTCTCAAACTTATATTTTAGTTCAAATTGGTCTCCGATGAGTTCATTAAATCACACGTCACCCAACTTTGAGTGATTATACTCTACTAATTTAGCACAAATATAAATTATAACATATTTTGTATGCAATACACCATGCAAAATGCTAAAAATTGTACCATCTGGATTAGTCATCAATGACTTATCAGGGTACCATTTGAATTTTGGATGGGGTTAGTCCACAACCTTGACAACCTATGGGGTATACATATTCTAATCAAAATGAAAGTAATTTGAAAGCTTAGGGAAAATAGAAACTATAAATACCTTTCAATTATTGCCGATTAGGGTTTTGTACACAAATTTTGAAATGCTTCACTTCACTCCTTCACTACTCTTCTCTCCTCAAATGATCATTTGTAAATGACTTAGATCAAATGTGAAATCACTTATGAAACCTTTTTGAAATAACCTAAATCACATTGAATGCTTAATTTTAAGTAAGGAAAAAACTGATAAACCCTAAGTGTAATGCACATTTACCTTTGAATGCTTTGAAAACTTCTACATCTTGATATTTTCCATCAATGTTTTCACCATTAGGTCAAGCATATAGACCTCCACCTCATATCCATGTGCTGAAGGAATCAACACCATACCTTTGGCAAGGGCTTAGTGATTGTTTTTTAAAACTCCCCTTGAGCCAAAGCTCTTAACTTAGATTCTGGAGGAAACATCTGCATGAGGAGCTGGCACAAAGTCATCCTTAACCTCATTCTCCTCTTTATTTTTCTATATCTTGCTCATCTCTGTCTTCATCTCTATTGGATCGGTCTTTTTCACTAGATTATTCTTCTTTACCAGACCAACCTTTACATTATTTCTTCTACAAAACTTAGCAATGTGTCCTAACTTATTGCATTTGTGGAATTTGAAATTTTGGACAAGCTTACTTCCACTATTCTATATCTGAATTGATTAGCTTTGTGACCAAATCCATTGCATGTATAATAGTAGGCATTGAAATATTGAAACATCATACCATTGTTATAGTCATTCATCATTTGAATTTTACATTCACTAGCTCTATGACCAAATATTTTTCATGTAAACATTGACTAGGAAATGATTGAACATTCTGATTCATTCTACTTCTACATTTCATAGCCTAATGTCCAAATTTATTTCATGAATAAAAGATGGGTAGCTTTGCCATTTGGTTGTCTAATTGGTAGTCTTTTGAAGTCTTTCCTCTGATTCTAGACTTTCTTTCCATTGCTCTTATTTTCATCAATCTTCTTTTCAGTCTTGTTTGGAGTTTGATCTATCTTTGATATTTCACCTTTCTCAAACCCTAATCCTTCTTTGTCTTTAGATCCATTTTTATTTGCAATCATCTCATCAAGCATTGTAGTACTCTACTTGAATTTGTCTTCTTAAATATTTGTTTTCTCTAGATCTTATCTAAAGGTTACAACTTCTTGTTCAAGTTTTGAGAATTCTTCAAAATTTTCTTTCAATTTAACATTCGGGTAGTCTTCAACTCTTTTACTTTCTTCAATCTACAATTTCAGGCTAGGAATGATCTCATTTGATTGCTTGAGCTATTTGATTCTATCTATAGATTTCTTGATTTTTTCTCTCAATATATTAATGTATTCATCTACATCACTAAGATCCTTTTTCATATCTCTGTTCTCAGATTCTACTTTATTCAAGTCATCCAAGGAATATTTAAGTTCTCCTACCATATCAATAATGTAATATTCTTTAGTAAATCTTATAGTAGGAATTTATTCTAGAGGAATAGGATATCTCCTATTAGTCATGTGTTCAACTCCAAGATCTACCTTAGCAATCAAGCCAATTGAAGGAACCTGTTGTCTCCTAATATTGCCCCCCTACTAAGTTGCAAAACCTAGCATATTGGAGAAACATGGGAAATTTTCTGAGGTTGTGGGTCACCTAAAGTAGAAAAGAACCTCTAGAGAAAGCTATCTCTTAAGGTACTCACCTAAAAAATATTCTAATGATTTGCAGAGGAAATGGTAAGGAGGCAACATGAAATGAAAACTAATTCCTAGAGTGATGCACCAAATGGTTATCTAAGCTTACACAGCTACCTAACACACACAGTTTCAACCAACAACAAAGATGACATGCACAACTCAATATTTTTATGTTGTTGCATAAATATTTCATAAGAAAGCTATGATACTCACAGTCCTAGAAAGATGATATACTTTCTTCATAACTTTGAATCTATTTGTATCACCAACATAACTTATAACCTACAACATACACACTTCTTCTGCCTAAAGGTGCTACTAATGAGACACAACAAGGAAGAAGATACTTTACAAGTAATTGCATCAATCATCCAAACACACTCAATGAAACATAAACTAAGAAGGAAAAATTTGCTTAACTTTATTGATCTAAAAAGGTGAAACACTGCTATACATGCATGTAAAAGAGTTACAATACTATCTCCTGCTGAAAGAAAACTCCAAAATGAGTTATGATGTCTACTAGAAAAAAAAAGAACTAACTCCAAACTAATGTTTGAAGTTTCTTTATGCCTTTTAGAAGCTTGCACCAAGATAGGAATCCTCCAACTCCTTTGGTCGTACACACCAATAAATCCTAAACAATAGCCCCTAAATCCACTCCAAAAAGGCTCAAAAATGAAGAAAAGATCAAGGCTTGACCTCTCCTACCATAAAGGAACCTATAAATGCTCCAAAATGCTCGCAATGTGCTTCAAATTGGTCAAAATAGCCTCCTATATTCTCTCCACATGTTTGATAACTCTTCCAATTCCCCCTATATGCTTGGAACTTGGTTATAAATTGCTCAACTACATCCCTTTGACCAAACTTGAAAATAAACGTATCCTTATCTTTTCATTTCATACAATCATTAAATAAAGTGATTTATAATTGCATCACTTTAATCAATGTCTTACATTTTCAAATAAGTGCAAAACAAGGAATATTCAGTCATTTTTGGAAAACATACTAAGTGTTTGACTTTGCAAAATATGAAAAGGAACACAAGGAATATTAATACCTAGCATGGGATAACATGGGGCATTAGTTGTGGAAAAAATAAAAAAGAAAACAAAGGCGAAAAATGCCTCAAGTTGTTGGCTAACTTTAGGGCTTTGTAAACCCTAACACCAAAACCACGACTCAACACACATTTCACCCTCATTTGCATTTTCCACTCTTTTTGTTCTGTTCTTGAGCCACCAAGGGTTAGATTGAAGCTTTCATGGAGATTATGGAGTTTTCTTCTACAGGATTTGCTCGTAGTATGGCCTTTTCTTTGCATAAATTGCTATGGTTTTTCTAATTCTGTGAAAGAAAACTTACTTTTTTGCTTTCCTTGTTCAGAAATTGCTAAAAATGTTTTGATTTTTTCTCTGTACATCTCCTCATGGTTGGCTTCTATGAATAGATATTCCTTGTTTTTGGCCACTGTAAACATTTCCACGGTATTATGCTCACCATAAGTCTCTAAAACCCAATGAGTCAAGCCTACTTGATTCACCTTATCCAATTTATTTCCACCAATGAGTCCCTCAAATCTATTTGCAACATTTGTATGAAATAAATAAGATATGGTGAACCATCTCATTTTCCCTGCACCTTTAAGTAGACAAGCTCTCAAGATACCAATACAATGAGAATGACCTTGGCTTGTCCACTACTTGAGACTCTATGCTTGTTTTGTATGATTGAATTCTTTGAAATAGAAGTGTTCCCATAAGAATTTTCCTACAAATATCCTCTTCAGGAAATCGTTTCCTATTTTGACTTTAGTTTACAAGCACTATATGTTCTTACCCTAAACACCTTGCTACTCATAACCACAGAGACTATCAATCCTTACAACCAGATTATATAGATTAGTAGAAATTAAAGTAGATTCATTGCTCACAATCTCCACAGTAGATCTCCTTCCAAGAATTCTTTCAAAGCTGAAACATGTCAAAATAGTGAAACAATGACTATGAATATCATCCATTTTATTTTTCTTTAATGGAAATGTTGTCTTATATGCTCTATGTAGGAAATAAATACATTGCCCATATGAATATTCCTATTCTTGGACTCCTACATTTGTGTTCCACTAGAGTTCCTTTGTATTCTTTATAAGAATAGATAAAAACTTCATGGCTTCCAATGCACCCACTGAGGGTTTCTCATCTGCTAAACTCACTGTCTCTTTCAAAACACATTGATATTATGAATAACACTCATAAATGTTGCATCTAAAGTCATGAAATGAAAAAACATACCTTTGTTGTCTTGATTAAACCTTGTCTCTCCACTTGTGATATGACTTGTAGCTTATATCAGAGGGACCAAGGAATGTGATCATGTTCCAAATCCTTTATAGTGTCTATTGACCTTGAACCTCTTCACTGCCCCTTGATGAATTGAATGCAGTCTTTCCTTTAGTGCTTGAAGAAAAATATTTATGGATCTTCACATTATTTTCTCAGTATTTCATGAACTAACTCATAGGGAATGTTGCTTGGTTGATCACTTTAAACTGCTTATGCATGTATTATAATTCAATGATCTGATCTCTGTCCTAGTTGTCACAACATCCTTAATGTTAATCCTTTTGATACATTCTGGAAACAGTATCCTGAAACCTCCATTGATTTGATCAAGAGCAAGTTTTTCTTTTTTACATACTATTCTAGCACATTTCACACTATTATGTACTCTTTGACTACACAATGATACTTGACTTGACTACTGTAGATCTTGATGAAGTATTAGCCTTCTTGGGTAGTGTGATCTTGCAAGATACTCATCACACTTGAACTATACAACTCACTTGGGTATGAATTCTCCACACTCATAAATAAGGTGGTTGTTTTTCTTACTGTGTTTCCAATTTTTCAAACATTTATCATTTATGGAAGTGATGTCCACAAACTCACTTACCATAGGTGATGGATATTTGTCAAATTTGATAAATATGATGCTTTTCCACTCTCATCCCTCTTCAAAATAGAGGGAAAGCATGTTGGGCTCAACCCTTATGGGATCCCATTTCACTCCACATGCTTATAACCTGCACAATGAACAAACATGTTAAATAAAAATAGTAAAGCACAACATATGATGGATGTTGATGATAATCCTTTGCTTCTCTTGATATCTGTGATACTGCAAACTACCTCAATGCTTTATGATAATAAACTATATGTTTGTTGATGTAGCATATGTGGAGAAAATGGGTCTTCAGCTCTAACACAATCACTATCATCTTTTGCAGGCATTTATGGAGCAACAAAACTACTTCTAGAGCAACCAAGCAAGAAGTTGGACAAGGATGCAATAGTTCAACTTGGGTGTTGTCATTCAGGAAATGAAGGATCCCTAATCTTCCCATATGCTTCTTTCCTTTTATATCTTTAAATGTATAGTTTATATCTCATTCTGTATTGAAATAGTTATTCCCATGGCTTGTGTGGGACACCATACATTTGTATTTATCAATAAAGACATCATTTATGCAAAATTTGTTCAATCTCTCTCTCTCTCTCTCTCTCTAGTATACAATTGCATAATGATAATACTTTTGTGCATATGAATGAAACTTTTAGTATAAATCAATGTGTACCTTTTATCTTTGTTTTGTAGACACTATCTCATCTCTACTTAATTGATCTAGAAGCTAAATTAGGTAACATAACCAAGATCTTATACCAATTGTTGAACACCCAGAATACTGAGAGGGAGGGGTGAATTAGTATTCTCTGAAACCACCTAAACATTTAGATATTCATTCCACACATCACATTCAAATTGCATTAAGGAAAGAAACCATGAAAGAAATCATCAAAGAATATAACACATGTGAACACTAGATTTTTACGTGGAAAGCCCACAGAGGGAAAAAACATGGTGAGGATTAGCTCACAATATATTATAACTAGTTATAATATAGTAATGATGTTCTTACTTAAATTATTTTTCTTTCACCTACTTAGATGGAATCACCATATATAGTAATACCTAATAAGAGAACCAAAAACATGTTCAATGAGTTGTTTTGAATATAATCCAATACAATGTATATGAGAATGTAAATAAGTGCTCTATCAAAATGGAGAGAATCTAATACATTGGATAGATTATTATCATATATGGTGTAGTTTTAACCTCTTATCACAAATATGTTGACATAAAAAACTCTCATAAAAATTATGATATTATTACACCTAGTAAACTTCAAAATATTTATACATAAATTTTAACACATTACATGTTCTATGAACAAAAAATAAAAGTGAGGAAAAATCAATGTTTGTATGGACAAAAGAAAGGAAAAATTCATTCAGATAATTAAAGAAAATGTTATGTTTAACACTCAATTTTAATTTAAATGATCTAACCTAGTCTTTTGATATCAAGAGATATGTATTAGAGTATTCACAAGGAGTATTAATCACACATGACAATCATATTACACTCCATAGTGAGAACTTTTATGAAATAATATTTATGTATCTAATATAATGATGAGCTTTATTTTGTCCAATAATTTAGGAAATGGAATATCTATATAATAGAAAAGGATATTTTCATTCACATAGAGCATAAACCTCCATGGTTCATGTACAATTATGGTAGGTTGTAGAATAATTAACATCAAAGGTGGTAGACACATATATCTTATAATTTCGTCTTAATATTTGACAAAATAAATGGAATACCAATGTAATTGCAGCATTAAATATTATTCTAGATCTTTAAGTAATGATACGTCAAATTTTAATCAAATGTGAATTAGGTATCCTAATTTTTTGACATGTATTAGATACCTTGAATAGGTAGCCTAAGGAAACCCAAATCCTATTGAAAATGGGGTATATTCTAGTTCATAGTGAGGAGCTTTAGAAAAATATTTTGTAAACTCTTAGGTGGAAAATAACTTTGTGATATTGATGGTAGTGGTAGTTTTACAAAATAACTTATACTATCCATGATAAGATCATGATGTTGTATAATTACATCTTGTACAACCTACGCTATTGCAAATTTGACCAATAAGTCTACAAATACCATTATTGATTTTTAACAAGCCTTGGCAACCTATTTCCATGGATTTTATGTTAGATCTCCTTGTGAGTAAACATGATTATGACTATATATTTTTTGGTTGAAAGTTATTGAATATGGTTGTTTTTATGTCTTGAAAGAATGGGGTTTCTACAAAATATACTACTTGAGATGTTATTTGATATGTATGGATCTATTTTGGAAATTTTTGGTATTCATTATGGTTGATGATGAGGCAAAAAATTAAAAAATATAAATAATTACATCCAAAAAATATTAGAAGACATATATTAGCAACTGTATGAGAGTACACATTATATAAATGCATTAAAAGTAAATAATTCACACACATGTGATAGGAAATTTCCATATATCCAACATAACTATAATTAATATGTATTCATGTCTCTAAAAGGTGTAATACATTCAAATTTTACCTCAAGTTCCAACCATTTCTAAACATTGATTTAGTACTCTCTATTTTATTAGATGAGGAATAAACGCATGTGATGAGTCGAATTAATGGCTCAATTTTGATGGGGTTTATCATATATTTGTTGTTGTTACTATAGACTTTGGTACCTGGTTGTTGACATTTTCCATGTTATTTCCTTAAATCTGTAAACCTTGGGCATAAACTTATCCTTGTGAATTTTTATGGCATTAACATGCTATGTGAATTGTCTATGTTAATTTTACATGTAGTTGAATGGATGTTACTTTAAGGTAATTATGGATATGCAATTGTTTGTGTGTGCTAATGTCATTATGCAAGTTCACATTAAGATGCTGATGTAAACGAAGCTTGAAAAGTGGAAGAAACTCCTGCCAGTTGGTCGATTGCTAAGGAAGTCAAAAAGATGGTCATTAAGAGGTCAAAGGAGGGAAAAATTCCAATGGAGGGAAATTCTTAGCTTGAATGAAAGATTGTAACTACCTTTTAATGGTCATGTTTGTTAGTTGAGAAAATCTAGGGAGTGTGCTATGTTGGATCCTCATTGGGGAAAGTCTGCTTTGACCAAATCTGGCGCATGCATAACTTCCTCCCTCTCTTTTTTATGCTTTCAATAAATGGCATCCTCCTATTTTATTGGAGTTGACTACCTAGGTAGTTAGGGTTAATTAGAAGTTTTTTCCTCTATAAATAATGGTCAGATGCCCCTTTTCATAAGGTTGGATGTTCTAAGATTTTTCTTGCATTTTTTAGTTTTAGTAATACAGTCATATTGCTAATATGTTTTTGATTAGAGGTAAAAAAAGGTTTTGATGGGGCCCAAAACCCAATACAAAGAAAGGAAGGCTATAATTAAGAAACATCATAAACCATTAGCAACCCCATAATAGCCACAAAAGATAATAAAGACTACATATGCTATAAATTACAAACAAGCAAGGGCCTGAGACCCTTAAACATCCTGGTTTTAACCAGGACCAGAAACCCTTAAGATACACATAAAACCCTCCTGCATCCGCCAGACATCAGCAAACTAGCTGCTCATGGAAAACACCACTGAGCCAAAAAAGATAAACTACATAATGGTGTAAGACACCATCAAACCCCTAATCAAAAACTTGAGCAAATCCAAACACCCCACCTCAATAGGGGAGATGGAGAGCACAAAAAACCATTGGGCACAAAGCCGCTTCTCGAACTAGGAATGCAGTTTTGAATAAAACCACCCATCTTGCAGCACAACAAGAAAAGCCAAGGAGTCCAAAACATCCAAGGATAGCTCCAACTTCATAGAAAAATTCATGCCCCAGGAAACCAACTCCAGAAACACCTCAAAAGGAGAGAGCTCCCCTCTAATGGAGAGGAAGCTACAAGCAACAAGACCAACACAACAAGAGATCACCAACAGCCTCCACCTCCACCTCCATAGGATCACTGTACACCTCAATAAGAACAAATGAGGGGGGTCCACCTTCATAGGACTAGAGGAGAAAACTAACACAATATTCAAGCAAAAAACCATAGCATCCATTAGTAACCACCACTTCAGAGCTGTCACAAAAGGCCACAACAATTGAGCAAACGAAAGAAGGAACTTAGCCCAAGAGAAGACCTCACAACCCAACAACAACCACCCATAAAAAAAAAGAACCCCAAGACAAAAGACCATCAAAAGCAAGGTCTAAGTCTTAGAAAGAAAGAGAACACCCAATCCCCAAGAGGAGCAAAGGATCCCAAATAGGGAGGATAACAGGAGAAGAGCCAACAAGAAAGACCACCAAGCAACCCCAACATGCCAGTTAGAGCTAGAGATAAGCTAAGACTCCCACCATCCAACCAAAAGGAAAGATCACCACACCTCAAAGAGGGGACAAGAAGAACCCAAAATATTCCAAGAGCATAAACCCCCAAGGGAGAACCACCAATCAAGCAGCAAGCAAAAGCAAGGGACGACCAAGAAGAGACCAAAAGAATAAAAAACCAACAAGAAAAACCACCAAGCCTTCCTATTACACTGAATAGGAACAAAAAGGGGCCCCTTCTACAACTGAACATCCTCAAAGAAACCCACACTCACCAACTGCTTATAAGGCAACAAAAAAACCCAGCCCTTAGCCATCGCATAAGGAGCCAAACCAAAAGACATGGGAAGCTTAAACACCAAAGCCCAACTTGATCCAAAAGCCCCACACCAAACCCCCAAAAAAGGAAAGTCTCGAGGAATGAACATCCAAACATGAAGGACCATTCCCCAACCAACCAAAAGGGGAGTCCATAGCCAAAGCCAATAACTTCCACAGGAGCAAAGCCCACCACAAACAAAAAACTCCCATCGAAAGCACATACTGCCATCACAGGAGATCTAGTTGCGCTAAGCAAGCCACACATGACCATTCACAACTTCTACCAGGTCAACAACACCAAAAATAAATCCATCTTTAGGTAGGTCAAAACCACCCATAAGATTAGGTGGAAAAGAGGGAACAAACCACACCGCCAAAGAGCCAAAAAAATCAGCTCTGAACACAACACCATTCCCATCTAGGGAAATGCAAAAGGCATAAAAACCACAGAGAAGGGTAGAAGAAATTCCCACCATCACTGAAGGAACTCCCCCCCACACACCCAGAGAACCAAGTGAAGAAGCCCAGCCAGGGAACGCCAACCATCCGCCTCTCCATCTTCCTCTGACTGCTCCTCGCCATCAGAGAATTGAAATGCTCTGTTCCCGCGTATTCCTGCTCCACTCCACTCCATATTATCCAATGTCATATTGTTGATATATTGTAATCATGTTTTCAAGGAATAAAATGATATTCTAATTTGTTGCATATGAGTTAGCTTAAGGAAGACTCCCTCAAGGGGGGACACTTGGTGAGAATTCCACCCATTTAGTTTCAAAGTTATTTTTCTGTTCAATAACTAGTTTTGGTTCCAGCAATTGTCTATTCCTGTAGCCATTGGAACTCTATTCTGTGACTGTTCCTGCAGCCAAGGAAAACAAAGTAGTTTCCTATCTGTTTGTTGGGATTTCTATTTCTATCATCCATTTCTAGCTCAGTTGTTGATGCTCAATATAGTTGTTGATTCATGCCCAGTGCTTATGTTAATTTCTTTCCAACATTTTATTTCCAATAATGTTTCTTTTCTAGTTTATGGATGACTATAGTGGAGTCCTAGTGCACATACAGTGCTGACCCATTTCAAGTTTACGTCCCTGGGTTGACAATGAAATGCACCTTCATGATGAGTAAGATAACTACTTAGTGAAGATGTCTAATCTCTAAGTCACAACTCAAAGGGATTAGTTATTGAACCATTAGAGGAGGTCAACATTTTTGGCATTGTTTTCGGGGATGGTGTCAAACTAGGAAGTTCTTTGGATTCATTTATAGTTTCTTTCTTGCTTTAGTAGCTCTGAAGTTTGTTCTTAGCATACCCTTAATTTAGAAAAGTAATGATCTGCTATTCTTTCACCAATTCTTTGTGTGAGTTGGCTGATACTGAGCTAATACCACATGCATAGAGGTAGGAGAAGAGATGCTTATGGGAGATTCCTTCCTAATGACCCTAATCTTGATAATTAGCTAACGAAGAAGAAGAAGAGGCACATCCTTTTGCGAATGCATTTCCCAATTTGACTAGTTCTAAAAATTCCTTTGAATACCAAGCTTCCCAAGACCTGATTGAGAATCCATTTGCTTTGGCACTCCATCAAGCAAGCATGGCTAATGCAAATCGGAACAGACCCAACCAACCATCTTTTCCATTTCCTATCACTCAACATAATGAAGTTGATAACCTCAAAAACATCCCTACTTCAGTCCTTCCTAAGTTCTATGGGCATGTCACAGGAGACCCTGACACTTTCTTGTTTGAGTTTGATATCCTCTTCAAAAGTTATGACTATAGTACTAATGCTCATAGGCTTAATTTGTTTCATACCACCTTGAAAGAAGTTGCATTAAGATGGTTTATGAGCATAGGTAGGAATACTATAGAGACTTGGGATGATATGAATTTTTTTTTTCTTGAGAAGTATAAAGAATATTGTAGGGGAAGTGATATGAGAGGAGATGATATCTTCAGGATGCAACCGAAGGAAGATGAGAGTTTAGAGGACTATATTTCAAGGTTATTGTTCTGCCTACAAAAATCTCCACATCATACACTCAATGAAGAGTCTCAAAAGCTACTCTTCCTTAGAGGTATCAATGAAAACTTCAATGATGCTCTAGAATTGATGGGAGGAGGAGATATCACCCAAGTTCCCTAGGATGATATTAAGAAGATATGTTAGAATTATTCTAGGGCAGCTCTAAAGAAAAGAAGAGGTTACCAATCCTCCATGGGTAAATCCTCCACCAATGGAGTTTCAAGGATGGAGATTACTCACGTGTTGGAAGATTTCAAGAAAGACATCACAAACAATCTGGCTACTTAGTGAGATACACTTCAATCAAAGAAGAAACATGGGGAGGAAGAGGAAATGTTGGCAGAGTATTTCCCTCATTACAGAAAAAAGGACTACAAATGCAAAATGGTAGCCAACATTAACAACAAGCAGATCCTGCCTAAGTTCAAGCCAATCTAGGGTGATGATGATCAAGTCTACTACATTGCACAAAGGATACCATGGGCCCCAACACAAGGTATGCCACCAGCTCCATTATCTTTTACTAGGCCTTATTTCAATTCTTATGCATCTGGTAATCAATGGAAACCCCCATACCCATCCAACTATGGAGGATATCCACCTCATCCTTGGAACAACCCTCCAAACACCTGGCCTAATCACCAAAACTCTCCACCCCAATGGTAGTAATCCTAGGGGAATTGGCAGCCAACTCCAAGAAATTGGTAACAAACATTCCAATGGAGGGGAGGACAGCAATGGCCAAACCAAACAACTAGTTACAAGAAACCACCTCCACAGCCTCAACATCCTACCATAATTCCTCCTCCTACTAGCTCAAGTTCTAGCACACCTAGACCTACTTAGTTACTAGCTCAACCCACACCTAACCCAATTAACAAACCATAACATCAGCTAATCTACTCTATAGATCCTAACCAATTTCCTGCATATGTTGTGGGTGTGAGTGCTATCCATCTATGTTCAGGAACCACTTTTCTAGCTCCTTCCACTCCTATCATAACCGAACTTCCTGTGGAAGAAGAGGAGCATTAGAATGTCCCTATTTAGCCAAGTGTGCCTAAAAATCCTGAACTAGTTCAACAGTCTGATCAAGACCCACCATTCCCTCAAAGGTTAGAAGTTGTTAAACAAAAGGAAGAGAAGGAGGAAACAACCTTTGAAATTATGGATCAGTTGAAACACATATGTGTTAAGATACCTTTGTTCCAGGCCATAAAAGATATTCCCATATGTAGCAAAGCAATCAAGGAAACATGCCTCAAAAAGGTGAGGAAAAGAAAGACCCCACTACTATTCATGTGGTGGAACAATTGGCAGATATCATGCTTGGGAAAGTTATTGTTCCTAAATACACTAACCCAGGTAGTCCTATGGTAGGAGTTATAAATGGAATCCAAGTAAAGAATGCTCTAATTGACTTGGGAGCAACAATAAATATGATGACTAAGGATATCCTACAACAACTAAATGTTACAAACATGAGGCCTACTCCTACTACCCTATAGCTTGATGATAGTTCCACTGTCAAACAAGATGGTATAATAGAAGAACTTTTGTAACTCTAGACTCTTGGGAGTACCCAGCAGATTTCATGATCCTCTCCCCTAAAGATAAACTAGGAGGGTATCTCATTATTCTAGGTAGGTCATGGTTAGCCACAACAGATGCTTACATTAGATGTCAGTCAGGGGACATGACTATTTCTAATGGGAAAAACACTAAAAAGCTTATTCTCTACCCTCCTGCTCAACCATCCCATGATATGGATAGCCCCATATGGCCACATGTTGGAGAAGAGGCCGAGGAAGTCAATTCAGTGGCACAACTCATGATGATAGGAAGAAGTCCTTTTATGCAGCTTCAGGAAGAAGATGAAGTATTGTCCCACATAATTCAGAACCATTGTGAGGTGCATGAAGAATCATACACTCATGAATCTAGTTCTGCAAGTCCAATGAAGACACTTATGTCTTCTCCTCCTTCAATTGAACTTCCTACAACAACATATATGCTTCATACATTGTTACCACATAAGTTAAAAATGCCAAAAATTAGTGAAAAAACCATGATTGAGTTAACCACACAAGTGAAAGTGTTAGAAGGGAAGCATCTGAATATTAATAGCAATTTGAGTCACGAGCAACAATTGTCCTTGACAAACCTATTGAAGACCCATCAACATGCATTTGCATGGTATTAACATGACATGAAAGGATTGGATCCCAGGATCTGTACCCATAAGATATATATCAAAGATGACTACACACCAGTAAGGCATCCACAAAGGAGAATCAACCCTGCATTGAGGGAGATTGTAAAAGGCGAATTACAAA
The DNA here is from genome assembly GCA_007258455.2 of Sequoia sempervirens. Lineage (NCBI taxonomy): Eukaryota > Viridiplantae > Streptophyta > Pinopsida > Cupressales > Cupressaceae > Sequoia > Sequoia sempervirens. Next base: position 230,979,442 of record VDFB02193867.1, read on the forward strand.
AATAGTTGGATGCAGGATTTATCTACCCTATCTCAGACAGCCAATGGGTGTCCCCATTGGGAATTGTGCTTAAAAATGGAGGTAAATGGAGAGTTTGTGTTGACTATAGAGAACTCAACTCTTCCACCAAAAAGGATCATTTTCCCCTTCCTTTCATAGACTAAGTACTAGATTCATTTGTAGGTAAGTAGTATTTTTCTTTTCTAGATGGATTCAATGGTTATAATGAAATACAAATTGTACCTGAGGATTGGGAGAAGACAACCTTTACCTATTCTTGGGGGAGTTATGCCTACTTAGTACTCCCATTTGGTTTATGTAATGCACCTACAACCTTTCAAAGAGTAGTCATTAGTATATTTTTAGATATCTCATATGATTGTATGGAGATCTACATGGATGATTTTACTACCTATGGTGTTGATTTTGCAGAATCATTAGAAAATCTTAGAAAAGTTTTGTAGAGATGTGAAGACCATAATCTATCCCTGAACAATGAGAAATGCTTCATGATGATGCAATAAGGAGTATTCCTTGGTCACTACATCTCTCAAAAAGGAATTCAAGTGGACCCAACCAAGATTGAGGTGATTACCAATCTTCCTATTCCTACCAAGCAAAAAGATGTTAGAAGTTTCCTAGGACATGCATGATACTATATGCACTTCATCAAAGATTTTAGTAAGATGGCAGCACCATTGTACAATCTTCTAACTAAAGATACTGAGTTCCAGTGGACAAAGGAGTGTGACAAAGTATTCTCTAATTTAAAACCAGCCTTAACCCATGCTCCTTTACTCAAAGGCCCTAATTGGGAACTCCCTTTTCATATTCACACAGATGCATCTGATTATGCTATAGGAGCTATCTTGGGACAAAAATAGGGAGCAATTGAGAATGCAATCTATTTTGTCAGCAAAAACCTACAAGGATCCGAGTTTAATTACACAATTTTAGAAAAGGAAATGTTGGCAGTGATATATGCCCTTAACAAGTTCAGACATTACATAATATGATATCAAATATTTGTTCATACAGACCATGCAACCATAAGATACCTCATGAATAAGCCCTTGATTTCAAGTAGGCTAGCAAGGTGGTTGTTGTTGATGCATGAATTTGACATCACCGTTGTAGACCAACTAGGAAAGGAAAATTTTGTAGTAGACTTTCTCTCTAGATTGACTACATCAAAGGACACTTAAGTAATTGATGAATCTTTCCATGATGAATATTTGTTTTCCATCAGTGTGCACACACCTTGGTATGCAGATATAGCCAACTATCTAGTTACAGGGATAATTCCTCCTCATTTCTCTCCAAAAGAGAGAAGGGTGATTATTGAGAAAAAATTTCCTTTCTCATGGATTGCAAGATGTTTATTCTACACTGGACCAAATCATGTAATGAGGAGATGTGTAAGGGAGGATGAAACATATGATATGTTGCATGCATGTCACAATGAACCCTATGGAGTGATTTTTGCAGCTAAGAGGACAATAATGAAGATTCTTAATACATGATATTACTGACCCACTCTTCATAAGGATGTAGGCAAGTATAGTAGAAAGTGTGATAGATGTCAGAGGATGGGCCGACCAACTAAATCTGATGAGATGTCTCTATACCCCCAGGTAGTCATCACTCCATTTGATAAATGGGGTCTTGATTTTGTAGGTCCAATTGATCCACCATCAAATGGAAAATCCTACATCTTGGTTTGCACTAACTATGTGACCAATTGGGTTGACGTTAAAGCTATGAAACATGTCGAAGATAATAATGTTGTAAAATTACTCTATCAAGAAATATTCACACATTATGGGGATCCTAGGGAGATAGTTATAGATCAAGGGGCTCAGTTTACATCAACCCTTATCATAGCATTGGTCAATGAATATAATGTAAGGCATATGAAATCTACCCCCTATCATCATCATGCCAATGGCCATTCTGAGGTGACCAATAGGGAAATAGAGGCTATCTTGACAAAAATAGTGGCTATTCACAGGAAAGATTGGGAAAATAGGTTGCCAAAAGTTGTCTGGGCTTATAAGACCACTTAGAACACAACCACTAGTTTTACACCTTTTGAATTACTGTATGGGAAGACAACCATGATGCCTATAGAGTTTTAGCATAAAACTCTTAGAACTACACTAGATATTGGGATAGACATATCTGAGGCACAAAAGGACAAAATCATGCAGCTGAATTCCTTGGATGAGATGAGAAATTTAACCCTTCATCATACTAAGATAGTGAAAAAATAGAGAATCAACTGGCATATGATAGATACATAAAGGAAAAAAAGTTCCAGCCAGGTGACTGGGCCCTCCTTTATGATTCAAGGTATCAAGATAATGTAGGAAAACTACAAACTAGGTGGTTGGGACCATATGAATTTGTAGAAGTATTCTGCAATGGTGTTGTTCAACTCAAAACCATCGACCCTATTAGATTCAAGCTCTTGGTCAATGGTCACCATCTCAGGTTATATCATAAACCAGCTTCCAAATAAGAATTTATGCATCAATTTATTCAACACCAAACCTTCGAACTTCTTGTAGACAAAGGAAGTGGACCTAGTGTCCCTCCTTCTGACTAGTCAAGGTATGCATGCAATCACATCACAATAAATATTTCCACTTTTGTGGGAATCTACTTCTTCATCAATAAATCCATCCGCCCATCCATCTCCATCCTTTCTCTCTCCTCCATAACTATTGATATTTAACATAGCATATATCTATACTCTGCCCTGTCACATCACAATTACCACCCAACCTATGCAGATAAATGCTCTAATTTATGTTGGGGGGGGAATGAAAACCCACATGTCCACGTGTCATGCATGCCAACAAATTTATAATGAGCCAATTTGAATGATATAGTTGAAATGATGACTTGCATGTGTGATATGACACTGAACCACCACCATTTATCTTTATGATACCCTTCATTTATGTTTCTTTATTGCCTTAGTAATAATCTTGAACATTTTCAAAAAGGGAAATTTCATATGACATTAGCATTAGCACTACAAAAAAGTTGCAGGAAGAAGAAGAAATTGGGTTTTTAGAGAAAGATTGCAGGAAAGAAAATTTTGCAGAAGTGTTTCCTTGATTGTGGGAAAAAATAATGATAGGTCAGTTGATTAGAAATGAACCTACAGTTCATGATGTGATACTGCAGGATGTACTCTCTTTGGCCGAATTCAAGAATTGTGGATGGTTTGATTACTTCCGAAAACTAGATAGTTTCAATGAGAACATTACTCTGAAATTTTCATAGACACTCTTTGACAAGAAGACAATGGTAAAAGGGCTAGAAGTTATAGCCACTAAGGAGAGAATTGCTGAAGTAACGGGTTTTCCTACTGAAGGAGAGCCATACCTTGCTTCTAGGGATGCAAGGTCAGATAGGGAAGAATTCATTAAACCTAGTGATCCTTTGCTAGTTGTAGATAAGCAAGGAACAAGGAAAACTTCTCTAACAAAAAAGTGGAAACAAGTTGCTGTCTACATTATTAGATATATCACCTATGAGGGCCGCTAGTCATGCCTCCATTTTGTGCATTTTAAGCTCCTGAACCATATGAGACATGGAAGAAGGATGAATTTGTCTAATGTGCTATACAACCTCCTTGCAATCATGGTAGCTAAATCATAAAAAGGTAGGGACAATTTTGTCTCCCATCACTGTTTGATAAAATTGTTGGTAGAAAAATCTTTACAAGAAGTGTTTGGAATGTCATGGGAATAATTTGTGAACATTGATAAGTTTAGACTAGAAAATGTGCATCCTAGAGGACAACCTCAAGCTTGTAGGGTTAGTAGGGGTGAGAGGATTGCTAAAACTACTCCTGGAGCTTCAAATTTTGGTACAAACCCTAGCACAAACCCTCCTATAGCTAAATCATCTATAGAAATTGGATCCTCTGAATCAAAGTATTTAGATGAAGAAAGTGCATCCTTAGACTCGTATGTTAATGTTCTTCCCAAAACCCAAATTCAAACTAGGGCTACCATTAGGAAAGAGGAAGCACACATGAGAGGAAAAAATTAGAAAAAGGGAAGGCCAAGAAGCAAATGACAGAAAAAGTGAAACCAAGCCCTAGGAAATAGAAAGTTGATGACACTGATCTTCCTGCAGCCAAAGTAAAACATAAAATCCTTCCAAAGAAATCAAAACTAGTTGGGCCGGCTACTGATACGCCTCCAAAAAGAAGCCCTAGATTTAGAAGAACGCCTAGGAAAGAGATAGAAACTCATATAGGGCAGGTAAATTTTGAAGTGAAAGAAATTTTTGAGGAACAAGCAAACATAAGATTAGTAGAGCTTGATGCTATTGCATAGTACATTGAAAATCAAGAACCACTACAATTTGAGCAAGATGAACAACAAGAACCATTGCAATTGGTGCTATTTGAAAAACAAGAACCAGTGCGAGGAAAATTTTTGGTAAGAAAGCATAAACCTCCCACTTTTTCATGGGATATTGTAGCTTTGAACTTGTGGAATGAAATACAAAGGAAAGAGGAGTGGAAAAAGGAAAGACGCAAGCTACTGGAAGAAGTCAAAAAGAAAAATGCAAAAATTGAAGAAAAGAATGTAGAGATTTCTTCCTTGAAGGATAAGGTAGATAATATGGTAGCTTTAGTACCCCAGATGATGGCATACATAACTCCTACCAGAGTATATGCACTACATTTGAAGGAGTGACATCTTTCCTTCAAGCTGTCAAGGGTTATTTCAGGTTTAAGCCCTTCTATTGAAACTCCACATGAGTTTCTCTAGGCCTACCAATCTTCCCCTCTTGAAGTTAAAAATCTATTGTGTGAACTATACTTGCATAAATATGTTGTGCCGAATGATCATGATTGGAACCCATTACTATACATGGGATATATCTATTTGAGGGAATTCATGTCATGCATCTTGTTGATGGTACCAAGTTGACCCACAACATGTAGGTAAGATAAAAGTGAAATATCTCACCTCTCCTGAAAAAGAAAATCAACAATCAAACTAATCACCTCCCAAGGTCTTTGATGTTGGTTTACAAAGTTTCTATTTCACGAAGTGGTCAATATGGCTATAATGTTCAAGGGGCCTGCTGGTTTTGAGCTTTTGGATTGTTATAAGATCAAACATATATTTAAACCTACTTTAATTAGTGGTTTTAAAGAAATAGAAAAAGATAGATTAAAGCTTTTAAACTGAAGAGAATGTTGATTCATCCAACTAATCAGACTTGTTACCTTCCAAGGAATTCCTAAACTGAAACTATAGAATAAAGTTAACTTGTAATTAATACAAAGTTTCATTCATTCACAATGCAAATTTTAATAGTAGATTGCAAATCATCATTTAAACAAAACATAAGATAAAATTTCATTCCTTGAAAGCTTTCCAAATCAAATAATTAACCCAAGATAAATACCATTCTAGAGCACAATATGAAGTAGATTTAAATCTGGCTACTTCTATTGTTGGTGAAACAGATAAACAACATTTACAAATCTTTCAAGATCACCAGTGTACAGAAAACCCATGTCTTTGAATTATCTCCATCTATACTAAGAAAATATGGAAGATACATCACCTCCTCCTGCTAAACTTAACTCCTACTCTACTTCTACTCTCAAGTTTATCTATCTTCTAACCCTAACTCACTAATCCTTAACCCAAAAGAAGAAGATGAAAAATATCCTATTACAAAAAAAGATGTCTCTATCCTTCGTATCTCTATCTTGATATATATGTCCTCAAATTATTTTACAAAGAGGCGAAAATGCCATATATACACGTGTGTCCAAAATGAGCGTTGGCCCCATTTTAGGGTTTACAATATAAGTTGGTTTGTAGAAGGAGTCGGTGACGGAGGAGTTTGAAACAAATTCAATGCTGCATCCAATGCGTGCACTCTGTTTATGTCAGTGAAAGATCTCCTAGGAATGGTTTCCAGATCTTTTACAACCACCATCATTAACTCGTAGCCTTTGAGTCTGCCATTAAGACTTCATGCGTTTCACCCTCGACCTTGAAAAATGCTCTGTAGAATGGCTTGAATGTTCCAGGGGTATTGTTTTTCATGTCCACCTACTCTTGCCAGTGAATGCACTGTTCGTCATTAAGACTCACAACCTTCTCCCTTTATGCCTTCCTCTCAGCCTAGAACCTTTCCGCGGGCTGACTTCCTTGAGAAAGAACATTAGATGTTCTCGACATAATTTAACCTTGCAAATAAATTCCTTCACTAGTCCTCTAAAGCATAGAAAATATCATCATTCATCTTACCTTTCATATATCTTTCATTCAATTATAGTTAGCAAAAAGAGACTCAACTCTAGCGGAGGCGGAACCAAATCCGAACCAGAAACATACTTACCCTTAACATCGGCGGGGGTGGATCCAAAACGAAATGGAACTGGGACCAGAATTAGGACAGGGAAAAAACCTAGAAATAACCAACATTTCCATGTTCATCCCTCATTCTAGCTCCTTGTTCACAAAAAGCAAAGTAACCGGGGACCGCAGCAGGGTGGGGCCAGAGTCAGAATGGGAAGGGGAAACCGAAATTGGCAACAAATCCATATCCCAAATCCTTTTGAACCTGGCCCTGCAAAAGAGACCAAACACAAGGAACAAACATGGAAACAAATGCAAAAGGGATCAGAGCAAAAACTGATCCCGGGCAAACCACAATGGGGGAAAAAGCGGAACAAAACCCGACCCTGAACTTTCTCTGAATTCCAGGTTCAGTTTCTATCCCAGCTCCGCCTCTGACAACACACAAAGAAATGACAAAGAAGGATGAAAAAGGAAAAAGGAAGGGAAGAAAACACCCCATGACCAAACGATCAGAACAAAAGGAAAAATGAACGAGTTCGGCAGAATCGGGACTAGAACGAAATCGGAACCTGGAACTTCAGAAAACTTCTAGAGTTCAGTTTTAGTCCGCGTCTTGCTTCTGCCAAAACAAACAAAGAACTGGCGGAACCAGAACTGGGAATAGAACATAAACATGAACTTGGAAGAAATTCCAAAGTTCAGTTTTGGTCCCAGTTCTGCATGTGCCAGAACAACAAGGAAACAAACGCAGAAAACTGGCAGAACCAAAACCAGGATTGAAACCGAACTTTGGAACTTAGAAAAAGTTTTGAAGTTTAGTTTCGTTTTACATTCTATGCCTGCCAGAACAAAAGATGACAAATAGAAAACAAAAGAAACTGACGAAATCGGAACCAGAACGGAACAGAAGCCAAAACTTGGAATAAATTCCAAAGTTCAATTTCAGTCCCAGTTCCATGTCTGCCATAACAAAAAAAAAATGCCTAAGAATAAAAACAAAAGACCAAAGGAAACATAATAGAAGAGAGGGGGACCTATTTTAAACAAGTTTAAAATGGGGTGGTTATGCAAGGCATAACAATTGGTGACTTGGCTAGGAAAAATGGTTTAACCATTTTCAAGAAACCGAAGGATTCAGCTACCCAGAACTCCTAGTTTATGGACATCACAACTCCAGTTAGGTTAGTTTTAACAACCAAGGTTGAGCTAGAATCTCAAATGTAAATCAACACTAGCTACCCCTGAATCTATGTGTGTGCTTGATGGTGTATCACCCTTTTACAAATTTTTCTTCATCTTTTGAACAATAATGTGAAAGATTTGAATTACATGAGTTGATTTCCTTTAGCTGTTGTGCAATGATATCCTGGGCATAGCTTCGTTGCCAATCAGGAATTCATAGCCCCGACGGAGATACCTCTAGTTTTCTCACAGCATTGCTCTACTGCCAGTCAGGCATCCATAGCCCCGGTAGAGATACTGGAATCACCTATTCATATTTAGTTTTCTTTTCTTAGATAGTTCTCTCTTCTTCTTTTTTTCTCTTGGAGTTTCAGATATTTCATTCAATTCTTTCTCAATATGTTAGATTTTTGACATCTATCCTGGGTTGAAAACTACCATGGACCTCATAACAGCATCTAGGGAATCAAAATTTTCACTCAAATATTACAACACCATTGCCCTAAGACAAATATACCATTACAAAAGGAGATGCTTTATTGATTTCTGACAGATTCAGCCATAGTTAATGAATATTGCTTACTTGGCACCTTGTTTTCAAAAATTTCCACAACCCTTATTAATAATGGACATAAAACAACGAATCTAGGACAAAATCATCCAATCAAAAAACCTAAAAATATCTAAACCAACTTATCTCCTAATAACCAAAGTATACTTTAGATAACAACCCCTTCATCAACTGCATAAAATGAAGGTCCCCACAAAGAAAAACAAAGGAACAACAAGCAAAGGAACAAAAGAAAAGGACAAACAAGGAAAAGAACAAATGAAAAACAAGAAAAACAACAAATTATTTACATATATGTACAATCCAAAAAAATAAAAGATCTTTCATGGCCCGAAATAATGTTTAAGAAACTGTCAATTTACAGGCAATGGAACAGGTTCTCCTGTTAAAATGCTTAGTCAAAAAGAATTTTCTCCTAGGATTTTGGCAACTTGATAGGGACCCAACCAGAGCTTATCAAATTTTTGATGATTTCCCTTCTTTTCATTAGCTTATCCCGCAGCAGCACAAGGTCTGATATTTTGAAAGCCTTGATTTTTGCTTTTTTGTCAAACCAACGTTTGACAACAACCTGGTGTCTAAAGAATTGCAACAAGGAAACATCTCTCTGCTCTTCTAATTTCAACAATCCAACTAACCTTACTTCAATCCTATCATCACTAGAGTAAAATTCCTGCATAAAATTAAGGATAGGTATTTGTAAGTGAATGGGGAACACAGGCTCTTGGCCATATACTAGCTTAAACGGTGAAGTTTTTAAAGCAGCCTTGATCCTAGTCCTATCTTCCCATAAAGCAAATCTTAACTGGGTATGCCAGTCCCTAGGATTGTTCTCTAATAGTTTTTAATTACTCCTAAGATATTCTTATTAGTTGATTCTGCAACTCCATTTCCTTGTGGGTAATAGTTTGAAGAATACTTTAAAACAATCTTATGATCATAAGCCCATGAAATCAATTCAATAGAAGAAAAGGAAGAGCCATTGTCGCATACTAGTGCAAAGGGTACTCCAAACCTAGTTGTGATGCATTCGGTGAGGAACTTGATTACTACCTCCATTGTGCTATTCTTTCAAAGTATAGCTTATGTCCATCTTGTGCAGTAATTCGTGGTAGTCAAAATGAATTTGTGTCTTGTAGAAGAATTTGGGTTAATTACCCCAATAAAATCTAGTGCCCATTGGGCAAATGGTCTTACCTCATAAACAGGCTGCAATGGCATGGCTGAATGGTGCTCTCTTGATGCAAAAATTTGACATATGTGATATGTTCTTACATGTTGGTGGGAATCCTTGAACACACATGACCAATAATAACCAGATCTGAGGATCTAATGTGCTAACGAATCTGCAGAACCATGACCTGTGCAATGTTTCCCATGAAATTCAACAATTGCATGCTTAGCCTCTTGCTGATCAAGGCATCGTAGGTAAACTCCCTCAAAATTATTCCTGTATAAAAATCCTCCTTTGAGCATATAATGGGAGCTTTTCATTCTCAGTGCTCTCCTCTGAGTTGTATTCATTCCCTCTGGGCATCAATTATTGAGCATGAAATAAATAATATCGGCATACCAAGGGTCATTGGAAAAGGACTGTGTTGTGTATTACTAACAAATAATGTTCTCACCAGCATTCACCATTGATTTAGATAGGCCTTGACCTCATACAAGTTTCATAGGGTGAATCTCTAGATCGAACTCCTACAAAATAGTCATCCATTTCCCCCTTCATTCCCCCAACTCGCTCTGCATAAGTAGAGACTTCATAGTAGCATCATGAACCACAACAATAATTTGACTTCAGAGGATATAATGTCTAAACTTCTTGACAACTCTAACTAGTGAAAAATCTTGTTTCTCAAGAGGTGGGTACTTGACTTCAACATTCTTAAATGGAGAAATCATGAAGGCAATTGGCCTTTCATCCCCCTCCCCTCTTCGTTGTGTCAGGACAACTGCACATGAGTGTTCAAAGACAAAAGAATAAACATAAAATGGCTTCAAGTAGTCAGGACTGGTGAGGATTGGCACTTTTGAAATGGATTGCTTAACTTGAGAAAAAGAAACCTTTGCCTCATTACTCCATTCTATTCTAGCATCTTTCTTCATCATTTCATTCACTGGCTTAACAATTTCTGCAAAACCTGTGATAAAATTTCTCACAAAGTTGATCTTTCCAAAGAAAGATCTCATCTCCTTTTTACTTCCTGGCATAGTTAACTTTAAAATAGACTCAACTCGGTCTGGATCTATTGATATCCCTCTTTCCAAGATTATGTGTCCCAAAAATTTCCCTTCAAAAACCCCGAACACACACTTTTTAGGATTCAGAGAGACACCATATCAGATACATCTTTCAAGAACTTTAGCCAAGTCTGCAACATGGTTTAGTCTATCTTTGGAGAATATTGTCAAGTCATCCATATAAATGATGATGCATTTGTTAGAATTGGATATGGACGCCACCCAAGATCTATGGACCAAATAGAAAGCACAAGAAAGAGAGAAATATTATGACAAGAATAAACTGTATTCAATGTCATTAATATGATAATGATTATGATTGATTACAAATGAGAAAGACCCCTTGGTTATATAGCCAAGGTGAGAACATAGGAGGGCATAAGATTATGACAAGTGTCAGAATCTTATGACATGAGACAACTATGAAGACTTATCACTCCACCAAAGATGGAGAGATAATCACATGATGTGTCCACAAAAGGTGGAAATGATAAGATAATGATATGTCAAGTCCACCAAAAGTGGAAATTCTCCAACAACCTCCTATGTGGTCCCTAAGTAAACTTAACTAAGGTGTAATTATGACCTAGGACAAGGTACAAGATATTTAATTACACCAACACCCCCCCTTAAGTGCAACTTAGGGAGTAGTGCACAAATGAAAACAATGCAAGATGGGTCCCGGCTACTAGGCCATGTTAGGTACCCATGTACAAACAATGCAATCAATGCAATGAAATCTCTCACAAACGAGGAAAGGGAGAAAACCTCATGGGACAAAACTCCCCCTCAAAAGAGAGATGAAATACAAAAATAGAAATACTCTCAATGAAGAATGAGAAGGTAAGAACCCCATGTGAGGAAAAAACCCCCCCATAAGAGAGAAGTAGAAGAGAAGCAAGGTAGCCCCCCCTCAATGTTGAGTCTCCTGCAATGATGGTAGAAGCTCGACATTGAATGCTGAAGATGATCCAATCTCGCCGAACAACGTTCCTCCCCTTGGGAAGAAACAAAACCAAGGATGTATGCAGGATGTCATGATAATGGATGATGTGTGATGATGTCTTTGAAGCATGCTCAAGTGTCTCCATGTCGATGCAGAAAGCTGAACCACTCCAAATAGGCGTTCTAGGCCACACTGCTGAAGAGGAAAACCCAACATCTAGTAGAGATGAATGTAGAGCACAATCCAAAGACAAAGATATCCCCTCTAAAGACAAAGAAACTTCCTCCAAATGCTGTCCAAAAGAATCCACACTCACGCCAAACTGAGAAGAATGATCATGTAGAGAATGAACAAGAGGGTCAAGGTGTTCCCTCACAACAACTGAATAAGGTGCATCTTCATCAAAGAGAAGATGAATATCATAAATGGTGTCCTCCAAATCCTCAAGATGAGACTCCACAAACAAATCTGAAATACCTGTTAGGAAGCCATCCAAAGTAGCCATATCTAGAAGACTATGTATATCCTGCTGCACTGAATCACTAGGAGTCAAAACTGTTGAATCACAAGTAGCATCAACTGCAATAGTAGGTGGAGGAGATGGAATGCAAGGCTCAAGTACTGGATCTGATGTGAGAATACCCAAGTTCAAGAAGCCAAATGTCTCCTCAGAATCATGGTTCATATGATCAATAGTCGAATGAACATTGTCATCATCAGAAGCAAACTGTGCAAAGGAATACAACTGAGATGAATGATCAACCACCCCAGTAGCAATGACATCTCTAGTCTCCAAATCACGAATGATAACAGAATCAGGAGTGAACTCCACAGTTCTCCCATCTCCACCATGTGTAATCTGATAAATGGAAAGTAGATTGTTCGTCAAATGAGGAACACACAAGACATCCTGAAAAGTGTTCTCCCCAATGCTAATGGATCCCTTCCCTATTACACTCATGTATGTATTGTTTCCCATCAAGATAGGAGACATAGAACAAGGCTGAAATGAAGAGAAGATAGTTTGTGAAGATGCCATATGATGTGATGCTCCTGAATCTAGAAGCCATCTCCCTGATCCTGGACTTGAATGAGCACAAAGAGCTTGTCCTTTATATCCTGATGTTTGACCTTTGTCCTTTTTAGACTGTTTTGAAGTAGAAGGAGAAGAAGATTCAGACATTCTAGAAGGCAAATCAATGTGATTCTTTTTGAGAAGATTTTTCAACTCATCTATGTCCTTCTTATAACAATAGTGTTCTTCATGTCCATCCTTCTTGCAATATGCACAAAAAGGTCTCTCCTTCTTAGATGATTCTCCTTTTGAAGAAGATTTTTTCTTTGATTGATCTGAATGTGGTTTATTTTACTTGATCTGAATGTTGATTATTCTTTGCTTTCTTCTGTTTCTTATCTGATTCTGATTCTTTCACTTGATTAACCAACAATGCCTGAGATTTAGAAGTCTTGATGAGACCCATTGAGATAAGCTTTTGTTGCTCATGTATCAACATCTCAGAAAATGCTGTAAATGAAGGTGTAGTGTATGCAGACCCCATAGTCAATCTATGAGTATGAAAGCTAGAAACAAAAGAAGCATAATCAGGACCAAGTTTGTTCATTGTATTGTACACCAACTGGATGTCCTTCTTATCAATTCCACATGCTTTACATTGCTCTTTTAGATCATTGACCTTAGTGATGTAGTCCTGGATGTTGTCAAAGTTCTTAGGATCAAGATTCATCAAATCATTATCAATTTGATAGCCTCTTACTTCATCTTTTGTTCCATATAATGTTTTTAATTTTTCCCAAGCTTCATGAGAATTTTTACATGATTCAATCTGAAACAACAAATCTTGAGAAACTAGTCTACGAAGACACCCAAGAGCTTTGGCATGTTTGATCATCCATTTTAACTTTTTCTCATCATCTGTAGGTTCAGGTACCTTATTTTCAACATATAGAGAGTGGCCTTTTGTCATTAGAATATTCCATGCATTTTGATGCCATGTTGAATAGTTATATGATGTGAGCAAAGGAACCTTAGAATGATCCATGAGAATGAAAGAGCAAAGCAAACAGATCAAAGCAATGCACCAAGAGACCCCCCCCAAATCACTCAATCAAGAAACCCCCCAAGAAATTTCTGATTTGGCACTTTATATTTAGTGCATTTACAGTTGCTAGATGCCAAAAACAGCAAGCTAGACTTGATCTTAGTGCTTACAAATGCCAAAATAGGCCATAGTATCAAGTAAAATTTTTGGTACAAAATGAGATTAATTTGATCATACCAATGAGAAGTACACAAAAAATCATGCACTTTCAAAAAAACTTTCACCCAAAAATGTTATCGTAGGAGCAAGATATGAGCTCCCAAAGTTCCCAAAATGAGGACAAAGCAGCAACACCTGTGAGAATCTGTAAATTTTGGAAAAACCAGGCACCAAAACCAAAAACTGATTGCACCAGTGTGTAGAGCATGAAATTCTAGCCCAAATAAAAAAAAATTTCTCGAAAAAAGGAGTCAGAATGAGCAAGATATTAAGCTTTAAAGTTTGACTACAAAACTGAAAAGCTCAATGGTGAGGGGCAGGAAATTTTCAAAGCAGTGCCGACGTAATGCTGACGTCAGCATTCCATGCATTGAAATTTGATGGTTTTCTACCTGTCATGCCAAAAAGTGCTATTTGCCGGAATATTCTCCATCTGCCGGAATGATCTCTGTCAGATTTTCTAGATGCCGGTCGGTGGATAGAATGTCGGACGAATATTCTCTGTAGCTGGATTTTGTGAAATCTGCGGTAGATGGATTGTAAAAGCCGCTGGTCAATAATGAGTGGGCCATGGGGGCCACAGCTGGACGGCCATGTGGCCACTGGCGGGTGGACAGTACCCTGCCATGGTACACCTGCGGTACCAGTCTGCAGTACCACAGACTTCAAAAAAACTTTTGTAATTTTTTTTATTTTTACAAATAAAATTTCAAACGAAATTTTACAAAAAACTGCGAAAAAATTTAAATAAATTTGAAAAAAATATTTCGCAGAGAATATAATATATATATTTTTTGATCGTACCGTCGACAATGATGGCGACCTGGGGGCCGTACGGCTCTCGGGTAAAATTTTTTTTGCTTCACCGGATGACTTGCTCCGAATTGGATGAATTGACAGTCAATCTTAGCATTTTTGGCCCTTCTGGACGTGATGGTGGGATTGGATTTGACCCAAAATGCTCCAAAATTGCAGCTACCTTCTAGATCTGGCAACCACACTTCAGCTTCAAACCCTCATAGATTTGGCCTCGTATGTCTGATTTGGATGAAACAAAAGGAAAAATCAACTATCTCGAACCTTCCAGACGCAATGGTGAGCTCAGATTTGCACCAGCAAGCTCAGATATGAACCTGCAATAAAGAGCCACAAATGGAACCTCCTCAGATCTGGAATCTCTCTTCAGAAAAAGACTCTCCAATGGCTCCAAACACGCTCTGATACCATGTTAGAACTAGCTATGGATGCCACCCAAGATCTATGGACCAAATAGAAAGCACAAGAAAGAGAGAAATATTATGACAAGAATAAATTGTATTCAATGTCATTAATATGATAATGATTATGATTGATTACAAATGAGAAAGACCCCTTGGTTATATAGCCAAGGTGAGAACATAGGAGGGCATAAGATTATGACAAGTGTCAGAATCTTATGACATGAGACAACTATGAAGACTTATCACTCCACCAAAGATGGAGAGATAATCACATGATGTGTCCACAAAAGGTGGAAATGATAAGATAATGATATGTCAAGTCCACCAAAAGTGGAAATTCTCCAACAACCTCCTATGTGGTCCCTAAGTAAACTTAACTAAGGTGTAATTATGACCTAGGACAAGGTACAAGATATTTAATTACACCAACAGCATTTACCAATCAAATCTTTGAACGCTACGTCCATGGCACGCTGAAAGGTTGCTCCAGTGTTTATCAGACCAAATGGCATCCTCCTATAAGAAAATGTTCCCCACTTAGTAGTGAAGGTTGTCTTCATTTTGTCTTCATAATTAACGATCACCTAATTGTATCCAAAATAACCATCTAGGAATGACATCATCTGAGACCCATTGACAGTTTGCATGACTTCATCTAGAGAAGGGAGTGGGTAGTTGTACTTTTCTGAAGCTCTATTCAGATTTCTAAAATCTACACATAGCCTGATCTCTCCATTCTTCTTACGAACTGGAACCAAGTTAGCCACCCATGTTGAATGTCGTACAGGGAAGATTATTCTTGCAGAAAGTAATTTATGAACTTCCTTAAAGATCAGTGGTTCAATTAAGGCATTGACAAGACGTTTCTGTCGAAATGGTCTAGCTTTAGGCTTAAGAGGGATAGTATGAGTTATCACAGAAGTGTCAAATGATTTTAGATCTTCATACCCCCAAGCTATTGCAGCAATATCCTTCTTCAGTTCCCTCATTATATCTTTTCTAATTGCTCTAGAGTAGGATTTCCCTATGTAAACATTTCTTTCAGGGCCAAAATCAGCTAGGTTAATATTTTCATATTCACCTCCTTTATCTTCGGTTGATACCTTTTCCCGATCCCTTGGGTCTGAATCAAAAATTCTTTCTAAGGCCACCATTCCCTTGGGAATTCTATTAATTTTTAAATTGAGGACCCCCTCTGTATCACAGTCTTCGGGGTTGCAGTCTCCTTGATCCCTGTCGGACTCATCAATGATCTGTCCTTTAAAAACATCTGAGCTTGCTAGAAAAGCAAGGATATGTTGATCATCGTCAAAGACTTAAAAGTTCCTAACATTATCGGGAACAGTTGGGGTGGATATCAATTCTATTGAGAATCTCTTAAGCTTGGAGCCTTGCATGGGTTCCAAGGTACTTGCGGCAACAATTAATGAATTAGCTATTTGATTCTCCTCTCTAGGAATTAAACTAATCCCAAAAGCATCAAAGTCTTCAATCAGGTTCCATACCCGATTTCTATAAGTTGCCAGCCTTTTATTATGACATGTGTACTGGCTGCGTACTTTCCTAATAATCACTTCTGAATCTCCTTTAACTACCAAGGCAGTAACTTTCTTCTTATGTGCAAACATCAGTCCCTGAATTAATGCTTCATATTCTACTATATTGTTAGTGCATCCAAACTGCAACCTGTAAGAAGCAAAAAATGTTTTCCCTTTTGGGCTGGTTAATTCAATACCGATGCCACACCCTTTATTTGGATTTGGATCCATCAAACGTGAGGGTCCATAGCTTATCATGAGCTGGGGTTGATCCCTTTGAGGTTGTTGTGGGCGCTTGGATAATATGAACCATAGGTGTAATATCCAATTTCCGCTTAGATATATCATGTAATCTTAGGATATCTTTTTGAAGGTCACTTGTATCTTTGATTAATCCCTTTGGTTTTGGTATATGTGTGAGTGCAGGGGTATCAAACAAACCTTGGGGTTGTTCATCATAACTACGTTGGTCTAGTATTATGACCGAGGTAGGTTCAGTTTGAGGAGGGACTTCCTCTGAAGGTGTATTATCCTGGTTAACATTATTGCATTTTTGGCTTCGAAAGAGAAGTGATCTAAAATGGCTTCAACATGACTTGGGCGGGTCTCTTTGGTTTTGGAAACATGATTCAAAACACCAATGTAGGGTTGGTAGGTCAGTTCCAAATGATCTTGGTAGTGTACCCTGTACCAATTAGGGAGTAGAAGACTCCGCAAATCGATATCTTCCCCTAAGACCAGTTGATCCTGTTGCAGCTTCCTGATCAATACCTGTTGGTTTACATTAATCATGGGATCATGGGTTTTTTGCATTGATAAATCTTTAAAATAAAGAGCTGAAAAGATTAGAATTTCCTCTCTTTTATAAACCCCCATCTCGGTTTCAAAATAATCTACCTCATTGGGACAGTCATACTTAGTGATGATATGTTTGAGGTGAGGTTCACTCTCAATCCTAATCTGGGTAGGAATTCCCCTCCATGGTAGCCACATATGTGAAAATTCAAGGGAGAGATATCCCCCTATACTTTTCATTAAATCTCTGCTCAATAGCATACCATAAGTCTCAGGAATGTCTGCTACTTGAATATCCATATTGGTTAAATCCTAGGGTCAGACCCTACTTGCACACGTATATTTCTCAATTCTCCAACTATATTAACCTTCATTTTATTGAGTTGGATGACCTTCTTGTTTGTTTGGAGAGGGTTCAATCCCAATTTCTTGCATATAGAAAATGTCATCACATTGCCAGAAGCCCCTAAATCTAGTAGATAATTATGTAGATTCTTCCCATAGATTCTCAAACTTAAAAGAAATGGTGGGGTACCTACCTCGCTTCTGTACAAAGTTGCATTCATGTCTGCAGCAGGTTCCACCTTGGTTTTCCCTTTTGATTTATTAGCTTCTTCCAAAGCTTTCAACAATATCTCTCGTTGGGCAGGGCACCACTTTAGGATGTCAAAATATGATAAAGAGGTTTTCTATTTCTGCATCTCATAAACAATATCAAATTCTATATCTCAGAAACAATATCAAATTATGTGTTATAGCTTGGATTACATTTGAAAACACTAGATGAATTACCTTTGTTATGGAAGTCATGCAGACCTTTTGGCGAAGGAGGGTTGTTATCAGCACTCTAATTCAGAGGCACCATATGGTTAGGTGGTGCTGATGTAGGGAACGAACCCTTATTCTAATTTCTTAGGAAGTTTCCTCCCTTTGTCTGAAAGGCTTGGGCATCATACATATCTTCCTCTAGTTCATTCTCATTCTGCATTGGGAATGAAGGTTCTTCTTCAAAGAGGTCATAAGTCATAGCTGTATCCACTGAGCCATCTCCTTTGTTTGAATTCCCTTGGAATGTTTGGGCATCTACCTGTGCCATCTTCATGACCTTCTCCATTTTAGGGAAGTTTTCCTCGGAATGAGTTGCAGCATCATGCAACCTACACTAGTTAGTCATAAGATTGAGGTCAACCACATTCGCAACATGTGGCATATCCTCATTAGCTTGATAATTGTGAGGAACCCCACTGTTATTTGGCCCTGTATTCCATTGTCGGTTGTTATTTGGCCTCTAGTTATATCCTCTATTTTGATTTTGATAGCCTTGGTTAAGGGAGTTTTGGCCTTGATAATTCCTCTGGCTATGATTGTAGTTGTTCGGATAATTACCTTGATTGTTATTACTCTGATTAGGATAATTACCTTGGTTCTTAGAGGGGTTCAGTTTAAGCTGAGCCATATCATTTGTGACTTGAGACAGAGTTTTCTTTAAGGTCTCCACCTCATTTGTGAGTTGAACTGTCTTTTCACTTTCAACACTCTTAGCAACAGGTGGCTGACTGACGAGATTTGGTATTCCAGCTTGGTTATGATGACCATGCAGACTGTGATAAGCCTGTGATTGTTGAAAGAAGTTAGGAGTCCCATTGGCAAAGAATGGAATAGGAGATCGAGTTTGCAACTCAGATATAGGTCCATAATGGGAAGGATACATCCCTGGGATAGCATTGAATAAAGGGGTTGGATTAGGAATTTGATACCCCATTGAAGGAAAACCTCCTCCCAAGTTTTCTTGTTGAGAGCTAGTTTGTTGTTGCAGCTTGATGGCTAGATGATAAACTTTAGACAAGGAATCAATATCTGTCAGCCGATATGTCCTTTGTAGGAACAGGCCAAGCAAAGGGTCTATAACTCTAAAATATGCCTGAATGGCACTATTCTCAGCAACTAGATAGGGGTCCTATAGTCTCCTATACATTCATTGAAACCTGGTATTAAATAAGGGCAAGGATTCACATGGCTCCTTCCTAATGGTAGCAAATTGGTGGAACAAAATGGTTGGATCCACATAAACTCTGAACTAATTGATGAAAGCATTCTCCAGGTCTATCTAGCTCAGAATAGAACCTTGTGGAATATTTAGGTACCAGTTGTATGCCATATCCCCTAAGGAATAAGGGAATAACCTACAAACTACATCATGGTGAGCTATCTGGGCTCTGGTACAAGCGTCCTTAAAAGCTTGTATGTGCTCTTCAGCTCTCCTTGATTCACCATGAATGTATTTGGGACAAAATCTCCCATGATTCTTAGGAATATCATGAAAGCCTCTAGGAATAGTTCCCAATGGAGAGGGATTATTCATAAAAATTGCTATTGGTGGTGGTGGTGGGGGTTGAACCAGCTATAATGGCACTTGAGATGGATTTGGGGGTGGATTGACAGGTATCCACCGGGGTATTGGTGAAAATCCTGGTGCAGTGAGTGGAGCTGACAAGGGTGGTATAATGGTTTCCCCAGTCTTGTGAATTTTGTGTCTTGTTGGGGTCTTGAATTCTATCAAACGTGGTGGGTTTTCAGTTGATCGAAGAACTCTATGGGACCTTTCTGGTGAGAAAAACCCATTATTATCCAGTTTACTCTTCTGGGCCCTCCTTCTATTGCTAGATCTGTTGATGGTGTCAAGTTGACCCACAACATGTAGGTAAGATAAAAGTGAAATATCTCACCTCTCCTGAAAAAGAAAATCAACAATCAAACTGATCACCTCCCAAGGTCTTTGATGTTGGTCAACAACGTTGCTATTTCATGAAGTGGTCAATATGGCTGTAATATTCAAGGGGCCTGATGGTTTTGAGCTTCTGGATTGTTATAAGATCAAACATATATTTAAACCTACTTTAACCAGTGGTTTTAAAGAAACAGAAAAAGATAGATTAAAGCTTTTAAACTGAAGAGAATGTTGATTCATCCAACTAATCAGACTTGTTACCTTCCAAGGAATTCCTAAACTGAAACTGTAGAATAAAGTTAACTTGTAATTAATACAAAATTTCATTCATTCACAGTGCAAATTTTAACAGTAGATTGCAAATCATCATTTAACCAAAACATAAGATAAAATTTCATTCCTTGAAAACTTTCCAAATCAAATAATTAACCCAAGATAAATACCATTCTGGAGCACAATATGAAGTAGATTTAAATCTGGCTGCTTCTACTGTTGGTGAAACAGATAAACAAAATTTACAAATCTGGCAAGATCACCAGTGTACAAAAAACCCATGTCTTCGAATTATCTCCATCTATACTAAGAAAATCTGGAAGATACATCACCTCCTCCTGCTAAACTTAACTCCTACTCTACTTCTACTCTCAAGTTTATCTATCTTCTAACCCTAACTCGCTAATCCTTAACCCAAAAGAAGAAGATGAAAAAGAAGATCCTATTACAAAAAAAGATGTCTCTATCCTTTGTATCTCTATCTTGATATATATGTCCTCAAATTATTTTACAAAGAGGCAAAAAATTCCATATATACATGCGCATCCAAAATGAGCATCAGCCCCATTTTAGGGTTTACAATATAAGTTGGTTTGTAGAAGGAGTCAGGGACGAAGGAGTTTGAAACAAAGTTAACGCTGCATCCAATGCGTGCACTCCGTTTATGTTGGTGAAAGATCTCCCAGGCATGGTTTCCAGATCTTTTACAACCACCATCATTAACTCACAGCCTTTGAGTCCACCATTAAGATTTCACGCATTTCGCCCTCGACCTTGAAAACTACTCCGCAGGGTGGCGTGAATGTTCCAGGGGTATTGTCATTCACGTCCACCTACTCTTGCTAGTGAACGCACCGTTCGTCATTAAGACTTGCGACCTTCTCCCTTTACACCTTCCTCTCAATCTAGAACCTTTCCACGGGTTGACTTCCTTGAGAAACAACATCAAATGTTCTCGACATACTTTAACCTTGCAAAACAATGCCTTCATTAGTCCTCTAAAGCATAGAAAATATCATCATTCATCTTACCTTTCATATATCTTTCATTCAATTATAGTTAGCAAAAAGAGACTTAACTCTGGCAGAGGTGGAACCAAATTTGAACCAGAAACATACTTACCGTTAACACTGGTGAGGGTAGAGCCAAAATGAAACCAAACCGGGACTGGAGTCAGGAATGGAAAAAACATGGAAATAACCAACATTTCCAAGTTCAAACCTCATTCCAGCTCTGCATCAACAAAAATCAAAGTAACCAAGGACCGCAGCAGGGTGGGGGCAGAGTCGGAATGGGAAGGGGAAACCGAAATTGGAAACAACTCCATATCCCAAATCCTTCCGAACCTGGCCCTGCAAAAGAGACCAAACATAAGGAACAAACATGAAAACAAACGCAAGCGGGATCAAAGCAAAAACGGATCCCGGGCAAACCACAACAGGGCCGAAAGCGGAACAAAAACCCGACCTTGAACTTTCTCCAAATTCCAAGTTTGGTGTCCATCCCAGCTCCGCCTCCGACAACACACAAAGAAATGACAAAGAAGGAAGAAAAAGGAAAAATAAAGGGAAGAAAACACCCCACGACCAAACGATCAGAACAAAAGGAAAAATAAACGAGTTCGGCGGAACCGGGACCAGAACAGAACTGGAACCTGGAACTTCAGAAAAGTTCCAAAGTTCAGTTTTGGTCCGCGTCCCGCTTCTACCAAAACAAATAAAGAACTGGCGTAACTGGAACTAGGAACAGAATGGAAACTAGAACTTGGAAGAAATTCCAAAGTTTGGTTTCGGTCCTAGTTCCGCGTCCGCTAGAACAAGGAAACAAATGCAGAAAACTGGCGGAATCAGAACCGGGACCAAAACCAAACTTTGGAACTTAGAAAAAGTTCTGAAGTTCAGTTTTGTTCCACATTTTGCGCCCACCATAACAAAAGATGACAAGCAAAAAACAAAGGAAATAGGCGGAACCAGAATCGGAACGGAACAGAAACTAGAACTTGGAAGAAATTCCAAGGTTCAATTTCGGTCTCGGTTCTGCGTCCGCTAGAACAAACAGAAAACACGTAAGGCATAAAACAAAAGGCCAAAGGAAATAAAACAGAAGAGAGGGGGACCTATTTTAAACAAATTTAAAATGGGGTGGTTATGCAAGTCATAACAGATCTAGAATGAAATCAGCTAGGGGTAGTAGTTTAAAATTTATAGGGAAAGATAACTTCATACCCCCTTGTCTCTCAGAGCTAAATCTAGTAACCCTTTAGACATTTATTATACATGGCACATGATTCTTTATCGCCCAAGATACAAAAATAGGATCATTCCTATTAGAGAAGAAGCATATCAGGAATATGAGCAGGTAGTTGATACTACAAGGAAATCAATAATGGGGTACCTATCATAGAGGTCGAGTAGTTTGATAAATTAGTTGAAATAGGGAAAACCCCATTCTCTGCAAAATTATGCTACAACATGTAAACGATGTACTAAGTACATACAAATTGAAAGGATGGGGCAATAGTATTGGCTTCCATTAACATTTCAACCACCTACTCTGTTGTGGCTTGTACCAGATTATAGATACTAACATTATGACATAGCTACAAAAAGTAAAAGATGGAGCAGATTGGAAAACAAGAAAGGATTCTACTAGGATCCCAATTCAGATACTGCAGAGACTAATCTGGTACAGTTGGCAATTGGTGACTTCAGAGCTTTGACTAGGCAAAGGAATAGAGTTCCCTCTATTGGAGGACCAAAAAAACATTAGGTTGGGGGGAGATGATGAGTCCAATTAATGGCTCAATTTTGATGGGGTTTATCATATATTCGCTATTGTTACTATAGACTTTGACACCTGGTTGTTGACATTTTCCATGTTCTTTCCTTAAACCCATAAACCTTGGACATAAACTTATCCTTATGACTTTTGATGATATTAATATGCTATGTGAATTATCTATGTTAATTTTACATGTGGTTGAATGGATGTTACTTTAAGGTAATTATGGATATGCAATTGTTTGTACGTGTTAATGTCATTATGTAGGTTCACATTAAGATGCTGATGTAAACGAAGCTTGCAAAGTGGAAGAAACTCTTGCCAGTTGGTCGGTTTCTAAGGAAGTCAAAAAGATGGTCATTAAGAGGTAAAAGGAGGGAAAACTTCCAATGGAGGGAAATTCCTAGCTTGAATGAAAGATTGTAACTACCTTTTAATGGTCATGTTTGTTAGTTGGGAAAATCTAGGGAGTGTGTTGTGTTGGATCCTCGTTGGGGCAGTTCTACTTTGACCAAATTTGGTGCATGCATAACTTCCTCCCTCTCTTTTCTTTGCTTTCAATAAATGGCATCCAACTATTTTGTTGGAGTCAACTATCTTGGTAGTTAGGGTTAATTAGAAGTTTTTTCCTCTATAAATAATGGTTAGATCCCCCTTTTCATAAGGTTGGATGTTCTGAGATTGTACTTGCTTTTTTTTAGTTTTAGTAATACAATCATATTGCTGATATGTTGTAATCATGTTTTCAAGGAATAAAATGATATTCTAATTTGATGCATTTGAATTAAGTTAAGGAAGACTCACTCAAGAGGGCCTAGTTGGTGAGAATTCCACCCATTTAGTTTCAAAGTTATTTTTCTGTCTAGTAACTAGTTTCGGTTCTAGTAGTTGTCTGTTTCTGCAGCCATTGGAACTCTATTTTGTGACTATTCCTACAACCAAGGTAGATAGAGTAGTTTCCTATCTATTTGTTGGGATTTCTATTTCTGTCATCCATTTCTAGCTCAATTGTTGATGCTCAATATAGTTGTTGATCATGCTCAGTGCTAAAGTTAATTTCTTTCCAACATTTTATTTCCAGTACCGTTTCTTTTCTAGTTGATGGATGACTACAGTGGAGTCCTAGTGCACATATAGTGCTGACCCATTTCAAGTTTACATCCCTAGGTTGAAAATGAAATGCACCTTGATGATGAGTAAGATAGCTACTTAGTGCAGATGTCTAATCTCTAAGTCACAACTCTAAGGTCTTAGTTATTGAACCATTAGAGGAGGCCAACAACATGCACACAGATTAATTTATATGACTACTAGATTTATTAAAAATATTTTCCAAATTCAATAGTAGGTTCATGAGATCTAGTAGAGAACTAGTGGAAAGTATAAGGATTAACATGATCAACTCAAGTCCCAAATAGTAACCTTGAATCTTTGTGATGTAGTTTATAGACCATTACTAAGAAGGTGAGTGAGAATTTATTTTAACTTATTTTTTATATATTTTCTATGGTTGCATCTAGTGTTCAATGTCAAATTATCCCAACCATACTTTCCACTACTAATAAATAATAAATTGGCAATTCAAAATTTGAACCTTAATTATTTTTTGGTTTAACCTATATTTATTATTTGATTATCTAAATTTTTAAACACTTATAATCTTAAAATTCAAGTAATAAGATAGCAGTTATAATCTCAAAAGGTAGTAGTACCAAAATTCCATAACTCCAACAAACTCTATTAGTTTCCTAATAGGTTTATAGTTGTAGCCTATCTATTCATTTAAAAATCAAAGGCATACATGAATCACTACCATACATGATGATTATTTAGTTCTCACTAAGAACACTAATTTACTATTTTAGCAAGTTCTTAGTTTATTATATAGAAAATATATTATACAATGGGTGGATGCAAATAATTTAATTTGAGTAGAAGACATACACCTCTCTTAAATATTTTCCCATTTTATACTCACAATTGAAATAATAATATACTTTCTTTGATTATTTAATAATTATCAAGTTGATTTTGATTAATTTTTTGTGCAATTTTTTCTTATGACACAGAAAAATAGGTTAGAGTTCAAAACACATATGGTTTTATACTAAATTTAGATTGTTTCACCAAACTTACTATAAATAGAAAGGGAAAAATAAGGTCTAATTAACCTATAACCTATTTTCTATTTCATTTAGGAAATGGGACCCTCTAGGAGAGAATCAAGTTTCAACCCTTAGGTGAGTCAATTCTATGGAAGATCCACAAATTTCCTTTGTGTGTGGACGGGGTAAATATGTCTGAACAACACTTTTGGGAGAGGAAAATAAGATTGCAAATGACCTCAAATATGCAACCTAAGACCTGATTCATGTATATGTATCATAACTCTAATAGAAAAAATCAACTTTATGCAAATTGGATGAGTGGAAGACACGTAAAACCTACCTCAAAATCAATTGTAGTGTCTTTTGATAGAAACAGTGAAAAATTTGACTGAACAAGGGTTTTGGGAGAAAGATTAAGAATGCCAAATACAATCATTTATGACATGTAAAAGTTGAATTTGATAGATGAAACATAGGGATATTAGAAAAAATAAAGCTTATGGAAAATATGGGAATGGAAAATGTTGTGTACCAGTCACAAAACACTATTTTTGAAAGTTGTCCTAGAACTCATTCGCCCATAGGTGAATGGGTCTTTGTTCACCTTTCCAAAATTGATTTCTAGGTCCTCTGCTCCTATGTCTACACTTCTAGATCCTTTTGGTTTCACATTTGGAAAATTGGAAATAAATTCATGGTCTGAGTTTCTATGAGATGTCAACAAAGGTGACAACAAATGCAACTTTTCAATTTTTCACTTTTAAGATCCTCAACTTTTCTTCAATGTATGTACCTACAATCTACAACACACAAAGAGAGGGATTTTTTTTTGTTTTTGGGTGAATGGGGGTTTGCCTTGGTCAAACCCTATTTTGGTAACTAAACCTTGAAATGAAATGAAATAGCATGAAAGGAATAGTGAATGGACAACACAATGTTGTAACTCAACAAACCATTGAATAAATATTTGAAGGACTACAATGTTGATGTTGATCTTGCATGAAATGGATTCAATGGATTTGGATCTTGATGCTTTAATCTTTCTTTGAATCTTTGAATTGAATGCTTGGATTAGATCTTGAAACATGCATCACAATGTTAGCTCCAAAAATATGCATGAATGAACATAGATTTGACATGATACTTGAGATCTTGAATGCTACAAAAAATGATGAAGAAATATTCTCTTGAATTCTCTTGAAAATAATATTTTCTCACATGAAAGTTTCCCTTTTTCTTTATGTTTTGAATTGATGAAATAACCTTGTATTTATAGTCATTTATCCTTAATTTCCTGAAATTCAAACATTACAAGCCAACCTTTGAAATTTGAATTTGGGATGATAAAAATATTGCCAAAACATGATTTAAAAATGGGTTCAAGATCTTAGGGAGGACCCATTTGCCCATGGGTGAATGGGTCCCAAGCACTAATTCCTAGAACACACATTGCTTAATATATTTAGTGTTATGTATTAGCATTAATTATTGTCGGGTTTCCCCTTCAAAAAATGTAATTTAATGGGAATGTAAATGAATTATAGGGCTTATTAAGGCCTAATTAAGCTCAATTAATTAAGGGAGCCATAAATAAGTGTGTAAGTGTAAAGGGATACACTTTACAACACTAAATTAAGGCACAATTAAGCCCAATTTTAAATAGGAGGGCCCAAACAAGTGAGAAAATGTAAAGGGTTACATTTTTCTACACTACATTTAGCCCCCACTTTAGTGAGAAGATGACCCTACATCAAACTCACACTAAAGTAAATAAATATGCATCAAGAGGGGTCCATGTGCACCAATGTTTATGAGATAGGATGAAAAATATCAAGGAGGTGGCCAAGCCCCTATGATCAAGATCCTATGGCAAACTGTGCCATAGAAAAATGGCCCTTTGACATTTTCATGGTCTTTTAGGTCTTTATTCATGATGCTTGGTCCATTTTTCTTTGATTTAATGTTGTAATGTGGCTTATGCATTCACATTAGGTCCTTAAAATTTAAATTATGGCATCTTGTGAAGGTGTTATGAAGTGTTGTAAAGCATTTCTACACTTTTCTAGACTCTTTTCATTACAATTCACGTAAAAATCACCTTTTCATCCCTTATCAAGTCGTATTTTGAAGTGTTGTATAGTATTGTAACAAGATTCCACACTTTTCTAGGATTGATTTCACTATTTACACCTTTCTTATGCTTTATTTGACCCCTTCATTCCCTTATAAGGCTTAATTAAGTGTATTTTTGAATGTAAACCTGACAAACAACATTAAATGTGACTTAATTCCTGACACCTACTTTCAAGTCCAAGGTGGGACTCATTCACCATGGATAGCGAATGAGTCCCTCTTAGCTCCGAATTCAAAATATTTCAAATTTTCTTTCAGGTTTTTATTCAAAAATGCCTTATGTCGGCCTATGATGAGGTATCATTGGGTTACTAAGGAACAAGTGTGTATAAATAAGTGTTTTTCTCCTAATTTCACATCTCCTAATTCATTCAAGCAATCTCTTCATTCACTAAGCATTCAATTAGCATTTGAGCACTTTGCATCATCCAATCAAGCATCAATCAAGTATCTTGGAGCAGCCACTGACATATCTTCAGATTTCTTCAACAAGGTTGGTTAGTTTAGGGCATTTGCATGTTGTTTATTCATCTTTCCTTTTTCATTTCATTCCATTTCTTCATTAAGGGTTTGATTACCAAAGTGGTATTTGACCAAGGAAAATCCCTATAACCTAACCCTTAACCATTTTTCCCCTTTTGCATGTGTGTTTGCAGACTTGTATATGCATATTTATCAAGCAATTATGTGTTGAAAAGTGGAAAACAATTCAACAAAGTGTTTCAAGTCAAATCAAACCTATTTCAAGCTTGGAGACAACTTACAATCTATTTTCTGCAGATTTGACTCCATCAACCTAAGAAGAAGACAAGCTCAGATCTGGTGTTGCAGAATTGGTCCCTGATTTCATAGAATTTTGGGAGAGGACTGATTCACCATCAGTGGCGAATGAGTCCCACCTCAAGGCTGGAAAGTTAGATTTTGTCAGATTTCAGATCATGACACTCATAAACCTATTTTTAGAAGTTTTCATCAGAAGCAAGACTGATTCACCATCAGTGGTGAATGAGTCCCACTGGTGATTTTCACTGATTTTTGCCATCATTCAGGACTCTCCAAATTCATCATTCATTTCCTAGGTGCACTTTGATTCAACCTTCTTCATTTCAATTTTGCATTTGTTCATCTTTTAGTTCATGCTTGCATATCACATTGTGTTTTCAAACATTGCTTATATCTTAGGCTTTACAGTCATAATCAGTCAATTTTATAGCTTAGTTGCATTTTGATAATTTCTCATTTAGTCTTAATAACATCATACATTTCCTAATTTGAGTGAACTACATTGATTTTTCATGAGGTTTATCTCTCTCCTTTTAGGTGAAACATCCTAAGAGTGTAAGAGTAGCCTATAAACATCATGCCCAAAAATCTATGGTTCATTTTGATGAACCCACACAATCAGCACTTTATCTTTATGATTTCAATTGCATCTTGCATCCTAGGCTTCATTTGCATCAACATTCAATTAGGTTATTGTTTTGTTTTTGCATCCTAGGGTAACTTCTCAAAATGCATTAGTGAAAGACTCACTTAGACTTCATTTTTGCATATCATATCATTGAAAAACTAAAAATCTACATTTGCATCCTTAGTTTGCATCTAAAAAGCATTAAAATCACTTTTAATTTTCTAAAAAAAATAAAAAAAATATCATACCTGGACTCATTCGCCACCTTGGATGAATTAGTCCACCTGCACATTTTATACTACATTTTCAGGCATATTCTAGCTATTTCCTGCATTATAGTTTTCTGTAGTTGCTTTCTGTTTTACTTTCAAATTCTCTATTTTCTGCTATTTCTTGTAGCTTACTTTACTTTCATCCATTGTCATCATGGCATTGTCCTTTAATAAGTTTTAGAATTCATTGAAATCCTTAGTAGACATGTCCAATTGTTCCTTTGGTTGTGATCCTAATGACCTTGAGCTTCCTCATGCTCCTTCAACTCCTCATGATTTTCCTCCTCGTGATGTAGACATCATAAGAGAAGACAATGATAGCATGAAGTTCTTAAACGAATTTATTGATAACCTTGAAGCCAATGCAGCCTTTTACCCATCCATAAAACCACCAAATCTTCCTATTGTTGCACCTCTTGATCACTTTGGATACCTACATCTCGAAACTCAAGTAGGACCTAAAATCCCTCCATCAAGTGGACCTAGTTCCTCTCAACAAACACATCCTCAACCATTTTATGATAACAAAGTCACAAACACTCCCATCAACCTTGAAGAAACATATGGAAAATGCTTTACTATCCTAAGTAAACAAAGTTGTGACACAACACATGAGCATAACATTCACCAACTTCTTGAACAAAAACCAAAAAAAGAAAACACAATAGGATTAGGATATTAAGATCCTCCTCATACTGATAAACCTCCTTTTGAATATTGGAGACTTTGAGATGATGTTATAGTGATCTTTGATTCTCCTCCCAACTTAAACATTCTCCTTCCACGTGAATGACCATTACCTGATTCTAATGACAAGGATGCTAGGATCCTATTCCTCCTTCCATTCATGAAAAAAGAGAATCTAGCAAAAGAAAACAACCTCACAAATTGAAAAAGCTCAAGTTTCCTACTCATCCTCCACCTGAATGTGAAAGGAGACTTCAACTTCTTTTAAACAAAGTCCTTATACTCTTACCACCTATGCATAGGTTGGTCGTCCATCCTAAAGATTCTAACATACCATATTGTAAATATCATTGTGTTCTTTGACATTGAATTGAAGAATGTTAGACATTGAATGACATATTGAACAAGTATCACTTCATTGATACTGACTGCTTTCCAATCATCCCTTAAAACAAAATCCTTTTATCATGCCATAGTTGTAGAATTTTTCATTCTCACTATTGCATGATCCCTCCCATCACCGACCTTGGCTCATTCTTGTCTTACAATCTATGGAGGCAAGAAGTTGTTAGCCTTTCCCTCATAATGCATTTGTCCTTTGCCTCTTAACTGTGTTATTCACCTTCCGCTTATACTACTTGAGATTGAGAAGCCAATAACTCTGTTAATGGTTGACTTACATTTGCATTACTAGCTCCTTTTCATTTTTTTCTTTTATGTGCATATCATGTTCCCCTATAATGTATGTTTGATGTTCTCTCTCTCTTTGTGCACTTCCTTTATTTGTACCTCTATTATTCTATATGTCATCCATTTCCTTTTGTTTTGTATTCTCCTTTTGGGGATGAGACAAAGTGTTGAGACTGAAATGTCTCTTCCATGTTGACCCAAAAGGTCCTTTTTCTTTTTTTTCCTTTTTGTTTTGTATTATCCTTTTGGGGATGACGCAAAGTGTTGAGATGCTCTATTTCTCTTCCATGTTGACCCAAATGGTCCCTTTTCCTTTTTACTTTATATTTTTCTTGTGTTTTTCCTTTTTGGGATGACACAAGGCATTGAAACTGCAATGTCTCCTTCATGTTGACCCAAAAGCTTTATCTTTTATTTTTCCTTTTTTTTTTTTCTTTTGTTTTCCTTTTGGGGACGATGCAAAGAATTGAGACCGAAATGTCTCTTCCATGTTGACCCAAAAAAAACTTTGTTTTCCTTTTATTTTTACTTTCTTTGTGTCATTCTTCTAGTTCTATGTGCTTTGGGGAATGATGAAAATTTTGAGCTCTTTCATAAAAACATTGCAGCAACAAATATACTAACCCCAAATCCATAGATCCCTTATGTGTTTGGTGTGTTCCTTTCTAGAAGGAAAACTCCTTTTCTTATGTTCTCTTTTTTGCTTACATGATGCAGCCTAACTTGAAAACACATGACTTGGCATAGGAGCTTTCTAAGTAGGCTCTCATGTCTTGTTTTCTTTGTGCATTTTTCCTTCGCTACTTTAAAGTAATTTCTCACATAACAATGTGTAGCAATTCCTTTAAAGTGGGGGGAATACATCGGCATCATTTCATTTGCATTTTTGGTTCTTAGTGTATCCTTGTTACTTTATATGATGCGTTCATCACTTTGTGGATGACATTGGGTTTGATGTCCTTCATAAGTGTGTTCTATCTTAGCATATTGCATTCCTCTTAGTGGCCTGATGCGATGCACTACATCCCCTAAGTTGTGAAAATTTTATTCTTTGATTGGTCCTCTCTGGAGATATTAGAAAAAATGTTCCCTAAGTGACAAACCTTGCATGAATTTAACAAGACTCCTTTGAACATCTTTTACATTTTACATTTTACATTTTTACCACCATGCACAAAGCAACTTGCATGCTTGTGGTACCCTTGCTCTTTGTTCATGTGTTCTAAGCATACAAAGCTTTACTTGTCTCATGAAGCAAGAACTAAGATTTTCCCTTGTGGCACCTTGTTAAAGTTATCATGAGGTATAACTTTAATATGGTTGAGCGGGAAGCCCATTCAGCGGCACGACTTTCCCCATAGCTACTTATGTGTTTGTGAGTGCATACCAACTAGCGTATGTACTTCACCCTTTTGGGCCTTCTCATCCAATAGATTGCCATGAGTTTTGTCACCCTAGAGTTAGTATACATTCTCTTTTTCTTACAAACAACCTAGATCTAATCCACAACTAGTTGGAAAGATGATCGAAGCTCAATTCAATTCTCCCTTTTCTTCTCTTTCTTCTCACTTGTGTTCCTTTGTTCTTATGTTTAGTTTTCCATGGGATCTTCATCTTGGGGGCTTGATCATCCTTCTTGATCATTGTCATTCCATCTTGCTAACATAAGTGCATTTGGATCCTTCTCGACGTGCATGGCTACTTTAGTGTGAGTTTGAAGCAAGTTCACCCTCTCACTAAAGTGGGGGCTAAAATTTTCATATAAAAATGGCCCTTTGACATTTTCATTGTATTTTAGGTCTTTGTTCATGATGCTTGGTCCATTTTTCTCTGATTTAATGTTGTAATGTGGCTTATGCATTCACATTAGGTCCTTAAAATTTAAATTATGGCATCTTGTGAAGGTGTTGTGAAGTGTTGTAAAGCATTTCTACACTTTTCTAGACTCTTTTCATTACAATTCAACTAAAAATCACCTTTTCATCCCTTATGAAGTCCTATTTTGAAGTGTTGTAAAGTCTTGTAATAAGATTTCATGTTTTTCTAGGCTTGATTTCACTATTTACACCTTTCTTATGGTTTATTTGACCCCTTTATGCCCTTATATGGCTTAATTAAGTGTATTTTTAAATGTAAACCTAAAAAACAACATTAAATGTGACTTAATTCCTAACACCCACTTTCAAGTCCAAGGTGGGACCCATTCGCCATGGGTGGCGAATAAGTCCCTCTTGGCTCCAAATTCAAAATATTTCAAATTTTCTTTCGGGTTTTTATTCAAAAATGCCTTATGTCGGCCTATGATGAGGTATCATTGGGTTACTAAGGCACAAGTGAGTATAAATAAGTGTTTTTCTCCTCATTTTACATCTCCTAATTCATTAAAGCAATCTCTTCATTCACTAAGCATTCAATAAGCATTTGAGCACTTTGCATCATCCAATCAAGCATCAATCACTTATCTTGGAGTATCCATTGACATATCTTCAGATTTCTTCAACAAGGTTGGTGAGTTTAGGACATTTTCATGTTGTTTATTAATCTTTCCTTGTTCATTTCATTCCATTTCTTCATTAAGAGTTTGATTAACAAAGTGGGATTTGACCAAGGAAAATCCCAATAACCTAACCCTTAACCATTTTCCCCCTTTTGCATGTGTGTTTGCAGACTTGTATATACAAATTTATCAAGCAATTAGGTGTTGAAAAGTGGACAAGAAGTGAAAAAAGTGTTTCAAGTCAAATAAAACCTATTTCAAGCCTGGAGACAACCTACAGTCCATTTTATGTAGATTTGACTCCGTCAAGCCGACAAGAAGACAAGCTTAGATCTGGTGTTACAAAATTGGTCCCTAATTTCAGAAAATTTTGGGAGAGGACTAATTCACCATGAATGGTGAATGAGTCCCACCTCAAGGCTAGAAAGTTAGATTTTTTCAGATTTTGGATCTCAACACTTAGAAACCTGTTTTTAGAAGTTTTCATCAAAAGTAGGACTAATTCACCATTAGTGGAAAATGAGTCCCACTGGTGATTTTCACTGATTTCTTCCAACATTCAAGACACTCTAGATTCATCATTTATTCCCCAGGTGTACTATGATTTAGCCTTCGTCATTTCAGTTTTGCATTTGTTCATCTTTTAGTTCATGCTTGCATATCACATTGTGTTTTCAAACATTGCATATATCTTAGGTTTTGCATTCATAATCAGTCAATTTTATAGCTTAGTTGCATTTATATCATCTCATTTAGTCTTAATAACATCATACATTTCCTAATTTGAGTGAACCATATTGATTTTTTTGTGAGGTTTATCTTCTTTTAGGTGAAACATCCTAAGTGTGTAAGAGTAGCCTATAAACCTCATGCCCAAAAATATATGGTTCAAAAGCTAACATAAGCACAAAGGAACACCCACAATATGTATGATATGCAGTAGCAAGGAAAGATAAAAAAACATACAATGTTAAAGTTAAAGCGAAGAGAAAATAAATATGGAATAGCAAGTTGTATTATGCCACATCCATCCAACACACTTATAAGGATGTAAAATCACTTATGAAACACATGGTTCCATAGGCAAGCAAGTTATGTTATGCTAGGTTTCCATGAAAATGAAAAGGCTCCATAGGAAAGCAAGTTGTGTTATGCAAGGTGGCCTTTGGAAAAATTCTCTCACAAGGGCTAGTGAAATCCACCATCCACTAGGTGAGCCCCTAAAAAGTAGCTAAGTGAGAAATTCATGCCTTTGTATGGCTCTCGCCATACAATGAGAAACTCATGCCAGGTCTACAGGCTCCCATTGTACTAATTATACCAAAGTTATACCGCTTGATAACTTTGATAAGGTGCCACACAACATGATCAATATGATCTACTAAACAAGAAATGTCAAAATGACAAAATAAAATAATTCCAATGTAAATAATCACACTTTGTATGCTATCATCACTTAAGAAGGGAACACATAATAAATGAATGGGGGAAAATATACCCCCACTTAAAATTTCAACATACTTGCTATGTTGGTATTTTAAGTGGAGAGGAATATGTGATCCTTGAAAAGAATGCACACCTCTAAAAATTAGTTATCCTTGCCCCCTAATCATAGATAAAAATACAACCACCAATAACTATCATGTTGCTTCCAAGATATGGTTGCACTTGAGATTGTACCACCATGAATGGAAATGAGCAAGACACATAAAGCTACTAATTCCACATAGTGATGGGAAACAAGATAGGAGGAAAATCAATATCATTTAGAGGATATAGGTGCATTGACACAATGAAGATCACCACAATCCTTAAGATGCTGAATTTTATCACTCAAATCCTTACATTCATTAGTAGAATGACCATGAACTCTATGATATGCACAAAAATGAAATCTTGTTGTAAAATTTATTTCATGTTTTTGGAGGAAGAATAATCAAGCGGGCTTTGAGAAGCCTTGAAAATATAGTCTCTTAATCAATAGTAGGGGACATTTCTTTCTCATCACAAGATGTCATACAGACAATAGATGATAAGGCCTTAGATGAAGATGGAGATAAAGGTGGTAAACCTAGATCTTTCTTGAAAAGGTATAGTATATAATTCACTTGTTCTCTATCATTTTGCTCCATGTTTTCATTATATCCATGTTTAGTGTAGTGACAAAAAATGTAACCCTTTACATTTTCTCACTTGTTTGGGCCCTCCTAATTTAAATTGGACTAAATAATGCCTTAATTTAGTGTTGTTAAATGTAACCCTTTACATTTACACACTTATTTGGGACCTCTTAATTAAATTGATCTTAATTATATCTTAATTGGCCCTTCATTTCATTTACAAGCCTAATTAACTACATTTTCCAAAGAGAAAACCTGACATTAATTAACACCAATACATAAGGATTTACATTGAGAAATGTGTGTTCCAAGAATTAGGGCATGAGACCCATTCACCCATGGGTGAGTGGGTCATCCCTAAGACTCAAAACCCATTTTTAAATCATGTTTTGGTGGTATTTTATGATTCTAAATTCAAATTTCAAAGGCCAACTTGTAATGTTTGAATTTTAAGAAATTAAGGATAAATGTCTATAAATACAAGGTTATTTCATCAATTTAAGTAATCTAGAAAGAGGGAAACTTTCATGTTAGCAAAGGCTATTGTCAAGAGAATTCAAGAGTAGATTTCTTCAGCATTTGTTGCAGCATTAAAGATCTCAAGCATCATGTCAAAGCTGTGTTCAATCATGCATATTTTTGGAGCTAACATTGTGATGTAGGTTTCAAGATCTAATCCAAGCATTCAAGTCAAATATTCAAAGCAAGATTCAAGTATCAAGATACACATCCATTGAATCCATTTAATGCAAGATAAACATCAAGATTTAAGTCCTTTAAAGGATTATTCAAGGGTTTGATGAGTTGCAAAATTGCATTTGTTCATTCATCATATCTTCATGTCTCGTTATTTCATTTCAATATTACCAAAATGAGGTTTAACCAAGGAAAACCCCCATTCACCCAAAAATAAACACTTTTCCCCTCTCTTTGTGTGTTACAAATTTGCAAGTTGAAAAGTTGAAGATCTCAAAAATGCAAAATTGTAAAGTTGCATTTGTTGTCACCTTGTTGTCATCTCATGGAAACTTAGATCCCAAATTTATTTCCGACTATCCGACTATGAAACTCAGAGGATCTGGAAGTGAAAAAATAGGAGTAGAGGACCTAGAAACCAATTTTAGAAATCTCAACACTAGGACTCATTCGCCAATGGGGGAATGATTCCTTAGACAACGTCCAAAAACATCATTTTGTAATAGGTGCACAAGATTTTCCCTTTACCTGATTTGCATGAAATAAATTGTTTCTATTAGTATTTTGTTTCATATATCAAATACAAATTTACATTTCATAAATGAGTTCATTTGGTATTTTTAATCTCTCTCCCAAAACCCTTGTTCAATTATTTTTGTCAAAAATTTATCTCAAGACACTTTGCAACCAACATGGACACTTTGAAACTTTTTTTGAGATAAGTTTTAAGTGTCCTCCACTCATTTTATTTGCATGAAATAATTTTTTTGTTTGCCATATGTTTAATCTACTCAAATCTAGTCTTACATTTCAGTTTTGAGTTGATTTTTTATTTTATTTTCATCTCCCAAAAGTGTTGTTTAGTCCACACACATAAAGGAAATTCCAAGATTCCTCAAAGAATTCACTTTCCTAAGGGTGGAAAATGGATTTTGATTTGAGGGATCTCATTTCTTGAATGAAATAGAAGATTGGGTAGGTTCATTCACCCCATATTTTCTTTCTATTTATAGTAAGTTTGGTGAAACATCCCAAATTTAGTATAAAACCCTATGTATTTTTAACCCAACCCCATTTTTCTATGTTTCATTTTAGTGAACCCAACTATTTGAACATTCTAATTTTTATAGGTGTAGGATTTTAATTAATTCATTGCATTTAGGGCTTCTAAATTTGGTATAAAGTTGCATTACATTTAAGGTGTAAACTTGCATTTCAAGTATTCATTTTAAATCTAAAAATTTTAAAAAAATTGCACAATATCACATTGATTTTACATAGTGTTTGCATATTAGTGTACTTTTCATCATTCATATTAAAAAATTGAGTCAAAATTACATTTCTAAAAGTGTCATATAGTTCATCATTTTTCATTAATTCTACTTGCATTAGGTCATCAAATTTTGGAAGTTTTTGTCACAAAAGTTACAGTTTGAAACTTGGCATAAAAAACACATAAAACAACTCAAAAATTGCATTTTTCACTTTTTTAAAACCCTGAGCAAGGGCACATTCGCCCATGGGTGAATGAGTCCCTGTATAGGAATTTCATACAAGTTTCTGGTGGTTTTTACTCTTTGTTTTTCCTTTTTGTTGCTATTTTCAAACCTGAGAATTGGTTTCCTAAAATAGTCTATTTTTGAATTCAAGGTATTGCTTCTTTAGTTAGATCTTGCAACATTTTGGAAATCATTTCTTGCATATTTCAATTGAGGATAGTGTTAGATTTATGCATTTTTCTTTTACTTTCAACATCATTTCATAGCTTAGATAGGTTATTTTATATTTTGCAATCATTAAAAAAAATCAAAAACATCAAACAAAACAAAAACAAGAATCAATGGTTAACCTTGGAGAAAGCATATCCTTTAAACCCTTTAGTTGCGATGACTTTGACATGTTAGAAGAAGCCCTTGAGGACTTTATCTCTTCTAGATCATCCACTAAATATTTGGTGCAAGACGATGCAAGCATAGAAAATCATGACAACCATAGTTACTCTTCTCCCAATACCTCTCCTACTTGTGACGAAGGTATTTTGGTGTTAGAAGATCCAATTGTTGAGGGTCATGAGAATCTTGTTTGTCCCTCTTCTAATGCTACATTTCTCTCAAAGAACACTAAGATGGATGGCATAGATGAAGATGTTGTGTTCACATTAGATCCCCCCTCACTAGAAGGTCATCTAGGTAACTCAGTTGAGGTTATGACTGCACAAATTGGATCTCCTTTGATTAGTGATCCTCCTAAATCACCCCTATCATATAACCACGTAAAATGAAACCATTAACTCCATGAGATATCTTCAATTTTACATGGCAACTTACTAGTAACAATGTTTCACAACAACTGAGTTACAATACCATTGCTCACACATATAATACAATGAACACTAGGCAACCAAAAACCACTCCCACTTCATTACCATTGCCACAACCTATTTTTCCTAGTGCCCATCAATTTCCTTTACATGGTGGAACAGAGTGATTTTGTTGAAGAACTTAAAAATGCTCCCGCTAAGATATCCTTATGGGATCTTGTTCAAACATCACCTACATACAATCAGATGCTCCAAGAAATGTTGTAGAAGAATAATATCCAATTCTCTGTGAAATTGAATGATGTAGAAACCTCCTTTTATTGTATGCAAGTGACAAAGTTTAATATCACATTCCATCAACAAGAATTACCCTCATTTGAGATACAAAATAAAAATGAGGCCTTAATGATAAAGGTGATCATTAATGAAACTACAGTTAAGCACACTCTCATAGACAATGGCGTAGGTCTTAATGTTTGTAGCATTGATCTCCTAGATAAAATTGGTGTGGAAAAGAATCTTATTCAACTCAATGATGTTAATATTTGTGGCTTTGACAATGTTAATAGGAAACCATTAGGAATGATCACATTACCTATTGAGGTCAGACCTATAGTTTTTCCTACCCCTATCCATATAATGCTAGGACCTCTTTCATACAACCTTCTGCTAGGGAGACCATGGATTCATGCTATGAAAGGATTCCCATCTACTCTTCACCATGAGATGAAATTTGAATGCAACAACAAGATATACACGGTTGAAACAAATGAAAAAAATTATAAATCACAAGTTAAACATGATCATAACACTTCCAACTCCCCTAATACTTTGATTCCAACTTCCAAAGTAGAACTTATACAAGTTGATGTTAATCCTAATTGTATCTCACCTAAAACACAACTCTTCTATGATGATTGGGGGTCATTATATTTTATGCCTCTTTTTAATGATGATTCCAAAATCTCACCCTCAAAATCCAAAGAGTCATATACAAATTATTCCTTTTCAGATACATTTTTTAGTGACGATTGGGGTTCATTAGATTTTACACCCTCCTTTATGGGAGAGTACAAAATCTCACAATATACACCTATAGACTCTGGTGTTTCATTTTCTCAACTTGGTTCTACATCAACAACATTGCCCCATGGTGGTGATGGGGGGCCTTCAACTCCCATTCCTCATGAGAGGACAATGCACAACTTTAAGAAACTTAAAAAGGATTTGTGTTCTCCTGAAGAAGCCAATCCTTCTCAGAAAGATAAAACCCCTTCATCCGAGTTGGAAGAATGCTATGGTATTGGATACAAATTCCTTTCAAAACATGGATACAATAAAAACATGGAGCAAAATGATAGAGAACAAGCGAATTCTATACCACACTTTTTCAAGAAAGATCTAGGTTTACCACCTTTATCTCCATCTTCATCTAAGGCCTTCTCATCCAATGTCTGTATGACATCTTGTGATGAGAAAGAAATATCCCTTACTATTCATCAAGAGAGTATCTTGTCGAGGCTTCTCAAATCCCACTTGATTCTTCTTCCTCCAAAAATATAAAAGAAATTTTACAACAAGAGTTCATTTTGTGCATATCATAGAGTTCATGGTCATTCTATTGATGAATGTAAAGATTTGAGCAATAAAATTCAACATCTTAAACATTGTGGTGCTATTCCTTATGTTGATGCACCTATTTCCTCTAATTGATACTGATTTTCCTCCTATCATGTTGCTCATCACTATGTGGCATTGGTAGCTTTATGTGTCTTGCTCATTTTCATTCATGGCGGTACAATGTTAGGTGTAACCATCTCTCTCTTGGTAGAAACATGATAGTTCTTGGTGGTTTTCTTTCTCTCTATGATTAGGGGGCAAGGATAACTAGCCTTTGGTGTTGGAAAATATTCCTCAAATTGCTGGCTTGGAACTTTTGAACTTGGTGTGTTTTTTATTTAATGGCCTAAATGTCGCGAGATCGCTGAAAATCATAACTTTGGAACTCATGTCGTGGGGTTCTGGAAATTCTTAACCTTCCAATAGGCTGATTGATAGATCACAAAAAGTTGAAACTTCAAAACTATGAGTTGTGGCTTGTGAAGTTCATGAAATCTCTGATAGTTTGACTTCATTGATATCTTAATCGACAGTCATGATAGGATCTAATCCAATGATGCACATTTATTCTACCCTCCTTTGTGATGAAGATTGATAGACTTTTGTGGAGTGAGCGAAATTGTTTGAGCAGTTGAAATCTATCAACTTGATCAATGATTGATTAAAACTCAAATCTAACGATGCCTACTAGCCCCACACCTCTTGTGGTGGGTCCCGAGTGACTCCTGTGGGGTGTGCGGGCTTCAGACACATGTTGTAGTGGACCCGACTAGTGCCAAGTTGTTAAGTACGATGGTTGGCTTAGTAACTTGTGAAGAGTACCTAGGTGGGACCCGATTGCTGCCAGGTTGGAAAGTGATGGTTGGTTGCTGACTATTGATGGTTGGTTGACAGTTGATTTCAAAATTAAACAAACGTCAAAGCTGATATAGTTGAAATGGTTGGTATTCTAGAACCAAAGCGACCATGGTTGGATGTTGAATGTATATTTTAATACTCTTAAATGAGTTGGGGTTCAGATCAATTGGTTAATTTTTTGCATACTATTCTTACAAGCATTATAACAGTGTGAGAGAAAAAATTGGTATTGAGAATCTATGTATGAGGTTGATCTAGGATTTTTTTTTTGCTATGAATTAACATTTGAGAGTGGAGTCTGAAACTCTGTATATAAACATTATTTACTGTAATACAAGTGACTTTACTTGGTGTGTGGGTTTTTCTCCAATAAGGGTTTTCCCACATAAATATGGTGTTCAATTATGT
This sequence comes from Sequoia sempervirens, assembly GCA_007258455.2. Classification (NCBI taxonomy): domain Eukaryota; kingdom Viridiplantae; phylum Streptophyta; class Pinopsida; order Cupressales; family Cupressaceae; genus Sequoia; species Sequoia sempervirens. The sequence goes on from VDFB02193867.1 coordinate 231,020,175, forward strand.
GTCGGTTTATCTATTTGTTCCTATGTATATGTTTCTTGAATGAACTATAATTGAAATTGAAAATTAAAGGTATCTTTTGCATTATTTCTCCTATAAGATTGGCATTTGGAAGGAATTTCAGCATCTAGCTTTTCTTACAAGTGGTTTCAGAGCCTGGCCTATTGTGTTATCCTTATGGTTGAGTCTAGTTTTTTGTGCTAGTCTTGTGTAGTGGGAGTCTTGTAGAGAAATATGGTTGTCTTGATTATAGATTGAGATGGCAAGCACATCATGAAAAATAGAAATTGAGAAGTTTAATGGCAGTAATTTTGAGTTGTGGAAACTCAACATGGAAGACTTGTTGGTGGATAGAGATCTTTGGATTGCTATTACGGGGACAAAACCATTAGACATGAAACAAGAAGATTGGGACCTCATAGATAGAAAAGCTAGAGGGTTGATAAGAATTTGTTTGGCCGATTTTGTACTCCTAAATTTCCATGAGGAGAAGAATGCATATTTATTATGGAAGAAACTTGGTGATATTTATTAGGGAAAATATCTGGTGAATAATTTATTCCTGAGGAAGAAGTTATATTCCTTGAAGATGGAAGAAGGAGCATCCATAGCAGACCATTTGAATTCATTTAATATGATTGTTGCACAGTTGGAATCTATGGGTGCGAAGATAGAGGAGGAGGATCATTGTATTATTTTGTTATGTTCCTTACCCAACACTTGGAATCATCTAGTAATCACTATTGGAAGTACAACAATTGCCTTTAAAATGGAAGATGTGGTTGCTTAATTATTTTTAAAGGAAATGCAAAGGAAATATTCTGAGATGGCCAAGGAGGATCTTGCTATTTAGGGTAGATCAAAGGAGAGGCAAGAAGAAAGACAAGAAGTCCAAATCTAAATCTAAGGGAAAATCTAAGTCTCCTAGCAAGAAGTCCAAGGCGAAATGATGGAATTGTGGGCAAACTGGTCATATCCAGAAGGATTGTAAAGAGGATAAAAAGATGAAGAACAACAATAAATCTTCAGATAAGGATTCTTCTTAGAGTGACTTAGATGCATTCATTGCATCCTTGGCGACTCAGGCATCAGATGATGTCTCGTTGATTGACTCAAGTGCATCTTTTCACATGACATATCATAGAGATTGGTTTACAAAGTATGAAAAGTATGTTGGTGGAAAGGTGTATATGTAAAGTGATTCATCTCTGGAAATTGTTGGCCAAGGAAGAGTTAGGATTCAATTCCCTGATGGAAGAATAAAAGGGATTGGTGGTATAATGCGCATACCAAGTTTGGCTCAAAATTTTCTTTCTATAAGTGAGCTTGATGATGTTTGCATGCAAGTTTCATTCTCGAGTGGTGGTTGCAATATGACAAGAGGATCGATGGTGTTGGCTAGGGGTGCATGTATTGGTACTTTGTAAAAATTTTCCAATGTAACAATGTCTGTATAAAGTCAGAAAAGGTTGCTTGTGTAGAGAAGGAGAATGAAGTTCCTTTGGGTGCAAACTCTTTGGAGGTGAAACTCCCAGCAAAGAAAACCATGTTGTGGCATCATTGACTTGGTCACATAGGAGATAAAGGATTAAAATCCTTGAAAAATAAAACCTAGTAGAAGGGCTTGATGATTGTAACCTTGAGTTCAATTTTTGCGAACATTGTGTTTATGGAAAACAACACTGTGTTTCTTTTTACTCTAGTCCTCACAAGTCTTCTTGTATATTGGATTATGTTCACTCTAATGTATTTGGTCCAATGGATGTTCCTTCATTATCAAAGTCTAAATATTATGTTTCTTTTATTGATGACTATTTGAGAAGGGCATTTGTATATTTTCTTAAAAGTAAATCAAAAGTCTTCAGTCAGTTTAAAGAGTTTAAAAACTTGGTTGAAAATCAGACTAGAAGGAAAATTAAATGCCTAAGAACAAACAATGGCGGTTAATTTTGTTCTGAAGATTTTGAAAGGTATTGCAAAGATCGTGGGATTAAAAGACATAAAACTACATCTTACACTCCACATCAGAATGGAGTTGCTGAAAGGTTAAATATGACGTTGATGGAAAGAGAGAACTTTGTTAAGAAGTGGTGGTCTAGAGAAGTAGTTCTGGGCTAAGGTTGTGGCTACAACATATTACTTGATTAATCATTCACCTAGTTCGACTCTTATTGAAAAAACACCTATGGAAGCGTGGTTTGGTAAGAAGCCCTCTCTAAGACATATTCATGTCTTTGGTTGTGAAGCATATGTTTATCTGTTGAATGAGAAAAGATATAAGTTGGAAAATAAAGTTGTAAAATGTATCTCCATTGGCTACGACATTGGTGTGAAAGGATGCAAGCTTTGGAATTCTGTTACTGATAAGGTTGTGTACAAAAAAAGTGTAATCTTTTGTGAGCTGAAACCTTCTATAGTTGATTTGCAGTCAGAGATAGAAGGAGAAGGAAAGAAGAATGATGTAGTTGAAATTCCTTGAACTCCAGATAAAGAGGAACTATAAATTCAAAGTGTACTTGAAACTAAGGATAGCTCAAGCAGCTCTGGAAGTTTTGAACATGAAGAAGAACCACAACCTTAGCCTCAACTTGTGAGGAGGCCTACATGTGAAAAGTGTCAACCTAATAGGTATGGATTTTCCATGTTGGATGTAAATTGTGTCTATGATTTGATTACAAGCACTGATAAGCCTAGGACTGTGAAAGAGGCATTTGAAATTTCTGATTTAAATTCTTGGTTGGAAGCCATGAATGAGGAAATGACATCATTGAAAAAGAATGAAACTTGGGATTTGGTACCTTTTCCTAAAGGTCAGAAGCCTGTTGGCTGTAAATGGGTATTTAAGAATAATTTTTTTCTAGATGGTAGTGTGGAGAGGTATAAAGCTAAGTTGGTCATGAAAGGTTATTCCTAGGTAGAGGGAATTGATTATGGAGAAATATTTTCTCCTGTAGCTAAGTTGACATCTATTAGATTTCTATTGTCACTTGCATCAACATATGGCTTAGAGGTTGAGTAGATGGATGTGAAGACCACATTTCTTCATGGAGATCTTGAAGAAGAAATTTATGTCCCAGCTTGAGCACTTTGTGTAAAAGGTAAAGCAAATATGGTTTGCAAGTTAAAGAAATCTCTGTATGGTTTTAAAAAATTGCCTAGAATGTGGTACCAGAAGTTTGACACATTTGTGTTGTCATTGGGATTTGTAAGATCGAAATATGATAATTGTATGTACTTCAAAACTAAAAATGATCGAGTTCTTATTATTTCCATGTATGTTGATGACATGTTGTTCATAGGAAATAGTAAGACTATGATTTTTGATCTAAAATATTAATTGTCAGCAAAGTTTGAAATGAAAGATCTAGGTGCAGCTAGGTATATTCTGGGGATGGAAATAAAAGGGGATAGAGGAAGTAGAAAGCTTTGGCTCAGCCAAAGTAAGTATATCAATACTGTCCTGGAGAGATTTGGTATGACTGATTGGAAGCAGCTAGTTGTTCCAATGTTGGAGGGAACAAAGCTATCTATTGAAGATTGTCCAAAATCTCCTACCAAGATGAAGGATATGACCAGAGTGCCTTATGCAAGTGTAGTTGGAAGTTTAATGTATGTAATGGTCTGTACAAGGCCAGACATTTCCCAAGCAGTGGGAGTACTTACTTGGTTTATGGCTAATCCAGGAAGACCACATTGGGATTATGTGAAGAGAGTTTTTAAATATTTGAAGGGTACTTTAGAGTATGCATTGTGTTATCATGGCAACTCGACAAGATCACATAGATCTATCAGCATTCGTGGATATGTGGATTATGATTGGGAAGGGGGCATTAACAACAAAAGATCCACCAGTGGATACATCTTCATGTTATTTGGTGGTGAAGTTAATTGGATGAGCAAGCGATAGGCTATAGTCACTTTATCTACTATAGAAGCAGAATATACGGTAGCAACACACACCTACAAAGAAGCCATTTGGCTTAGATGTTTGTGTTCTGATGTTGAGTTTAATGTAGGGAAGATTATGATTTGTTGTGACAGTCAGAGTGCTATTTTTTTGGCAAAAAATCCCACCTTCCATGCCAGGACAAAGCATATCGATGTACAGTATCATTTCGTTCATGATATGGTGGAGGATGGAAAGGTTAATCTTGAAAAGGTGGATACTTTGGAGAATTTCATTGATGCATTCACAAAGCTTGTAAGTATAGATAAGTATAGGTGGTGTGCTAGTTCAATGGGCCTTGGGGCCTATGACTTTAAATAACTTCAAGTTTGGAAGAAGCCAGTAAGTCTTTGTCAAGTGGGAGCATGTTGAAAAATTTGCCTCAACTTGCTAGCTTGGAACTTTTGAACTTGGCATGTTTTTTCCTTTAATGGCATGTATATCATGAGATCACTGAAAATCATAACTTTGGAACTCATGTCATGGGGTTCTGGAAATTCATAACCTTCCAACAGATCAATCGCTAGATTGTGAAAAATTGAAACTTTGAAACTATGAGTTGTGGGTTGTGAATTTCATGAAATCTCTGATAGTTCGACTTCATCGATATATTGATCGATGGTCATGATAGGATCTAATCCAGAAGTGTACATTTATTCCATGCTCCTTTGTGATGAACACTGACATAATTTTGTGGAGTGAGCAGAATTGTTTGAGCAATTGACATTTGTTGGCTTGATCAATGATTGATTAAGAGTCAAATCTAGGGATGCCCACTATCCCCACACCTCTTGTGGTGCATCCCAAGTGACTCCAGTGGGGTGTGTGTGCTTTAGACACATGTTGTGGTGGACTCGACTAGTTCCAAGTTGTTAAGTATGATGGTTGGCTCGGTAATTTGTGAAGAGTACCTAGGTGGGACCCAATTACTGCCAGGTTGGAAAGCGATGGTTGGTTGCTGTCTATTGATGGTTGGTTGATGGTTGATTTGGAAATTGAATGGATGTCAAAGCTGATATAGTTGAAATAATTGGCTTTCTGGAACCAAAGCGGCCATGGTTGGATGTTGAATATATATTGTAATACTTTGAAATGTGTTATGGTTCGAATCAATTGGTTAATGTTCTACATTATATTCTTACAAGCATTGCAACAGTGTGAGAGAATGAATCTGTATTGAGAATGTGTATGAGGTTGATCTGGGAAATGTTTGCTACTGTGAATTAACATCTGAGAGTGGAGTCTAAAACTCTATATGTAAATATTATTTACTATAATACAAAGTGACTTTACTTGGTGTGTGGTTTTTTCTCCTATAAGGGTTTTCCCACCTAAATTTGGTGTTCAATTTTGTGTCTGGGTTTATCTATTTGTTCCTATGTATGTGTTTCTTGAATGAACTATAATTGAAATTGAAAATTCAAAGTATCTTTTGCATTATTTCTCTTGTAATATTGGAATTTGGAAGGCATTTCCGCATCTAGCTTTCCTTACATTTGGCAGCTGTGCATTATTTCCAAGGATCCTCTCTTTCTCTCTTTCTACTTAAAATACCAACATAGCAAGTATGTTGGCATTTTAAGTGGGGGGCATATTGTCCCCTATATGTTGTTTGCATGTTCCCTTCATAGTGATGATGTCATATGTCTCCTAGGAAGTGTGACCTTTACATTAGCATTATTTTTATTGAAATCAACATTATTGACATTTGTATTATTTTATTGACATTAGCATTGAAATTTTTGTATATATAGCATTACCATAGCGTATTGATTATGTTGTGGTTAGTATGATGAGATCCTATAGACTTGGCATGACTTTCTCATTGTATGGTGAGAACCTAGATAGAGGCATGAATTTTTCACTTAGCCACCTTTCATTTTAGCCCCTGTGAGCATATTTTTCCAAAGGCCACCTAGCATAACACAATTTTCTTTCTTGTAGATCCTTGGAATTTTTCCAAAGGCCACTTAGCAGAACATAATCTACTTGCATGTGGAGCCTTTGTGTTGGATGGATGCGGCATAATAGAGTTTGCTAGTCCATCTTTATTTTCTCTTCACTTTAACTTTAACATTGTATGTTTGTGTATCTTGCCTTGTTGCTACATATCATACATCTTGTGTGTGTCCCATTGTGCTTATGTTGGTTTGCCATAGGACCTTGATCCTAGGGTCTTGGCCATCTCCTTGATCTTTGTCATCCTATCTCACTAAAAAATTGGTGCACTTGGACCCCTCTTGACTACTTTAGTGTGAGTTTTCTCTTGTGCTCATCCTCTCACTAAAGTGGGGGCTAAATATTTTCTCACTTGTTTGGGCCCCCCTATTTTAAATTGGACTAAATAATGCCTTAATTTAGTGTTGTTAAATTTAACCCTTTACATTTACACACTTATTTGGGCCCTCTTAATTAAATTGAGCTTAATTATGCCTTATTTGGCCCTTTAATTCATTTACAAGCCTAATTAATTATATTTTTTGAAGAGGAAACCCGACATTAATGTAAGGAAGCTAAGGTAGTAGAACTACTTCCTACACAAATCTCAAGAGGAGAATCATGCAAAACATTTGTAGATATTTAACAGTTATAGAAACTTAAACATAAATAGACATAAATATCATGCATACTACAACACAATGATTTACATGGGGAAAACCCTCTCAGGAGAAAAACTCCACACTCCAAAATCTGCCCAATATATTATTCAGAAATCACAAAGATTACAATATACTTGTAGAGAAAGCTTCGCATAGGAGTATCACCACTCAAAGATCCAAAGGCAACATGATCGTTATTAGACTCTCAAAATAAATCACAATACATAGTTATAATACAACACCCTCATAAAATAGGGTTTCCTTCTAGGGAAAGTCAAGCTTAATAAAATATCAACTATTAGATTTACAATAATAAACACAATGATATGATTTAGAGCGCTCAAATACCAAACTAAACACATATGGATCAAATTTTTAGTACCACATTCTAGGACTCTATTTTAGGCCATACAAATATTTCTTCAATTTGCAAACTAATTTACTTTACCTTTCACCACGTAGTGGTCAGGCTGTGTCATATAAATATCCTCCTCTAAGTCACCATGAAGAAAAGTATTTTTCACATCCATTTGCTCAACCTCTAAATCATAAGCAACAACAATAGAAAGAAAAAATATAATGGATGTCATTTTTGCAACATGAGAAAATATATCACCATAATCAACATCCTCAACTTGAGAGTATCCTTTTGAAACCAACCTTTCTTTGTATTTCTCAATACTTCCATATGAACCAATCATTTTCTTGAACACCTATTTAAAACCAATAGGTTTTCATCCTTCAGGAAATGTTACAAGATCCCATGTATCATCCTTTTTCAAAGCTACCATTTCTTCATCCATAACAATCTTCCAATATTCTGCATCATTCATACCTAATGCCTATTCTACTAATCTGGGCTCATCTATGTTAGTATTCAAAACAAAAATGCATCTCCAATCATCAGGTGAATACCTTTCAGGTGGTTGTATGTTCCTTGTAGACCTACAGACAAGTTGAATTGGAAGTTCTTCCTCCTCTTCTGAAGATTCAAAGCTAGATGAGCTCTTCTCAACTTCTTGTCTATCCATGGGCCTTGATTCAACTTTCTTAGGTGTAGAAGGAAATTGAATCACATCTTCTTATTTACTATTTTCTAGCTTCAATGTAGCAAAAGAAGTCCTATTTTCTCTAAAAATAACACTTCTACTATGTATTACCTAGAACTATGCAACATGATCCTAAATATTGTATCCTTTTACACCATAATTGTATGCAATGTAGAAGATACATTTCACATCCTTGTTCTCCAACCTTGTTCGCTTCTCCTTTGGCACATGTGTATATGCCTCACAACTAAAAAATATATGATGTCTTAATGAATACTTGCAACCTAATCATGCCTCTATAGGAATCTTATCAACAAGAGCTGATATAGGAGACCTATTAATCAGGTAACAAGCAGTGTCAACAACTTCAGCCCAAAAACTTTGTTCTAAACCAACACCACTCAACATACTCTTAGCCTTCTCCATCAGTTTCTTGTTCATTCTTTCTACAAATCCACTCTATTGTGAATAATATGGAGTTTTATTTTGTCTATGAATACCACAATATTTACAAAATCTATCAAAATCATTAGAGAAAAATTCACCGGCATTATTAGTCCTCAAACATTCTATTTTGTTTCTGGTCTACAACTGAACCATTGATTTAAATTCTATAAATCGACTGAAAATTTTAAAATTACTCATTAGAAAATATATCCATGTCATTCTACTATAATCATCAATAAATAAAACATAATATGTTGTTTTACCAATTGAAGGAACATCTACAGGACCAAACACATCAAAATGAATAAGATCCAATAAACCACAAGATTTATGAGAACTCGAGTAAAACTGAACACAGTTTTATTTTCCATAAATGCAATGCTCACAAAAATCAAATTCAAGATTATAATTAGACAAACCTTCAATGAGGTTTTTATTTTTCAAGGTCCTTAGACCCTTTTCTCCAATGTGGCCAAGTCTCTGGTGCCATAAAATAGTTTTCTTTGCAAGTAACTTTGATTCAAGAGAAAGAGCACCCTTGGGTACCCAAAATCCATGACCATCTGCTAAAGGAAAAATCCTCACTTCTTCCACAAACTTTCTTTTCACATAAGTACCATTGCATTCAACAGTTCATGCATCAAGCTTATATAATGTGCCATAGCTAACACCTCTAACCATCTTGCATCCTACACTAGAAAATGCTACCTAAACACCTGCATCTATTAGTTTTCTCACAGATAACAAATTTTATGCTAAACCAAGGATATGCAACACACCATTAATCCTTTCTATTCTACCATCAAGAAACTTGATTTCAACTTTACCATGACCAACAATGTCTAAATGAGAATCATCACCCAAGTACACCTTACCTCCATTAAATTCTTCATATTCAGAAAACCAATTTTTATTAAAGTCCATATGGAAAGATGCACCTGAGTCAATTAACTATGCATCATTACCTACACAAGTTGCCAAAGTTGCAATAAATGCATCACCATCTTCCTTCGCAGACTCAGAATCAGAATCAAATTTCTTCTTTTTCTTCTTCTTTTCTTCTTTTTAGTCCTTACAAATGTGTCCAAGCTTACTGTAGTTCTAGCAAATAACTTTGGACTTTCCAATAAACTTAGATCTCCCCTTGGATTTGGATTTGTCATGCTTCTCATTCTTCTTTCCTTTTTCCTTAGGTCTTTCACAAACATTTAGGGCCTCCTTGGCACTAATGGATACCTTCCTCATCATCTCTTCAAAAAATCAAAGAACCCACCACATCTTCAATCTTCAATATAATAGAAGTAATCCCAATAGCCATAACAAGAGAATCCCATGAATTAGGCAAATAACAAAGTAGGATTTGAAATTTCTCTTCCTCGTCCATCTTGACACCAATTGATGCCAATTGAACCACTAGCATATTGAATGCTTCCAAGTGGTCTGTAATTCATCAACCCTCTTCCATTCTCAAGGAATATAATTTCTTCCTCAAGAAAATATTGTTTACTAAAGATTTGGCTTGATACATCTCACCAAGATTCTTCCATATTTTTTATGTAGAGGTCTCTTCATGGAAATTGATTAAAAAAGAGTCTTCCAAGCATAATCTAATTAGACCCTTAGCTTTATAGTCCATAACATTGTATTGAGTAGCTTGGGTAGGATTTGCAGGCCTTGAAACATTCTCATCAATAAAATCCCACAGATCTTGATCTATCAAAAGATCCTCCATCTTCAACTTCCACATTTGAAAATTATTTCCTAAAAATTTATCCACCTCTATTCTCCCTAATGAACTTGCCATCTAAAAATTCTTCCAACAAGATCACAAAGTGTCTTCTACACAAGTTCCCACTCAAATATGGATTAGTTCAAAAAACCCAACAACCCACAACTGAAACCAAAGGTGATGAGGCTATTATACCACTTGTAAGGAAGCTAACGTAGTGGAACAATTTCCTACACTAATCTTGAGAGGAGAATAATGAAAAAAATTTTATAGATCTTTAACAGTTACAAAAACTTAAACAAAAATAGACATAAATATCATGCATACCACAACACAATGATTTACGTGGGGAAAACCCTTTCAGGAGAAAAAATCTACACTAAAAAATCCACCTAATATATTATTAATAAATCACAATGATTACAATATACTTGTAGAGAAAGCTTCTCATAGGAGTATCACCACTTAGAGATCTAGAGGAAACACGACCACTATTAGACTCTTAGAATACATCACAATATACAGTCATAATACAACACCCTCATAAAATAGGGTTTCTTTCTAGGGAAAGTCAAGATTAATAAAACATCAACTGTCAGATATGAGACATAATGATGAATGATCCAGATTTACAATAATAAAGTGTATATAAAATGACCCCTCATGGGGGGATCCCCCCATGCCCCCTCCCCTATTGTCATCAAATGAACAGTACCTTATGTATCAACCGTGCCTTATGTAATTACAAGGTTGAGACACATTTTCTCAACAATTAATTAATGCCAATACATAATACTTCACATTGAGCAATGTGTGTTACATGAATTAGGGCTTGGGAATTATTTTCCCATGGGTGAATGGGTCCTCCCTAAGATTTGGAACCCATTTTTAAATCATGTTTTGGTGGTATTTTTATGATTATAAATTCAAATTTTAAAGGTCAACTTGTAATGTTTGAATTTTTGGAAATTAAGGATAAATGTCTATAAATACAAGGTTATTTCATCAATTAAAGTAATCTAGCAAGAGGGAAACTTTCATGTGAGAAAATATTATTGTCAAGAGCATTCAAGAGAAAATTTCTTCATCATTTTTTGCAACATTTAAGATCTCAAGTATCATGTCAAAGCTATGATCAATCATGCATATTTTTGGAGCTAACATTGTGATCAATATCTAATCCAAGCATTCAAGTCAAAGATTCAAGTATCAAGATCGACATCCATTGAAGCCATTTAATACAAGATCAACATCAAGATTTTAGTCCTTTAAAGGTTTATTCAAGGGTTTGGTGAATTGCAACATTGCATTTGTTCATTCATCATTCCTCTATGTTTCATTGTGCGATTTCAAGGTTTAATTACCAAAATGAGGTTTGACCAAGGAAAATCCCCATTCACCTGAAAAAAATATTTTACCCCTCTCTTTGTGTGTTACAAATTTGCAAGTTGAAGAAAAGTTGAAGATCTCAAAAATGCAAAATTTCAAAGTTGCATTTGTTGTCACCTTTGTTGTCATCTCATGGAAACACAAATCCTTAATTTATTTCCAACTGTTTGACTATGAATCCCGAAGGATTTGGAAGTGCATACATAAGAGCAGAGGACCCATAAATAAATTTTAGAAATCTCAACAATGACCCATTCACCAATGGGTGAATGAGTCCTCAAACAACTTCCAGAAACATTATTTTGTAACAGATGCACAAGATTTTCCCTTTATCCAATCTGCATGAAATAAAAAAAATTGTTAGTATTATGTTTCATCTATAAAATCCAACATTTACATGTCATAACTAAGTGCATTTGGTATTTTTAATCTCTCTCCCAAAACCCATGTTCATTCATCTCTGTCAAAAATTTATCTTAGGACACTTTGCAACCAATAGGGACACTTTGCAGCTATTTTTTAGATAAGTTTTAAGTGTCCTCCACTCATCCAATTTGAATGAAATAAATTGTGTCTGTTAGCTCTATGTTTAATCTACTCAAATCTAATCTTACATTTCAGTTTTGAATTGATTTTCTATTTTATTTTCATCTCCCAAAAGTGTTGTTTAGTCCACATACACACATAAAGGAAATTGCATGATTCCTCAAAGAATTCATTCACCTTAGGGTTGAAAGTGGATTTTTATTTGATGGATCTCATTTCCTGAATGAAATAGAAGAATAGATAGGTTAATTTACCCCATTTCCCCCTTTCTATTTATAATAAGTTTTGTGCAAAATCCAAAATTTAGTATAAAACCCTATATTTTTTTAACCCAACCCCATTTTTTATGTTTCATTTAGAAAGGAGTTTGTATCCAAGACCATAGCATTCTTCCAAATCAGATGAAGGGGTTTTATGCTTTTGACAAGGATTAGATTCTTCATGATAACAAAAATCCTTTTTAATTTTCTTAAATTTATGCATCTTCCTCTCATGAGGGATGGGAGTTGAAGGGCCCCTATCACTACCATGGGGTAGTGTTGTTGATGTACAACCAAGTTGATCAAATGAAACAAAAGGTTGTTTTGGTTTAGATTGTTAGATTTTATACTCTTTCATAAAGGAGGATTTAAAATCTAATGAACCCTAATTGTAAATAAAACATTTCTTTGAAGAGGAATCATTTGTATATGGCTCTTTGGACTTTGAGGGTGATATTTTGGACTCTTCTTTGAAATGAGGTGTAGAGTCTAACAACCCACAATCATCATATAAGAGTTTTGTTGTTGGTGAAAGAAAATTAGGATTAAAATTAACTTTTAAGGTTATATTTTGGAAGTTAGAATCAAAGTATTAGGGGAGTTGGAAGTGTTATGATCATATTCAACTTATGATTTATAGCTTTGTTCATCTTCTTCGATCATGTATATCTTGTTGTTGTATTCAAATTTAATCTCATGGTGAACAGTAGACGAGACTCCTTTCATATCATGAATCCATGGTCTCCCTACTAGAAGGTTGTATGCAAGAGGTCCTAGCATTATATGGATAGGTGTAGGAAAAAATACAGGTCCAAACTCAGTAGGTAATGTGATCATTCCTAATGGTTGCCTATTAACATTGTAAAAGAAAAAAATATTAACATCATTGAGTTAGATAATCTTTTTTTCCACACCAATTTTATTTAGGAGATCAATGTTACAAACATTAAAACTTGCAACATTGTCTATGAGGGTGTGTTTAACTGTAGTTCCATTAATGATCACCTTTATCATCAAGGCTTCATGTTTATTTTGTATCTCAAGTGAGGGTAATTATTGTTGATGGAATGTGATATCTAACTTTGTCACTTGCATGCAATCAAAGGACGGTAATAGATCCCATAAGGATATATTATTGGGAGTATTTTTAAGTTGTTCAAAAAAATAATACTCCTTTCTGCCATGTAAAGGAAAACAAGGAGCACTAGGAAAAATAGGTTGAGGTAATGGTAATGAAGCAAGAATGGTTTGTGGTTGCCTATTGTTCCATGTATTATATGTGTGAGCAATGGTATTGTAACTCGATTGCTGCAAAACATTGTTACTATCAAGTTACATTAGAAATTTCATTATATCTCATGGCTTTAATGGTTTCTTTTTAGGTGGTTCTATGATGGGAGGTGACTTAAGAGGCTCACTAGTTAAAGGAGATCTAATTTTTGCATTCATAACCTCAATTGAGTTACCTAGATGACTGTCTACTGAGGGGGGATCTGATGTGAATTTAACATCATCTATGCCATCCATATTATTGTTTGTTGAGAAAAATGTATCATTGAAAGAGGGACAAGCAAAGTTCTCATGACGCTCAATAATTGGGTCTTCTAACACCAACATACCTTCGTCACAAGTAGGAGAGGTATTGGGAGAAGAGAAACTATGATTGTCATGATTGTCTATGCTTGCATCCTTTTGTACCAAAGCTTTAGTGGATGATCTAGGTGAGATGAAATCCTCAAGGGCTTAATCTAACATGTCAAATTCATCACAACTAAAGGGTTTAAAGGATATGATTTCTCCAAAGTTAACGATTTAGATTTTGTTTGTTTTATTTGATGTTTTTTATTTTTGTTTTGATTTTTAATTATTGTAAAATGTAAACTAATCTATCTAAGCTATAAAATGATGTTGAAAGTAAAGGAAAAGTACAAAAATCTAACACTATCCTCAATTAAAATATGCAAGAAATGTTTTCCAAAATGCTACAAGATCTAACTAAAGAAGCAATAACTTGAATTAAAAAAATAGACTATTTCAGGAAACCAATTCTCAAATCTGAAAACAACAATAGAAAGGCAAAACAAAGAGTAGAAATAACCCAAAAAATTGTTTGAAATGTGTGTATAGGGACTCATTCTCCCATGGGCGAATGGGTCCTTGCTTAGGGTTTTAAAAAGGTGAAAAATGTGATTTTTGAGTTGTTTTATGTGTTTTCTATGGCAGGTTTTAGACTATAACTTCTATGACAAAATTTTCCTAAATTTGATGTCTAAATGCAGGTGAAATGAAGGAAAAACGATGAACTATATGACACTTTTTGAAATGTAATTTTGAGTTTGACTCAATTTGCTGATTCAAGTGACTGTTCAAAAGTATGCTATTATGTAAATACTATGCAAAATCAATCTAACATTATGCATTTTTTGTAAAATGAATGCAAAATGCAAGCTTACACCTAAAATGCAATGCAACTTTAAGCCAAATTTAGAAACCCTAAATGAAATGAATTAAGTCCAATCCTAGATCTATGGTTTGAATACACTCCAAATAAAAAATTAGAATGTTCAAATACTCAGGTTCACCAAAATGAGACATAGAAAAATAAGGTATGGTTCAAAACACATAGGGTTTTATAGTAAATTTGGAATGTTTCACCAAACTTACTATAAATAGAAAGGGAAAGATGGGGTGTAATGAACCCACCTATTTTACTATTTCATTTAGGAAATGAGATCCCTTAGATCAAAATCCACTTTCAACCCTTAGGCGAGTGAACTCTTTGAGGAATCTTGCAATTTACTTTGTGTGTGGACGAGGTAAATATGACTGAATACATTTTTGGGAGATGAAAATAAGATTTCAAATGACCTCAAATCTACAACCTAAGAACTTATTCGTGTATATGTATCATAACTCTAACAAAAATAGTCAACTTTATGCAAATTGGATGAGTGGAAGACACTTAAAACCTACCCCAAAATTAGTTGCAGAGTGTCTTTTGATAGAAATTGTGACAAAACTGACTAAATGGGGGTTTTGGGAGAAAGATTAAAAATACAAAATGCACTCATTTATGACATGTAAAAGTTGAATTTGATAGATGAAACATAGGGCTATCAAAAATAATAAAGCTTATGGAAAATTTGGGAAATGAAAATGTTGTGTACCTGTCAAAAAACACTTCTTTTAGAAGTTGTCCCGGGACTCATTCCCCCATAGGAGAATGGGTCTTTGTTCACCTTTCCAAAATTTATTTTTAGGTCCTCTACTCCTATGTCTACACTTCCATATCCTCTGAGTTTTACAGTCGAATAGTTAGAAATAAATTCAAGATTCAAGTTTCTGTGAGATGAGAACAAAGGTGACAACAAATGCAACTTTCCAATTTTGCACTTTTGAGATATTGAACTTTTCTTCAACCTATGTACCTGCAAATCTGTAATACACAAAGAGAGAGGGAAACATGGTTTTTTTTTTGGGTGAATGGGGGTTTGCCTTGGTCAAACCCCATTTTGGTAATTAAACCTTGAAATGAAATGAAATAACATGAAAGGAATGATGAATGAACAACTTAATGTTGAAACTCAACAAACCCTTGAATAAACCTTTGAAGGAATCAAATGTTGATGTTTATCTTGCATGAAATGGCTTTAATGGATGTGGATCTTTATGCTTTAATCTTGCTTTGAATCTTTGACTTGAATGCTTGGATTACATCTTGAAACCTACATCACAATGTTAGCTCCAAAAACATGCATGAATGAACATAGATTTGACATGATGCTTGATATCTTGAATGCTACAACAAATGATGAAGAAATATACTCTTGAATTCTCTTGACAATAATATTTTCTCACATGAAAGTTTCCCTTTTGATAGATGTTTTGAATTGATGAAATAACCTTGTATTTATAATCATTTATCCTTAATTTCCCAAAATTCAAACATTACAAGCCAAACTTTGAAATTTGAATTTGGGTTCATAAAAATATTGCCAAAACATGATTTTAAAATGGGTTCAAAATAATAGGGAGGACCCATTCACCCATGGGAAAATGGGTCCCAAGCCCTAATTCTTGGAACACACATTGCTTAATTTAAAGTGTTATGTATTGGCATTAATTATTGTTGGGGTTCCCCTTTGAAAAATGTAATTTAATGGGATTTTAAATGAAATATAGGGTTTATTAAGGCATAATTAAGCTCAATTAATTAAGGGATCCCTAAATAAGTATGAAATTTTAAAGGGATACAATTTACAACGCTAAATTAAGGAAAAATTAAATCCAATTTAAAATAGGAGGGACCAAACAAGTGAGAAAATGTAAAGGGTTAGATTTTTCTATACTACATATTGTAATACATTAAAATACTCAACTTGTGTATTAACCCTTGAATTAGTAGATTAATTCAAATAAATTCGCAATGTGTTTCATGTACATGGAATTCATGGATGTCTCATAAGTTAAATAAGGAATTGTTGGAAGTTTGATTGTCATTGAGAAGATTGTTGAGAGTGTGGTATATGGTGTTATCATTGATGTCAACCCATTCATCGATGTAAACCCATTGTATAGATGTAGAATATTTGGTCCAAAGAAGACCAAGTGGTTTGGATAATTGTCTAAGTCTCGAGTACAGTTTCAATGTTACAATGAACTAATTTTGTGGTTTGCACTGCTCTTCGATGCAAAATTTTGTCAGGTGGTTTTGAGGTGTTCATTGTGCATGTTGAGTATGTTTAGATCCAATTTTTTATGGTTTTTTATGTTCCATAATTGAAGATATTGTTGACAATGTATTGACTAAGTTGTGACAAAGTTAGTGATGCAGAGTGCATGTTGGAATGCTCTGCATTCCACTGTAGATGAATATTATGTTATGCAGATTTGTGGAAGTGTTTATAGATTTTAGAGGTGTGTACATTCCATGTGGAAAGTTTTTTGATGGCCTACATGTCAAGGTGTGGATGAATAGTTGGTTCATGTAGATATTACTTCATCACTTTTACTATCTGATACTGACCTAAGTACTCTAGGGTCATGTCGAGTTTTTTTGTGTAAGGATCAGATTCATGAGAGATATTATAGGTCATGCCAACCTATTTTAATATGTTAAATGTTTTGGTTCTTTCTACAAGTCGTGTATGTGTTAATGATTTGGTTCAATAGGTCATGTGGTGCATGGTACATCTAATTAGGCTGACCTAATTGATGTTTTGTGCTGTTGCAGTATATATACAAGGTTGATTCATTGTGTGAGTGTGGTGAATAGTGTGGATACAATGTGCAAAGTGTGTGTACAATATTTGGTGCATAGAAAGTGTGAATTATAGTTGTGGTGAAGTATGAAGTATGTTAAGTCAATTTTATGAGCTTCAGTGGAATTATATCTTCAGCATATGTCAAATGCATTGTTAACAGTTCATCATTGGTAGTGAGACACCCTTTCTTCTATCTATTTCTATTTTGGGTAGTGAGCCCTTTGGAAGTGATCCATCGGTAGTGATCCATTCTCTTTTTAGATAGTGAGTCCACCATTTTGTATCAAAAATTGTAATTGGTTTATAATATATTGTGGGATAATCCTCATTGTGGTTTTCCATTTTTGGGTTTTTCTATGTAAAATCTAGTGTTCTTGTGTCTATTGATTTGATGCATGATTTTAACATTTGTTTCTTTCCATTACTGCACATTGAATGTGATGTTGTGAAATTCATTTTAAGTTAATGAGTTTTAGTGAATACTGATTCACCCCCATCTCAGTATTCTAGGTCTTCAATAATTGGTATCAGAGCTTAGTTCCTTTAATTTCCTTGATTATTGAGGTATATCTTGGAGGTTGAACACATGGCTACAAGAAAGTATCCTATCCATCTAGAAGAGATTATCCCTGAAGGGTTTACTGAAGAATATTGTGAAGTTGACATGGAAGGAGAACTCAAATAAACCCTTGATGTTTTGGGTAAATTAGAAGATGGAAATATAGATCTGCAAAAGGATCTTAATGATGCAAATGATTATATCAAGAATTTGAGAGAGAAACTCAAGAAAGCTACAAAAAGAATCAAGGAAATAAATGAGCAACTCAAGCAATCAAAAGTGACAATCACCAGTCTAAAAATGCAAGTTGAAGAAGGAAAAAGAGTTGAAGACTGCCTGAATGCCAAACTGAAGATGAATATGAAATGTTCAAAGCTTGAACAATAGATTATAACTTTGAGATTAGATCTAGAGAAAGTAAAGAATCAAGAAGATAAATTCAAGAAGAGATCCACAATGCTTGATGAGATGATTGAAAATCAAAAGGCCTCAAAGGATACATAAGGATTAGGGGAGAAAGTAGAAATTTGAAAGGTAAATCAAACTCCAAACAATGTTGAAAAGAAGAATGACAAGAAGAACTATGGAAAAAAGGTTCAGACCTAGAAGAAAGAATTCAAAAGGCCTCATATTCAAACAACCTGCTACAAAAAGGTATTCATCTTTAAATTGTTACTATTATTCCTATAATAAGTTTGGTAAAGAAGCTATAGAGTGTAGAAGTATAATGAATCAGAATGTTCAATCATTTTCTAGTCAATGTTTTGCATCTAATGGATTTGGTCATAAAGCTAGTGAATGTAAAAATCAGATGATGAGTGCTTACAATAATGGCATGATGTTTGAATATTTCAATGGCTACTATTATACATGCAATGGATTTGGGCCTAAGAGTTTTGAATACATAAATAGAATGACAAGAAGTAAGCTTGTTCAAAAAGGTGTCATATGCCACACTTGCAACAAATCAGGACACATTGCTAAGCATTGTAGAAACAATAATGTGAAACCATTTGTTTCATAGAAGAAGGTTGATTCAACAAAGAAAGTGGATCCAAATGAGATGATGAAGGAAATAAACAAGATCTGGAAAAAGAAAGAAGAGACTAAAGTGAAAGGTGAGACTATGCTAGTTGATGTTTCCTTTGGAAACTAGATGAAGAGCTTTGGCTTAAGGGAAGTTTTAACAAAAAATCGTTAGTCCTTGCCAAAGATGTGGTGTTGATGCCTTCAGTACATTGGTACATATGTTGGATGAAATGATTAACATGTTGATGATATATTTGGAATGAAATATCTTGTTGTTGAGATATGCAGAGTAATTAAAGGTGACAGTGTCAACACAAATAAGGTCTATTAGCTTTTTGACCTAAAATTATCTAAAACATTCAATGAAAATTAGGTCACCAAAAAAAGGTTTATATTTAATTTTGCACAATAAAAAGTCATTTATGATTTTTATATTTGAAGAGTAGAGAAGCAGAGAAAAGGAAATTTGAAGCATTTGTTGTGTTGTGCAAAACCCTAAGCAACAAAGAATTCCAAAGGTATTTATAGTTTCTTTCTATACCCTAGTTCTATGAAGTTTCAAAGATGTTTACTCCATAAGTAGATGTGTTGGAATAGGTGAGACCTAAGTTCAAGAAACATCCATTTAAGTCCAAGGATACAAATTTGGAAGGCACATTTTTTAGGGTTCCATACAGTGTGATGCATAAAGAGGATGTGCGGATTTACATTCTCGTGAAAATGAAAGAATATGATCATATGAAGATTGTGGAATATTGGGTAAATGAATTGACATGAGATGATTTTGAGCTTAAACCTGAATTTGGAAGTTTGATAGAGAAGAAGTTGGATGTATGGAACAAATTTCCAATTTTTTTCCATGAGGATGAGTGGGTAAAGTATGTTCTCAACACAATTCATGACAAGTTGATGTGGTTGGATATGCTACATATGATTAACAAGAAAGACATAAAGGTGGTTACTGGTCTATGATCTCAATGACTCATTCTGTCAATGAAGGTCAGGAAGAATGAAATGGTAATTGTATAATAGAAAAAGTAGGGTTTACCACCATGAACTAACAAGATGGTAAACCACTAAATCTTTTTCCAATTAAAACATTCAATTATGAGGGAAAAAATATACAAATAACAATAAAAAAATAATCCTAAATGTTATAGTAACTATGAGGAGAGTTTCAAGAGCTTGAAATGATGTGTACCTTATAGAAAACTTGCTGTTTATAGTCCATAGAGGACTCATTTTCCTTTAGTGGTGAATGGGTCCCTGTGAGGGTTCTGAAAAATGACTTCTGGGTTTGATTCCTCTCAGCCTGCATTCCCAGATCCTAGGTTTTCACTGCTTCAGGACCTACTTAAAACTCATTCACCTTTAATGGTGAATAGGTCCTTTTAGGGTTTTGGAAAACTGACTTTTGGGTTCTATTCCTTGATGTTTGCACTTCCAGATCCCTGGTTATCATATCTTGAAATTCTGAAATAAATTTTGCAGCCTTCTTTCTTTGTTCTTGCACTATAAATGACAATCTTGTGACTTGACAAATTTTGCAATTTTGCTCCAAATCTTGCTCTTCAACCTAAAACTTGCAATCACACATGTAAGAGGAGAAAAATGTTGTTTGTTAGGGGATAAGGGGTTTGCCTCGGTCAAACCCCAATTGATGAAATAATGAAATTGAATCATGAAACATGAAATATGCAATTGATGATACCTTGGATGTTGTCTTGGAGCATAAATCTACAAATTAACATGAAGTGGCCATGGAGAATGTAGATCTTGATCTCAAATTGATATGAGACAATTCTTGCAACAAGGATCTTCAATGTTATATCAACAATCTTGGCTCAATATGTATGAATGCATAAAACCCTTGACATGATGAAATGATCTTTAATTGCTACAATAAACTCTTCTAATCTGCCTTGAAATGCTCTTGTAGACTCAAATTTTCTATAAGGATTCTCTCTCAATGTTGTTAGGATGTCTTGTAAACTTTCTTGATGAAATAATGTGAATTAACCCCTTATTTATAATAAATTGAGAGATTAACCCAAAAATTCAAAGAATTCAAGCCGACCTTAGATCTAGGTATTAAAATTATAAGGGTCCTACCACAGTTAAATTAGAAAAGAGGGGTCCTATTAAGGGAGGACCCATTCACCACTAAAGGCAAATGGGTCCTAGCATAACTTTCTAGGACCGTGCTTTGAGGGGATGAAATATCATTAAAAACCTGCCTATTTAAAATGCATAGAAAGGGGGTGTCCCAAAAGGCGAATGGGTCCTAGCATAATTTCTAGGACCACACTTTAGGGAGGTGAAAGTACATAAAAAACTCACCTCAAAAATGCATAGAAGGGGGTGTCCTATGTGGAGAGGACACCTTGCGCCAGTAAAGGAAAATGGGTCCTAGCAGCACTTTTTAGGACATCAAATTTTCCAAATTTAATGTCATACAATATCATTATTGGGTGTCAGGATAGATCCTTGAAAAGGGGGCTTGAATTTGAATTAAAGGAGTCAATTAAACTCAATTAACCACCATTAATTAAATGGAACCTAGATAAATGTGAAAGTGTGCTACAACACTTTACAACACCTAAATAAGGTACAAGTTAAATATATTTTATTTGAGAAAGGGCCCATTAGGCTTAATTAAGAAAATAAATCCTAGAAAAGTATGAAAGTGTGTTACAAAACTTTACAAAACCTTTGTAAAGGACCAATTAAGTTAAATTTTAATCAAATAAAGGTCCTAGAATGGTGTGAATGTGTACAAAATGTTACAACACTAGTCCAAGACACCATTAATTCAGTTTTAATGTCAATTATCCCAAACCAAGTAAGGGAAAAGGCTACTTTTTCCGTTACTACATTTTCCCCTACTTTAGTGAGAGGATGACCCCATGTCAAACTCACACTAAAGTAGACATTCAAGACACTTAAGTATGTATCAAAAACAAAGATAAATAATCATATCCTGTCAAAGGCCAAGAAAAGTTAAAAAAACAAAGGATCAAGCACAACCATTCCAATGTGATGGAGAAAGGGGTTGTTTGTCCATAACATATGCTACTCACTCTAGGGTAGTGGAACCTCAATCTATCCACTAGGTAAGTTGTCCCAAAATATGTATATACTCACTCTGGGGTAGTGGAATCTCAGTCTGTCCACTAGGCAAGTTGTCCCAATGAGGTGGTTTAGTGAGAAAGTCATGGCAGTGTGTTGACTTCTCACCATAATGAGAAATCCATGCTAGTGTGTCAGCTTCTCATCATACTAACCATACCAAAGCTATCCTCCTGATAACTTTAATAAGACACCACAATGTAATGCTTTTGTAATGTAAAATTTTGTAAGAGCACAGATTTTGCTTTGTTCATGTAAAGGTCTAATCTTAGGGAACATCATGCTTAATGTATCCAAGATAGGACAAGTCAAAGAAATATATAAATCTTGGAGGAAATCAAGCCAATGACACCACCAAGAAAAGGATGCATCGCAAGAATAAAGAAAGTCGCATAGTGAAACATGAGTGTCGATGTATGCCCCCACTTTAAAGCCATTTCTAACACCATTACTGTGAGCAATTGCTTTAAAGTAGAAGAATACATGAGAGCTTATTTAGAAATCCCTATGCCAAGTCATATGTTTCCAATAAGCAATGTCATGGAAAGGGAAGGGGTTGCCCCCAAAGCTCAACTTACATCACATGTGAGCCAACTTAAGGCATGTCGTCCACATCCCAAGCTTGCTCTTATATATACATGGAAGGTGGTAAACAAGCCAAAAGAGACAACAAGTGACATATGAGGACAAGGCTACCTAACCCCTTGCCCCCACTTAGTGCAAGACAAGGATGAGCCAAAATGATTTATGAGAGGCATGCTAGAGTGAAAATCCATATCAATTAGAGGAATTAGGTGCCCTCACATAGGGAAGAGCACCAAACTCCTTAAGATGCTGGATTTTATTAATCAAAGCCCTACATTCATTATTAGAATGACCATGAACTCTTGTAATAAATTTTATTTCATGTTCTTGGAGGGAGGGATATCAAATGATCTTGTAGGAGTCTCTACAAGATACTCTCTTGATCAATAGTGGAAGATGTTTCTTTATTTTATGACAAAGATATATCTTGCTTAGTATAGGATGTCGTACTTACACAAGACTCTATAGATTGCGAGATTTTATACTGTCCTTTACAGGAGCGTGTAAAATCTAACAAACTCCAATCATTTCTAAGACATTTCCTAGGAGTTCTTTGTGTGATGAAATTGATGTTAAGCGAAGAATTCTTTGTTTGTTTCATTTATTTCAAAGGGTAACAATCAAGACCACTAGTGTCTATTAGTTCAGGATGCACTAATGTTAAAGTTGGTTTAGAAGAATCTTTTGATAGAGTGTTGATATTGAGTGAAGGCTTGTTTGTTGGATTGATTTCTATCAAAGAACAATAGCCAAGACCACAAGTTGTTTCTTGTGTGTTAGGATCTATAGGGACATGAACACCTTGTTCTCTAGCACCACATCCTTTTCCACTATATCCAAGTTGTTTCATAAGTTCATAACCTCTTCCATAAAGCTTTTGCATTTCTTTAGGATTTGGTGGTTGTTCATAATCAACTTCATTGAAATGTGTTGTGTAATTTGTTTGATCATCTAAAGTAGTTGAGATGGATGCTTTTGAATTTTGTGTTGAAATTACTATTTTTTATTTTCCCTTGTGGGTGATCCGACAATACTGGATTACAATTTTTGGCCAAATTGGACACTAAACTGATTTTTTCTAACTAAATCTTCACTTTTGGGCACCTATAGCAGCTAAATCATGAGGAATTTGAAGATGATGAAAACTAGTGATTTGTGAAATTTTGTTTGTAGATTCTAAATATATTTTTTTCAAAAATTTTGGAATCAGATTGCAGTTCTTTTTCTATATCCTTTGAAAACTAGTTTTTTCGGTAAACACCATTTTTAAGGAGTGATGCTCACCGTATACAACATAACCTTTTTTCCATGAAGGATAAAATTATATTTTTTTCAAATTTAGATTTGTAATGATGATATCTAGTGCTTCCAATTGGTTTCATAGTGTTTTATTGAATATTTTTTTCTTAATGAAGTTTTGAAGTCAAACCAATTACAATTTAGACATAGGCGACCGTATACAACATAATTTTTTTTGTATTTATCAAAATTCATTTTTTGTTTTTTTTGGATCAAGGACTTCAATATCTAGTGCACTAATATTTTTGATAATCTACTATTTTTCCACATGTGTAGAACAAAGAGCTTGATTTTCGGTGAAAAACCTATGTTTAATCAAACTAAAAAACCAAATACATAATAAAACCAAAATGTATATTAAAATTATATTCGTTAGATAGCTCATTTCGAGGACTACCATCATCCAGTTGGATTTGAAAAGTCTCCTCCATTTTAATCCTCAACTCGAGCTTCAAAGGGAAAAATTCTAGAGTTTTTTAGTACCAAAGGGGGAGAAGGGGGGAAAGGGGGGTTTGAGCGAACCCCCTTGGAGGTTCACTTGAACTAGGGTTTGCTCAAACCAAGGTTTGAGTGAACCCCCTTTCCACAAAGCTTTTCTTTTGGTTTTTTCCCAGGAATGGTGGGACCCAACATTTAATGGGTTCACTCAAACCAAGGTTTTAGCGAACCTCCTTTGGGTTCACTTGAACCAAATGTTCGTCTGCACCCCCAAAAACCAAGTTTTTTTGCATGGGGGAATTTTTGCAACTTTTCCTTCCTCATTGGAATTATAAACCAGTTTTGTTGGTTTACCCTTGTCAGAATCTTTTGTTATGATCTTGTATTCGCCCATGAATGTTGGTGTGAAATATAAGGAACCCCAATCACTGTCCAATAGCTTAGTAACTTCCTCAGTTTTATTCTCATGTTCTTCTTTTGTGACTTCTTGTGGTGTAGAGGATTCCAATGCTTCCAAAGGATTCCATCCTTATCTTTCAACCATCAAGAAACTTTCAGGTTTGGGATTGGCTTATAAGGTGTAGACTTTATTGTTATAGAAATAATTCATTATATGACGCAGAGTGGAAGGCACAACATTCATCTCATGAATCCACAATCTTCCTAAAATGAGATTATAAGAAAGATCCTCAGGCATAACATGGACCGAAGTTTGTAATGTTACTTCCCCAACTCTAATAAGTAATGTGATGACTCTGAGCAGTTGCTTTCCTATGTTTTCAAATCCACAAATAATTAAAGAATCAAGTTTAATATTGTTTTTACTCATTCAAAGTCTTTTCAAAAGGATCACACTACACACATTCGGGGCTAAACCATTGTCAACAAGAGTTTGTTTTATCATAATTTGACCAATGTGGACTATTATGTTGAAAGCTTCATACTTCTTCTAGATTTCCAAGGGAGGTAACTCATCTTGATGGAAATTAATGTACAAGTTAGCTAGAGTCAGCTTGAACTTGGGCTGCCACATCATTTGATTGCACATTAGGAGTGGTAGGTACTTGTTGTAAAGAACTTTGAAGCACATTATGATAATGAGGGGAAGCTTGAATAAGATCCCATAAGGATATCTTAGCAGGATTCTTCTTTAATTGTTTAATAAGATCAAACTCCTTTCTAGTTTTTAAAGGAAAACAAGGAGGGCTAGGTAAGATAGGGCTAGGCAACGAGAGGGATGTTTGAGTTGTTTGTCTTGGTTGTGGATTTTTCCTAGTGTTATACATATGAGCAATGGTATTGTGACTCGATTGTTGTGAAACATTATTCTTGGGTGGTTCGAGGATGGGCACATGTTTATTTGGAGTTTGTGGTCATTGTGAGGGTGGGTAAATAATTAGAGGATTCTTAGGATGTCCCATAGGGTATGTAGGAGGTTCAATAGTCAAGGGGGATCTAATGGACACTTGTGCATTCATAACCTCAATGGTTTCAGGTTGATGTCTTTCTAATGAAGGGGAATCTAGTGTCATCTCTTTAACATCATCTAAGTAAGTCACATCACTATTGTTATCATTTTCTTTCACCATGATATCCTCCCTAGGAGGAGACTTTTTAGGAGACCTACAAACTAGATGTCCATGACATTAAATGTTTGGTTCTTCTAAAGTAACTTCATCACAAGTAAGGGTGTTATTATTGGCAAGATTTTCTTTCTTATCAATGATAGAATTCTCTTGTTCAATAATGTCTTCCTTATGGGAATAGAGGCAACTAAGATTCTCATGAATCTTATTGCTTCGATCTTCTAATATCAAAGTATCTTATTTACCAATAGAAATATTAGGAGAAGATCCAATTTGATTGTTATGATTTTCCATGATTCCATCCTTATTGTCTTGTGTCTTAATATCTATCCTAGTAGGAGATCTTTTATCATGCTTGTCAATGATTGGATCCTTTCGTTCAAATAGATCTCCCCAAATGGTAGTAGCACTAGGAAAGGGAAAAATGAGATGTTCATGACTTTAAAGTGTTTCTTCTAACACTAATATATTTCCTATATGACTAGTAAGTATATTAGGAGAAGAAGCAATGTGATTATCATGATCATCTACAATTACATCCCTATGTCCTATAATGTATCCCAAAATAGGATAGGTAGGGGAAGAAACATAAAGAGAGTTTTCATAGATCTTAAGATTTTTTTATCTAATGCCAACATATCCTCATCATGTATAACATTATCACAAGAGGCCCAAAAGATGTTGGGAGATGTGTTATGTAGGTAGGTTTCAATGGTCTCTTTCTGTAACATGTGATCATCATGATTACCTAATGTTTTCTCCTCTTGTTTAGTAATGTCTTGTTGAATAAGAGGGGTAAGGGGAGAGAAATAACTAGGGCTCTCAAAACTCTCATTGACTAGTTCCTCTAACACCAAAATATATTATTCACAACTAGGAGATATATTAGGAGAAGAAAAAATATGATTGTTATGATTACCCAAGGTTGTATTCTCTTTCACTAAAGTATTCTTATGAGTGTGAGGGAGGGACTTATGTTTAGAAAGGTAGGATACTAACATTGTTTGACCAAAAATGAAAAGTACCTCTAACCATCCTATGCAATGCTTCACAAATATAAATAATGTATATCCAAAGATGAAAAGTACTTTTATCCAATGTATGCAAGACTCCAAAAATGCAAACAAGGTGTATCCAAAAATGAAAAGAACTTTATTCAAACTTATACAAATATTTATGAATGTAAGCATTGTGTATGCAAAAGTGAAAAGTACTTTTATCCAACTTATGCAAAGTTTCATGAGTATAAACATTGTGTATGCAAAAATGCAAAATTTTAGAAATGTAAACATTTTCAGATCTGGTGATTTTTTCTATTGAAATGATTTTAAAAATGGCTACCCTAAATTGATGTTTTTGACCTAGATGCATAAAACAAAATTTCCTAAAACTTTCCAAATTGATACTATAGGTTACCAACAAGCTTAGGAAGTACATAAATAAGGTTTTCAATGTTGTACAAGGCAATTCTAGGCCTAATCAGGGACTCATTCGCCTTTACTGGTGAATGGGTCCTAGATAAGGATTTTTGAAAAATTTTAGCTGATTTCTGAGTGATTTTTAATGCCTTTTCAAATGCCAGAAGATGCAGTCCAGGTCTAAACAATGAATCATTCACCAATAGGGGCGAATGGGTCCCAAATTAGGGTTTTAAAAAGGTGAAAACTACAATTTTTAAGTTGTTTTATGTGTTTTTCATGCCCAGTTTCAAATTGTAACTTTTATGATAGAAATTTCCAAAATTTGATGACCTAGTGCAAGTGAAATGAAGGGTAAATGATGACCCATATAACATATTTTGAAATAAAATTTGTTTTTGTTTTCAAATGCAAGTTTATATGATTTAAATGATATGCAAAGTGACTAATTTTTTTTTTGTATTTTTCAAATTTAAGAAATGCAAAACAATGCAATTCTAAACCTTGAATGAGATGCAAGATTATAATGCATAACAAGAAACCCTAAATGATATTTTTAATTCAATACAAATTTAAATGCAAATGAATGCAAGATATAACCTAAGATGCAATGAAAGACTTCAAAATAAAAAAAATTGCAATATTCAATGAGTTGAGTTCACGAAAATGTTTAATGGAAAAAGTAGGGTTTACCACCATGAATGAACAAGATGATAAGCCACAAATTTCTTTTTATTATTAAAACATTCAATAAATGAGGGGAAAAAGATGCAAATAAGAATAAAAAACTAATCCTAACTGCTATAGCAACTATGAGGAGAGTTTTGAGAGCTTGAAATGATGTGTACCTTGTAGAAAACTTGTTTTTAGGCCATGGGGACTCATTCGCCTTTAGTGGTGAATGGTTCCCTATGAGGGTTCCAGAAAATGACTTATGGGTTTGATTCCTCTCAGCTTGCATTCCTAGATCTCAGGTTTTCACTGCTTCAAGCCCTACTTAGGACTCATTCGCCTTTAATGCAAAATGGGTCCTTTTAGGGTTTCAAAAACTAACTTCTAGGTTTTGTTCCTTGATATTTTTACTTATAGATCCCCAATTATTAGATCTCGAAAGTATGAAATAAATACTATAGTCTCCTTTCCTTGTTCTTGCACTATAAATGACAATCTTGTGACTTGACAACTTTTGCAATTTTTCTCCAAATCTTGCTCTTCAACCTAAAACCTAAAATCACACACATGTAAGAGGAGAAAAATGTTGTTTATTAGGGGATAGGTGTTTGCCTCAATCAAACCCATTTTAGGTAATTAAACCAACTGATGAAATAACGAAATTGAAGCATGAAATATGTAATTGATGATACCTTGGTTGTTGTCTTGGAGTACAAATCTATGAACTAAAATGAAGTGGCCATGGAGAATGTAGATTTTGATCTCAAATGGATATAAGACAATTCTTGCAAGAAGGATCTTCAATGCTATATCAAAAATCTTGGCTCAACAACATGCATGAATGCATAAAACCCTTGACATGATAACATGATCTTGAATTGTTGCAATAAACTCTTCTAATTTGCCTTGAAATGCCTTGTAAATGCCCTTGAAATGCTCTTGTAGACTCAAATTTTCTATAAGGATTCTCTCAAAGTTGCTAGGATGTCTTCTAAACTTGCTAGGTGAAATAATTTGAATTAACCCCTTATTTATACTAAATTGAGAGATTAACCTTGAAATTCAAAGAATTTGAGCCGACCTCAAATCTAGGTATTAAAATTATAAGGATCTCACCATAATTAAATTAAAAAAGAGGGGTCCTATTAAGGGAGGACCCATTCGCCACTTAAGGTGAATGGGTCATAGCACAACTTACCAGGACCATGCTTCTGGGGGATGAAATAACATAAAAAACTTGCCTAAAAAATGCATAGAAAGGGGTGTCTTGTGTGGAGAGGACACCTTGTGCCAGTAAAGGAGAATGGGTCCTAGCAACACTTTTCAGGACATCAAATTTTCCAAATTAAATGTCATACAATATCATTATTGGGTGTCGGGATAGATCCTTGAAAAGGGGGCTTGAATTTGAATTAAAGGATGTTAGAAGTTGAAGATTGCATCAAATGGTTGTTATTGATGTCAACAAAATACTACATATATATGAATAATTTACTGAAAGTTATTTCACATTGAAGTTGATCATTATATGTGGTCCGACATGTTGATTTTAGGTCTGGTTCCTACCATGTGACAAACTATGATTCGGATATTTCAAGATCTTGGTTGACTTTGTGTATGCAATACTTTATGGATATTTTTGGCTGACCTAATTGAGATCTTAGCTGACTTGGTGTATGCAATACTTTATGGATGTTTTTGGCCGACCTAATCGATGTGTAAGATATATATATCTTACACATCGATTAGGTCGGCCAAAAAAATCCATAAAGTATTGCATACACCAAGTCAACCAAGATCTTGAAATATATATATTCATATGTGTCTTCGAAAAGAAGAAGAAAAAGAGTGAAATGGATGCGAGATGTGAGGTTATAAAAGAGGAACATAAAGTCAAAAAAGTGTGTGGTTTTAGTAGATCAAAATAAGTGAATTAGGCAAAGACAAAAGTATGTAATTAGAGCAAAAATATTGAGTGATTACTAAGCTTCATCCATAACTGAATTCAACACAAGAAAGGTGTAATTCATCAGTTCACATTTGGTGGTAAGCCATAAATTTTTTATTTTGGTAGTGAGCCATCTTCTTTGTATCTCTGTGGTAGTGAGCCCTTTGGGTTGTAGCCCTATGGACAGTGAGTCCTTATTTCAGGTAGTCAGCCTTTTTGTAATCTGTTTTGATATTCTGTATAGTGTGAGTTAATCCTCATCGTGGTTTTCCCCTCATTGGGTTTTCCACATAAATTATATTGTGTTATTGTGTTTATGCATTTGCATTTGATGGTTAATCACTTAATCAGTTTATGTGTTAGTTTCGATAATTGAATTCAAGGTTATAATCTGTGACAACTGATTCAACCCCCCCTCTTAGTTGTCATATCCAACAAAGGAGTCAATTAAACTCAATTAACCACCATTAATTAAGGGGACCCTAGATAAATGTGAAAGTGTGTTACAACACTTTATAACACCTAAATAAGGTACAAGTTAAATATATTTTATTTGAGAAAGGGCCCATTAGGCTTAATTAAGCAAATAAATCCTAGAAAAGTGTACAAGTGTGTTACAACACTTTACAACACCTTTGAAAAGGACCAATTAAGGTACATTTTAATCAAATAAAGGTCCTAGAATGGTGTGAATGTGTACAACAGATTACAACACCACTCCAAGACACCATTAATTTAGTTTTAATGTCAATTATTCCAAGGGAAAATGGTACTTTTTCTATTACTACAATAATGAAGCTCACCAATGCAAAATTTGACAAAATTTCCCTAACAGTGAAGGATATTGATGATCTGGTGGTTAAGTATGCATTGATGGTGATTAGATATAGGGTGATCCCACAATAGTGGTTTACAATTTTTGGCCAAATTGGACATTGAACTAATTTTTTTAAACTAAATCTTCACTTTCGGGCATCTATAGCTGCTAAACCATGAGGAATTTGAAGATGATACAAACTAGTGATTTGTGAGATTTTGTCTATAGATTCTATATATATTTTTAAAAATTTTGGAATCAGATTGCATTTCTTTTTCCATCTCCTTCAAAAACTAGTTTTTAATAGTAAACACCATTTTTAAAGAGTGATGTTCACCATAAACAACATAAATTTATTTCTATAAAGGATAAATTTTTTTATTTTTTTTAATTTAGCTTTGTAACTATGATATCTAGCACATTCATTTGGTTTCATAGTGTTTTATTGAATATTATTCTTAATTAAGTTTTGAAGTCAAACTAATTACAATTTAGACATAGGCGGACTGTATATAACATAATTTTTTTGTATGTATTTAAATTCTTTTTTTTTTGGTTGGATCAAGGGCATCAATACCTAGAATGAACATATTTTTCAATTTTTTTTTTATAATCTACTATTTTTCCACATGTGTAGAACATAAAGCTTGATTTTCAGTGAAAAAACTATGTTTAATTAAACTAGGAAAAATATAATTAAACTAAAATTTATTAAAATTATATTCAATGGATAGCTCGTTTCAAGAAATACCATCATCTAGTTGGGTCTATGAAGTTTCTTCCATTTTCATCCTCAACCTAAGATTTGAAAGGGAATTTTTGTAGAAATTTGGTAGAAGAGAGGGAGAAGGGAAAAAAAGGGGGGTTCTAGCAAACCCCCCTTTACTAGAAGGGGGGGGGTGCTAGAACCACCCCCTCTAAGAAACCCCCCTTTAAATATAATTAAAAAAGAAAACCCATTAAAGAGGGGTTCACTAGAACCCCCCCTTCTAGCAAACCCCCTAAAGTGTTTTCTCTCTGAAAATTCATTTTCCCTTCTTCAAACTAATTGTAAACTAGTTTTGTGGGATTACCCTATAATATATTTTATACAAATAGAGAGAACTCTCGACTACCACCATTCATACTGCTCACTAGATGGTGAAGGAAGGTCTGGACATTTATTTGTGTGAACTCCTAAGACAATAATTGATGGAAAATCTTCAGAAGACCAAGGAATCTCGGTACCCTTTTAGGTATTGTACCCTAATTAAATGCTTATTATTCTATTTTCTTAGAGAAGTTCTTGGTACAAAGAATATTGTATGGTTGGACAATATTCCTGTTGCAATTCGGATTAGAGACCACTTGAGAAGGTTAGGGAACCTATAAACCTAGAATTCTATGTTGTGGGGTTTCTTTAAGTCATTTCAAGGAAAAATTCAAGAAAGAGAGAAGATAGTAGAAAAAATTATTGAGAGGTATGAAAATGGCATCACTTTCATGGTTAGCAGAGATAATTGCATTATGGAGGTAGTTGAACCTAGAACTATTTAGATCTTGGAGCTGGGATATGAGGTCATAATAGAAGAGCTTACCAATCTGGCAGAGATTATTTTAAGCAAACCAAGATATCCATCTATGGACAGGTTTGGGACTTATAAAGAGAAATCTAGTGAAGAACACCTACAACAAAAAAAAAGAAGATAAAGAAAAATATTGAAAAAATGAAGGCATAGTTGAAGGAGATTGTTGGTTCACCAAAGATCCCCACAAAGAAATCCAAAAGCATACTTTCTCCTCTGAATTCTAATCCTAGTACAAGAAGGTCATCTAGGACCTCTACCCACTCTCCTACTATTTTGAAGTCCTCTAAAACTAAGCCTGCAGAGAGTTCAAAAAAGAAGGCTACATCCAGTGTCTCTAAGTAATAAAAGGATCCTAAGAGGAGAAGAAAAGAAAAGAAAACAATGGATAAATACATCAGTTGCAAACATGAAGAAGAAGAAGGGAAAGGAACTCAATTGGTCCATAAGAAGAAGAAGTCTCAAGCCTCCATGAAAGAGACTAGTGCCAAAAGAACAAAAGTTGATATTGTTGATAGTGAGAGTGAAGAAGAAGTGGAAAGAGAAAATAAATCTTTCAAGAGTCAAAGAAGAGAAAAGAATTCGGGAGGAGTGAAGTCTCCTAAAGGAAAGAGGAAGAAGAAAGAAAATACCCCTTTGATATGGGAGCATAGTCCCTTGAAATTTGGTGCTTTGTTTAATAATATTTCAAAATTTAGTCTCTTGGAAGAGACATCTAAAATGTATCCAAAGTCTAATGATGAAGACAAGGTGACCATTAAAGAAGCCATAGTTAAGTATATGATAAAATTTGATACTGGCTTGGATAATATTGATGAACAATTTCCTGATGTGTTGAAGAATGTATTAACTGCAAGAAGGAAATAAGTAATTGAAGAAGATGTGAAGATAAAGGCATTTGCATTGGAGAAGATTGGTTCTTCTCTTACAACTGAGGGTAAATGCAAATTGTTTAAACTGTTCAACAAAAAATTTAGAACAAAGAAAAGAGTTAATACTTTGATGAGCAAAGATAAACAGGACATTGAAAGGATAAAAAATGAGACACTGCAGAAGGTTGCAACCTAGCAAAAGAGTTGGGAATGTATCCAAACAATGAAGAGAAATTGTAGTATGATACAACTATTTCAAAAGTTAACGAACTTTTTAATGAGCAATCTGAGCATGTGACTGAGGTTGCGGGTGGACAAGAAAACATGATGATAGATAATATCCCTCCAGATGAAGAGATGACTGATAAGCTTGGGCAAGATGTGTTAACTAATAACTCCCCTCCTATTATGGAAAATGTTATTGAGGAGAAAATGATGACATGTAGGATACCCCAGAGAAGGAGAAAGCTTAACTAGAACAAAATTTTCTCCCTCTAAATATAGAGAAAGATATGGAGTAGAAAGAAAAAGAAATCCTAGAGAAGTTTGAGGTACAAATGGAATAGAGTGTGCCTCCAGATAGTGAGAAGCTAATTGAAGAAGAAAAGAATACAGAGGAATTCTCTTACAATAAAGAGAAGGAAAAGAGTTAGAAGAAGGAAGAAGCAAGTGCTCAAATAGCTAGTGAATCCTCTTGAGCTTCTATAGATTCATTGAAAAGTCTACTGGATATGAGCTACAGTTCCAACTAGTAGTATCTACACAGTTATTACATATTCCCATGCAACAAGGACAAGTAGATATGGATAAAATGTCCCCCCTAGATAAATTATAGCTTGGTGATGCCTTTCATGTCTCAACAAGGAAGGAGACACTCTAGACATACCAAAAGAGTGCATAAATTTGATGAAGTAATAAAAGTGTTACAAGATAATTTCCCCAAAAATGTGTTGATAATTCTCTATCTGGTGCACGCAACAATTGAGGCTATTACTTGATTCCTTTAAGGAATATTCTACTGTCTTGGAAGAAAAGTTGGAAAAATAAGTAGCAAAGAAGTTCAACGATAAAAGATTGATTGAAATATTTGATAAATGTAGTGTTGCACATGGTAAGTTGCAAGGAAACTTATTTAAGATATTCAAAATTGTGTGGAAGAAGCTAAAGTTCTATTTTAATTCTCTTTAAAATGGCCTAATTCTATTTAAGGAGCATAAAGGACCAAATAGTTGAGCAATAGAGTCACAAATAGATTAGGCCTCCAATGTTTATGATCCGACTAGTGATGCAGATGGTGCAATAAGGACAATTATTGAAAATCTGCATGGATAGGTCTTCCAACTACAAGAACAAAAAAATCATTGTGTAGTATAGGCTTAGAGACTTGGTAAGTGTAAGGCTTACTACTTTGGCTAGAGTTTTAGCTAATTTTAAAAATTAAGGTGTTACAAAAGAATCTAGTGCCTAGTTTTTTCAGATGGAGGAGAAGACCTCCTTATGCAATTTGAGAGTCAGTGTAGTTTGTTTCCCTTCACCAAGAAGGATTGGGAAGTAGGAAAGAAGGATTGGGAGACACACCTTGCAAAATTGAAGGTGTCTAATTAGGGTAGGTTACCCTCCTCAAGTTAAGTTGTGCATTTTTTCTTTGTATAAATAGCTTTCTTCATTACATTGTACATATGTGAAAGTATTTGATGGTGTTGGGGTATAAGTATTTATGATTTTGGTAATGGATAAATTGTTAGGGGGAGTTACATTGATATAAATATATCTATAAGGGGGAGTAGAG
The DNA here is from genome assembly GCA_007258455.2 of Sequoia sempervirens. Taxonomy (NCBI): domain Eukaryota; kingdom Viridiplantae; phylum Streptophyta; class Pinopsida; order Cupressales; family Cupressaceae; genus Sequoia; species Sequoia sempervirens. The sequence continues at coordinate 231,055,108 of VDFB02193867.1, forward strand.
AAAAGTAAAGTAGTCCCTTTTCCCTTGATGTCAAAGGGGGGGTAGTTTTGGCTAGGTGTGTTGCCATTAATGACAAAGGGGGAGATTGTTGGAAGTTTGATTATCATTAAGAAGAATGTTGAGAGTATGGCATATAGTGTTGTCACTGATGTCAACCTATTCATTGATGTCAATTGATGAAGGGTACTCCCCTTACAATATGACTCACAAAAACAATAGAGAATTGCACCAAAAAATGTATGAAGGAAGCAAATAGTTTCTATCACTCAAATGAAAATGAAATTGCAACATTACAATCGACATCACATGGGATTTTTTATTACATAAATCTAAAAATATACAAATTGGAGCCACAATATACTCTCCTTTTCTCTCCCTCTGTAATCCTCTTTCGCATCCTTTACCTGGAATGTCTAAACACCCAAGAATCTTTTGGAAAGTGTAACCCTCCCAAGAAGAAATTTCAAAATTTTAATATATTTATTAGTGCAACTTTGTGAGGTCGTAACTTTTGATCCGACCATTGGATTTTCTATTATAATACCTTTTCAAAAATATCTCAAGGAGATTCTTTGTTGTAAAATTGTATCATAGTGTAAATTTTTATTTTTGACCACTTTTTGGGCCCATTTGGAGCCTCTAGGTGCTTCAAAATTAACTTCAAACATTTTTAACAAGATTTTCAAAAAATGAAATTTTAATATCTCTCAAATGATAAATGATATTGAAGTAATTTTTTCACCATTGGCTTCAATTTACCATTCTAGAGGTCTATGTAAGATTTTGTGCCTATAGACTTACTAAAAATAGTAACTTGCCATTTAATTTAACCCTTATTGAAAAGAAACATCATTTTTTTGGTTGATGCAAGATTTATCTTACACCCTAGATGCTCCTGCATGATCAATCCATTGTATATATGTAGAAGAGTTGGTCCAGAGCAGACCAAGTGGTTTAGATAATTGCCTAAGTCTTAAGTGTAGTTTCGATGTTATAATGAACTAGTTTTGTGGTCCGCATTGCTTTGCTATGTAAAATTTTATCATGTGGTTTTGGGGTGTTCATTGTGCATGTTGAACATGTTTAGATCCAAAATTTCATGGATTTTTGTCTTCTGTAGTTGAAGATATTATTGAAAATGTATCAAGTAAGTTGTGAGATAGTGATGTAGAGTGTATGTTGGAATGGTCCACATTCCATCGTAGATGAATATTATGTTATGTGGATTTGTGGAAGTGTTTACATATGTCAAAGGCGTGTACATTCCAAGTGGCAAGTGTTTTAGTGGTCCACGTGTCAAGGTGTTGATGAATAGTTGGTTCATTTAGGAATTACTTCATTAGTTTTACTATCTGATACCGACCTAAGTATTTTGGGGTTGTGTGGATTTGTGTTGTGTAAGGAGTGGATTTGTGAGAGCTATTATAGGTCATGCCGACCTATTTTAATATGTTAAAAATTTTGGTTCTTTCTGCAAGGCATGTATGTGAAGTGATGTTTTGGGTTTATAGGTCATATGTTGCATGATACATCTAATTAGGATGATCTAATTGATGTTTTGGGTTGGTGTGGTATATATACAAGGTTTATTCATTATGTGAATGTGGTGAATAGTGTGGATAGAGTGTGTAGAGTGTGTGTGCGATATTTTGTGTAGAGAGAAGTGTGAATTATAGTTGTGGTGAAGTATGAAGTGTATTAAGTTAGTTTTCTGAGAGCTTCAGTGGAACTATACCTTCATCATATGTTAGATGCGTTATTAGCAATTCATCATTGGTAGTGAGTCACCCTTTCTTCTATCTCTTTTTATTCTGGGAAGTGAGCCCTTTGGTAGTGAGTCATTCTCTTTTTGGACAGTGAGTCCACCATTCTATATCAAACATTGTAATGAATTATAATATATTGTGAGCTAATCCTCACTGTGGTTTTTCCCTTTTTAGATTTTCTATGTAAAATATGGTGTTCTTGTGTCTATTGATGTGATGCATGCTTTTAATGTTTCTTTCCATTACTACACATTGAATGAGATGTTGTGGAATGTATTTTAAGTTAATGAGTTTTAGTGAATATTGATTCACCCCCCTCTCAGTATTTCGGGTGTTCAATAGGAACTAGTTGTTTAGGAGTGAAATCTCAATAATGTGTCCTACTTTTAGAATTATTTGGCTACCAAAATTGACATTTTTAGAATTCAACACAATGCATCAATTATTCTAAATAAATATTCAAGAATTTAAGAATGATGCAAACTATGATTTGTGAAATTTTATATGTAGATTCTATTATTTCTGGCTAGAGAAGAGGAGGAGCTAGACTAAATGACTTAATATAAATCAATCTTTCTACCCAAACATTAGAACATAAGCCCAACCAAGAGGTTATGCTTGGTTGGTGGGTTTGATTTCTTTTGTTATAAGTGTGTGGATTGATGGATGATGGAATGAATTAGGCTAATAATGATAAAACCGAGTAAAGTAACTGAATGTAGATGCTATAAGACAAATATATAGAAATAAAAAATAAATTTGGAAAGAAAACATTGAGAGGAACCTGACACAACAGATTAGCAAAAAAAATTAGGGACACTAGTGCACCACATGTAGATGCTAGCATGTCATGCTTTAGTTTGTAAGGTGTAGAAAATTTGGGTTGTTAGTCTATACAAATCTAATACAATCTACACACAAGTTGTGACAAAGAAAATTAGGAATTAGTGTGTGAACATTCTTGAATAATTAATATACCCTAATTTAGCAATGATGAACTAGTAATCACAAGAGATAGGTTTTTAAGAGTCTTCAAATGAGTTGGGATGATGAATATTCCTTCTAAGATAGTGACCTAGACACTTACAAAATGGAAAGAGGAAAAGGGTTGTGTTGTATCTAGGGGATCACCTCAGTTAGAGCCCATGTTGGTGTTCCCACCACAAAAATAATGATGATGATAATGATAGAGAATGCATGATCAAAATGAGTAGAGGAAAAATAAATAATAATGATAATGATAAACAATATAATTATAGATTTTTCCATTTAGATCTGAAACCCTTGTTGGATTAATGTAGCCACATGAATAACACCCAAGGAGGAGGAATAGGTTCCAAGACATAATAACCTGACCAGAATAACCCTGGACACAATAACCCTATCATAATAACCCAAGGACAAAATAACCCAGGGTCATAATAACCCATGGACAAAATAACTCATGGTCAAAATAACCCATAGACAAAATAACCCACATGTAATTTATAAATTTTGTTTTCCTTTCTCTACATTCTTACGGGGATATTTTTTCCATGGGTTATTTTGATGACTGGTTATTTTGGCTTGGGTTATTATGACCGTGGGTTATTTTGTCCTTGGGTTATTGTGACCGAGTTATTCGGTCTGAGGTTATTTTGGTCGGGTTATTATGTACTACAAATGGAGGAAGACATTTCCTTGAGATCCTACAAGTGTTAGTACATATGATAATGAAAATGAAAATAATCATGAAAAAAGAGCATCCAACAACACTTAGACAAAGCTTTATTGTGATAAAAGAATAAACATCCACATAGAAAGGCCTTATAAGACTTGGAAGTTGTTAGAGTGAAGAGAGAGAGATAGGAGGGAGGTTTTCTACATGTAAACTAAGCACATCCTTGACTAATCATTTGGGTGAGGCTGATAAACAAGATCATGTCCCCTAATGCAACAAGGGAACAATTTGAATTCAAATCTTTTGGCATGTACGGTATGGACTCTAGTGTGCCACGTTAGTATCCAAGAATAATTTTCTCTCAAAGGGCCCTATAATAAAGGATTTAACCAATTTTGTTAGAAATATGATGAAACAAGAACATTACAAATAAAATTAAATACACACACCAAACTAAGTGCCAAACCTAGAGTGAGATTGTAAGCGGTGACAATTTATGATGCTACATCTATTTATAATTTTTGAATTTAAAAGAAAAATACTTATACCATTTTTAGTTTTATTAATATTTTTTCTTTATTATTTTATTGAGTGACATTTTATTGTAGCATGTAAATTTTTCTACACATAAAATATTTCCAAAATATTAAGGAAGTAAATTATTAACTACAATATGGGTAAGGGCCTTGGTTCAATTGGATAAAGCATCCTATTGTAGGCAAGAGGTCATGAAGTGCAATCTCCTCCCATACATGTACTAGAGAATGTGTCATGCCAACATCATCAATTACGTGAAAAAGTTTACAAGGTGCACTAGATAGTTTATAGGGGGCTACTTGATTCCTATAGTCTTAAAAAATCATTAACTATAATATAGTGTATGGATATTTTTAGTAATTTGATGTTTCAAATATTTTACTTATTAATAATTTATAAATTGATACTAACAAAAAAATTAGACATAAATTTTATTATAAAACATTTATTTTTACATACACATCTATTGAAATTAATTATTTTTCTTTTATACAAGGAAATCTAGATACAAATTGCATTACATTTTTTTGAGATATTTTGGACATAGTTTGTTAATTTTCTTAGTGTCTTGAATAAAAGTCATTACTTTTTGAAATGGACCTATGTTGATTATGAAATTAAAAAATATATACTATTAAGAAAACATGTTAATACATACTATACTTTTTTAGAAATCTAACACTAAGGGATACTTACCTAATAAATCTTGTTTTCTAGTGACTTTGATTGGCCATAAAAAAGGGTGAGGCAAACTATCTTTTTTTACAACATTTTGAAAGGACTGGACGAGACTGGATTAGGGTCTCCACAAAGAGGGGTTTGATCTAAGCCTATAGGTTTCAATATAAGGGGCTTAGATTTAACCCCATAGGCTTAGATCAAGTACCCCATGCATTTTTTCATCAAAATGTGATTTCAATAAAAAAAATTAAGGTTGGCCCACAAATTGATCTAAATATAATGTGATGCTCACCTTCTAGTGGTATCACTTTCTCTTGAAATAAATATTTACTAACTTTGGTGAATATCTAGATATTCATAACATTTTTCATATTTTTCATTCTAGCATATAAAATTGTATTAAAAAGATAAAAAAATATAAATTTATATTAATATATTCTTTATTTTTAAAAAACCTTTAAAAATTAGTTTTATAAATTATAATGAATACATATTTTAAATTTAATATTATATTTATTATACATTTATTTCTAATTAAATTGTAAGGGTGAAAACTACATACCTTGCTCTTTCACACTTTTCTTTAACTATTTTATGCAAGTGTCCACGATAATTTTCCCTAGCACATGATTTTGATTGATCTATTAACTCTCACATTGACTCCAATATTATATTAAACATAAAAAAATAGCATCTTATCTATGTATTGGGTATGTGCAGGATCATCATGGAAAAAATAGGCCCTTAAGTGGCAAAAAAAAATAAAAAAATAGAGTTAGGCAACTTGACGTAAAAATTTGAATAAGTTATCTATATTATTTGAAAAATATGTAAGAATAGAATTTGTAGAAAATTGAATGTAGTTTCTAAATTACTAGGTTTAATTTTTTTAAAATCTATTTGGTGAAAATTTGAAATTTCAATGCAGTAGTACTTAAATTTCAAGGAAAAAAAAGTAGGTGTTTTTGACCACCTAACCACAATAAAATGATAATATTATTTTATAATATTTTAGAAATAAGTAGAGGACTCATGTCCAGATGTGATGCATATTTTTTTTGTAATTTTTTTTCCAAGTAAATAATTAATTATGATTTTTTATTACAACTTTTAAAAATATAAAAAATCGTGATGTCCGACCACTTTAACTTGGTCAAACTTCATGAAATTCAATTTTTTATTTTTAATCCTATAGTATGTGAAGCATAGAATGTGATGCATGTTTTGGATTCAAAAATGTGATACCGCTTGAAAGCTTATAGATGTTTTTCAATCAGCCTATAAATCAACACTTTAGTCATAATTCAAATAGAAAATGAATAATAATAATTTATTAAATTCAAAGTAAAGCATAATTTATATTGGTGGAAAACTAAGAAACTCCTTTAAAAACCCTTTTCATTTCATCAATTTTGGGTAACAAAAAAGTCATCAGCCACATACCCTACAAATACCCATCATATTGCCACTTTTTGGCCCATCATGATCTTGCACATACCCCATTACACATTTCTTGATATTAGATCCTAATTTCATCTCTTAGATTTGAAACTACACGGTTGAATCCTGATAGCAATATCATACTTTGGTGTAATCTAATAGGATTTGTTTCATAGCTAGAGGATTGACCTATTTTGTTAAAATTACATTTTTACCATGGACTCAAGACGAGCCTATTCCAACTAGCTATTATTAATTGTTTCCTATGTCAAATAATTCAAATTTATTTCTTAGGAAAAATATAAAAGGAAACCATCCCTAGGTCTTTTGCATTTATCAATCATCGAAGGTGATCCACCCATCATTATGAAAAACATGACATATCTGTTTATCACAAGGGATCAACCCACCTTCATTATCTATCTTTTGACTTCAACCACATCAATTATTTTGTATCAACATAAGGAAAAACCCTAGCTCTTACACTAGGCCATTCCAACATCCATTGCATTGCATTTTGTTCCATAAAATCACAAGTCTCAATCACTGAGCCTCATTGTAGCAACACCAATTATATTTTTGACTTTTTTTTTCCAATGTCACATCTATTTATCATGAGGGATCAACCCACCTTCATTATTTAGCTTTTGACATCAACCACATCAATTATCTTGCAACAATATAAGGTGAAATCCTAGCTCTTACACTAGGTCATTCTGACATCCATTGCATTGCATTATGTTCCATCAAGCCACAACCCTTAATCACTAATATCATCGTAGAAAAATCAATTATATTTGCCACTTTTCTTCAAATGTTTAATAAAATAATTAGATTGATCAATGATGTTTGTCTAAGTAAAGATCCTTATAGAGAAAGCTCCAAAGAATGCTCAAAACTCTCATGCTTTTACATTATAAGTACATGTGCATGTGAATCTCTATTTGCAAGTGCAAAAGATTTGAAGGAAAATGAGTCATTCCAATAGAAAAATAATTTTATATGTGATGTCCAATTCATTAATTATAGGAATGAACAAATTTTTCACTTAATTTTAAATTTCACAAGATCACAATCGTCTCAATCTATTTGTCTCAAATCTAATTTTAAAAATTAAATAATATTTTTTATCACATTCAATTTAATCCTCTCTAAAAAAAACACAATTTTTTTTTTATTATATTAATACTTCAAATGTAATCATATATTAATACAAATCTAATATCTAAAATACTTTATTTATTATTACTTTTTACATTTATTTATTACTAAATATTTATTTAAATATAGTTTTATTCCCTTATCATTGTTATATTTTTTCAAAGATATATTTCACCAATTAATTCAACTAACATTTCTTACTTGCCATTTCCATTGCCATAGTACTATTGTAATGTTTGGCTTTTTTTTAGTTAACTAGTTATTAATAATTTAGTTTTCAACCAATCAAAAACAATATTTTAAAAAAAATTTAAAAAAATTCAATTTTGTAAAGTCAACTTGTAAAATATTTAACTTTACAAATTATAAAAATTATTTCTTGTGCATATGATTGGTTAACAAGTTATGTGTGTTATTGACCCATTTGTAGGCAAAGCAAGGTAGGAAAGCAAGGTAAACATTTTTTTAAAGAATATTTTTTTTATTTTTTGCTTTATAAAGTCATTTCATTAAATCTTTTTAAAATAAATAAATATTACTTATTTTGACATTTTTTAAGAATGTAATTATTATTTTTTATTAAAAAAAATCTCACAAAAATCAATTAACTATTTTATGGAGATTTGGATTCACACTATCAAAATAACAAAATAAAATAAAAAATTGTATTATTCTTTCCATTAGACTAATATCTAAGTTGTTATCTATGTTTTTAATATTTTATGATATAATTTAATTATTATATTCTCTCCTTATTCTTTTCATTAATAATTTTTTTCATCATGTATATTTTTATATTAATTTATATTTATAGATTCTCCTAAAAATTTATAACCTATAATATATAGGTATATAAGATAACCTATAATATATAGGTATATAAGATAACCTATATTATTTAGGTCTTTATTATATATAATATACAACCTATTTTAATATAGATATTATTAATTTATATTTAATCTATATTAATGGAGAATTTATATATATATTATTTCTATTTATATCTTATGTTATTGAAGGTAATATTTTGTAGGTTAATAAGTTAATATATAATAATTTGTAAAATAACATTTATTAAATATGTAAAAGTTAGTGATAAAAATTAGATTTATAGTGGTGGTGAGATCCCTTGCCCGCAAGAAGTCCCACCTCTTAAACTCAAGAGTGAAGTCAAACCCGAGACCAATGGGGAGCAAACCCACTGCCCAAGCCAACTCTACTACCCTTTCAGAATAAAATTAAGTTTATAGTTATGGATAGTATTATGATCATAGTTAGGGTTAGAGATAGGTGTAGAATTAAGATAAAGGATTAAAATTAATTATTAGGGTTAGAGTTAGGGATAGGGTTAGGGTTAGGGATTTAATTAGAGTTAGGGTATGAGTTAGGGTTAGGATTAGGTCATTAAAATAACTAATTAACAATACTAAAACACTATAATTAACAAAAGCTACATTTATTTTTATTCACATTAATAAAACTTACATTTAATTTTTATCAAATCTAGAAAAACAATAATTACAAAATACTATTAAAGACAAGTACTAGCCACTATGTGACACTTGTTTATATTTCATGTATAAAAGTGGTTGCCTTGTAAGAAACAAATAACAAATAATTACGTTGTAATAACTCAATATATTTTGATAATACAACATACTATATGATGATTTATTACAATTGAAGTGAAAAAGAGAGACTCCCATCGCCCATTATCTCCACATCCACTCTTATTATTCTGCACATCGAACGAGTGCTTCCCGTCGTGATTGATTTAACAAAACCAAAAAGAAAAATCATTGCAGACTGCTCACGAATGGTTTCGCACTCAGTTTTATTATTGCTCACACGAGTGATTATGTACAATAAAGTTATCATTATTAAAAAGGTATTGAATTCAGTAGATATGATAATCAGTTTTAGATCTGCCATATCCTATAACTGACATCTCAAGCGGCCATATAATGATTTCCACCCAGTACGGTCCCATCCAACCATACTGTATATATTTTTTGAAATTCTTGTCACCATCAATCTTTAGAGTTTGGTTATCCTTTCAAATAAACAATGCAGTAATGATAATAACAGTCTTGTCCTGGGTATCACACTGCATTACTTGAAGGAGTAGACTATAAATTCGAGAAGTGTGTGTTGGTACTGGTAGTTACCAAGAGTTTTTCATCTGATAACTCTTATTACTTCTGCAAGTGTTTTGATAGAAATAGCAGCAATGGCAATGAGAAGGATGGAACGTGTAGTTCACTGGGTTGTAAGTATGTTGGAGAGAGTTAGACAAGAAATCGGAGAACTTATTGGTATAATAAGAGAGGAGATGGTGAGAATGAGGTACTCTATTTTTTACATGCATAACCGTATCAATTGTATGACTGTTGAGTTAGTTGAATTAAGGGAGTCTAACAAAGAGCTCAAAAGAATTGTTGAATCTCTCGTTATGGCTAGTCATGATAGGAATAGTAGTAGGCTTAACGCTGAATGTACCTCCTGCTCCTCCTCCACCACAACCACTGGCCCTAAGCAAGGTTATAGGGAAGATGAACTAATGTTTGAGAACTATGTGGAAGAGTTTGCTCGGAGTCTGGAGAAAGGAGATTAAGTCATCTGATGATCATGAAGAAAAAGAAGAGTGTTTCTGCTGTTACCAAGCTTTTTGGGTTTTACAGACTAACTTCTTTTATTGTAATGAAAATGGTCCAATATTTTTGTCTCTTTAGTTGGATACTTGCAGTGCCTGCTAAGGCAATTTCTATTACCGTACTGCTGCTAGAATAATTGGATAAGTGTAAAACAGTAGTATTGCAGCTGCCCCTTATGTTAAGAGAACATGGGCTATTGGCAGAAGCCAAACATTTTGCTACCAAGTATAACAGTTATAAATTTGGTTTTAGCGCGAGTTAATACATTTTGTTAAAGTTCTGAAGTTGTTTTGAATGAATTATAGCTGAAGTTTCAGAAAGTAAGTTAATTTTATCCCTCTCTCATTTTGTTTCAGTTCTGAAATTGTTTTGAATGAATTATAGCTGAAGTTTCAGAAAGTAAGGTAATTTAATATCTCTTCTCGTTTTGTTTCAGTTGTGAAATTGTTTTGAATGAATTATAGCTAATCAATCTTTCTCTCTCCCTCCCTCTCCTGCCTGCTTTGGCACTGTTTTCAATTCAGATGGTCTGAAAATTGTAAAGATGACCCTTAATACAAAATACTACGTAATGTTTACAAGTAAGATCATATATTAACCAAGGTAATCACTAAAATGTATATCATGGAAGCCTGAAAATGGCTGACCTCGCCATGACTGGTGCTGTCAAATTATTGTTTTGGAGCATAAAGTTGATGAATGGAATGGGCTTTCAAATCTTTTGCTTTCCTTACAATATAAAACAAGAGGGAATGGATGAATGAGTAATTGATTGTCCTCTTTTTCTTTGTTCCACTCTGTTATTCTCTTAGTATTTGGAAAACTTAATAGGTGTATCAGTATCTTCTACCCACTGCAAGGGAAGCCGAAAACGAGTTCTATTAAGATTTAATGGAATTCATTAGAAAAAAATTAATGCACTTTGCTTGTAACATTCTATGATTGAATAATATAGCCCATAACAAGACTATATACCAATGTCACTTCATGCATGCGTCGTCACTGATCTCATCATCCATAAATTTCACAGATATCCAATTGCATATGAAGATTATTTCGTCATGTTCAAGCATGCAAAAAGATTTCTGACACGATCATGAAATAAATAGAATCGGCCGCCAAAATGTGTATAAGCTATCTGACTTAAGACCTGAAAAACTAATCACTCAGAGTAATGATTAGAAACTTTCATAGAAAGTATATAGCAAGAGTCCCATAGGTTAAATGATATATTTATTGGATTTCAAATTTAAGGTTCATTTATTTCTGCCTTCAAGATAGATGATTTCTACTTTATCATAGATTCACATACCTGGTGAAGACCAAGGCCGTCGACTTCCTCCTATATGGAAGATGCAAAGCACAAATGATGCAATAGGTGACTGTTCTTTGAAACTCCACCCGCCTTAGGGAAAAGATGAAATGGATAACCACCTTAATCAAATGCTTTGATAATGAGGTCTGGAAAAACGAACGACCCAATCCAAAGACGGATATCCAAAGTTCTGCTATCGTCGTCCCCCCTAAAATGATGAAATTCTCCTTTTATTAAATAAAGCTTTCAACAAGATAAGTTTTCGAAAACACAAGAACCATAAAATCCGGCAAGTTTCTTCTTTCGAATCCAGTTTCGAGTCCTTTTTTATTTTATCTTTTCTTGTCCTTTTTATTATTTTCTTTCCAATTTTTCTTGCTTTTAACACTTCAACTTACAAAGCCTATCAGCTTATCCATTAAATTTCTTTATTAAAATAATTATCCATCTTTTCATCTTTATTAAATTACAAATCACATTATTTTCCTAAGTATAATAATTATCCCCCACAAGATAATCTTTTATAAGGTAAAATTAATTTAATTATTTAAAAATAAATGTGTAAATATTATTTCACAATATTGACTTGTTATATACAATTTCACTTCTAATTTTATTTAAATTATTTCATCAATATGTTTAATATGATAATTTATTTAATTCAATTAACTCACTTAACAAAGCCATTAAAATCTCACTTTAACCACATGAACCGACTAAATAATCACAAGATCACAAAACACACTTACGCAAATGTCCAGGGGGCCACAATGGATGGGGCTCTACATCCTCCCCCACTAGGCTTCGACTTACTCCTGGAAGTCGCAAGGTGAGGTAAAACTCTCACAATCAAAAGCACAACATCACAATAACTAAATCAACAGTTAAACCTCATCAAGTAAGCAACGAAGATTAAAAAATCCCAAAAATAATAAGGAAATGATACCGAAAAAAAAGTGGTGACGGGGTTGCAACCAGACCAATTTGTGAAACACTAGGACAAATAACGAATTAGGTTGGGGAAACTTTCTTGTCAGCTCCTATTTTCCACATCAAACCCATTGGGTGTTTTATGATGCTCACCCTATCCTGACAATGCAGGTGGAATCGAGGCTTAGTTCCTGCAATCCTGCATAACAACAAACGTTGTGCACAAAGTATATTTCACAAATACACAGTGAGAGGAAATTGCAACATAGTAGGGCACTCGCAAATGAGTGATACTACATTGTCCCTCTCACTAGACCACACAATATTCCTAACTACTCCAATAATTCGTAAACAACTTGCTACTTACTAGTTATACAAATATTCTCATAAGGATTCTAACCATACCTCTAGTTCATATGTTGTATCAAATATTGTTTACTACTTGAGATTATACATATCTGTCTCTATAGATTCTAGTTTTGTTACCTTTATTACTGAGTTTTTGAAGCCGTCTACCTGGAAATCTCTAACTACCATAAAACATAACACATTAGTATCAAGAATTCAAGTTAATTCTTTACCTTAAAATGTTATACTTTCATAAAATTGAAGCATAATTATCCACTCAAATGCACTTTTTTGCTAAAACCCATCATTTTCACACCAAGCACTCCACTTCACTCATTATTCAACACCCAATTTTACAACAAATTTAACAAGTATATCAAAATTCTACACCTTCATAGATTCAAGAAAATATAATTCGTCACTCAAAGACTACAAAACTAAAAATTCCACGTACACTCAACATATTCACACACGACTCATATCACAATAACCCACATCACACAACAACACAAGGGTCCATAATGCATCCCTGACAGGAAGGATATCAGTGCATTGCGCACTACACCGAGGGTCCTATCCTTTTCTATCAGTTTCCTGCACCTTCAACCCAACACCAACCAATGGGAAAACTCAAGTTACTCAGCAACGACATCAAAAAGGTGAAACTCTAAACTCAAGAGTCTAAATGCAAGGTTACATAGTGAGCACACATAGTGTCCAGTGTATGAACCTAGGCTCTGATACCATGTATGTAACGCCCCGTTGTGCGAACCCCAAAGGACAACTAAAGCAACAATTACTGCACAATTTTTTTTTTTTTAAATAAAAACTAACATACATGAAATGCACAATAAGTTATGACATGAAAATTCTTTTAAACAAACCCAAAATCACTTACGTCCCTTGGGGTACACGAGGATACATTACGAAACTTAATTCCATACATCAATGATAAAGAATGAAAGCCAAATTTAATCCATGACAAAGCATACATATAAACCATCAATAAGAAACCATTCACTTAAAATAAATACAACACTTTGAATAACATCCGATATGGATCCATATCCACACAAGGTTTGCCAATGATAAAATATTACATCACATCCTTTTCATTACTTTACACTGTTCAAGTCTTACAATGATACAAACATGTTTCCCAATATGGGTGGGAACCACATGACAAGATAGAATGATACAACTCTGGAGTTGCCACAACAACACCAATCTGCACCTCTCGATCCTTGACTGGGGACCCAATGGGGTGCTTAGCATGTTCCACCCGACCATGTGGGTCCAAAGACCCACCCCCATGCTAAGGAGCTGACAAGAAAGAGACATCAACCAAGAACATCCAAACAAAGGACCACAAGACTCAACGTCATACAAAAGTACCATAAAACTCAAGGATTACAATGACATAATCAACAACATTCATGAGCCCACATAACAACTTAAAGTCATAAATCTCGTCACATTAAACAAAGAAATAACCAGTAAACAAGTAACCAAAGGATGATCATGAAACATTTCCAAATCAACTGAAATAATAAACATAATACAATTCCAGAGGCAACAAGAAACAAGGCACAAGGGTGTCTAGTGGAGAGTATCATCGCATAGCTCTCATGGGATCTCCTGGCCCTTCCTCCAACTTGAGGCGCCGACACCCATCTATGGATCTCCTAGCTCTTCCTCCTACTTGAGGCGCCGACACCATAGGGTAGCTCATGCGGAGTCGATAACCTCTCATGGGGATGAGGTTACGACTTTGCCGACCACGGCCTTCTCAGTCTATCATTAGTCTATGATAGCCCTAATGCATAGATGAGGTATCTAGTATTTATTATCTTGTGTGCTTTACTACCCATCCCCCCTAATTCTATTTTTAGGTTATCACTTGTTTAACTACTTTTACGTGGGTTCTCCTGTGCACTTCCTCTTCCCGAGGCACCGGCCCCCACGAAGAGCCACTCTCCCTAAGACCCCTAACATAAACCAAAATCCAAGGGTTGTACAACATAAAAAGAACATTAGATCACCACAGAGAAACATGCGAGGCATTACCCATCTCGCTATAAACACATAAACAGAGTCAAAAATTCTTGTACAACCCTTTTCAAAATCATGATACCAAAACACTTGCCACATAGAAGTTCAAAAGATCGACTCTCCACAAACGAGAGTAAAAAAGCAATATAGTTCCAACAAGAAAACTTAACAATTAAAAATCTCCTCCACTAAAAGGACTCAACAAAAGGAAAAATAATGAGGAACCATCAAAATCAACCATTAATATCAAAATCTCAGCAAAAAAAATAGATCAATAAAGAATCAATAAGAAACAAGTACTCCCTTGCCTCTGGAAGATTTCCCATTCAAAGGACTAACAACAGTAACAAGACTCCAAGGAATGAATCAACAGACATAAGGTAGTGAGCGGCAACATCCCACAAAATCATCACAATTAAATTTAATACACTCTCGACCGGTATCCAAGGGAGACCTCTATTTCTCCTCCTAGGTTACCCAACCATACAATACTCAACAATCTTACAATTTGACTCATAACAACTCAAACCTAATCAATGACTAATACAATAGAACAATCAACCAATGCACAAACTTAATACGAAAAATTACTCCTCTCAAATAAAGAAATCATTCCAACTTCGGTGTTCTATATAACTATCCCTATAAAAGACTTACAATCAACAATTAAATGAGTACAAGAGAGATCGACATTCAAAAGATCATCTAATTTTACTTACGTAGCACAAGCACCCACTTGAGCAAGGCATCCATAACATACAAAACTCTACTTTTCATTATTTCTAATTTAACTATTCCACTTGGAACTAACCAAATTAAGAATAAACTAATCTATCAATGTTACACAAATTATCAAAAATTAACATAAGAAAACTCTCTCTAATCACTTTACTAACTTACTCATTAATGCATCACATAACTCTCCAACTTAACTACCTAATAAATCTAATTTATTCCTTTGCACTATAATACACAAGTAATTGTAGCGATATTTATTCTAAGTAACCAACTACATAAAAAGTCTACAAGATATTAAAATATGATGAGATTTTACTATGAAGGTTAAAACTTGAAAAAAATAAGACATATAAGAAATACTAAAGAAATACATTCCTCTAACATTTTATCAAATAACCATACTTAGATTTGTATAATTGAACTTACAAAAGGTGTGTACCTTCATGCCTTTTGTCAACTCACCTTAGTAGCGATACACATAAGTTGTCAATGTTAGATGGTTAAATGAAGAATCAAAATACAATTAATACCAATAAGATCTAATCATCCCTTAGTAAAACATAATTGGCTTATTTCCCTATTATCTAGTCTTAACCCCATTCTTATATTTATTTAATAAGATCAGGACCTTTAATTAATGAATTATAGATAAGTACATCTTCCTCAAAATAACATAACCTAATAAATAAATATAGTTCTCTTTTTCTTTTAACTTAGTCCAATTTATTCATTTAATAACTAATCTTCTACGTAGTAACTGACTTAAATACTAACATTATACAATACAAATGCATGAGAAAAAAAAATACGACTTAAAGATCAAATGCAGCCGCTGCGATAGATTGACAATAGAATCAACGTGATTATTTAAGTCTTTAAAGTTTCCTATTTTGTCCAAACACTTCCGTAATGATAGGTTAACAAAGGTATCAAGGAGGTTATTTAATCCTCTACAGTATTCTACTTTCAAGTGTTACAGATGTGACAGGTTGGCAAAGAAATAGAGAGATTATCTAAACCTTTAAACTTCCTATTATGTTCAGGTGCACAGCTGTGACAGGTGGACAATGAAATCAGAGAGATTATTTAAACCTTTAAGCTTCCTATGATGTTCAAGTGTGCACAAACTGGTTTATGCAAGGAAGCTCTCAAAACCATTGAATTAATGAAGTACTCGAGATTTCATTCCAACATCTCAAGATTTTCCAGTGTTTCAGGCGCATGCAGTCATGAAGATTGAATGGATGAGAACTGCAGAGACTGAGAAATTGGCTTGGCAAATGAGGATACTAGGGTATTTCTAGAACAAGGAATCATTTGTCTACCGCCAAAGAGAAAAGTTATGTGGTTATATTTGGTTTGACAAACATGGCCTTAGGTACAACTATCAAAGCTGATAATTCGACATACAATTTATATGTTCTCTTAAGAAACATCTATGAAATATTTGGTGATTACCGAGCTAGGAGAATATCTATCAATTTATTACCTATTCAAGTCAAATACCAACCATGACATCTGAACAGCGAACTCAACAAAGGCGATGACTCAAAATGAAAATACACATCATTCACAATTCAGTTCACAGCTGCGGAAATAGGTGAAAGCATAAAACTAATTTCTAACTGAGAATCATCTGCTATCTACAAAAGGATTTATAATATGCTATTAGATTTCATTCTCAAAGCAGAGGTTGGCGTATGGAATAATAAGCCAACATCAAATTAAATATTTAACATTGCATGGGGTGACATCCTAGTGAATGAGATGAACGCCGATGCTGCAAGCAACCAATCCAAAACTCATCGACTATCAATAAGCCTATTCCTCATGCTTGGAGGATGGTGAAAGGTGTGGCTACAAGGAATTTAAGTATTGAATCTAAAATTCATTTTATACAAGACTAATCTATTGACTGACAAAAAAAATGATTTAACAATGACATGCATGGCTCCTATCATACATAATAAGACATTGATAAACAACTAATGAGTTAAGGTCGCTAGAGCTTAAAACGGTGATCTTATACAGCCTGCACATTATGATACCATGCATGCAAATCAACCCAACAACTCTCAGCATGGACAAAAATTCAATCCTATCTAACTAATACGCGATTAGGAATTACAAGGATCTTATCCATTCTTAAAGTATTGAATGCCAATAGATACCTTATAATTACTCAATGATGAACTAGCAGTCAGAAAGGTAAATGGTGGTTTGGACGAACACATAGAGCTTAACTAAATACTGGGTAAGAGAAAAGAAGGTGCGCACCATGCAAGATTCAAAGGCAAGCTAAACTATGCCTCCCTACCTAAGCTCTAAGCATAACGCTTCATAGATCAGATTCCAACAGAGATGTATTATTACTAATCGAATCCCATATTTCTGCCTTCAAGATAGATGATTTCTACTTTATCATAGATTCACATACCTGGTGAAGACCAAGGCCATCCACTTCCTCCTATATGGAAGATGCAAAGCACAAATGATGCAATAGGTGACTGTTCTTTGAAACTCCACCCGCCTTAGGGAAAAGATGAAATGGATAACTACCTTAATCAAATGCTTTGATAATGAGGTCTGGAAAAACGAACGACCCAATCCAAAGACGGATATCCAAAGTTCTTCTATCGTCGTCCCCCCTAAAATGATGAAATTCTCCTTTTATTAAATAAAGCTTTCAACAAGATAATTTTTCGAAAACACAAGATCCATAAAATCCGGCAAGTTTCTTCTTTCGAATCCAGTTTTGAGTCCTTTTTGATTTTATCTTTTCTTGTCTTTTTTATTATTTTCTTTCCAATTTTTCTTGCTTTTAACACTTCAACTTACAAAGCCTATCATCTTATCCATTAAATTTCTTTATTAAAATAATTATCCATCTTTTCATCTTTATTAAATTACAAATCACATTATTTTCCTAAGTATAATAATTATCCCCCACAAGATAATCTTTTATAAGGTAAAATTAATTTAATTATTTAAAAATAAATGTGTAAATATTATTTCACAATATCGACTTGTTATATACAATTTCACTTCTAATTTTATTTAAATTATTTCATCAATATGTTTAATATGATAATTTATTTAATTCAATTAACTCACTTAACAAAGCCATTAAAATCTCACTTTAACCACATGAACCGACTAAATAATCACAAGATCACAAAACACACTTACGCAAATGTCCAGGAGGGCCACAATGGATAGGGCTCTAAATATCTCTATAAATATTCACTAAATTTAAATGGAGGGAAATAATTTTATCATAGTGAAGTGCAAATGAAATGTTCATGCATTTTCAACAAGGATTCATCAAATATTACATATCCGTATGCAACCCTTGTGCCCTTAATGCTTAAGCATGGAAAATATAAATTATGGAATAAATTATCCATCTAAGTTTTTATCATTTTGAAATAAGAGTTTGGTTAGGGTATAAGTGAAGATAGATTGTTACCAATTTGTTGGGAATCCAGAGTCTAAAAACTATCACACAACCCTATACTAATAAGATTAGCACTACGGTTCAATTATCAAATGCAACTTCCTTACAATGACTATTATTTCCTTGCAATAAATTGAATTCTTAAATATAATTTGATTAAAATATAACTGAATTTGTAAATATTACTAATCCCTTACCAATATTGCAAATCCTACTTGTTTCTTGGAAGGATTTCTCACTTTTTTGAAAGTGCACTAACCAAAACAAAAAATATTACAAAAAAATTCCTTCCTTAAAAGTGTGCTTCTCTCTAAGAAGAACCAATATAGTAAAGAAGACAATTAAGTTGGAAAACCTAATTCATATAGAACAACAAAGTAAAGTCATTAACACAACAATTAAGACATAGAAATTAGATATTTATTCCTCTGTGAAATGACTTACATCATCTATAATTCAATTTTAATATCCCCTTCAATTATGAATTTTCCAACCCTCACGAAATACCCAAAAGTTGCAATATATAAGAAGTGGTAGAATTGAGATTGAATTCAAAAATGACACATGGTAGCATTTGAGCCCCTTAATTTATAGCTAAATGAAATAATATGCCACAACATCTTTAAACTTCTAGCATTTTTCTCCCTTTTGGCCAACTAAGTTAATTATTCAAACATTTTTTAGCATTTCATGTGCAATTTTCTACCTTCGATAAAAATATTTTTTCAAATTTATTTTCACCCCATAGGTTAAAAATATCTAGAACACACCCTTTGGTTGAAAAGTGAAGCTTACTCAAAAAAAAGTATTTTTGGCCATTGGAACACCTTATTTCTCATTTTAGCCAATTGAGACATTTCATCAAATAGTTTACATAGAATAATTTCTCATAGCTACACTATTTATTAATAATAAAGGTGAACACATCATATTATGTTGTAGGCTATCATCGGTCATAATATTAAATTGAATTAGGCATTTGTAATGGATGGGATAATAAGGGAAGCTACTTCTTGCCCCAAAATGAGGTCATCATCCCTTATCCATCTAGCCACTAGCCAAGCTCATACATATTGTTGAATAAGGGAATTACCCATCCCATCCCTAGTAGAATGAATTAATAATTCCAATATTAATGAATATTAACAAGTATAGGAAGTATGTCACTATTTCATCTTTCTCATTGTGGAAGAAATAGGAATATTAATGAAGATTTCCCCTTTTCTTTTTGGAAACTTTAATCATTTGACTTTATATACTTTAAGGTGTTTTACCTTAATGGTTAGGTATGGGAGAGTGTAGGTTTTCTTTTATGTTTCACATACTTTAATGGTTAAACACTATCAACAAACATTTTTATTTTATTGAGCATTCCATTTTGATGGTTGTTTTACTATGTATGGGAGCACTTCACTATTGGTTGTCTTTCCTTGTTGGTGGACATTTGTAAGGCATATATGTTAGTTTTTTTGTTGCATTTCAAATTTCAAACAATACTATTGACCTTCCATTCCCTTGGTAACTTCATCTTCATGGCTAGGAGTTCTATGTTGCTTGTTCATGGCATTTTCATCATTGTTGAAAATGTAATACTATACTTAGTGTTGAATCTCCATGGTATGACATTTTCATAGAGGTAGGAATTTCTATGCATGTTAGAGAACTATACAATGTTCTTGGATGTTGGATGTTGTTGTTAAACCATGATGAAGCTTGATTAGTTGTTACTAAATGAAGTAGTATATAATACTTGAAAATTAATAAAACATCCTCTCCATGTGACACATTCTCATTGCATTATTATAAGATAATACATTTCACATTATTTCAAATGCATTTTCAAGTTTATGATGTCTAATGGGGGTTTTTATATAAAAAAAAAATAAAATTGGAAGAAAAAATAAATAATAGACTCTTTCCACATTATTGGAACACTAATATTGCATTCACTTCATTTTGAAGCTTCATGTGTGAGAAATAAACACTAAAGCCATACCCCAATTTGGTATAAACATTATTGACAAGGGTTGAAGGTAGTGAAAGTCCTTGCAAAGACTAGCATAACAATTTTGCTTTTGTCTAGCTTGTTTGTGGGCACATAGAAAATTGTAGGTACATTTGACTGTATAAAGCCAGTTTAACTAATGTGGGCATTCGTAACCCATGTGAACTATAATTTTTGGTGTTGATTACCTAGTAAATGGTCAAATTATTCCAAGTCTCATCTAATTGGAGCCATCTAACTTGCATTTGTGAGAAAGTTGGAACCATTCGACCCGCTAGAAGTGCCATTAGCATAAGAAGTTACACAAACAAATTTTGAATTTGTGAGGAACCTAGATTCATCCAACCCGCAATCCATGGGGAATTTTTCCTTGTTTAATCTGTATTCTATTAGTTTCTTCTCCCACCCTATAATTTTTTTTCTTACATTCTCTCTTCTATTTTGAAATATGTTTAAAGAAACATTATTTTCAAATCCTTTTTTTGGAGGTTCAAACTTCATTAAGAACTAATCACAAGTTCTTTATGAAATAGGCACTTCAAGAAGGATATCTCTTAGAATATTTCTAGAGATCTCACATTCTTCAGAATTCCCTAAAGTAAAATCCATGATTGAGACTAGAGATAAATTCTAGATAAATTAAAGTTTAGTGGAACTTGAAATTTGTAGGATTCCTTGCTAAATACATGATACATGGATGAAATCTCACATTGATTAAACTCTACAAAGGAATTTAGTATAGAATATCAAACCAAAGTCTTAGAATATTAATTATTAGGTGACATACTATTCATATAGATCTTTAGTATAATTCAATTGTAAAAATCAAAGTGAAATGCACATGAAATATTATAGAATTTTGAGGTTGATGGAAGTAAATAGACTTTGATGGGTAACATAGACTTGTTTGAGAAGTCTAAAGAGTGTGATTGTTTGAGTCCAAACCAATTGAAACTCACTATGCATCATTCTTAACCATACCATAACTTGACACTTCTATGTCATCTATAGAGATACAATCTCCATAGAGAAAAGGCCAAGTAGCCATGTTTAAGCTATGGAGTTTTCCAAATAGATTAATTCCTTGTAATTAAGCTTAGTTATTTAGAGGAAATCATTATTTTGCATTAGTGGGATTTTTCAGTGAATATTTAAAAACCTACAAATATTTTTGGGACATTGAGCCAAATCATAACTTCAAACATTTAATTTTATTCTTATGTTCAAAAACCTTGCTACAAAGTTGATGTTGTGCTAGTGAAGGGTAACGATGAATTACCTATCATATCTCTTAGTAGATAAATAACAATTGTTATTTTTTAGGCATATATTTTGTTATCATTGTGGTGTTACATTATGAAATTACATCAAACTAGTATACAATAAGAGATTTATCTAAAGTAAGTTGACATGATGAAAACTCTATCAAAGGACATAATAATGGTGCCAAGATCTTATGATAAAAAATAGAAATATATAAGCAAAAAATTAGATGAAATATATATTTTTCTGTAAATAACAACATACAATCATCACATTACCTTATTTTACGTACATCTCTACTAATACTTATTTAGCAAAAAAAAATATTTTAACAATGATAACAAAAACACATAATCCATTTTAATACTTATTTTAACAGTGATATACAAGCTATCACATTGCCTTGTTTTACACAATATCAATCTTACTACTTATTTATCACAATAATTTATTAATACTTATTTATCACAATAGTTTATTTTGATCCCACTCGCCCTCGATTATAGTAGGGGCTACCAGATAATAGAAGGTTGGTTCGGGATTACTATACTTGTTTAGCCCACCTATTCCCCATGCCTAGTTTTCAAGGATGTGAAAATGAATCCACACCTGGAACACATTGATGATAACACCAACAAGAAAATCCGTGTGGATGGTTCCAATCACACCTTCCAAAATAGTTCATTAATACTTATTACAAAAATTTATTAATACTTATTTTTCACAATAGTTTATTTTAATCCCACTCGCACTCGATTATAATAGAGGCTACCATATAACAAAAGACTGACCCAAAGATTATCATGCCTATTCCCCAAATCTCTTTTTCAAGGATGTGGAAATGAATCCACACCTGGAGGACATTCATGAAAAAACCAACAAGCCAATCCGTGTGGATTGTTCCAATCGCAGTTTCCCCAATCCTGATGATCAACATTTTTATGCACGTCATTGCACTCATCCTCCCTCCATAATTCGCATGGCCCATGAAATCCACCGCTCAAGTTTTTACAGTAAGCAACGCCACCATAGAAGGCATCATACATGGATTCTTGTAATCATCAACATATTACAAATCAGGAAGTAGTCGACAATATCAACATTTAAAACCATGTATTAATATTGAAGAGGAGGAGAGGAGGATAAATATCGTTATTACCAGAAGCGGAAGCAAAAGTCGTAGTGAGCAATGAAAACAGAACAAACACATATATGCCCTTCACCATCTAAGAAACTCCAGATATATTCTATCTAAAAGTAGTGAATTCTATGAGAAAAAAGGTTACTACTTATTTAGCTCAAACACCAACTACTCTGCCTTGTGCGTTTCACAGAATTTTGTTTATTTATTGCTATATTCAACCTTTACTGCTACCACAAATCTGATTTAGATATTCTTTTGGAGTAGTTAGATATACAGTGACACCACATAGTATGAAATGAATTTAAGCGGTAACATCTAAATGTCCATTACAACACAATGGGGAAATAGTGAATAGTCTTTTGGGTGGTGGTAAATTTGTTTTTATTCTAATTTTTTCAATTTATTAGCCAATAGGCTATTTTGTTTGAAGTTTCTGTCGTGATTTTTGTGAGTCCAGCCGTGAGTTGGATTTTCCAGCATTGGAGATGTCCCGGCTAGTGGCAACATGACCGGGTTTTTTTGTGGCGATGTGGAGCTTGGTAATTATATGGGTTGGTGGTGGTGGAGTTGGTGTCCTTGATATGCAAAAGCTGAATTGTAAGTGTTTTCTCACTAGAATGTTCATTCATTCTGTCATTGTTGTACGATGGGGGTGGACGAAGTAAATGCAATATTGAGTGTTGTAGTGTGGGAAAGTATACTTTGTTTAAGTTGTATTGTTGAAATAGGCATTGCGGTGTTAGTTTCATAGCAGACTATTGTAAAAATCATCGCCTTCGGCTCTGTGGTTAGTTTCATAGCAGATTGGAGGGTTTTAAAACTATTATTCTCCACAATCTATAAGTTATTTTACATGGGTGTTTTGCATATAAACAATTTATTGATTGTTTATATTAAAACTGTTGTTCTCCAGAATCTGTAAGTCATTTTACATGGGTGTTGCAGTGTGTGAAAGTAAAGTCAGAAATGTGCAAGAAAATATATTGATTAAGTTGCATTATCGAAAGAGCCATTGTGGTGTTGGTTTGATAGTAGACTATTCTAAAAATCGTCAGCTACGGTTTCGTGGTTCATTTGATAGGAGACTATTATAAAAATTGATGACTTCGGCTCCGTTTTATAGGATATTGGAGGGTTTTAAAACTATTGTTTTGCGCAATCTATAAGTTGTTTTACATGGGTGTTTTGCATAAATGATCTATTTATTGTCTATGTTAAAACTATTGTTGTCAGGAATCTATAAGTCATTTTCAATGGGTGTTTGGTGTTATGGTTTTGTATGGATGGAGAAATTGCACTTCAATCTACTTTCTTTTGTCAAAAAATATGGTTAGGGTTAGTAATTTTTTCGTCCCTTGTTTATTGTTTATTTTTATCTTTCTGCATCTTTGGCATTATACCCGTTACCATAGGAGCAATTGTAGTCAAATCTTGTTTCTTTGGTCAAAAAATATGGTTAGGGATAGTAATTTTATTGTCCGCCATTTGTTGTTTTAGTTATCTCCGTGCATCTTTGTCATTACAACCATTAACATAAGACCAATTGAAGATTAACATAGGAGTGATTGCATATATATATGGCCTTATACCCATTACCATAGGAGCAATTATAGTTAAATCTTGTTTCTTTGGTAAAAAAATATGGTTAGGGTTAGTAATTTTATCGCCTTATGTTTATTTTTTTAGTTATCTCTGTGCATCTTTATCGTTACACCCATTAACATAGGACCAATTGCAGGTTAACATAGGAGTGATTGCATATGCATACATACGTAGAGGGTTAGTATGAAAGTATAAACATGTTGGAGATAAAATTAGTTGGGTGGGTGTTAAGTGTCATTCTTTCTAATATCTCTTTTATCTATTCAATTTATTTGTTTGAAGTTTTCGATGGTATTTTTTGTCAGCCTAGATGTGAATAGGATTTTTCCTATAATAGCTCTTTTAGAATTTCTCTATTTGTCTAGAATATTTAGTGCCCAAAAATGTAGCTCAAATTTTTGATTGAGTGTGTGACGATATAGCCATTTCGTATAGGTTATTGCTACTCATTGGATTTACGAGTTGTATTTAATGTGGGTTTGGTGCCAAAGAATGTAGCTCAATTTGTGAATTGACAATCCAACTCTTACATAGACTACTTGTCTTGTATGAATATGTTTAGTGTGGGTTTTCAATCATCTATGATTTACGTATGATTCTTAAGTGTTTTTCTAATAGTTGTTTTACAATTTTCCTATTTTGTCTATAATATTTAGTGGAAAATTATGCAGCTTGAATTTTGAATTGAGAAGCCAACTGTTACATAGAATTTTCTGTTACACCTTGTCTAGATAGTGATAGAATTTTAGGTAAGCAGGAATGTGTTGCAAACTCAAATCTATACATGCATTTGACTTGAACTAGGTTCTTTACTTTGAATATTCTTTGTAAGTAATTTCACATACATAGATGTCCATATCTAAAGTTTTTGGGTGAAGAGAAATTGGAAAAGACCTATTAGGAAAACACTTAACAATCGCATGAAAATGATAGATGTTGGAAAAACCACA
Organism: Sequoia sempervirens; assembly: GCA_007258455.2. Lineage (NCBI taxonomy): Eukaryota > Viridiplantae > Streptophyta > Pinopsida > Cupressales > Cupressaceae > Sequoia > Sequoia sempervirens. The sequence goes on from VDFB02193867.1 coordinate 231,080,814, forward strand.
TTAAATAGAACTTTAAAATATGGAGAATAGAACAGGAAAACTATGATAATGAACAATTTGGTATGGGGGAATTGGAAAAAAGAATATCATGAAGAACAGTTTGTTATGGGGAAGTTCAAGCAATTGAGAAAAAAAGAATATCATAAAACATATTGGTACAAGACAAAAGGAAAAATTGGAAAAGAGCTATTAGGAAAACAGTTAACGATCACAATTGCCTTGTCAATTCAAAATTCGAACTACATTATTCCCCACTAAATATTATAGAAAAAATAGGGAAATTGTAAAACAACTATGGGGAACTGAAAAAAAGAATATCATGAAGAACATTTTGTTGTGGGGAGGTTGAAATAGATGATGAAGAAAAAATATAATGAAACATATTGATATAAGAGATTGCCATCCCATGTAATTAGCAAGCTTGACCCCTTACATAAACAAACCTGGGCAGTTTGTTTCAGGGAGCTTCAAGTAGAAATTAGAAAAAAAATAATATCATGAAACATATTGATACAAGATTTGAGTTATGTTTTTTGTTAATAAATATTGAAGAAAAATAGAGAAATTGTATAAGAGGTGTTAGAATAACAATTATTTATTACAAGTTGTTTTACATGGGTATTTTGCATAAATGATTTGTCTATAGTATTTAATGCCAAGCAATGTAGCTCGAATTTACAATTAATCTTGTGGCGCTATGCGCATTTTCCAAAGATTGTTACATCATATAATTGTTGTTATAGCCTAAAGAAAATAGGTATCATGATAAAGAACTAGGTTTAAATAATCATTTTTCCAAGCTGAAAAGATATGTGTATTTAAGTGTGGAGGGATAAATAGTTTGGTGGCTTTCAAGTGTTATTCTAATAGCTCTTTTATCTGTTCAACTTTATATTTTAACTAATAGGATATTTTTTTGAAGTTTCCACTGGGATTTTCATCAGCTTAGCTATGAATATGATTTGTTGTCTAATAGCTCTTTTACAATTTGTCTGTTTATTTATAATATTTAGTGGTAGGCAATGTAGCTCGAATTTGTGTCTATATATATGTATTTAATTCCCCATTTCATATTTTAAAAAATACATATAGGAAAATATATATATCAATATATACAGACTGAGAGCATTGTGTCTCGTTTGAGAATGCAACAATAATTTATATATGCACATGTATATCTAAACAACTGTGTATGCTATCTTTATTTGTATTTAGTTAGACTTTGATCTGAAAAGAGTTAAAAATAACATAGGTAGACTAAATATTATAGAGAAACATGTAATTTGTAAAAGAACTATTAAGAAATCACTGAAGAACAACATACATTTGATTCTTAAGTATTATTCTAATACCTCTTACAACTGTTACATAGACTGCTTGTCTTGTACCAATATGTTGCATGATACTCTTTTTCCCTAATCTATTTCAACCTCCTTATAACAAACTATTAATTGTCGTTGTTTTTTTGTTTGTATGGGAAGAAGAAAATTCCTACAATACATCCATAACATTAAATGATATAGCATTAAGATGTTGTTAATAAAAAAGCATTTAATGGTGTAGTATGTGTAACATGTTCATAAGAAATCTGTAAAATTGATTGTGCCTTGGCAGTGAATGTCCCTATTGAAACTAAATACATTCAAAAAACACCGAACATAGTGTAGCTTGCATTGGCTTGGTGTCGCCATCTTGATTGTCATTGTCCAGCACTGCAAGCAATCATTTCCCATTCCACTTTTGCATTCGAAGGTGGCCAAGAGTCTCCCTATGGTGTATATATTTTAATAATGCCTTACTTCAAAGTGGACAATATCCTATAGGAAACAAAAGGTTTGAATTCGTACCCTTCTTAACTAGACAATTGATGGAAAATTCAATCTCGATGTTTTCTCTATTCATAAATTTCAAGGGGAGGAGTTACATAGTGAGGACAAAGTATGGTATACACATCTATTTAGATTTAGCAGTGTGTATATAAATAGATAGATACATGTGTACATATGGATATATATATCTAGTTATATGTGTGTGTTTGTAAATTTGGAGACAAAGGGGAGATTCAATGCATATATGTACTTAATCATTTCTATTCTAATTGTTGTATAGCCTATTGTTTCATTAAGAAAGGGTGAAAAGACTAGCTAGCAACATATACAAATATATGCATATAGCTATATGTAGAAATATAGTAAAATAATAAAAAATTGTATGGATACATATATAAGCAACCTCAAAGATAAACATATACATATAGGGGTATATCCATATGCATTTATCATTTTTATTCTTGTTTATGTATCCCCTAGTGTTTTGACAATATTAAAAGTGCATTTCTATTCTTTTTCTTGTATCTTGTGTTGTTTGATCAGTTTTAGAAGTGGAATGGTTATAGATTGATATTTCTAAGTTACCTACCAATGGCCATTGGGATGTTGCAATACATTAATCTTTTATTTTTATTGTGAAATAGAGTTGTCAATTAGTCAACTCAAATTGTAACATTTTGTCCCTGGAAAAAGTTCCTTGAACTATGTCTATGGAATCTAGTTTTGTGGATGGGTCTCCAAAGCTCCCCAATATTTATTAGTTGACATCTGCCACTGTTCCTGTTGCGGAGTCCAACTCTAAGGGCATGAACCACCGACCTTTAGATCCTAATTCCATAAGTATAAATTTCCTGTTTGTTATACCTATTGCAAATTTGGTGTTATTGTTTCTAGTTTTCTTCGCTTTAAGGTGTATTCACACATGGGTGAACCTAAAAATACATATAGATGTGCAAGGAGATACACATTGATATTTTCCAACATATAAAAACATCCCTCTCATGTATATGTATATGTTTACGTTCATGTATATATATATGTATATGTGTATGTGTATATGTATATGTGTATGTATATGTATATATATGTGTATATGTGTATGTATATGTATATGTATATGTATATGTATGTGCCTGTGTATCCATATGGATATGTATATGTTTATTTGTATATGTATATGTTATGTATATGTATGTGTATGTATATGCATATGTGTATGTGTATGTATATGTATATGCATATGTACATGTCTCGATTGGTGGCGACTTGACCTAGTTTTTTATGGCGATGTGGAGCTTCATAATTACATGGGTTGACAGTGGTGGAGTTGGTGGCCTTGATATGCAGAAGCTTAATGGTGAGTGTTTTCTCACGTGAGGGTTAATGCATCTTGTCGTTGTTTTATGTGTATATGTATATGTATATGTATGTATATGTATATGTATGTGTATGTATATGCTTGTGTAGATGTATATGTATATGTATATATGTATATGTATACGTATGTATATGCATATGTGTATGCAAAATTTGAATGATAAGTGTTTGCTCGTGTGAGGGTTAATGCATCCTGTCACTGTTGTGTGATGGGGACGGTTGAAGTAAATGTAATATTCAATGTTGCAGTGTGGGAAATTATACTTTGATTAAGTTGTATTGTTGAAAAAGTATAATATAATAGATCACATATGAAGACAACAAATTTACCCCTACTTTGTTATTGTGTGATGTGTGATGGAATTCCATGAAATTCTGTGTGGGTGTTCCATAATTTTCTTGGTTAGGGGTTTTGTTGGAGTCCATGAGCCTCCACGACAAAAAAAAATGGTGGGGAGGATACCACCCGTGGGTTGTGTGGTTTTGGTTTTAATGACATATATTTATTCTTGCGTAGATATATGCCTACACAAATCCTTATATACATTTCGTTTCCACAAACATTTCTTATGGCCGGTTGTGTACATGCAATATTGTATTGTTTTAAATGGGGGATATAACAATAGTGAAATAGTGGAAATGGTTAACACAAAAAACTACAAAATCCTTTTGTTGATATTTAGCCGATAGGCTATTTGTGTCAACTTTGCTTAGAATTTTTGTCAGCCTCACCGTTTTTAGGCTTCCGGCAATTAGGAAAAAGGTGGCGGGTGGGTTATAACTTTGGTCAAAATTTTCATCAGCCTCTCGAATTTTTGGCCTTTCGATGGCCATGAAAAAGGTGGTGGAGGCAGTTGTTGGTTGCTTTGGGAATAGGGTGGCATTTTTCAAGCTCCGTGGATAGAGAAGGCTGCGGAAATTAAACGTTGGTTCACATGAACATTAATTGTTTTATGCTTTGCATGTACTAGGGATCGCTATAATAACAATTGTTGTTTAACACCTTTGGGAACAAAAAAAATGCTTGGAAAATTTTCAATAAGGCATTATTTGGTGTTGTTCTATTGCTATACTTGATATGAGAGCCATGAGTAACAAGGGTAAGCTTCTCTAAGGGTGCAAGCTAGATTAAGCTCTGTGCAGCTTCTGCAAAGGTGGGTGGAGGTTCTTTGAGTTTTTTGCAAGGGTGGATGGTTGGAAATGCAAAAGAAAAGTGTCAGCTGTGATAATATTTTTCCCATTTCTGTGTAGGAAAGTTGGCGAGAAGAGGTGCATGTTGAAGAAACCCTTGGCAATATTGTTTTATTTTCCAGGCTATATTGCTTGATTTTCCATAAGGTACTGTTGATTTTTTCAAATACCTTGTCTGATTTATGGTTCGTGTTATGTGTGTATGGTTTTGTATGGATTTGATACTATGATTTTTTGTGGGTTTGTGTTTATGGTTTTCGTTATCTGCGTATGTTTGCAGGCTTGGAGAAACAAGGCAGCCTGGAGAAAGTTGGCAGAAAGAGGTTTGTTTGAAACAAGTGGCAAGAGGTGCATATGGAAAAAACCATTTTCCATATTGTTTCATTTTATTTTCCATGAGGTATTATTGATTGCTTCTAGTTTTGTTAAGGGGTTGTTGAGAAAAGACTATTGTTTGTGAAAACGAATATTGTTTGGTTTAAGGTTCGTGTTTTGTGTTTATGGTTTTGCATGGGTTCCTATATATGATTTTTTGTGTTTTGTGGGTTTCTTCATCTGGGCCTGTCTTTAAACCAATATTGTTTGATTTATGGCTTTCGATTTGTGGTTATGGTTGCAATGGAATAAAATAGTCAATCCTATACGCTTTGTGTTAGCTTCCATTAGGCATTGTCGATTATAGTACTGTTGCTTAAGCTATATTGTTTCATTTTGGAGAAGGTGCTGTTGAAAATGCTGTATTGGTTGTGTTAAGAAAGGAGTGTTTCTTGTATGGGTTTGTTACTATCAATTTTCGTAGGGTTTGTGTTTAATGTTTGCATTTTGTGGGTATGTTTGCAATGGAATACAACTGTTGAGGTTGTGGAGTTTTTGTCGATTGTTATTGTATAGCTCAAGCTATATTGTGGCTTTCTACATGTGGGTGGCTGTTGAAAGTAATGTTGTTTCATTTATGGCTTTCATTTTTTGGTTATGGTTGGAACAAAATAAAATAATTAATGTTGTTGATTCTATGTTTGGTTACATTAGGCATTATTGATTATTGTTCTCTTCCTTAGGCAATATTGGGTATATTTTAATATCAATATATATGTGTAAGATTAAAATTGTTAGGGTTATGGAGTTTTGGTCGATTTTTATTATATAGCTAGGGTTATATTGTGGCTTTCTGCATCTAGGTGGCTGTTGAAACCAATGTTGTTTGATTTATGGCTTTCATTTTTTGGTTATGGTTGGAACAAAATAAAATAATTAATGTTGTTGATTCTATGTTTGGTTACATTAGGTATTATTGATTATTGTTCTCTTCCTTAGGCTATATTGGGTATATTTTAATATCAATATATATGTGTATATATATACGTACATATGTGTACATATATACATATATTTATATATATATTAATTTTTTGTGGGTCTCTCTCTATGGCTTGCATTTAGTGGGTATGTTGGCAACGGGGAAAAATTCTTGACCTTATGCAGTTTTTATCAATTGTTACTGTTTTGATTTGCCATAAGGTATTGTTGATTGTTTCAAATATCTTGTCTGATTTATGGTTCGCATTTTGTGTGTATGGTTTTGCATGTATTTGGTACTATGATTTTTTATTTATTTATGGCTTCTGGGTTGTGGTTATGGTTGCAATGGAATAAAGTAGTCAATCCTATATGCTTTGTGTTAGGTTCCATTGCGCAATGTCGATTATAGTTTTTTTGCTTAAGCTATATTGTTTCATTTTGGAGAAGGTATTGTTGAAAAGGCTGTATTGTTTCAATTTTTGAGGTGGTTGTGTTGAGAAAGGAGTGTTTTTTCTATGCATTTGTTACTATCAATTTTCAAAGGGTTTATGTTTAATGTTTGCGTTTTGTGGGTATGTGTGCAATGAAATAAAATTGTTGAGGTTATGGAGTGTTTGTCGATTGTTATTGTATAGCTTGGGCTATATTGTGGCTTTCTACATGTGGGTGGCTATTGAAACCAATGTTGTTTGATTTATGGCTTTCATTTTCTGGTTACGGTTGGAACATAATAAAATAATTAATGTTGTTGATTCTATGTTTGGTTACATTAGGTATTATTGATTATTGTTCTCTGCCTTAGGCTATATTAGGTATATTTTAACATCAATATATATGTGTATATATATACATATATATGTATACATATATACATATATTTATATATATATATTATGGCTTTCATTTTCTGGTTATGGTTGGAACAAAATAAAATAATTAATGTTGTTGATTCTATGCTTGGTTCCATCCTCACTCACAGCTACCTTCAACAACAACATAAACCCAAAGAATGGCACCCAAAAATACATTTTTGATAACTACATAGACATTTGTTTCACAAACATACGTATGTATACATAGGCTGATTGAAATGAGGAAGAACAAGACAAGGGATGTTGTGGTAAATGGAAGCCATAAATGAAACAATATAGCGTAAGGTAGATGACAACAGTGAACAATGCCTTATGCAAAACAACATGAACTCAATAAAACTATTTTATTGCATTGCAACCATCGCCACAAAACAAAAGACATAAAAGAAACAATATTGTTAGCAACAGTCACCCAGATGGCCAAACCCATAAAACACTAAAAATCATAGTGACAAATCCATACAAAAACATCTGCAAAAAAAATGAACCATAAATCAAACAATATTGCTACGAAGAAACTATATACTCTGTTTTGAAGAGAACCCTATGAAAAAGGCAACAATATACCCTAAAACAGTGCAACCTATATAACATTAACTATTTCATTGGGTTGCAACTATCGCACACAAAAGCATGGCTCCCAACAGTGGCTCACATGCAAAACCCACAAAACACAGAAAGCTCCTAGTAACAGATCGACTCAAAACCTTCATTAGGAAAATGCGAACCCTAAATGAATCAATATTGGTTTCAATGGTAACCCAGATGCAAAAATACACCAAAAACACAACAGATTAACTATTTTGCAACCATTCACACAAAATAGAAGCCATAAATGAAACAATGTTGCCAACAGTCATGCACATGCCAAAACCATAAAACACAAGAAATCTTGATTTCAAGATTCACCAAAAACACACCAGATTAACTATTTTGCAACCATTAACATAAAACCAAAGCCATAAATGGAACAATATAGCCAATAGTCACCCACATTCCAAAACCCACAATTGTCGATTGTTGATGGCTAGCTTGGGTTGTTTCTTTTGGCTTAGTTTATTGCTATGCCATTTTTTTGTGCTTTTCAACAATCAACAATACCCTCTGGAAAATAACATTTACTATTTTAGAGATGCTTGAGGAATGCTTTTCTAAGTCTGTACCTCTTCTGTCACTGTCGCCTCACTGCCATCGACTACACCTCTTCCACTTTCGTTCAAAAAATCACCAAAATATAGCCTACAACCGGTTTCACAGAAATTTGACAGCCAATGATTGGACTTGCACCTTTACAAAAGCTTGTTCTCGATGCTCACAACTACTATATATGTGTACATATATATGTCTATATATGTATATGTATATATATATATATATACATATACATATATAGACATATATATATGTGTGTGTGTGTGTGTGTGTGTGTGTATGTGTGTATATATATGTGTGTGTGTGTGTATATGTATATGTATATGTATTGTTTCAAATTATAATATGCTTATGTTCAACAAGGACTCTATTTTTTGATTGATTTGCTATTGTTAATCCTCGAGAAGGCGCTATTGGGAACGCTATATTGTTTCATATTTCCAGAAGGTTTTGTTGAGAAAGGACCATATTTTTGGTTTGCTATGTTGTTGTGAATCTTTGTGGGTTTCTCTATGTGGCTTGCATTTTGTGGCTATGTTTGGAACGAAATGAAATTGTTAAAGTTCTACAACTTTTACTGGTGTTGTGTTTTTTTGTGGGCTTCTTTTAATGGATTCTGTGTTTTGGTTGGCTCCTTTTATTTAATGGATACCATTTTTTGCTCATGTTTGTAACATAATTATTTTTTTAAGATGGTGCAGATTTTGTTGATTCTTGTTGGATGGCTTGGGTTATATTCCTCCATTGGTTTGTTACTCTATATTTAAATGAAATAATATTGTTATTAACAATGATAAACCCATACAAAGAACATCCCTACAAAATCCAAGCCATAAATCAAACAATATTGGTGTGAACAAACTATATAGCTTTTTTCCCAACACAACCTTATCAAAAAGCTAACAATATACCCTAAAACAATGTAACTTGTAAAACATTAACTATTTCATTGTAACATATTTATATATATGTATATATATGCATTTATATACATACATATATATATATGTGTGTGTGTGTGTGTGTGTGTGTGTATTTATATGTATATGTGTGTATATATATACATATATATATATATGTATATATATATGTATATATATGTATATGTATGTATAGATGTGTATATATATGTATGTATATCTATATGTATATATAACGTCCAAAACATTGACTATTTTGTTGCGTTGCAACCATAGACAGTAAATGGAAGCCACAAATGAGACAATATAGTCTAAGGTGGACATCAACAGCATGAACTGCAAGACATTAACTATTTTATTCCATTGCAACCATTACCACAAAATGCTGAAAATCACAGTTATAGACCTATGTGAAACCTTTTGTGCAAAAGGGTGGTCTATATATAGCTTATGTGTATACATATCTATGTATATGTATATGTGTATGTATATATATGTATATATATGTATATGTATATATGTATGTGTGTAAAAATGTACATACATATATGTATATATATGTATATGTATAGTATGTATAGTATGTACATACATATATGTATATATATGTATGTGTGCAACATGTATTGTATGTACATACATATATATCTATATATATGTATACGTATTGTATGCATAGTATGTACATACACATATGTCTATATATGTATATATGTATATATGTATGTATATGTGTATACATATATATGTATATGTATGTATATGGCTATTTGTGTCAACTTTGCTCAGAATTTTTGTAAGCCTCCCAGATTTTTGGCTTTCTGATGGTCATAAAAAAGGTGGCGAAGGTGGTTGTTTGCTACTTTGGGAATAGGGTGGCATTTTTCGGGCCGCGTGGATAGAGAAGGATGGAAAAATTAAATGTTGGTTCGCATTAACATTAATTGTTGTATGCTTTGTGCGTGTCAGGGATGGTCATAATAACAATGGTTGTTAAGCACCTCGGGAAACAAAATGAATGTCTCAAAAATTTTATATAAGGCATTGTTTGGTGTCGTATTGTTGCTATACCTAATATGAGAGTTGTGAGCGATGAGGGTGAGCTTCTGTGAGGGTGCAAGCTATATTAAGCTTTGTGTAGCTTCTGTGAAGGTGGGTGGAGGTTATTTTATGTTTTTTGCATGGGCAGATGGTTGGAAAATGAAAAAGAAAAGTGTCACTTGTGATAATATTTTTCCCATTTCCTTGTAGGAAAGTTGGCGAGAAGAGGTGTGTTTGAAGCAAGTGGGAAGAGGTGCTAGAAGATTTTTTTTTTTGCATGGATTTTAAACTTTGAGGACAATATTGTTTGATTTATGGTTTTCGTTTAGTCATTATGGTTGCAATGCAATGAAGCATTCATTGTTATACAATCTATGTTGAATGTTGTCCTCTATATTGTTAGCCATTGGTTTTATTGTGTGTACTTTGGTTGGAATCCTTGCGAGCCTTTTTGGTTTTTGAGCTTCCTACCAAGCGAGGAAAATGTAGCGAATGGCCTTCCCTCTAAAAAAATCTTGGCCAAAATTCCCGCTATATCTAAATAGATGTGTGTACCATATTTTTTGTCTTGATATGCAATTATCTTGATCAAAATTATAAAGAGAACAAACATCCAAATTGAATTTTCCCTCATTTGCTTGAACGAGAAGGCTAGGAATTCAAACCTTTTGTTGGCTATAATATATTGCATAGTCCAAAACAAGGAATTATTATAGGCAACAAAAGCTTTGAATTCATATCCTCCTCAGCTAGTCAACTGGGGGAAAATGTTGTGTGGATGTTTGGTCTTTTGAATGTTGGTTGGTATTGAGATTAGTTATTGTATGGTTTGTGTGTGCTTGCAATACTTGTGATGATAGCTATTGTTTATTCAGTTGTATATAAAGTGTGAGATGAAAGATAGGTCTTGCTTTGTATTGTACTTAATGTAGGCGTTAGTGTGCATATAAATGAAACCATAATCAAAACAATATTGCTATCAGTCACCCACATACCAGAACCCACAAAATAGAAAAAATGTTGATATCAAGATTCACCAAAAAGATACCAGATTAACTATTTTGCATCCATTCACACAAAATGGAAGCCATAAATGAAACAATATAGCCAACAATCAACCACCTGCCAAAACCCATGGAACTATATAGTCTTTTGGACAAAAATTGACACAATGAAACAATATTGGTTTCAAGAGTCAGACAGATGAAAAAACTTGTAGAAAACACAAGAATTCAACACAAGAAGCGCAAAAAACAAAAAAGATGTTAAATTGGCAAGCCCATATTGTTTCAATTTTCAATCAGGTTTTGTTGAGAAAAAAACAAGTCTGTCTTTGCATGGCCTTCACACTGCAATTTTTTGGGTATGGGATTTTGTTTACTCATTCAACTTTGTAGCCATCCCTGCAAGGGAATTACATTGCTAACACTATTCAGGCTTTCCATATATATATATATATATATACAGGTACAAAAATATCATATATACACACATATAGTTTGTTGAGAAAAGAGTATACTTTTACTTTCATTCCTCATTGAATCTTTGTTGGTTCCTATCAATATATATATGTGTGTGTGTGTATGTATGTATGTACCACAACCATTACCGCTACACACACTTGCACCTTCATAGAGGCTTTCTCTCCACGATTACAACTACTATATATATCTACATATATACATGTCTATATATGTATATCTATATGATTTGTGTGTATTGGTGATGGTCATAATAATAGCTGTCATTTAACACCCCGAGGAACAAAACAAATACCTCAGAAATTTTCAACAAGCCATTGTTTGGTGTCGTTCTATTGCTATACCTGATATGGGAGTTGTGAGCGATGAGGGTAAGCTTTAGTGATGGTGCAAGCTGAATTAAGCTTTGTGCAACTTCTGTGAAGGTGGGTGGAGGTTATTCAACACATGAAACACAATAAAGAAACAATATTTCCTTCCACCAATGGAGGCTACATGAAAACCATAAACCAAATAATTTAGACTAAGCTACAAATAGGACAATAATCAACAATTCCCTTTCAAAAATAACATAAACTGTTTTAGAAATACTCGACGAACGGTTTTCCCAATATGCACCTCTTCCCACTTCCTTCAATTACACCTCTTCCCACTTGCTTTCTCTTCCCTCCATTATTTCTCCATGGCCTGCAAAAAATGAGCACAAAACTATCACAACCCACCATGGCTGTGGAAATTTTGTGAAGGTGGTTGGAGGTTATCTTATGTCAATTCTTATATATCTATCTATATATATATGTGTCTATATATATCTATATGTATATATTTATGTGTGTATATATGTGTGTGTGTGTGTGTTTGTGTATATATATATATATATGTATGTATATATATGTGTGTTTGTATATATATATGTATCTATATATACATATATATATATGTCTATGTATATATATGTGTATATATATATATATATATACACAATACATTATTGAAAATTGCACAAACATTTGCTTTATTCTCCAAGGACTTTAAACATAGATGTTACTTGCACCATCCACACTACACAAAAACCATACAATGACTAATGAAGATGCCATTTTTCTGGCCTCCTCTATCATCGTGCCAAATATTTTTTTTATTTGAAAAAAAACACAATTCAACACCTACTATACTGTTTCGGAGACCTAGAACCGCGAAGGTTGACGAAAATTCCAACCAATGTTTCCCATAGCCCAATGCTAATTGTTGTTGTCTAGCTTTGGCTATATAATTTCATTTGCAATGCATAATAAAATAGCTAATATTATAGAGTTAATGTTGTTTTCCAAAAGACATTCTTTTCAATAGAGTGGTGCTCAAGAGGTTGTATTGTTTCAATTTTTGATAGGGTGTTGGTGAATACATTTATGTAAGTATATCTATATATATACATATATATATGCAAATATATATGCATTGTTGATTGCACAAAGAGAAAAATAATTGTGCTTGGAAAACCAATTGATCGAGCAACAGACTAAAAAAGAAAACTAGATTATGTTAAGAATTTTATTTTGTTGCAAACATAGCCAGAAAATGGAGGTCATACAAAGAAGCCGACAAACAAACTGACATTGAAAGACCCATGCAATCCGCTACCTTGTTATCCCAAAAAAGGGTTGGAAAAAATTATTGCAAGTGACACTTTTGTTTTTCTTTTGGAAACATCATTGCCTAAAAACACAAAAAATAGCCTCTAACCATCTATACAGAAGTTTCTATTAAGTATTCCTTATGAAACTTACTATACAGTCCATCACTCTGACAACTTCTCTTTTGAGCTTGAAGAAATAACTAGGAATTTCTATTTAATGCATGCTTTCCCCATTGTTGATAGCTATCTTGAAGAACAAGCTAAACCTAGAGAATGACACCCAACAATGTGTTATCGAAAATTGAAACAATATAGTTTTTTTCTCAGCGGGACCCTTTGAGAAAGAAATCAATATAGCCATAGGGAAATGCCCTTTCAAATATTGTGCAAGCATTTGTTATCTTTGTGACTGGTTGAAAAGGCAGCTACTACTTATACCTATTGTCACTACATGGAAACCATACAACAATTAATGCTAATGCCATTTCATTGGCCTTCTCTATTGATGCAACAAATGCTTTTAATTTAAAAATCAAAACATAATCCACCACCTTCCTTTTCTAGCCACACTGAATGGAGGCTAGAAATGACACAATATAGCCTTATCTGGACAACAACAGTGAACAATTCCTTGTGTAAAATAATATCAATTTCATAACATTTACTATTTTATTGCATTACAGTTATTTTCACAAAAAATATTACTTGCAACAACAACCCATATGGAACACTCTCAAAACACAAAAAGCTTGTAGTAATAGACTGAATCAAAGCCTCCGCCACAGAATGTGAACCATTAATGAATCAATATTGTATACACACACACACACACACACACACACATACACATATATATCTGATAGTGAAAAATGCATTTTTGATAACAATATAAACTGTATAATATTAAGTATTTTATTATGCATCAAAGAGTGGAATATAGCCAAAGCTAGTGAACAACAATTAGATTGCATTATGGAGAACAACACAGACTATTTTAATATATTGCAACCATTTACACATAACAAAAGCCATAAATGAGACAATATTAATTTTTTGTGTGTGTAGATTTGTATGTATGCCAAGGTAGGTGTGAGTAATGTACATACGTATTCTTCCCAATGTTTACTATTTTCTCAAAAATAGTTCTTTGTCTAAATCTTGACATGGCATTCTTCAAATTAACTATTATATACAACATTGAAGCCTTTTTCCTAATTATTTCTTTTCCTTCGTACTCTTGGTGTTTCTTGGGAAAAAAAGGAGGGATTTTAAAATTGAAACTATGAACTTGGAATAAAAAATTGTATGTTAAGTATTATTTGAGTCATTGAATCCCTTATTATTAATCCTTTCCTGTCATATTGCTAATGCCCATGTAAAAAAATTGAGTGCCCATGTTGTGTTTTGAAGTCATAGACCTTCTAGTTAGCTGTCGGCGTTGCAGCTCTCTGATTTCAAAAGAACAAACACAACAATGTCAGTGGTCTCTAGCTCTTTCGAGGTTGGTGAACAATCCTCAAGCAACAGTCCTGTAAGTCTGTTTATTATTTACTTTATTGCTACTGCCAATTATATTGACAGTTTCTTAAGTGCACCAAAAAAACCAAGAATATACTTCATTTGAATTAATAATTACTATGATATATGTTCTAACTTATTTATATTTGAACTGTTTTTCTTTCTTCCCCTTCAATTTATTGGCCATTTTGGAGTAACTTATGTGTTAGAGGGGAAAATTTTCTCAGTTTCCACATGTGTCAATTGTATTACTGTTTTCTTTTAGAGTTGAGTCATAGTCATAAATATCTCATTGTTGCCACTATGTTGAGTTCAATTGCCTTGTAGGCTACAAATGTGAATCCATCCTTAACAAGTGATGCGATGTGATCTATAGATGTTGGAGATGCTCTCCCATATCCAGTCCTCCAACTAATGTCTTACCAAAAATTAGGAGGTGATCAAAGCCCAATCGGCTAGTACAAAGTCATCCTATCTAATGGAACCCACATGCAGATGGGAAATTTTCCTACAAAATACAATGACCTTTTGTTTACAGGGGAATTGAAAATAGGTTCAATTGTGTTCTTGATAAACTTTTTGTCTAGAAAGCTACGGGAATCGAGGTTTTATATAGTTCTACCTTGCTTGTACTTGTAGTTTCCTACTTCCTTGTTTTTGGGGGCTACCTTTTAAAGTATTTAATGTTTGTTTCATTCTAGGGAAATTGTCATACCATCCCTAGATGTCAAAATGATAGATTTCCATCTAATTGGAAAACCTAAATATTTGTTTAGACATCAAGAAGAACAAAAATTTGGTTGTGACTCGCCCTCCCCATCCAAATGAGCCTCCAACTTTGGAATTAATACATCCCCAAGGAAATAAGATGCTCTTGCATAAATTAGCCATGTTAAAGGGTTGAATGTTTACCAAACCAAATGGACGATAAAAGGTCGTGTAACAACAAAGAGGGATATGCACCATTATAGCAAGCAAGGGTGTGAGGGGAAGGTATTTAGCTTTGATATTATTAATGATGAGGGCACAAAGATATTAATTACATGCTTTAATGACATTGCAGATCTGCATTATGATAGGGTTGAGGTGGGACGTACTTATTATGTGTCAAAGGGATCGGTGAGATAGGAAGACAAAAAATTTAATAAGTTAAATAGCCAGATGGAAATCATTTTGGATCAAAAATGAATGTTAAAATGCTATGATGATGAGGCCTTTGTGCCATAGAAAGTATTTAACTTTAGCCCATTAAATGAAATTGCAAATTGCACTAATAACAGTTTAATTGATGTCATTGGCACTATGGTGCATGTGGGAATGGTATCAACTATACAAAGAAAAGATCAGTCCCAAACAACTTGAAGGAATATTAAACTTAATGATTTGTCATCCTTTTCAATTAATGTTAATTTGTTGGGCTCAAATTGGGAAGCAAAGGGTCATGAGTTGGTGAGGTTCTACACCCCTGGTTCAGCTCTAATCCTTGCTATTAAAAATGCACGTGTTGGGTAGTTCAATGGAGTTGTTCGGAACATAGCCGCATGGACTCTTCTATATATAAATCTTGACATACCAGAAGCACAACCATTGATCAAAAGAGGATATATTGATCCACCTACTGTTGAAAACCCCTGGGCAGTCCCTCAAAAGGTTGCTTTGGAAAATGGGAGAGTCACTATTGCATATATGTTGGAGCACTGCCTTGGCTTGCTAGAGACTTTTCAAGATACTCTCAAGGCAACAGTAAAATTTATAAAAACAGATGCATTCTGTTCTGCTGCATGCCCATTGGAGGTGAATGGTAGGAAATGCAAAAAAAAGTGTGAACAATCTGAGAAAAATACATGGTTCTGCCCAAAATTCTAGACAATAATAGCTGACTGTGACTTTTGATATTTATTGCAACTAAAGATAGAAGACCACACAAGCGAGCTTTGGGCAACTGCTTTTGATGAGGCTGCAACAAGCCTATTACAAATGTCAACAAAACAACTTTACATGTTGCAATATGAGTCGACCTCTGAAATGACTATTGAGGTTGTTATCAATGTTGTCACCTACACATTATTTGTTTTCACTATTTTAATCAAAACTCAAACTTATAATTCAGAAACAAGACTAAAAACAACAATAGTGAAGGTTGCAAAGGTTAAATTTGAAGCTGAGTGCAAGCTCTTACTATTAGATTTGTCTGCTATTTCTCCTGCCATGCAACAGTCTCCAGAGATAGTTGTCGTACTGCCTTGAACACCAAAACAACCATGGCTAATTGTGACTTTGCATATTTCTTATAGTTAATGTTAACTGTACATTTAGTTTGTTTTGTTCCCTTGCACTTCTTGTCACATCAAAAAGACCTTTCCTTTCTACTTGTATTGCTTTGTTTTTTGTTTGACTGGTTATATATTAAGACAATGAATTATAACTTATAGTGTTTAAGTAAAAAAGATACACTTGTTTTCTTTTCTATTATTCATGTTGCTTATAATTTCATTACATTTTAAGTGTATATTTATGATTTAACTTTATACTATTTATTTATATAGATTTCTTATCCTTTTTAAGATATGTATCGATGTCTACACTTGCTCATATATCTACTTGTGGACATAGCTGTATGTATGTATACATTTACGTATGCATATAGATAAATATACATGTACATGTAATTGAAATTTCCCTATGTATACAACTTTCTAGTACACATGTGTGTAGATATTTGTATGTGTATTGGATATCTATGCATATATGCATACATAATTCAATATTTACAAGTATCTGTGAGTTGTTTTAAAGAGAATGTTGTTTTCATCTTATTTACAATGTTCTTAGTGCATAGAATATCTTGACAAAGTTTTGTGTAGATATATGTGTCTATGATGTATTTGTCTATGTAAGTATCATGTCTGGGTATCCATCTAATGCTTTCCAAGTGTTCTTGCTACTACTTTGTGATTCCTAATGATAGTGCCATGCTAGATGTGGATATCATATGGTTATTGGCTATAATGTTTGTTACGTATGCCGTGCAGCTCAATCCACAACCCAGTGTTGAACAATGTGTTATTGAAACTACCATAAACTACTCAATTAGTTTGGTGAGTTTTAAATGAAAAGTATTATTGCTACCATTGGCAATATATGTAGCACATACATGAGAGAATTTTTTCCCATGGAAAGGTGTGCAAAGTGATGCTTGTTTCCTTTGCACAACCACATCAAATAACTCAAGTTATACAGGTTGCCTTGTTTTATGTAAGGGAGTGTGTATTGTTTTTCTCTATCTTAGGGTATATTTTTTCCTTTTTGGTAAGGTTGTATTGGGAAAGACTATATATTTTATTCAAACCAATATTCTTTGATTCATGGATCGGCTTTTGTAGTGTGTCCCCTATGATAATTTTTTGCTAGTGCTTCTCTCTGAAAACAAGCCAATGGTTTGCATGGGTTTGTCAACATGAATTTATTTGTGTGCTTCTTTGTATGGCCTCCATTTTTTGGCTATGTTTGCAATGGAATACAATTCTTAACATAATCTAGTTTTTTTTTGCGGTTTGTTTGTTGCTCGCTACCCTCAATTTTTTTTATCCATTGGTTTTCCAGTCACAATTTTTTTGTGCTTTTTGCAATCAACAATGCATGTATATGTGCCTCTTTAGAAAGGATCATATTTGTCTCAGAGGTTAGGCATACAGAAAGATTGAACTGAATAGCAATTAACTGAATTGCTCAATTGAACTATGTAGCCCTACCTTTGTATTTTGCTAGAAATTGTAGGATACATACCAACAATTAGAGTCCACTGTAAATCAAACAAGATCTTCTCCAACAAAATTCTTCATTATCATCATTATCAAAATTTTCTCTTCTTTATGGTAAGTGAATTGCTTCTTCTTTCCTCTTCACCTCTATGCATATAGAATCTGCACCCTGTCTAAATTCACTTCATTATCATTTTTTATATGTCACATGTAATTGTGCTACTACATATATTTTGCTTATAAATTATAGACCTGTTGATGGTGTTTTATGCACAGCAACAACTCAGACAGAATGTAATATTCTATCTCTCTTGAAAGGTAATCTTCAACAATAAAGTACTGAAAAATCACCCCAAGGTCTCTCGGGTGTTAGGTCATAACAATGTATAAACAACTTAGATAAATGTAAAAATGCTGGGAATCACAATCAGACCTTACTACAAGCAAACTGTATCTTTCCACTTATCAGATCTTGCAATATGATGATCTTAGATCCTAAATCTAACCAGATAATAAAGAAATAGAAAAAGATAAGGGTGCAAGGATTTGATAAAATCTAAACTATTCCTAAAATGAACAATGCAAATAATCAATATTTGGAATGGACCAATCTCGAACAACCAATTCTTGCTTAACCCACAACGCAATATCACAAGAACAGTGCAATCTTCTAAGGTATACAGATTTTCAAACCATAGATATGCATCTACAATCAAACTTAAACACAGATAAATATTTGGTCTAGGTTGACTTCACCAGCCTACTACAATCAGATAGTTACTGGGAGTATAGACCAGAGATTGCTACAAACATTCCAAATATGAAATCATAGACACCATTCACCAAATTGAAACTAATCTATTTCTGAATATTAAACCCTAAATCTTCAAGCAATTTAAAAGATAAAACAACAGGAACCATGCAAGATGGAATAACACAAAATATTGCACCAGGAAAACCACAATGTCTTCAGTTGTATTAATCACCAAAATGCTGCAACAATTCCACTGTTTTGATATAGTATTTGCTTCAAGAAATTGAATACTACTCCTATTACAAAAATACTCTAGCTTTTGCTCTTTAATTTCTAATGTCTCTTCTAGCTAACCCTTACAATGAGGCAAGAATGCCCTTTTATAGAAAATCTCAAAACATGTCAGCCCAGCCAAACATCTACAGAAATAAGAAAAATTGCCCAAAACAAGTCATCCAAGGAAGAAAAATCAAACTAAGGCATACATTAAATGCCATCATCCAGGTCGGCCTTGACACAATCTTCAATGCAGCCCTGTCCAATGCATGCCCCATGATAATAGGGAAGCACAAATCTTGAAATGGGCATTAACTGCCACTCCCCTTATCCTTTCTATGTGCCGATGACCCTTGGACCCTCAAGAATATTCCATCCAGTTCGGTGATAGGTGGCAAAGGTAATATCCTAAGCCGTCATTTAATGGAGTCAATTTCCTCCTTGGACTGGTCAAGAATCTTATTCCAATCTTCCTTGCTGGCTAGATACTTATCCATTACAGCCAAGTAGGTAGCTGCATCATCCAGCTGGTGGCTGGTTACAACACTTTCCGCATCAGGAGCATAGACTTCATGCCACCACTCCCTCAGCTGTTCCAGGCTTAGATATTTTGGATCTATCTTCCTCCAAGCATTTCCTTAATCTTTCATTTTCTTTCTTCAACTCCTGCTTGGTCTGGGTCTCCTTCCTCAACCTGCCAACAATTACTGCACTGGACCCTTCAAACTCTTCTATATCCTACTCCATGGAAGCCGGTCCAAGGTTAATGGTTTGCACATTGTAGTCTTGACCAGTGACTTCCTCTCTTGTCTTGTCCGCGGCAAGAGTGGCAATGTGGATTACCCTGTTATTCGTTTCATCTCTTTCCACCCTTGAAACCACCTTTGCTATCTTTCTTCTCTTTCCCTTTTCGATTTTTGATAGCATCTCATCCCAATCCAAGGGAGTATCTTCAATAACCACTTGCTTCTTTCTTGCAAGCTCCTTTTCTAGCCAGTCCGGGGCTGCAGGCTCCACCCGGATTCCTTCTGTTTTGATTTCTTCTGATTGTTCTGTCACTTTCTCTTCTTCCTCTATAGCTACTTTATCATCCTCCTTCCCAAGAAGCTGTTCACTTTGATCAATTTCTTTGAGCTCCACCTCTTGCCGCACCGGTGATGGGGTTTTAGCAGGAGTATCCTCCTCCTTCTCAAGTGATCCATTTCCCTTGTCACTTTTCAAGAATCCTCATATTGGACCAGTGGAGAAGTATGTTGTTCCTCCTCCTCAACTTCTAGTTCAGATGCCTCACCAAAAAGTGTCCCTTCCCTGAAGGGTTCTGCTTCTCCGCTAGTTTCAGGCTTCTCTGGAATCTCCGGCTCAGGTATGTTTGGTGGAGGGGAAACAGCCTTAGGTGGCTCCTCAACTGGTAACTTTGGGGTAGAGTCCTTCTTTTGTATAGTATCCTTTGGAGAGGGAGTCCTAGATCTCCTTGTGTAGACTTTAGCTTTCTCCCCTCCTAAGCTCTCCACATCAACAATTGGAGGCTCATCCTTTGATGCCTCTTGACTCTTCTTCTTTGAGGTTCGGGTTGTTCTTGTTTTATTTGGTGGTGGGGGAGCATCTTCCTCTTCTACTTTTCCCAAGTCTTCCTCATCAGAGGACTTGCTAATCGTCAAGGTATTCCACCTTCTCTTTCCTTTTGGCTTCCTCTTCACCTCGGGTTCACCTTCTTTAGGGCCTCTGATCTTAATCTTGAAAGGGGAGCTCTTGGCAGTTTTCCCTTTGGGGTCATCTTCCCCAGATTCCTCTGAAGTAGACATGGGGTTGAGATTGCCCATCAAATTGAAGGTGCAGGTTACCTTCTCATTTTCCAACTCCCAAACTTTGTGTTTTAACCAAGAGAGAGTGAATTTCATCACCGGGGCCATTAGATCTTCCAATTATGTAACCTTGTCCTCATTCCAATTGATATCCCCAACCGGCCTGTCTTTCACAGCTTCATAGGCGTGGTCCTGCACCAAGTTTCCATCATCTTCCAGTTGATCCAGGATTAACTTGACATTGTATTGTCTGACTGCCTCCACAGGGAGCCTGGAGTATCTCTTCTTTCTGGCCTCAAGGTCATCTTTGATATTGACCCAATAATCCTCTAGGTCATCCTTATGCCTATACTCCCTAGTAGCTTTCTTCTGTGCTTCTCCAGTTATGTCAAAGTTCATCCTTTTGGAATGGAAGGAGAAACCATATGCTGCCAGTTCTTCTCCCGCAGTATGGGCTGATTGGATAGAAGGGCACATTTCTGCCACACCGATTCCAAGAGGAAAGTCTCCACCAAAGCCTATCTTGTGCTTTTCTCTCTTTACCACAGCATCAAATTCACAAATCTGCCTAACAATCTCTAACAAAATAATGTGGTCAGTAGGATACCGAGGTAACCTGTAAGGAGCAACCGGGCATCCATCAATTCTGAGGTAGGTGAAGGTGGGGAATTGGATGAACCAGGCTTCGTAATTCTTTATTAGCCCTTTGGCTCCATCGGACAATCTCATGTGCTCAGCATTCTGTAGCATTCGGGTGATATGCATTGTGAATGCATCGTTAGCCATTCGGTAGTCTTTATGTCCAAGATGCAACTCTGGATAAACTTCATAGATTATGTCCTGACCCAACGTCCCCTATGGATTCAAACCCCTGTATGGGTAGAATCGGGCCAGTACATACACCACATATGAGGACATGGTAAATCTTTTAGTCTCCAGGACATTCTTTAGTTTCCTGCCAATTTCAGAGCTAATAAGCCCGACCCAATGATAATTGGTGCCCTGTTCAATCTTGCTAATCACGTGCACCATCCAGTTTTCCAATACTCTAGCAGTCTTCAACCCTACCACCCTGCTCAGAAATGTTATTGCATCATATATATGTGATTTGAATTTAATCCTATGCAATTGTTTGGGCAGTTTGGAGTGGTGCGACTTCAGCTTCTCCAACCAAGAGTTAATCATCTGTTGAGCCTTGGCTGGCTCATTCTCATAGTATGTTTTGGCTGTGTCAATGTTTAGAGTACATACAGAAGGTAGATTCAGCATGTCGAAGGCTTGTGTAATAGAGACAGGACTGAAGTTCACCAGAACTCTTCCCTCAGTACTAACCACCCTTTGTGCATCAAAATCATACTGCCTGACACACTTAAGAATCAGCTCATAGCATTGAATTGTCGGAGGGAAGCCTGCTACATGCACTAGTCCAGATTTCATCATTCCTTGCCTCAGGGCTAACAGGTCCTTCTCCGCTGTCCTTTGCTTAAATTCTTCATACCTCCAGGCTCCCACATTGGTATCAGATACTTCAGACCATACAGAGGATAACTTGCTCTCAGGAAGCTGGCTCTTCATATCCATTCTCAGTCATTCTGCCTCAGAAATGGATGACCCTTCTGCCCTGCCCTTAGATTTTTCGGTAGCAGCCTTGCTTGATTCGGCCTGCACTCACAAAAGACACCATTAGTATTCAATTATTAGGCATATTCTACCAAAATATCAACATAAAATCATAAAAACGATCAAATCCTTGAAGATCCGGAGAAAAAAGACAGTCCGAGAAAATCATGCAAACCGGGAAAATACCGTCGGGGTTGAATTTCGGAGAAATCCGACCCAAACGGATTCCTGCTGCCAAAGCATCATTAGTCAAATGGATCATTAGTACGAATGAAAGATCAAAAGATAATCATGAAATTCACTTCATGGCAATAAGAAATCAGCATTTAACAATCATTCCATTAGTCCTATCATCAAAACATCAAAAAGGACAAAGCCAGATAGGAAATCCGGAAAAAAATCCGGATGGAACGGATTTTTGCGGACAGCTTGAAATGTTCCGGTAATTACCCCAGCCCGTGGAATAAGCCCAAACCGGGAAAATCCGAAAGCGGCGGAATTTCGCGAGGACCTCAGAAACCCAATAAACAACGAAACACAAACCAAAAGCCAAATGATCACGGGATCTCCCCCACCTGAGTTCTAATGGTCTCAAAATTGACAGTAATCAACAAAACTCAAAATGTAAAGGATTTCAAATTCTCAAAAGCTCTCAAAGGACAAGTCCCTATGCCAAAACAACGATGCCCTAATTTAAATAACCAGACCTCTGCCATTAAAATTAGGGGAAACTTCAAGGTTTAAAATATTAGTTAATGATTAACCTTAAGCACCTCGAATCCTCACAGGGCAGGGGTCAGCGTAATAAAAGGACAAAATTGACCAATCATAATGAATTTTTCATTCTGGGCCAAACACCGAAGAAAACCCTAACCTTGCACCATATGACGGACCTCACACTAAGAGGGTGAATAATCTAACCCAGAACCCCTCAAACGGACGCACCCGTTATCTTAATAGGAAAGTACAAGCTCACAGGGCATGGGTAATGTGGTTTCCCAAAGAAACGGGCCAAACCTTAAATTCTATAAATACGAGATCAAAACCAAGCAAGGGCTGACCCGAAATTACCATCACTCAGTGCAGAAACACATAATCATCATGCGAACAAATGAAAGGGGCCAACGACAACCTACCATGGATTAATGCGGATGAAATTCGAGCTTGAGGAAGAAACCACGGAGCAAATGAACACGCCCAGGCAACGCAAATCTAGATACCGACGTCCAACAATCCACACTCAAATGATTTAGGACCAATCTTCAAAGCTCAAACGAAAATCTTAATCGCCAGAGCAATCAGCAAGTGAGCAACGAAGTCAGAATGATGTTCAAAATGCCCTAAATCTGCCCATATACCCATCTGAGCAAAGGTACCTCGGTTATTAATGAGCGACAAGACACTTCTGACAAATCCGGAAACCCAAGCTCAAAACAGAATTTTGAAAAATCCCAAGATACGCGGAAACACATATTTTGCGAAAATGCAGAACCCGGGGAAATGACGAAGACCGAGATTTTGGCAAAGTCTGGGAAAATCCGCCAGGACTGGAAAATCCCGGATCCAGGCAGAAACCTGGAATCGGAGAATCCAGCCAGGAACAAACAAAGAACCAAGGCCCGGGAAAATCCGCCGGATCCGGAAAATCCCGGAATCAGGCGAAAATCCAGAGTTTTCCTAAAACTCAATTTCAATCAATTCAAGCCTCAGGGCAAGGTCAAGGCTAGCAAGACCAACACATCAAGACCTCAAAATGATAAGTCCAATAAAACCAAAAGTCGAAAACACCAGAAAAGAGGGTCCCTACTCCAAGTGGGGCGTGTGTGCAAAAACTGCACAACAAGACCCACTTAAATTTTGTGTTTTAGATATTGCTTTCCACTAAAACATGTATGCAGTACCAAAGTTCACAGTTCGCTTCTATGTAGGTATATTCCACTGAAATGATTTTAGATTACAACTACATTGTATTCGTATACAAGATGTAGGGCTCCCCAGAAATGCTAAATGGACTTACGATTCCACATTTGCATGTTGTATGGCCTTCACCTATATTCCATTTGTATACAATGTAAGCCTATGTATCTTTTTTTCCATTTCTCATTTCACAACTCCATGTCAAATTATAAAAAAATGTATAATGTTGATTTCCACTAAACAAATTCCCTTAGGTGCTAGAGCATTTCCTTCACCATTGACCAAAGTGGTGGACAATTAATGTTACTGCTTGAGGGTTTGGTCATAGCGAATGATGCTCCATGACCTAATATGGTAAGGTGGAGAGCAAGATTCCTTTCTATGTCCAAACTTCAACCCATTCCGTGCACAAGGCATTTCTAGATTTTATTTACTTACTGTGTTGTACTACAACTCCATTGCATCTCATTTGTAATTAATTTTATAATTCTTTATATTTTGTCATTTTTTTTATTGTCTACCAACTAAGACAATTGTCCTTTGCAGGCCTTTTCATGCGATTAGATCTTGTATTAAGTCATTGGCGGCTAAAACTTTGCTCTCACCATTGATCATAGTGGTGGATGGATTATTTTCTTGCTCAGGGGTTTGGTGAGAGTGCACGACACTCCATGAGCCAATATGGTAGGGTGGAAATCGAGCCTTTTTTTTTTTGTGCATACTACATTCTGCCACACACACTAGGTATGGCTAAATTATAATCACTCCATTCATCCCATTGCAAGTAGAGAGAAAATCATCTATTATAAAATATAGAACTTTGATATATTTTTATTTACATATTGTCTATCAATAAAGTGTGCTCATTGCACTAAAATTCACACTTTGTATACACATAGGCTATATATGGTTTGACCTTTGCACTAAAAGTTTTGCATAGGAGTCTAGCTATGAGTTTCAGCTTTCCGCTACAATGGCTGTAATGGAACAAAATAGTTAATGTTATGAGGTTCATTTTGTTTTTTCATAATCAACATACTAAACTTAACACTTTTTTTTAATTCTTGCAGACCATATTCCAACCATAATGCAATATTTGATGGACTAATGTGTTACAAACAACCTTTTAGAATAATGATAGGTTTTGTAAAATTGAAGTAACAATGGTCAATTACACAATCAAATCCTAATGTACTCTATATTGATTGTAATAAGCAATATTCATTTCACCATTTATCAGAGTGGTGGGAAATGTATATTCTTGCTCGGGGGTTTGGTGAGAGTCCATGAGGCTCCATGACCCAATATGGTAGGGTGGAGAGCAGGCCTTATTGTGTTGAGTTTTATTTTATATTTTTAATGTAGAAATTGATATCTTTCTAACATAGTACTCATAAAAAATTCATATGTTTTAGGTGATGGTTACAACATAGTGAACTAGTTGATCTTATACATTGTATGTTAGATTCCATTGGGAATTTTTGATTATTGTTCTCTTTCCTAAGCTATATTGTTGCATTATTGAGAATGCGCTATCGAAAAGGCTATGTTGTTTCAATTTTTTATAGGGTTTTGTTGAATTGTTGTCAATTCCCTCTTGCTCTCCCTTTATGCTTTGCGTTTTGTGCTTGAATTTTTAAATTTCCTCACCAATTGTCTAATTGCTCTTAGCTAGTTTTACAATCTGTTCATATTCACAGTTGCTCCAAAAAACATGCTCCTCCCTTGGGAGAGATTGTTCCAGAAGTTGGGTGTTGATATTCTAGTTTATATGCTAAATAGATGGACGAGCTTTGTGAATGAAGTTCAAACAACTATGAAGATGAAGTGATTGTAAGTGTGGCTATCAATAAACATCCCACTTCTTGAAATCTCTTTCCCAACGGAGAATAGCGGATGACGCTCCATGACCCAATATGGTAGGGTGGAGAGAAGACCTGCTTTTGTATGTCCAGACTTCAATCCATTTCGTACAGAAGGTGTGCCTATATTTTATTTACTTACTGTGTTCTACTACAACTACATTCCATCATGTTTGTAATTAATTGTAGAGGTATTTATATTTTTTGATTTATTTATTGTCTACTAATGGTGCATGTTTATCACACTAAACTTCACATAATGCTTTCATGTTTACAGCTAGCCATAACCCAAACAACCATGCTTTGAAGCCCTTTTGATGCAATTAGATCTTCTACTAAGTCATTAGCAGTTGAAACATTGCTTTCACCATTGGTCACAGTGATGGAGAATTTAGTTTCTTGCTCACTGATTTGCTCAAAGTGCACGACACTCCATGGGACAATATGGTAGGGTGGAAATCGACGGGTATGTGCAGGATCATCATGGAAAAAATAGGCCCTTAAGTGGCAAAAAATTTAGAAAAATAAAAGTTGGGCAACTTGACGTAAAAATTTAAATAAGTTATCTATATTATTTCAAAAATATGTAAGAATAGAATCTCTAGCAAACTTAATATAGTTTCTAAACTACTAGGTCTTTTTAAAAAAAAAATCTATTTGGTGAAAATTTCAAATTTCAATTCAGTAGTACTTAAATTTCAGGGAAAAAATAAGAAGTAGGTGTCTTCTACCACCCTAACCACGATAAAATGATAATATTTTTTTATAATATTTTAGACATAAGTAGAGGACTCATGTTTGGATGTGTTGCATATTTTATTGTAAATTTTTCCAAGTAAATAATTAATTATGATTTTTATTACAAATTTTAAAAAATATAAAACTTGTATGTCGACCACCTTAACTTGGTCAAAACTTCATGAAATTCAATTTTTGTTTTTTAATCCTATAGTATGTGAAGCATAGAATGTGATGCATGTTTTGGATTCCAAAAATGTGATACCGTTTGAAATCTATAGATGTTTTTCAATCAGCCTATCAATTAGGACTTAGTAATTCAAATAGAAAATGAATAATAATTATTTATTAAATTCAAAGTAAAGAATAATTTATATTGGTGGAAAGCTGAGAATCTCCTTTAAAAACCCTTTTCATTTCATCAATTTTGGGTAAAAAAAAAGCCGTCAGCCACATACCCTACAAATACCCATCATATCACCACTTTTTGGCCCATCTTGATCTTGCACATACCCCGACCCTTGTTTTGTTTTGTACTACTGTATTTTGTCACATGCACTAGGTATGGCTAAACTATAATTGCTTCATTTGTCCTCTTGCAAGCACAGAGCAAGATATGTATATTATAAAATATAGAACTTTGATATCTCCTCATTTAGACATTGTGTATGAATTAGACATGATCATTGTACTAAAATTCACACTTTGTATACAAATAAGTTGTATACGGTGTGGCCCTTGCAGTGAAAGTTTTGCATAGGAATCTAGCTATGAGTTTTAGCTTCCTATTGCGATCAGTGTAATAGAGTAAAATAGTTAATGTTATGCAGTTCATTGTGTTTTTGCATAATCACCACACTAATTTTACATGTTTTTGTTTTTTTTGCAGACCATGCTCCAATAATAATGTAGTATTTGATGAACTAATTTGTTACAAACAACCTTCCTGAATAATGATAGTGACTGTAAAATCAACAACAATGGTCAAATAGACAATCAGATCCTAATGTACTCTATATTGATTGTAATACGCAATATTCATTTCACCACTAATCATAGTGGTGGCCAATCTATATTCTTGCTTGGGGGTTTGGTGAGGGTCCATGAGGCTTCATGACCCAATATGGTAGGGTGGAGAGCAGGCCTCATTTTGTTGAGTTTTACGTTATATTTTTTATGTACAAATCGCTATCTTTCTGACGTATGATTTAGAAAAAAATTCATATTTTTAAGCTTATGGTTACAATGGAGTAAAATAGTTGATCTTATACACTTTATGTTAGATTCCATTGGGAATTGTTGATTATTGTTCTCTTTCTTATACTATACATCACACAAATAATTAAATTGTTTTAACCAAAATTTATCTACGGGACTTTGTTGCTAGCTACGAAAAGATCCTTAGTTTGTATCATAAAGAATTGATGCAATGGCCAAATTATGGGGCAGCCTTATATAATCATGAATTCAACTAATAGTATGCCACAATTATTATTTCCCATCTAAATACACATTAGTAATGTCATCAATTATTTAGACATTCGACCTTATCCATAATAATATTATATTTTGATTAACTAATAAAACTTAATGATATTGGTATTATTTTTAGATTGTTTTAACTATAATTCATCTAGGGTACTTTGTTACTAGCTACGAAAAGATCCTTAGTTTTTATCATAAAGAATTGATGCAGTGGCTAAATTATGGGGTGGGCTTATATAATCATGAATTCAACTAATATTATGCCAACATTATTATTTCCCAACTAAATACAAATTAGTAATGTCATCAATTTAGACATTGAACCTTATCCATAATAATATTATATTTTGATTAGATAATAAAACTTAATGATATTGGTATTACTTAATGAAATCTTTTCATATTTAATAATAATATTTTTTGTTTAATTAACAACTTAACTACATAATATTATTATTTACCCCACCAAATAATTAATTGAATGTTAGTACAATTGTTCTTTAACCAAACCTCTATATGTGTATATATATATTCCACAAAGTTACTTTTTCACCAACTACTACTTACAAACTTTATCTTTTATATACATATCCTCCTTTCAACCCATTAGGGTTAACACCCTCCTTCAGTACCCATTATAATTTCAAATAAGATAATGACGATAAACTATAAGGTAAAAATGGGATACAATATTGTTTCCACTCAATCACTTTAATTATCGCCTATAATATATCTAGCCATCCATTGTATTGTTCGTTAGATTTCCTAATATGTAACTATATTGTCTGCATCTGCTACGACATATACCCAATGTTGCATATGCCTTTCATAGCTATTGTGCCCACTTATGCCATTCACATTCTAATGTTCTTCCATGGTCACTGTCTACACATCAATTGCCTTTCATGTTGCTCTCCACCTATTGGCTCATTGTTGTGTGTTACTACATGGAACTGCTAGTTTTATATATCCCAATGTTCAAACTATGTTATTCGTTTTGTGATCATCCATAGGTATACATTTATATACACATGGATACACATATATATTTTGTTACATGTTTATGTGTAATTACTACTTTAAATATATGTATGGTTATACATGTATATTCATATATACTAATATATTTGAGCTTGTATGTATACTCCTAGGCTATGCAAGTACATTCAAGTTCCACAACCCAATCACTTGCAGAATTTAAAAAGGTTAAAAGTCAATAATGAAACCATTTGTACTATAGCCAACATAGAGAGGAAATTTGTGCGAAGTGTCATACAAAATACAAGGAGCAAAGGCTAACTAAACCATGCAGAGTTGTAACTCTTCTTGTTGTAGTGCCCTCCGTTTCGGTCGTCATTGATGTCAAGTAAGTTGTTAGTAATGACATGATGATGTGGTGATTTTATTATTTAATTTAATTATAAGGTTACCTGTTTTATTTGGAATTAAATAAAGAATTAGATTTAATAATAAACGTAATTTAATTATCTTTGGGAGTTAGTTATTTAAAGTAATCAGATTAGATGAGGAAATGTAATTATCATTTAATGATTAAATTCAATTAATAAATTTAAAAGTGAGAAAATATTAGAAAGGATTAAATATTAAAATTTTACTTAAGTTTGAATGAAGGTAAAAAACGGGAAAAGCCATTAAAAGTTTGGTAGCTAATTATAATTGATAAGTTAATTATCTTGCGAAGATAATAATGTTAATATGGTAAACAATGTGACAAAATAAATTCTAAGAAAATATTATTAATGTTTAAAATGAATTAAATAAATTAAACTTGAATATTATAAGTAAATAAATAAATAAATACTAACTAAATTTAGCTTGTGAATGGAGGAGGTTGGGAATTGGTTCTTGATTTGTAATTGACCAAGAAAGAAAATAAGGGGGAAGCCCAAAAGGAGTTTCAGGGGAAGTTGAAGGAAAAACCAACTAACCTAATCAAGAAAGGAAGGGAGGCGTGAAAGAAGGGGGGGAAGAAAGGACCAATTTCTAGAATTACAATCTCAGAAGGAAGTGGTGGAGGGAGAGAGGATGCAGTAAAGTGCAGGAAGGGGCAAAAGGAGCTAACCGGAATTTGAAGAGATCCCTCAGGTAGGTAGTGCATAGTCCAATCTATTCCAATGATGAAACCCTTGTTTCAGTCTTAATTTGAATGGTGAAAATAGAACCTTTTTATAATTCAAATCTGTGGCATTGTGTTCAGCAGTATAGATTGATTTTATCATATTTTTTTTAAAATCTACGCTTAAAGTCTCATTTAGGTTTCAGATCGACTTATCTTAAATCCTTAGCTATGCAAATTTATTTTCATTTACCTCTGTATATGTAGTATTTCTTAATTTCTTCTAGCAAATCATATCAATGGTGTTTGTAAATCCTTTAGCTTAAGTCTGTAGGAGTAGAGTTGGTCATGCGTGATATCCATTAGTATCTAGTTTTAAATTTCAAGATCCATGTTTCTGCCTGTGGTGAATTTAGGCTATCTACCCTAGAGTAGACTGAATTTTAAAATAAAAATAAAAATAACGATAAGATTAATTCGCCATAGATGGAAGACAATTCACTCTCGACACCTTCAATTAATCGATGCATGTTTTGTTTGGTTCGGTTATTATTGTTTCCTCCTGCTTCATCATTTGCTCTCACTCAGAATCCTTTTAGCTGGTTGTTACCCATTCTAGGAGTTGTCTCTGTGAATAGTGGAATTGTAAGTATTCTAGCTAGTTGTTACCCATTCTGGGAGTGATTCGAACCTGTCTCCTCTTGGGGCAGGGTTAAAATCATTGGATACATGAGGTTGACAATAGAATGTGTGTTTAGTTCAAAAAAAGAAAAGTTGCACATTAATTTTCCTTCTCTTAAGTCACGTACTTGCACCTCATCTTTCTTTTCCCTTTAGTCTTGCGAATAACATTTGAGATTTGATGATAATGTGAGTAGATGGCGATATTTCCAAATTCCAATATTCACTTTCTAATATACCTGGCAGCCTGTCACAGTTTCAGCATTTAGAGTTGAGGCATTGTACAGAATTAAATAGCCTCCCTGAAACCATTGCCCTTTCACAGCTACAAATTTTTTATTTGCAAAGTGTAGTAAATTAACTAGCCTTTCTGATTTCATTGTTAACATGTCTCAGCTATGGCACTTGAACATAATAGGAAGTTTAGAAGTTTAAATATATGTCTATTTTTCTTGGGCAGCGTGTCACAGCCGCGCACCTAAACTTATAGGAAGTTTAAAGGTTTAGATAATTTCTCTATTCTTTGCCAACCTGTCACATCTGTAACACTTGAAAGTAGAATTTTGTAGAGGATTAAATAACCTCCATGATACCTTTGTTAACCTATCATTTCGGAAGCTTTTGAGCAAAATAGGAAGCTTTAAAGACTTAAATAATCCTGCTGATTCTTTTTTCAATCTATGGATGCTTTTGATCTTTAAGTTGTATTGCTTTTGTTTTGATATAATGTTCGTATTTAAGTCATTTTCTTTGAAGGAGAATTAGTTATTAAGTAAATAAATGGGACTAAGTTATAAGAAAATAATAATAATTATTATATTTATTTATTAGGTTATGTTATTTTGAGGAAGATTTACTTATCAAAGGCCCTGATCTTATTAAATAAATATAAGAATGGGGCTAAGACTGGATAATAGGGAAATAAGCCAATTATGTTTTACTAAGGGATGATTAGATCTTATTGGTGTTAATTGTATTTTGCTTCTTCTTTTAATCCATCTAACATTGGCAACTTATGCGCATCGCTACTAAGGTGAGCTGTCAAAAAGGCACGAAGGTACATACATTTTGTAAGTTCAATTATACGAATCTAAGCAGGTTTATTTGATAAAATGATAGAGCAATGTATTTTCTTTAGTATTTCTTATATGTTTTATTTTTTCACGTTTTAACCTTCATAGTAAAATCTCGTCTTATTTTTAATAACTTGTAGATTATTTTTTATGTAGTTGGTTACTTAGAATAAATATTGCTACAATTACTTGTGAATTATAGTGCAAAGGAATGAATTAGATTTATTAGGTAGTTAAGTTGGAGAGTTATGTGTTGCGTTAATGTGTAAGTTAGTAAAGTGACTAGAGAGAGAGTTTCCTTATGTAATTTCTGATAATTTGGGTAACATTGATAGATTAGTTTATTCTTAATTTGATTAGTTTCAAGTGGAATAGTTAAATTAGAAATAATGAAAAGTAGAGTTTTGTATGTTGTTGATGTTTGTAGATAATATTGGTGATATGGATTATTTCTGTTTAGGTGGGAGAATTGATTTATAAGATAAATGGAAGTAAATAAATTTGAAAATTTTAATTAATTGGGTATTATGATAAAGGTTAGTGAATGATTGTAGATTCGATAAATGTTTTGATTAATTATATTTAGTTAAACAAAGGGCTTATGTAAATGAATAAAATTAGATGATCTCTTCTAGGTCAATTTCCCTCATATTCTTTTAATAGTTGATTTGTGGGTTTTTATAAGAATAGTCCTAGAAAATGCTTGTGATTGACATCATGATCAAATTGTTTGTTTGAGTGGGTTGATCTTTGAAGGGAGATTGTTGTTATAATGTGTAAATTGGAATATATTTGTTTCAATTTGTGTTTGGAAGAGTATGCTTGAGAATTAGTGTCTTATGGCTTAAGAACATCAAATTATATCTTAACTTCGCAATATTGTGATATCCTTAAATGATGAAAATGGTTGATCGTTAAAATAATGTTCTTTTTAGATGGTTTCAAGTTACTTCTTATTGAATAAATGGATATATTGTATTTGAATTAGTGGTTTTATGGATTGTTTTGGTAGATCCTTTCAATGTGACTTTTCGTGAGTTGATTTTGAGTTAGGGACTTTCTCTCATTTAATTTACATTTCTATATGTTTTCTTTTGCTCTTTACCTAAGTGGTAAATTGGTTAATGTTATCTTTGTCATGATTGACGGTTCTGCTTGAGTTGTTAATGAGTCAAATTGAAAAGTTCTTTGAAGTTATGGGTATTCCGAGAGGAGAAAATAGAGGTTTCCCTTGGATTTTCAATTTAGTTCATATCGAAATTGTTGATGTTGTTTAATGGAGTTGTTGATCTTATTTTGATGTATTCTCTCATTATATTTGAATCACATTTAGTTCTTCAAGGTCTTTCTTTTATTGTTGTCAGATTTTCATGGGGAAACCCTAGTGTAAAGTTTTTGAGAGTCTTCCAGAGGCTTGTTTTTATGGTTGGTCAATGTTCTCTCTCTATGTGCCTTTGATGTGGCAAGTGCTTTGGTATTTGGATTTTGAAAGGGTTGTACGAGAATTGTAAGATTTTGATTATGTGTTTATAGCGAGATGGGTAATGCATCGCATGTTTCTCTATTGTGATCTAATGTTCTTGTTATGTTGGACAACCCTTGGATTTTGGTTTGTACGTTTTGAGTGTCTATAGTGAGAGTGGCTCTAAGTGGGCGGTCGGTGCACAAAGGGGCGTCAGGATAGCCCTCAAAAGAGTGAATTTAATAAGTGATAATTTAAATAATTAACTAGGGGATGGGTAGTAACACATTAAAAAGATAATTGCTGCCTCATCCGCCTTTTAGTGCTACCATAGACTAATGGGGATTGAGAAGGCCGTGGTTGGCATGATCATTGCCTTGTCTTCGCGAAAGGTAACAGTTCCGCATGAGCAACCCTATGGGGCGGTTCCTTGAGATAGGTAGCTTGGATAACCATAGATGGAGGCAGCTCCTAGTGCTTGGTTGTCTGGATAATCCGTCAGTAGATGGAGGTGGCACCTTGCAATAGGTAGTCTGGAGAATCCATGTTAAGCCATGCGATGACACTCTTCTCTAACACTCCTTATTATGTTGCTTATTTGGAAATCCTCTGGAAATGGTCCTTTGTCTTGAATTGATGAAACCTAGTTGTTTGAATTGATTTATGGTTTTACCCTATTTTATCTATGGTGTATTCTATGGTCTTGTATAAATCTTGTTGATGTTTGGGTTCTGACCTTGTCCTCATATGGTACTGTGGTATGATGTTATTGTATTGTTTAATTGCAATTTGGAATTGTACTATGTTCTGTTTGATTTGGAAGTGTTTCATGATCATCCTTTGGTTACTTGTTTACTAGTCATTGCTTTGATTATGTAATGAGATTTATGACTCTTGGATGTGGTTGATTATGTCATTGTAATTCCTAAGTGTTATGATACCTTTGTATGTTGTTGAGTCTTGTGGTTCCCTGTTGGATGTTCTTGGTTGGGGTCTCTTTCTTGTCAGCCCTTAGCACGGGGGGTGGGTCTTCAGACTCACATGGTCAGGTGGAACATGCCAGACACCCCATTGGGTCCCCAGTCGAGGATCGAGAGGTGCGGATTGGTGCTGTTGCAGTGACTCTAGAGTTGTATCTATCTTGGAGCTAGTTATGATATTGTGTATTCCTCTGTACATTTGCATCATGTTATCTTATTGTATGGGTTCCATTCATATTCGGAACACTTTTGTATTATTGTACTTCTTAAACATTGTACTGTAATATAATGTTAAACTTGGTGTGGATATTGGTCATACCAGTTGTTATTTAATGTGTTAAGTTAATCATGTATATGTTGTATTTATGTTCACAGAAGGTTTCTTATCAATGATTTTCATGTATGTATTATATTTGTTAATGTTTATTTTGTTTTGGATTATATCTTTGGCTTTTATTCTTTATTGTTGTTATATGCATCTAAGTCGCATAATGACTCCTCGTGTACCCCAAGGGATGTATGTAAAATAAAATTTATGTCATGACTTAATGTTTTTTGCATGTATGTTATGTTAATTTAATTTAAAAAAAAAAAAAAAAAATTGCTGTAATTATTGCGTATTTGTCCTTTGGGGTTCGCACGGCGGGGCGTTACAATATTGGTATCAGAGCACAGGTTCATACACTGGGCACTATGTGTGCTCACTATGTAACCTTGCGCTTAGACCCATGAGTTTTGAGTTTCAGTTTTCTTTGTCATTGTTGTGAACCTGAGTTTCTTCTATTGACCGGTGTTGGGTAGATGGTGCAAGAAACCGATGGAAAGGATAGGACCCGCGGTGTAGTGCGCAATGCACCGATATCCTTCCTATTGGGGATGCGCTATGGACCCTTGAGTTTTAGTGTGATGTGTTTCTTGGTGATGTTTTTATGTGTGTGAATGTGTCAAGTGTGCGTGGAATCTGCGATTTTGTTGTACTTGAGTGATGAATTATGTTTCTTGAATCTATGAAGGTGTAAAATTTTACCTTTTTATTGAAATTGATGTGAGATTTGGTGTTGAATAATGAGTAAAGTGGAGTTCTTTGTGTGAAAAATTATGAGTTTTAACGAAAATGTGAGGTTTTGTAGAGAATTATTCTATGATTTTTAGCAGAATATGGTATCTTGAGGTTAAGATGCAACTTGAATGATTGGTACTAATGTGCAATGTTCTATGGTAGCTTTTGATTTACAGGAACTTGGCTTCAGAAAACGTAGTGGTGAAAGTAAAGCAATTGTAATATGTAGGTATAGGTACTTATAATTTCAAGTAGTAATTCCTTTTGATATAGTAGATGAATTAGGTTTATGGTTAGCATCTTTATGTGAATATTGCCTAACTAGTAAGAAGCAAACTATTTACGAGTTACTAGAAATGTTTTGACTATTATGTGTGGTTTGGTGGGAGGGACAGTGTGGTATCATTCGCTCGCGAGTGCCCTACTATGCTGGGATTTCCTCTCACGATGTATTTGTGATATATATGTATTGTGCACAACGTTTGTTTGCATGCAGGATTGCAGGAATTAAGTCTCGATTCCACCTGCATTGTCAGGACAGGGCGAGCATCATAACCACCCAATGGGATTGACGTGGAAAATAGGAACTGGCAAGAAATTTTTCCCAACCTAGTTCATCTTTTGTCCTAGTGTTTGAAAAATTGGTCTGGTTGCAACCCCGCCACCCCTTTTGTTTTGGTATCATTTCTCTATTTTGTTGTGTTTAATTTTCATTGCTTACTTGGTGACATTTAATTGATGATTTGACTTGTGGTGTTGATGTGCTTATGTTTGTTAATGTTATTGTTAGTTTATGGTTTGTGCTTGAGCTCAACTTCTAGGAGTAAGTTGAAGCCTAGGGGGGGAGGATGTAGTGCCCTCCGTTTCGGTCGTCATTGATGTCAAGTAAGTTGTTAGTAATGTCATGATGATGTGGTGATTTTATTATTTAATTTAATTTTAAGGCTATGAGATAACACTAATAATATGTTTGGATTTAATTTAATTATAAGGTTACCTGTTTTATTTGGAATTAAATAAAGAATTAGATTTAATAATAAACATAATTTAATTATCTTTGGGAGTTAGTTATTTAAAGTAATCAGATTAGATGAGGAAAGGTAATTATCATTTAATGATTAAATTCGATTAATAAATTTAAAAGTGAGAAAATATTAGAAAGGATTAAATATTAAAATTTTACTTAAGTTTGAATGAAGGTAAAAAATGGGAAAAGCCATTAAAAGTTTGGTACCTAATGATAATTGATAAGTTAATTATCTTGCGAAGATAATGTTAATATGGTAAACAATGTGACAAAATAAATTCTAATAAAATATTATTAATGTTTAAAATGAATTAAATAAATTAAACTTGAATATTATAAGTAAATAAATAAATAAATACTAACTAAATTTAGCTTGTGAATGGAGGAGGTTGGGAATTGGTTCTTGATTTGTAACTGACCAAGAAAGAAAATAAGGGGGAAGCCCAAAAGGAGTTTCGGGGGAAGTTGAAGGAAAAAACAACTAACCTAATCAAGAAAGGAAGGGAGGCGTGAAAGAAGGGGGGGGAGAAAGGACCAATTTCTAGAATTACAATCTCAGAAGGAAGTGGTGGAGGGAGAGAGGATGCAGTAAAGTGCAGGAAGGGGCAAAAGGAGCTAACCGAAATTTGAAGAGATCCCTCGGGTAGGTAGTGCATAGTCCAATCTATTCCGATGATGAAACCCTTGTTTCAGTCTTAATTTGAATGGTGAAAATAGAACCTTTTTATAATTCAAATCCGTGGCATTGTGTTCAGCAGTATAGATTGATTTTATCATTATTATTTTTAAATCTGCGCTTAAAGTCTCATTTAGGTTTCAGATCAACTTATAATAAATCCTTGGCTATGCAGATTTATTTTCATTTAACTCTGTATATGTAGTATTTCTTAATTTCTTCTGGCAAATCATATCAATGGTGTTTGTAAATCCTTTAGCTTAAGTCCGTAGGAGTAGATTTGGTCATGCGTGATATCCATTAGTATCTATTTTTAAATTTCAAGATCCATGTTTCTGCCTGTGGTGAATTTAGGCTATCTACCCTAGAGTAGACTGAATTTTAAAATAAAAATAAAAATAACGATAAGATTAATTCACCATAGATGGAAAACAATTCACTCTCGACACCTTCAATTAATCGATGCATGTTTTGTTTGGTTCGGTTATTATTGTTTCCTCCTGCTTCATCATTTGATCTCACTTAGAATCCTTTTAGCTAGTTGTTACCCATTCTGGGAGTTGTCTCTGTGAATAGTGGAATTGTAAGTATTCTAGCTAGTTGTTACCCATTCTAGGAGTGATTCAAACCTGTCTCCTCTCAGGGCAGGGTTAAAATCATTGGATACGTGAGGTTGACAATAGAATGTGTGTTTAATTCAAAAAAAGAAAAGTTGCACATTAATTTTCCTTCTCTTAAGTCACGTACTTGCACCTCATCTTTCTTTTCCCTTTAGTCTTGCGAATAACATTTGAGATTTGATGATAATGCGAGTAGATGGTGATATTTCCAAATTCTAATATTCATTTTCTAATATACCTGGCAGCCTGTCACAGTTTCAGCATTTAGAGTTGAGGCATTGTACAGAATTAAATAGCCTCCCTGAAACCATTGCCCTTTCACAGCTGCAAATTTTTTAGTTGCAAAGTGTAGTAAATTAACTAGCCTTTCTGATTTCATTGTTAACATGTCTCAGCCGCGGCACTTGAACATAATAGGAAGTTTAGAAGTTTAAATATATGTTTGTTTTTCTTGGGCAGCCTGTCACAGCCGCGCACCTAAACTTATAGGAAGTTTAAAGGTTTAGATAATTTCTCTATTCTTTGCCAACCTGTCACATCTGTAACACTTGAAAGTAGAATTTTGTAGAGGATTAAATAACCTCCTTGATACCTTTGTTAACCTATCATTTCGGAAGCTTTTGAGCAAAATAGGAAGCTTTAAAGACTTAAATAATCCTACTGATTCTTTTATCAATCTATGGATGCTTTTGATCTTTAAGTTGTATTGCTTTTGTTTTGATATAATGTTTGTATTTAACTCATTTTCTTTGAAAGAGAATTAGTTATTAAGTAAATAAATGGGACTAAGTTATAAGAAAAAAATAATTATTATTATATTTATTTATTAGGTTATGTTATTTTGAGGAATATTTACTTATCTATAATTCATTAATGAAAAGGCCCTGATCTTATTAAATAAATATAAGAATGGGGCTAAGACTAGATAATAGGGAAATAAGCAA
Organism: Sequoia sempervirens; assembly: GCA_007258455.2. NCBI lineage: Eukaryota > Viridiplantae > Streptophyta > Pinopsida > Cupressales > Cupressaceae > Sequoia > Sequoia sempervirens. The sequence continues at coordinate 231,119,945 of VDFB02193867.1, forward strand.
ATTATGTTTTACTAAGGGATGATTAGATCTTATTGGTGTTAATTGTATTTTGCTTCTTCTTTTAATCCATCTAACATTGGCAACTTATGTGTATCACTACTAAGGTGAGCTGTCAAAAAGGCACGAAGGTACATACATTTTGTAAGTTTAGTTATACGAATCTAAGCAGGTTTATTTGATAAAATGATAGAGCAATGTATTTTCTTTAGTATTTCTTATATGTTTTATTTTTTCACGTTTTAACCTTCATAGTAAAATCTCGTCTTATTTTTAATAACTTGTAGATTTTTTTTATGTAGTTGGTTACTTAGAATAAATATTGCTACAATTACTTATGAATTATAGTGCAAAGGAATGAATTAGATTTATTAGGTAGTTATGTTGAAGAGTTATGTTTTGCATTAATGAGTAAGTTAGTAAAGTGATTAGAGAGAGAGTTTCCTTATGTAATTTCTGATAATTTGGGTAACATTGATAGATTAGTTTATTCTTAATTTGATTAGTTTCAAGTGGAATAGTTAACTTAGAAATAATGAAAAGTAGAGTTTTGTATGTTGTTGATGTATGTAGATAATATTGGTGATATGGATTATTTCTGTTTAGGTGGGAGAATTGATTTATAAGATAAATGGAAGTAAATAAATTTGAAAATTTTAATTAATTGGGTATTACGATAAAGGTTAGTGAATGCTTGTAGATTCGATAAATGTTTTGATTAATTATATTTAGTTAAACAAAGGGCTTATGTAAATGAATAAAATTAGATGATCTCTTCTAGGTCAATTTCCCTCATATTCTTTTAATAGATGATTTGTGGGTTTTTATAAGAATAGTCCTAGAAAATGCTTGTGATTGACATCATGATCAAATTGTTTGTTTGAGTGGGTTGATCTTTGATGGGAGATTGTTGTTATAATGTGTAAATTGGAATATATTTGTTTCAATTTGTGTTTGGAAGAGTATGCTTGAGAATTAGTGTCTTATGGCTTAAGAACATCAGATTATATCTTCACTTCGCAATATTATGATATCCTTAAATGATGAAAATGGTTGATCGTTAAAATAATGTTCTTTTTAGATGGTTTCAAGTTACTTCTTATTGAATGAATGGATATATTGTATTTGAATTAGTGGTTTTATGGATTGTTTTGGTAGATCCTTTCAATGTGACTTTTCGTGAGTTGATTTTGAGTTAGGGACTTTCTCTCATTTAATTTACATTGCTATATGTTTTCTTTTTCTCTTTACCTAAGTGGTAAATTGGTTAATGTTATCTTTGTCATGATTGACGGTTCTGCTTGAGTTGTTAATGAGTCAAATTGAAAAGTTCTTTGAAGTTATGGGTATTCCGAGAGGAGAAAATAGAGGTTTCCCTTGGATTTTCAATTTAGTTCATATCGAAATTGTTGATGTTGTTTAATGGAGTTGTTGATCTTATTTTGATGTATTCTCTCATTATATTTGAATCACATTTAGTTCTTCAAGGTCTTGCTTTTATTGTTGTCATATTTTCATGGGGAAACCCTAGTGTAAAGTTTTTGAGAGTCTTCCAGAGGCTTGTTTTTATGGTTGGTCAATGTTCTCTCTCTATGTGCCTTTGATGTGGCAAGTGCTTTGGTATTTGGATTTTGAAAGGGTTGTACGAGAATTGTAAGATTTTGATTATGTGTTTATAGCGAGATGGGTAATGCCTCGCATGTTTCTGTATTGTGATCTAATGTTCTTGTTATGTTGTACAACCCTTGGATTTTGGTTTTTACGTTTTGAGTGTCTAGAGTGAGAGTGGCTCTAAGTGGGTGGTCAGCGCACAAAGGGGCATCAGGATAGCCCTCGTTAGAGTGAATTTAATAAGTGATAATTTAAATAATTAACTAGGGGATGGGTAGTAACACATTAAAAAGATAATTGCTGCCTCATCCGCCTTTTAGTGCTACCACAGACTAAAGGGGATTGAGAAGGCCGTGGTTGGCATGATCGTTGCCTTGTCTTCGCGAAAGGTAACGGTTCTTCATGAGAAACCCTATGGGGTAGTTCCTTGAGATAGGTAGCCTGGATAACCATAGATGGAGGCAGCTCCTAGCGCTTTGTTGTCTGGATAATCCATCAGTAGATGGAGGCGGCACCTTGCAATAGGTAGTCTGGAGAATCCATGTTAAGCCATGCGATGACACTCTTCTCTAACACTCCTTATTATGTTGCTTATTTGGAAATCCTCTGGAAATGGTCCTTTGTCTTGAATTGATGAAACCTAGTTGTTTGAATTGATTTATGGTTTTACCCTATTTTATCTATGGTGTATTCTATGGTCTTGTATAAATCTTGTTGATGTTTGGGTTCTGACCTTGTCCTCATATGGTATTGTGGTATGATGTTATTGTATTGTTTAATTGCAATTTGGAATTGTACTATGTTTCGTTTGATTTGGAAGTGTTTCATGATCATCGTTTGGTTACTTGTTTACTGGTCATTGCTTTGATTATGTGATGAGATTTATGACTCTTGGATGTGGTTGATTATGTCATTGTAATTCCTGAGTGTTATGATACCTTTGTATGTTGTTGAGTCTTATGGTTCCCTATTGGATGTTCTTGGTTGGGGTCTCTTTCTTGTCAGTCGTTAGCACGGAAGGTGGGTCTTCAGACTCACATGGTCAGGTGGAATGTGCCAAACACCCCATTGGGTCCCCAGTCGAGGATCGAGAGGTGCGGATTGGTGCTATTGCGGTGACTCCAGAGTTGTATCTATCTTGGAGCCAGTTATGATATTGTGTTTTCCTCTATACATTTGCATCATGTTATCTTATTGTATGGGTTCCATTCATATTTGGAACACTTTTGTATTATTGTACTTCTTAAACATTGTACTATAATATAATGCTAAACTTGGTGTGGATATTGGTCATGGCAGTTGTTATTTAATGTGTTAAGTTAATCATGTATATGTTGTATTTATGTTCACAGAAGGTTTCTTATCAATGATTTTCATGTATGTATTATATTTGTTAATGTTTATTTTGTTCTGGATTATATCTTTGGCTTTTATTCTTTATTGTTGTTATATGCATCTAAGTCACGTAATGACTCCTCGTGTACCCCAAGGGATGTATGTAAAATAAAATTTATGTCATGACTTAATGTGTTTTTCATGTATGTTATGTTAATTTAATTTAAAAATAAAATAAAATAAATTTTGCTATAATTATTGCGTATTTGTCCTTTGGGGTTCGCACGGCGGGGCGTTACACTTGTTATCAATCTTCCCTCGTATTTCCCATTGGAAATGGTAGATGCCACCCCTTATATACAATCTCAGAGCAATCCCCCTATTGGACCAGAACAACAACACTTGAAATAAATATTCAATGATTACTACCTTTCTATGGTAAAGCAATTTCAACACCGTATAGATGCACTTTCAAACCTTTTTGTTCGTCAAATATGTAGAGAAAGCTACATAAGGATGCACACTCATATATCGGGGTCAACAATGACATGTGTAAGATTTCTAAAAAAGGCACCCACCACTTTAGCTCTGTAAATGGCATGAACCCAAGACCACAACCATTGTTGCTAAAAAAGCTAACATAGGTTGAAGAAATGCTTATTGCTAGGGTGGCTTTGGATTTGCAAGTGTCCTAGACTAGAGGAGATCAATTTAAATACAGTGGTCACATGATAAGCTTTCCTCAAGACATCTCGAGCATTGCAAAACTTTTTTTGCACTGATTGCAAGACCTCAAGGTTGTGATCGTATGTCGAACCACTATTGAAGGTGGTAATTACAATTTCTATGTTAATAAACATCATGTCATGGATGCATTGAAATACAAAATTCAATATGACAAATATTACAATGATGTCGAGATTGATGTTGAGGCCCTTAATATGTTACCCGATGTTGTTGATGTCTCCAATTTCTTGCATACAATAGAGCAAGTTTTTGATGAAGATCTAATGCCATTAACCAGCTCAACAAATGTTGCTTAGGATGAAAATGGCTCCTCAAAATTTTCATTATTTATCCCTTCCTTTCCAAATGCTAAACAAATATCTCCAAGCAATCAAATAGGTAATACAAATTGAAAAAAGAGCATAATATTTTGTGTTGGCCTGAAATTAGCTCTTCTCCTGTTAATGAATACAACATTGAAGGTTTATTTACAATGGCCTTTCCAACATTGTTTCCTAGTGGAGCAACACTTCCCCTCCAGCCGAGGAATGTTGGAATTCACTTGCATGAATATGCCCTCCACTTAATGAGATATTTTGACCACATCTTTGGCAAACATGTTAGGTTTAGGTATTTCCTCTACAACTTGATAATGAGACATCGTAGCCAACAAACTGTTTATGTCTTTGTTAGAGCAGATCTTGAAGATAAAATCCCCAGGTCATTTTTTGCTTTGCGTGAATGTCTTCAAGTTGCTTCTAATGGCTAGATATAGCTAAGTAGCTAATGCATTTTGGTGCATCAGTGCGCAGGACCCGTTCTTTTTTGAACTCTTGTTGGGCCCAGCTATCTGCAATGATTGAACTTGGCATACCTACCCCTTTTTCATTTTAAGTTGTACAGACACAAAATGGGCTGATCTGCAAAATGTTTTCTCTTATGTGGCTCAATTGGTGATGGAGCCCTCAACAAAGACACTAACAGATAGTGTTGTTCAAAATCCACATATAACGTCTTTATATCTCCATCATAGATTCTCAATTTTTTGTGAAGAGGTGATTGAAAAACTTTTGCATGCAAAAGATTATTGGTATAGATATGAATGGCAGCATCGTGGCTCTGCACATGTGCATGGTTTTTTATGGCTTATAAAAGCCCCCAACATGGAAACTCTTGATTGGTCCAATCACCATGATGTTACCATGGGAAGGCACTTTTTTGATAGATATGTTTTTGTATATGCATAAAAATAGCCATGTCTAATTAATCCTGGCATTTAATTAAATATTTATTATTTATTTAATTTCTTTCTTAATTCCTCTACATATAAATAAATTTAATTATTTATTTATATTGTTCACCTACTTTATTCTTCCACTTTAATTAAATAAATTCATTTTATTTAATTACCACTTTCTTATGTCCACTTAATTAATTAAATAAATATCATTGTTTATTTAAATTAATTATCACATTTAAGTTTAATTAAAATCTTTGATTTAATTGAATTTAATTTCCTTTCTCCTAAATCAAATATTAATTAAATATTCTTATTTAATTAAATCCACATGTTACTTTCCAAATCTTAATTATATATTTTATTTAATTAAGAAAATCTCCATGGGTAAGTGCACCAAGATGGTTCCCAAAAAGGGGGCTTAAGTGGCCACTTTTTTTTTGAAATCAGGAAATACTAACCTTGGACATGAAATTGAGGATAGTTACACTCAAAATTTTGAGATGAAACAAAAACAAGGATCGAAGCGCTCCAAGTCTACTTTCTAAACTACTAATTTATTTAGAAAGTGGTTGAGATTAAGGGGTTCAAAGAGGGATGTACACAAATTGGTTATTTTTGAGAAAACATAACATAGCAACTCTTATGCGACTTGAGCATGGTAAACTTTTTGTAGTATTTTTAAAATCGCTATTGTCAAAGTTAGCTAACAGTATCTAGTTGATGCACAATTTTTTTGATAATTTTTTAATGAATATTTCATTTTTACTAATTTTCTAAGTGGGCACTTCTGGCGAAATTTTGGTACGTGCTCCCCTAAAATTTTTTGAAGGTAATTGATTTTTTTTAATTTTTTTTTTAAATGTAGAATAGAGTCTAGTTTCTAAAAATGTCATTTATTTGAAATTTTGATGAACGGTTAATTTATAATGAAAAAAAAACCAAACACTACTTTTTGGCAAAAAGGAGACATACAAACAAAAGAAATTATGGATGAAAGGCTTAACATTGTTAAAAAGTGAAAAAAATTACATCGTTGGATAGCTAAGAGAGAACCTAACATTACCCATGCGTTTTCTTTTGTCGATATTGAAATAGATGCAATCTTGATGGTGAGCACAAACCCGATTATGTGAAAAAATTGTAGAATTTGCAAAAACACATCTCTGGTCATTGGGAATGCTCTCCAAGCCTTTGGGTTGGTATTCCAAGGCAACTACCAATGCTAAGGCTCGGGGATTCCCAAAGAAAAATATAACGTGCTCGCGTTATAATGCACTCTCATTATAACGTGCTCGCATTATAACGCGAGCACGTTATTTCCTAGTTTTCATCTCGTTATGTTTCATCGATATGCATCTTTTTGCCTCTTGCATGTCGCTGTAGCATTCTGTTTGTTATGCCAAAACCAAAGAAAATCCTCCTATCCCAATGTGTTTCACTATGACCTCATGGAGTCAGGGAAACATCATGTAGATAATGCTTCATTATACTGAGAGTCACCCCGAACGCCATCTCCCAGTCGCTGAGACATAAGAAATTTTCTTACCAAAATGTGCTTCCTTGCTTCATCTATTTCAATATAACCTTGAGATATCGGAGAGACATCTCACAGATTAGACTTTTCTTTCCAAAAATCTTCATTCATCATGAGTCGCTGTGACAAATTGGTTCTCTCGCCGATGTATTCTTTTATCTTATGTGGGTTGTCATAACATACCAATGTCGGGGAGACCTCATATAGAGTGCATTTTGTTTTACCGAATGACTTTATCCATCTTATGTGTCGCTGAGACAATCCAATTTTCATCCTGACAAATTCCTCATTATGTTATCGATGAGACCGAAGGTCACTCACTGAGACATTACTTCAAAAGCCTCAACTCTTACCGATATGCATCCTCCCGCCACCAGTCGATGTGACAATGTATATTCGCTATGACCTCACACCGAAAGCAATATGTTTGGCCGAAGAAACTATCCATGTGTTGTTAGGTAAGAATCTCCTCGAGAACATGCTGACGAAAACCCCATGTCGACAAGACATAACAACCTCGCCGATGAACCTCCACATGCGTTAGTTGGGGAGACAATTCAAAATCGATGAGACACTATCTCGATGACCAAACTCCTACCGATAGGTTCCTCCTTGGTCGCCAAAACCATGTGAAAGTCATGCCGATAGAAACCTACAGGTGAATGTCGATCGCTGTAACAATGAACAAGTCTTGCCGATCACCTGCAGCAAGCATATGTTAACACACAGGCAACATGGGTTGGGGAGACCTAGATAGACCTATGTCGATATGGACCACAACATGAAAAATGCATGACTCGATGGATTCTATGGGGTGACACAACAAAAATATGGGTAAAAATATCATAAAATGAGGAAAATGTGCCTAAGGTAGGACTCAAATGGAGACTCAGGGGGATGAAAGATATGTAAAAATTATCAGATTTTTACAGTTCCAACAAGACGGAGGAA